>OY735238.1:33790593-33825593 GCA_963457665.1 Thysanoteuthis rhombus | reverse complement strand
ATTTTCTAAAAAAAATTATCTGAAATTATGTTAATTAAATGGATTTTTATCAAAATACGTCTGAAAAAAAAATATATATATACCAGCAGAAAATTTGGGCATCGTTGGTTCCAAAATGACCATACAAACCCCCCAAAAGCAAAACAAAAACAAACATTGTTAGATGGTGCCTAGTCGGGTACTTGTGTTCATTTCCAAGGTTGTAGCCCCACTAAATGTAACCAAGGGTACCCGGACACACACACACACACACACACGCATACATTAGCATACAGAGACAGAAACCCAAAGAGAGAAAAATCTGTCACCCACTTGACTGGTTAGTCGAGCCATATATGGGACTAAGTCTGTAATAACAAGAAAAGGAGATTAAGAGCTAGAGGACTAAAATAATAACAGATCTATGATCAACGTCTTTTGGCAGCATACTGTGTCGGGGTGATGAATAAAAAAAATGGAAAAAAGGTGTTCAATGAATGAGTTTCATTTCTCACCTTTTTTGGGGGCAGTGATCACTAAAAACATCTGGTTTTCCGAAAAACAAACGTGAATGCTGCCAGACACAATTTAGGGGACTATTTTCGCATGAATCTTCGTCGTAAAAATCTATTTAGATGGGATTTCCCCCAAAACAGTAGAAATTTTTGTTTTTGCTCCAGACATGATAAGGAGTAAATATTAGAATTTTCAACACTTTACTTCTAGCCAGTCAGCTACATGGAACTAAAAACTGAGGAGACCTTTGTTACCAGTCATAGAGACAGTTTTGATTGACGAATGTTGATGATAATAATATTAATAATAATAATAATAATAATAATAATAATAATAATAATAATAATAATAATAATAATAATAATGAAAACAATAATAATAATGATAATAATGATAACAACAACAACAACAATAATAATGATAATAATAACAACAATGATAATAATAATAATGATAATAATGATAATAATAATAATGATAATAATAACAACAACACACGGTCACAATCAATAATTGAACAGCCGTAGCGTTAAAATCTGGAGTCCTGTAAAAAAAAACTTCGGTCAATTAATAAATATGCACATATAAAAATGGACAGAACCTTTCACCATCATTGATGGCTATGGTTGTTACATAAGAATAATAGTAATGAAAAGAAGAAGAAGAAGAAGAAGGAGGAGAAGAAGGAGGAGAAGAAGAAGAACAATAATAATAATAATAAGAAGAAGAAGAAGGTGGTATTATTCGTAATAGTGTTGGAATGATGACATCAATAAACGTTGCCGATATCACAACTGGAAACAAACGCGAAATGATAGAAACCCGTAAATTCTAAATCAATGCCTACGTCTTCTTCTCTTAATGTCCTTCTCCCCTTTTGTCTGGCACTGTGTAACTCTTCTTTAAGGGAGAACAAAAAGAAAACACAACAAGCAATGAACTATTTGAAAAAAAAACAACAACATACATATACAAACATAAAACATTATTTCACCGTAAGAAAAGTTCAATTAAATGGAAAATGGAATTACAATAAAATCTCCAGACAAATTAAATTAGAGAAATTATATTATTATTACGATTTAAAAGAAAAATATTAATTTTTTCGCCTCGAAAAGAGACAACGCCATGCGAATCTTAGATTGCTAAAGAAAGATTACTACTAATTAAGAAGAGCATTAAAAAAAATATGATTGTAAGTTAAAACAATTCAGATGAGAACGCTAAAAATATTTAAAATAATGAAGGGGCTATGAATTTTTGTTTAGTCCCGTCGGTTGATTTTGATTGAGATAACTTCTTCGAGATGATGTTGAAATTCACACATAATATGAATGAATAAAAATTAGAAAAAAAGGAGATTTTTGAGAAAGATGATTACAGGCTGGACTCTGAGAGAGGTGTTCGTTTACTGGCAATATTTATTAAGGAAATGCTATGAACAAAATAATAATTAAATAGATAGTCTCAAGCATTTTCAAAACACTGATAAATGCTTGTGACTTTCAAAGGATAATGGAAATACAGGAGAAAAAATCCACAGTGGAAAACAGAACAAATATATAAATGATTTGCTAAATAAACAATACATTGGCAAAACGGAAATCAAAAAAAATATCTTTTTTTATTTAAAAAAAAGGTCAGTTTACATAACGTTGCGGTTTTATATGACAGTTGAAAGAATAGATTCTTTTTAAGGAATTAAGAAATCCTGAAAGTTTGTATACAAATGAATTCATTTTAACTAATATAAATATATATATATATATATATATATATATATATATATATATATATATATATATATATATATATATATAGATACATAGATAGATAGATAGATGGATAGATAATTGAGTAAGAATTTGCTACATAATGACGTTTATGTTTCTGCCTTGTTTGAGCTTCTTCAGGATTTGCAAATCCCTATTTAAGTTTAATGTATCCAACATTCTATGAAATAAACCTATCAAACATCAGGTATTGTATTGCATTATATTATAGAATATTATATCATACTGCATCCCTGATTTGTATTATATATATATAAAATTATATATATATATATATATATATATATATATATATATATATATATATATATATATATTTCGTGTATGATAAGTACCTAATAAGCCATTTTAAAAAGTTGAAAAAATCAGATTAAAAGTTTGACTTACCCGATATTTTCATTATTTTTATAGGTAAAATGCTCGGCCTTTCTCTTGCAAACAACCACTGGTTCTGTTTTTGCTAAAACTCTGTTGAAAACTGAGTGACATTTTTGAGTTCCATCAGCGATATTTTTTGTTATTTGTACGGCCAGAGTGCACATTTTAATTTTGTTTTGAAGCTTTGATACCTACCTTTTGATACGTAAGTTTCTAAAAATACTAATTGCGTGAATCAGCGAAGCACGAGAGCTTTTTTTTTGTTTGTAGAAAAAACCCAGAAAAATCAATGCATTGTAACTTTCTGAATATTCAAGATTCACTAATGTGATATAGGCCCGAATCATGAAGCAGAATGTTTAAGCTTGAACATGGAAGACCGAGCAATGTGAGCCTAAAAAAAAACCGGAAATATCAAGAAGGATATTTCATGAAAATTTGAATCAGATTTTCCCAACTTTTTGAAAAATGGCTTGTTCAGCACATCCTGCACGGGTTACTTTCTTTCGGGTCTACTTAAACTAGAAGATAAATTGTAATTTAAGACTATTCAGAGGTGATGGTGAAACCAATGGAATCGCTGATTTCGAGGAGTGGCTGTGGGGATATTTCGTGAGAAATACCTTTGTTTTGGGTCTCCCAACACAGGCAGTAAATCGATTACTGGTTCTAAGCAATTCGTAGATGGTGATGAAGTCAGTGAAAACCGTCATTATTTTGGAGTAGCTGACGAGATATTTCGCTAATCTGGCGTCTCAAATTGACGTATATAAAAACCTCCGTGAACAAAACGTAACATTTTTTACTGTGGTTATACAAAAGATGAATTATCAGACGTAGGCAATTGAGATATGTTGTGACTTATTCACTATTGGGATACATTACGAATTATTTCCTAGTGAAACGCTTTTCAAACATGATTCAATAAAGATGCAGCTTTTAAAAAATTCATTGCAAACATGTTTCAATAGATATGTAAGGCAATTCATTTATTTTATTGAAGTTCATTGCGAACACGTTTTAATAGAAATGTAAAGCAATTCATTCATTTTTATTGAAGTGTATTGTAAACATGTTTCGATAGAAATGTATAGCAATTCATTCATTTTTATTGAAGTACATTGCAAACACATTTCAATAGAAATGTATAGCAATTCTGTTATTTTTATTGAAGTACATTGCAAACGTGTTCCAATGGAAGTGCATAGCATATCATTTATCATACATATCAAAAACATTGCGAACTATTCATCATACAAATTTCATCGCAAATTATTTACAATTGAAATATTTGGCAAATGACTTAGTGTAGAAATGAATTAAAAACAATCGATGATGATAACGCCGTGAAAATTGTCTTCACAATTTCAAAATAGGAAACGATTTCTTGTTTAAAAGTCTTGTAAAATAATTGTTCTTTTTGCATGGGTAAAGTTTTCGATTCATGGTGCATGGAAGAAGATTTGTTTTAGAAAAGTTGATCGATTTTCCTTTTTATTATGAAGAAAGAAGACGAATACATTCCTTGTTTATGAGAAATGTGCAGCCATCTTGAAAATGTCGGCTGCAAATTGCTAGTTGCTTAAATAAGTAAAAGTGTTGAAGAATTATTGTTTATGTTGAGTGATAAGCTTTCATGGATTAAAAAAAATATTTATCTTCTTCGTATCTTTCAATTTAATGCAATTATTGCCTCATAAAACTTTAGATAGATTGCCGCAAGGAAATTTCAAGAAACTTCAATATATTAGAATACATGTCTTGTTAGTCATTCAATAGAAACAGTCATATGACCATCGTCTTTTTGGCAGCACACTATGTTAGGAGTGATTAATTAAAAGAATTGAAAAAGATGGGATCAATGGATGAATTACTTTTCTCACCTTTTGTTAAATAGTGATCACCAAGAAGGTCTGAATTCTCAAGAAAATGTATGAATGCGAGTAAAAACTCAGATCAACGTAGCATAAACTTACACTGCAAATAGACTCTCCCCACAAAAACCCTATTTAAAGGATGAATTTTGAAAAGAGTAGAATAGTTTTTGTAGACATACGAGTAAATGTTGAAAGTTCCAACCTTCTAGCTCCTTTGGTACGGCTAATGTATGGGATACATATATAGCCAGAATGATCTTGAAAAGTGAAGAAACCTATTTTGACTGTTTTGATTACAGCTTAGTTTAATGGTTTCTAATATTTTGTGTATAATATATGTATATCTTATATACTATATATCTGCTATATATTACATACAATATGTATACACACAATATACATATAAATGTATCATATGCAATATATATACATGAATATCTGATGTATCAATCAATATGTCTGTCTATCTATCTATCTATCTATCTATCTATATGAATATATGTATGTACACATACACATATATATATATTTAGAGAGAGAGAGAGAGAAAGAGGGATAGAGATGGGGAGAGAGAGAGTGGGAAAAAGAGAGAGGGTGTGTTTCTTCGGGGGCAGCTGTTCAGCCTCAGTATTACACTGATACGATTTGTCATCGCTGGGAAAGGCAGACATGTTTTGCAATGTCTGAATACTCGTAACAGTTACACTGTTATTAAGATGTTATTTATGATAAGCTGTTGTCTGCCTCCAAGCATGAAGAGGGTACCGTTTCTGACAGCCATTTTTCGTTCCAGATGTGTGACGATAGAGATATAAGCAATATTGGATTATGACCATTAGTATCAGTCATCATTCAAGACGGAAAAATATCCTTAAAATTTAAAAAAAAATCAATAGATAAATAGATTGCACATCCCTCTTTATATTGCATGGAATAGTTTGATGGAATCTCATTTATTTTTATGATTTGAAAAAGAAAAACAAAACAGCATTACTATCCATTGTTTTCCGGATGATTTAAATCCTTGTTTCAGCTATTAACACGACCTCTTGACTGTCCCAGTCTACGGCCTTCTTGAGATCTACTATAAAGTAATTTCCTTTCAAGAATTCCCCAAACCCTGTCCTCTACGGAAGGTTAGCTACTGACCAACAAACAGGAGCAGAGATTTGTATCTTCACGGTATATAGTTTAATCTACAAACGAATAATCCTTCATTTATGATCGAGATGGTTGAGATCTTGACCATTCCATGGCTTCGACCAAACAAAGCCTTTTTCAAGAGGAAAAAAAATCCCGCTATGTTGGGGATGAAAAACTGCTGAGAAGTGATTGCAGGTGAGGTTGTGGTCGTACAGAAGAAAAAATTAGGAAGATGGAGAAGGGGGCACATAAATAAGATAGAGCGAGAAAGGTCAAAGAAGAAAGACAAGAGGGGACGTTGAGATAGACAAGATAAACAGAGGGAGAGAGAGATAGAGGGAGAGATAGAGGAAGAGAGAAAGTGAGAGTGAGTGAGAAGAAACACAGGTAGAAAAAGAGAGGAAGAGATAGATTGGCGGGAACAATGGAGAAGAAAGAGATTTGGAAAAAACGGGAAGACGTTGAGAGTGATAGATAGAATGAGACATTGAGAGATAGCGAGAAAGAGAGTGAAGATAAAAGAAGAGGTAGAGAAATAGCTCTAACATGAACAGAGAGAGAGAGAGAGAGAGAGAGAGGAAGAGAGAAAAAGAGAGAAAGGAGAAATAGAGAGGGGGAGGTCAAGAGAGATAGAGAAGGGGAAGAGAGAAAGAGAGAGAGAGAGAAAGGAGAAATAGAGAGGAGGAGGTCAAGAGAGAGAGGGAGAGAGAGAGAGAAAGAGAAAGGGGACGAGAGAAAGAGAGAAAAAAGAGAAATAGAGAGAAGGAGGTTGAGAGAGAGAAAGAGAGAGAGAGAGAGAAAGAGAAAGAGACTGGAAGACAGAAAGAGAGAGAGAGAGAGAGAAAAAGAGAGAGAAGAGTAACGAGAAGATTGGATTAGTACAACGAGAAAAAAAAACTCATAAAAGCTGATTGGATGTTGTCTTTGGTGGTCTATATTCTCTTCCTTTTTAGAGACCGTCAACCAAGACTGACAACATAGCTTTCTTCAGTTTTCAAGTGAGTCTGGCTTGCTGGCTATCCTCCCATGTGTCGTCTCTACAGATTGCACCTATAGATATGGACGCCATGAAATTAAAACATTGACTCCTCATCAGATCAGGAAAAAAATTAGTTCGGGATTTTACCATGTAATTCTATGCTAAACTGGTTCCTTATATAGTATCCAGCAGCGTTCACGCTGGTTTGGACTAGTGATCACAGCCGAACAAAAAGAAAGTGAAGTAACTTATTCATTGCTAATTCATTTTTCCAATTTTTTAATTGATCACCACTAACATAGACTGCAGCCAAAGGACGTTGATTATTTGACGGTTTTCATTGAGCGACTAACCAGACCAGTTCTCTCTTTCTCTTTCAAGAAAAGAAGTTGCACAACGTTCATTCTGGAGGCTACTAATCAGGTTAATGTTCTCCCCAGCTTCCCTTAAGATTAGCCGAAAACACCAATCTTACTTTATGACTTTTGTCCATCGTGTACCCCCCAAACCACCAAACGCTTCACACCTTTATTTTGTTTTTGTTTTATTCCCACCCCCACAAACCAAAGGAAGAATTGCAGAGAGAAATAATTTCTTATACCCGGACTTTGAGTTTTGGAATTCCTTGAAGACATTGGGGATTTTGGAACTATGGTCGACTTGGACCTTAATTGTTTCGGATTAATGGAAAGGAAAGAGGAACGAGAGATTGTGGAAGAGAGAGAGAGAGAGAGAGAGAGAGAGAGAGAGAGAGAGAGAGAGAGAGAGAGAGAGAGAGAGAGAGAGAGAGAGAGAGAGATAGTATGTAAGAGGAAAATACAATGTGAGAGAGTGGAAAATATATATATATATATATAGAGAGAGAGAGATAGGGAGGGAGAGAGAGAGAACAATATACAATAGAATGTGTGTGATAGAGAGGGAGAGAGAGAAGGGGGAGTTCGGGAGAGAGAGTGGTATCGGGTAAAGAGTAAAGAGTGAGATAGATTGAAAAGAGCAAGAGAGAGAAAGGAGGAGGGAGGGAGAGAAAGAGGAAGAAGAAGAAAGTCGGGAATAGAATGAAAACTTCGAACCAGAGAGAGGAAAGCTAGAAATTATACAGAGAGAGTGAGAGAGAGAGAGAGAGAGGGGAAGAGAGAGAGAGAGACAGACAGACAGAGAGAGATAAAACATGAAAAAAAAGAAAACGTGGAAATATTGAGAGAGACTGAGAGAGAGGGAAGAAATGTAGGAAAAATCAGAAAGAGAGAGAGAGAGAAAAAAGAAATAGAAACAGTAAAAAAGTAAGAGAGGCCAAGATAAAGAGGGTGAGAGCGAGAACGAGAGAGGGAGATATGAGGAAATATGTGAAGATAGAAGATATCAGAAAGTTAGTGTTCCCCAGCGAACAAGAACAACAGTCTCGTATGTTTGGGACGGGGATCTTTTAATTATCCAAAGCGCGTGGGTCACCCAACGTAGTTGAAATTAAATTGATTTGCACGTAGCATATCCGTGAACGATGCAATCTCTGTATCAGGTGACCCTAATTCCCTCTAAGCCAGTGGTTCCCAAACCTCTTTTGTCACTGAGCCCTAATACGGTCTCCCAAAAAATGGCTGAATCTATACCTTTATCAACCCCAACAGCCTAATTTTAATAAGACATTAAATGAAGCAAAAATTGTTTTAGAGACAGAATTCATATGAAAAACATCAGTGGAACGTTAAAATAAAAAGGAAAAAATATTGAAAGATATCTCATACTGTGGAACCCCAGAATCTTTTCGTGGGACTTCGGGGCCCCGGGAAGCGCTGAATATTTTTATCAAACCTTAATAAAAAGAACATCTTATCTTACCAGAATGTTTTTGCGGAACCCTGGGGTTGCTGTGATACCCACATCGGAAAACACTGAGCTCTGCGCTTGGGCCCGCGCGTATACGTTTTGCAACCAGCCCCCAAATGAAATTATATTGCGTACAAAAGGTTTGCTACCTAAAATATAGAAGTAATTGAAAATGCTTCAAGAATATGCCTGTTCCAATGGGGTATGTTTGGAAGGACCAGATCTTAGAGTGTGTAGATCGGCCTACCATAATTGTTATTCAAAATAATCTAATTGATTTTGTGTGAAACTACAGCCTCGTAGTATTTTGATTACTTCTCTTCAGTGATGTAGATTTAGAATTTTTATATTTAAATCTAGACCCATGAATAAAAAGGGAGAAAGTGCACTCTTATCTACAGATTATTCCACATCGATGGAAATGAATTTTCTTTCGTAACTTCTTTTCCGAAGAAGAAACAAATCGTAAAAAATCTATAGAATAAATAGAAACAGAAGAATATAATTCTTCGAACCATTTTTGAAGAAAAATAAAAAGAATAGCCATAATATATATAAGGTTTATTCCTCAACCACTTCGATGAAAATTGTCAGGAGGTTTAAACATGAAATGATAAGATGCTGTTCTTTGTTTATGATGTCGTTAATAGCCCCAATCAAAATAGAAATGTAGGTCGTTAATAGTAATAACAATAAAAAATGTATGATTTAATCTTATTCTATTGAGAAATTTGACAGAAAAAAACCCTGATTCTCTATCTCTCACTCTTTTTCACTACCCTGCCATCTTTTACCCCCCTCTCTCTGTCTCTCTCTTTCTTCCTCCATATTAACGAAACATGAACCAACGCTCGTAAACGCTGATGACGTAATATATTCTTTCAACAAAATATATTCATTTCAAGTGATTTTTTTGCAAACTGAGTATCCTCTCACTTCGAGAACTGTAAATCAAAACGACTTTAAACTTGATACTACAATGCCCAGTGCACAGACCAATATATCCGGTTAATATCAACTTCGTACACCGGCCAGTTGTTGGGTTATCTGGATGCATACACACGGAGATTTCTCAAATAATTGTGAGATGAGTATAACAATAAAATATAAATGCGATCATATTTGTATTATACTAAAATACACCAATATATATTTTATCAAATACGTTAAAATGTATAAATTTTGACTGTTTGGGGTGAGGCTACGTGCTGAAATGATTGTAGCTGAAATTGTGGCGGCGTAATTTTTGCTATATTCGTTAAGCGGCATCAGAAAACTAAAATAGAGTCAAAAACAGAAATTAGAAAAAAACATTATTCGATTGAAAATGATCAAAATGGATGAATGACATCTAGATGCTATTAAAAACATCCGAATCTGGATGGAAAAACATACAAAAACATCTAAAGAGTGGATCTGAATTATTACCCTTTCTATTGCCCGCTTTTTGTTACAGATTTTGGTGCGGTTACTCTTTTCTTGTAGAACCGGTGTGAGGCAACGATCCCCCAATCATCCATGAGAGATATGCTGTGACAAAATATCTGGAAACACTTTCAAGTTTCCATTAACACTAGCATTCAGTGCACCCATTCTTTTGTCAAAGCCAAAAGGTTGCGTATAATTTTGAGCTCATTGACTACTAAAAACCAGAGGGAACATCGCCCGCCCCCGTCCTACATACACCATGAATGCTGAAAATTAGTGTGAACATTGCAAGTGACCTCCTATTTTTGTCTGTAAAAAGCATGGCTATATTTTATTCTCTCGTGCAAAAGGATGTCGTGTAAAATGCGACCGCCGGTTTTTCTCAATAAAACGTATGAACACATTTATTTCAATAACTCGTGTACTCAGAGAAAAAATTGGCAGGTCTGGTTAGTCACTCAGTTGAAACCGTCATTTGACTGATCGTTTCTAGTGGCATGCCGTGTTGGGGAGGGTGATCAATCAAAAAGCAAAACAAGTTGAGTTGGATTTTAGAAGTGGGAGTGAATTCGTCATCAGTTTTTTCATAAATCGCTTGTCACAGTTATTCCTGTAAGACGTCACTGGTTTTTGGTATGGTCATTGTCAGTCGTCATTGTTGTTACATACGAAAATAAAGTCAAACTCCGATTGTAAGAGTTTGACAATAATGGTCAATAATGTTTTAGTTGATAAAAATTTAAGTTTACCTAATTGAATATAATTCAATATTACTTTTGTC
Source organism: Thysanoteuthis rhombus (assembly GCA_963457665.1). Taxonomy (NCBI): domain Eukaryota; kingdom Metazoa; phylum Mollusca; class Cephalopoda; order Oegopsida; family Thysanoteuthidae; genus Thysanoteuthis; species Thysanoteuthis major. The sequence continues at coordinate 33,814,892 of OY735238.1, read as the reverse complement.
TAAACGTAGTAATGGAATACCACAACGAGAGACGATAGTGAAGAATGAGACACAAATGAAGGGGTAAAATGGCACCCACTTTGGGATCTACTGTTCTAGAGTATAAACGCTAGTATCAGCCATAACTAGTAATTCAATCTGAAAGACCGTAGTCTCCAAAGGTTTCCCCTTCTGTTGTCTGGTGTGATATATTTAACAACGTACCTACAGAACGTCATTTGTGTGTGTTCAAAAAGGCACGAGTCAAATAATGTCAATGCACGTAATCTGGTATGTCAGGATGCGCGACTTCGACTATAAAAATATATGAAAGCCGACCAGCTAGCCAAGGAGGTAAGTAACTAGGAAAAGATCAAACCGAGCAGCATTTGTACACCTCTGTGTCGTTGGAGGTGGTCAGACGAAAAAAGGTTCCTCGTTCGATGGGAAAAGAAACCATATCCCTTGTTCAAACTCCAATTCTTTCTCCGTTTTAGATCCGATTAAAGCAAGAAGTACAGCGACAGAAGTCCGACTCATAACTTTCAGTTATGCTCACCACTATGACTGCAACCATCACTGGTCGTTCTACGAATACTTAGAAATACTACGCTGATCATAGGGCTAAACACAAGCTCTCTGTCTCTCTTTTCTATCGTACATACACTAATATAAGCCATAACGATAATTCCATTTGAAAGATACGGATCGTATGAAGTCACTTTACTAGGATCATAAATGTAGACACGAACTACTAGTCTTTGTTCTTTAAAACTGACGCTGGTATCAACTATAATAGCATCTGTACGAAAGACATAGATTGGTAGAAAGTGTCTCTTCTATAGAGCGAGCATCGACACTAGTATCGACCATAGAACTAATTAAATCTAAAATATAACATATATCTGTACCACGCATAAATGAATCAACATAGCCCACGTCTGTACCAGAATTACCTACAAAAATTTTCTGACATTATCCAAAAAAAGTAGATATGTTGTCTAAAATTATCTAAAATTGCCAGTACAAGATTTCGTCATTCTTGGTCCCCAAATGACCATGGATACCTCCCAAAGCACTTTCTTTTGAAAAAAAAAAAAAAAGAAATACGTTTTTAGATAATTCGTAGTGGTGTACTTTTTGAAGATTTTCAAGGTTGTAGCCCCCAAAATATGACCAGGAGTACCCGGAGATACACCCAGACATATTGACACGGACATTCAGAGAGCGGATCCGTAGTCCACTTGGATGGTTGGTCGGCTGGGTCCTTTGTAGGGCTACAGCGATTCGATTTGGGATTGTTTTTTTTCCCAGGGACTTGCCCCTTATTTTCTGACTGCTTTTGCTTTTAGTAAATCTTTCTCTTAGATTCATTCACTTTAGTTTGACACAAGGTTAGAAAATTGTTTACATGCACCTATACGGCACAGAACACTATGACAGAGGAAATTTTTGTTTTGCTAGTAAACAGAATGTAAGAGACAACAAAAGAAAGAGATGGGGAGAGCCTGTGTGTGTGATCCCACACACACACACACACACACACACACACACACACACACACACAAACAAAAAAAAAAACAAAGTGCAATAAGGTGCCTGGCTCCAAAAAGGGAGACAATCAAAAGACATTACAAAAAATAAGGCGTAAATAGTGGATCATAGAAAGTTAGTACTTAAGGAAAAAAGTTCCCCCTAAAGTGGTCCACGCTATAAAAACAAAACCCCCAAAATAAATAAATGAGCAAGCAAAAAAAAAAAAAAAAGAAAAAAGGCGTTAATGAAAGCAGAAAGAAACTATTGCAGAGGAAAGTTGGGCTAATCTTGAGGGAATGGCGACGACATTATCCAGATTAGAAACCTCCAGGTAAACGGTACCTTCTTAAAAAAGTCACTAAAGACCGTTTTGTTTTTCTGTCTTCACGACTAATGCAAATTTCTTCTTCGATGTTTTTCTCATTACACTAGGCATTCATCTATTTATTTAGGATATTTAACACATTCTTCGCAGTCCTTTTTTTTCTGCTTTTCTCATTCTTCCTTTCTGTCCTTTGTTCTTTTCGTCACTTGCTTCATTCATTGGTGTATTTTCATTCTTCTTTTCTTTCTTCTGGCTTCTTTGAAAAAATATCCTCAGCTTATTATTCCGAAAGTTCATTCACTATTTGAAGAAAAAGTGATTGCGTCAGAGTTTTTTCGTTCTTTCATTCATTCTCTGTTTCTTCTTTCATCTTTTTTCTTCTTTACCCTTTCTTTCTTTCTTTCTTTCTTTCTTTCTTTCAGAAAAGTCTCATTCGTTCTTTGATTGTTATAACAAACCTCTTCCTTCCTTTTATTCTTCCTTTCTTTTTTCATTTTATTCTTCCTTCATTTCTTTCTTTCTACCTTTCGAAAAATTCTCATTCATTCTTTTTATCGTTCGAACAAGCCGTCTTCTTTCTTTCTATTCTTCCTTCCTTTCTTTCTCTCCTTGTTTGTTTGTTTGTTTCTTTCTTCATTTCTTTCTTTATCTCTTTCTTTCCTTTTTTTGTTTCTTCAAATAGCTCATCCATTGTTCGTTTATTCTGATTATTCTAGTTATTTTCTTTTTTCTTATTTTCCTTCTCCTCTCTTCCTCTCTTCCTTTCATACCCCCTTTCTTTCTCTCATTCTTTTCTTCCTCACCCTCTTTCTTCCTTTCCGTCTTTTTTTTCTCTTGCGATAAATCTTTTCTAATTGCATGTTTTGCACGAAATAAACGCATGGCCGATGCCTGCACCGAAGCACCCCACCCCTTCCTTCCTCCTGGACCCGCCAGTGACCAATAGAGCAAAGTGCTCAGTCGCCGAATGGACGCTGGTCATTTTGTAACTGTACGGATTACTGATGTCTCATTAAAGACATCGGCCACTTATTTTAATAAAGCCTTTACAGTCTCTGCTGTCTCTCTTTGACCACCCCGTCGGCAGACTTACAGCTTCTCATCTTCTAATCACTTCAGACTTTTCCTTATTACTTGTTCTTGTGACCGGTCGATTTAAAGGGATATCTTCTTTCATTTGGAATCTTCTACCTACTCCCCTTTCTTCTTCTTCTTCTTCTTCTTCTTCTTCTTCTGTTCTCTTTCTTTCTTTCCAACCTTTTCCTTCTTCTTCTTTCGTCTTCCTATTTTTTTTCTCATCTCATTCTTTCTTCCTCATTTCAAAGGATTTTCTGATTACTTACACTTTCTCAAAGACAATACTGTCAATCCTCTTTCTCTGATGAAACTAGACCCCTTCAGGCTTCACCTAATTGACGCTTGGTACAATTTATGATGCAAACCGATATCCAAGCATCTTGTGTAAGTAAACAAGTGCACCAACTGCCCCGTTAACGTTGCAGTTAGGTTTCCGAAAACCGTGACTTCAACTGAAACTGCGTTTATTGAAACAATTTTCATGTAGACGAAATTATATAAACAGGGATTATTCAATTTATTGTAGTGTACGAATTTTGCTATCTAACATTGAGTCAGAAAAAATGACTTAATTTGATTCTACCTACGATATTTAATGATATATATATATATATATATAGCTTTAACTTTAATAATAGACACTTCCTCCAGGTGAAAGGCTGCGCCATGGGCACAGTAGCGGCCCCATCCTATGCTAATATCTTCATGGGTAAATTTGAAGAAACCTACATTTACCCAGAGATTTATAATGACTGCATCTTTTATGGTAGATACATAGACGACATTTTTTTCATATATACAGGCGAAAAAACCAAACTAGATAACTTCTTTATACATCTAAACTCGGCACATGACTCTATTAAGTTTGACTTCACAACATCCACTGACTCCATAGCCTTCTTAGACACACGCATATATATAGATGACAACAGAAACCTCCATACCACCCTCTACACAAAACCCACGGACACCCACAATTACCTCCACTCCAAATCAGCCCATCCCCAACACTTAAAAAGGAGTCTACCATTTTCACAAGCTCTTAGAATTAGAAGAATCTGCTCCACCAATAGTGAACTTAACAGACACAAACATAACCTAATACAATATTTCACCCAACGAGGTTATCCACTAGATGACACAAAAAAACAAATAAAAAAAGCGACTGGAATACCCAGAGATCAAACCCTTTTACTGTCCCACAATAACAAACCCAACCGCATACCCCTTATAACAACCTTCAACAACACACTCCCACCCTTAGCACACATCATCAATAATAGATGGAACATTCTCACGATCAAAACAGATCTAAAAGAAACATTCACAGACCCATGTGTTATCTCCTACCGCAGACCCAAAAACATCAGAGACATGATTAGTAGCAATACTATCGTTAACAATAAAGTCGTACACAAAAATACACCTAGAACAATTAATTTCTGCACACCTTGCAACATAAGAAACAGTCTATGTTGCAACCACCTCAAGCACACCAACACATTCACAAGCACCACCACAAAAGTGAGTTACCACATATACCATAATAGCAACTGCCGCAGTAAGAACATTATATACCTTCTAGAGTGCAATAGGTGTAAGTTACAGTACATTGGCAAGTCCGAGTGGCAATTTAATATTAGACTCAACAATTATAGACATAGGATTAAGTCAAAAAATAACCGTAGCCCACTCCCTGTAGAACTACATTTCCGCACACCTGACCACAATTTTGCCACTGATGCCACCTTCACCATCATAGAAAAAATAGAAAAAACTACTCCAATTGACATAACTAAAGTTCTAGAAAAACACGAAGACATGTGGATCAACAAACTTAAAACCCTATACCCTAATGGATTAAATACTAAACTGAACAACCCGCACCACACAGAACACTAATACACACAAATCCTACCATTAATATCCTCACACCCACATCTTAGACACACTCAATAATGGAAGCTTCAAAGTCACCTAGACCCATAGGAAAAACTTCACCTTAGCCTGTTACAACCCCTGTCCAATTCTTAGCTAAAACACTTTCAGCAACATCTTCAGTAACTTTTAAGGTTGATACCTATGTAGCTCCTTGACTCCACCACCCCTCCTTCTATACCATCCCAAACATACCAAAAAACCCACCTCCCCAACACTACCCCCCACCTTGACACACTCTGCCCTCCCCAAGTCCAACTGCTGCTGCTTTACCAAAATCCCAATACCTGCTGGTCATTCTTACATTCAGCATGAGGCCTCTTGTAGCCCTGACAACAAAACCTACCCACAATGCATAGCCGCTGACAGTGGACTCTGGTTCCACATGGTACATTTTAATTCACACTCACACAACACGCACCACTGATGATGAGAGAAATCTCGAAACATGTATGGACTACTGACAAATAAGGATTAATAAACCTTACCACCAAAAACTTCACTCCCGAGTCTGTCTCACTCTCTAAAGTACACATTATATATATATATATATATATATATATATATATATATATATATATATATATTGTAGAATGTGGATTCGCTTCACAAACTAGCTCAAATTTTTGTCCTCTCCGGGCCTCATCCAGCTCTACTCTAAAACAACTCAACTTCCATATTGAAAAGTTGTATGTATCAAATATTCTATTCACCTGATGAGGCCCTAAGAAACATGAGATAGTTTGTGCAGCAAATCCACATTCTACTATATATATATATATATATATATATATATATATATACATACATATATATATATATATATATATATATATATATATATATGCACGTGTATTCACGCGTGACATTTGTGTACGGGTTTAACTTGTGTTGGCACAAGCTTGTGTTTGTGCATGTGCTGGTATGTCTGTGTATGTGCTGGTCTGTTTGCGAGATTCTGACATTGTATATGCGTATAGGTACGTTTGTTCAGGCCTGCATCTGTGTGTATGTGTGCATGTATGTGCTGATTATTCAGATATCGATATGAGTGTATATGGACTTCCATCATTTCTCCGGTTGTGTGGATTGGACTAACGTTTAAAAGCACGGGAAATGGAACCAGCAAACGGGGTTCAAATTTCAGTTGTGGCGATCCGAGTTCATTTTGCATCATTTTCCTTATAAAATCATCAACAATCCAACCGCTCCAATAGTGCTAGGTCGGGCAATACTTCATACTGGTAAACCACACAACCTGTCACGTGTTATTTAGAGAAACGATTGGGACCACCAAATAACTCACTCCAGGGTAATCCATAAACCTGATTGCTACCATGGTTGAGATTGCTCGATTTAGCCTGTCGCAAATCCAGTTCAACGGGCCAGATAACTTGTCTAAGCAAGTTTTCAGTCCAATCCCACAGACGAGAAAACTCGTCTACAATAGTGTCTTATTTTTTTTTCGCAGGATGACAAAACTAGAAAGTGTAAAGTATGTTTACAAAATGCAAAACAGTGAGAGAGTTGATAGCTCTGGTTAGTCCCTCAAGAGAAACCGTCTATTGTCCAACATTTTTTGGCAGCAATTGCAAAAAAGAGTGATCAATAACCTACTTCTCTCGCCTCTCGGTTTGTCAGTGGTCACTAAAAAATGTCTGGATTTTCAAAATAACAGCAGGAATATTGTCAGACACAAACTAAGGGATAAACTTAGCCTAAACTTGCGATTGAACCCCGAACTAAAACTGAATTGTGTGGAGATGAGTGGGATGACATAAGAAGTAAATGTTTAAATTTCCAGCTCTTATATATATATATATATACATATATATATATATATATATATATAGTCAGCCAGCCAGTAACCAAGACTAACTTAAAACAGGAGAAACCTTTGTTCATAGTTTTAGCTGGTGGTCTCTAATCCGAATGTATTGAATATAAGGTGATTTGGTGTGTAGATCAATCGTTTCAAGACATTTCATACAAGGTCATAATTTTATAACAAGATCCCCTCACCAAAAACCGATAAGTCATACAGTTAAAACAATGAGGTTCATAAAAAACTCATGATAAGTTTAATTAGTTACTCGATGTCAAATGACAACAGAAATGGCAGTGTCAGATTTCTTCGATACGATGCTTTCGCATATCTTATTGTTTTTTTCTCCCTTTTCGACTCTTCTCGGCCGTACTCACCCTCTTGACTAATATCAAAGTATAGTATTTGTTTTTTTGACGCCCTCGGGCTGAGAAGTTGATCATTGTCCAGGATTGTCCCCCATCCTGAAATCACTGACCAGCGTGTTCAGGCTCGTCCTGAGAGCATCAACAGGATCCGCCCAGTGAACAAAGTCAATCCTGCCCTAATGACTCTGTAAAATCACGCATCGAGACTCAGGTACACTTGCACAACATGATTCGTCCTGTGGACATAGTCCAACTTGTCCCAACGTCCTTGTGTAGTCGGGTTCATTGCACCCTGTGCCTGCACGTTTTCGAACTTGTGGGGCCCCACCCTAATCCGATTTCGTGTCATATTTGTAGTCATGGGTATACCAATAAATAAACTCGGTCGTACTCTTCCATTACACGAACTTGAAATTTTGCTCATACACGCACACACACACTTCCCAAATAAATGAAGAAAACATTCTTTGTTAAATTAGACTCAGTGACTGAAATAGTTGCGTTCAGAGTGAAGTTTGGCCCTTAAATAGCCGGTCTTGTTTATTTATGTACTACATTCATCAGATATTCTGTTTTAGATATTAGTTGATTTGTATGAGAACAAAACCATTTAAACAGGCAACAAATGCTTTTTATTTTCATTCGTTCACGAGGAAACGTCAGCTGAAGAGGTTAAAAACGTATAGTCGGTAGCAAACAGGTTAGATGATGTCCCGATAATCTTCAGGCATTTATTGATTAGTGCGGTCAATTAGTTCAAAGTTTTTCTGCACTATTCAAAATCACACTGATCAAGGTTTTTCAGTTCATGTATAGTTACATCAATCTGTACAGCAATACCTTAACCATGCTACATCAAAAACCCATTCTTATCAAAACCGTACCATTCAGAGTTTTTACTTTACTAGCTCATGGAATAATTTGATTATAGTTTTTAAGCGTCTCTAAACCCATACAGAAAATTAATGCTCAGTTTATTACGAAAGATCAAATTGAAAATGATCTGCCATTTCCAATCTATACCACACTGGGCTCTGTGTTTGTCAGATGTTGATACGTCTACGTATGCTTTTCAGTTTTACTTCTTTTAATCAGGGGTGGCTGATCAGGTGTAAGCATGGTGAATAGACTCATCGAGCCGGGTTCGAACTCTGGGTCAGACACTTTGCATTCGGGAAAGGCATGAATCAACCAGCTTACAGATAAGAGTTGAAAAAAAAAAAAAAAGAAATAAACCCTGAGGTGGAATTAGTGACAGACTTCGGGTGATTTCCCCTCAAAATATATTTTGCAGGTCAGAATCGGGTCAAATGAGTGTTAATATGATTTATGAAGCCCAAGCGCAAGCGAATGAAGCCGTAGCCAGCGTGAGGACACTACTTCCATACTTCTTTATTTTTATCGTCAAAAGAGAGAAAGATGATCCCAGTGGTCCTTTGATCATCGGATCGGTTTCCTGCCTTTCGGCTTGTTTGAACATTAGCAGAAGAGAAACGCTTTATCTTGAAGTCTCTTGCCATAGGACTGTAAGATAAAACAATTGTACGGAAGCCTTTTATATATATATATATATATATATATATATATATATATATATATATATATGTATGTATGTATGTATATATGTGTGTGTGTGTGTGTGTGTATGCGTGTGTGCATATACAGGTACCCACATTTACGTATTTATGCAAATTTATGCGTGCATGTATATCTAAACATATATATATATATATATATATATAAACATACACACTCATATATATATATATATATATATGTTTGTATGTACGGGTCTGTGTCTGTGTGTACATAAATAGATACACACATACACACACACACACACATATATATATATATATATATGTATATATATATAAGTACATATATAAATATATATGAATAAATAGGTCTGTGTCAATGTGTGTACATAAATAGATACACACATACGTGTATATATATATATATATATATATATATATATATATATATATACATATATATATATATATATATATATATATATTGCATTGACACGTGCATATATCTGTAAGCATATATACATTTATATATATATATATATATAAACACATATATGTCAGTGTTTGAATCTCTCTGTGTGTGCATATATGGATACCCTCATACGTACATATATATTTGAGTGTGTGTGTAAAAGAGAGAGTGTGTATGTGTGTGGTTGTGTACGTATATATCTATGTATATATGTTTAGATATGAATGCACGCATGAATATGCATAAGTACGTAAATGGGAATGTGTATATGCTCACAAACACACACACACACACACACACATATATATATAGAGAGAGATAAATAGATAGATCGATAAAACAGACTGGATAGATAGATAGATAGATAGATATCACCCGTTCTCGACTTTGTCGTAACATTCTGGTTATCAATGTTTCACTTAAGAATACTACTTCGTAGTCTTCGTAATTTACAAAGGAACAATAGTCTGCTTAGAAACTGGTAGGACGTGCTTTTTACTTGTTTTTATACACAAGGTTAAGGAAAAGTCGTACAAAGATGGCGTCAGCAGTTGCAGCAGTCATAAGCCATAACCCGACAATCTAACAATTCTAAAAGTTAGTCTCAAAGGGCTGTTAATAAGTTAGGGCCCTATAAAAGTCTTGTTCCTGACTAGGCTACGCTCACCCAGAATCCTCGTACAAGCATACGTCTTGCAGAGCCTCTTGCATATCACACGTGTAAGTCGACAGTGAGTCAGCTCATCTTGAAGTGTTAGAAAACACAGTAGACGTGGATAAAAAAAAGACGTCTATATATGTCTAATGTTTTCTAATGATGTTAAATATTTTCTTTGTCGATGTAATTAAATAAACAATTTTCGACGTTGCTATAGCTTCAGGCTAAGAAAGCACAGCTCGAGGCCAAGACGTAATGTTTAAACAAGCAAATTTTTCGGCATTTCGCTCGGAGCCTGTCAGAAAACAGACGATAAGAATAGGTTGCCGCCCATTGGAATTGTTTTCTGAAGATCTTGGAAGAGTAATGTATTTATCGCCCTTCGCGTCGACACTAAAAATTTCTTTTTTTCATTAAACGTTAAGATTGTATATTTGATAATGTTAAGATGAAAAGGGAAGGTACAGAGGAAGAAAAGAAGTAAAGAAGAGAGAGAAAGAAAGAAGAAAGAAAGAGGGAGAGAAAGAAAGGAAATGAGGAAGAGAGAGAGAGATAAAGAAGGAAGAAAGAGAGAAAGAAAGGAAGTTAAGGAGAGAGAGAAAGAAAGAAGACAGAGAGAGAAAGAAAGGAAATGAGGATGAGAGAAAGAAAAAAACAAAGAGAGAGAGAGAGAGGAAGATAAAAGAAAGAAAGGAAGTGAGGAAGGGAGAGAAATAAAGGAAATGAGGAAGAGAGAAAGAAAGGAAGTTAAGGAGAGAGAGAAAGAAAGAAGGAAGAGAGAGAGAAACAAAGGAAATGAGGATGAGAGAAAGAAAAAAACAAAGAGAGAGAGAGAGAGGAAGATAAAAGAAAGAAAGGAAGTGAGGAAGGGAGAGAAATAAAGAAGGAAGAAAGAGAGAAAGGAAGGAAGTTAAGGAGAGAGAGAGAGAAGAAAGGAAGAGGGAGAAAGAAAGGGAATGAGGAAGAGAGAAAGAAAAAAACAAAGAGAGAGAGAGAGAGGAAGAAAAAAGAAAGAAAGGGAGAGGTAGAGGAAGGAAGAAAAAGGACAGAGTGGAGAAAGAGAAAAGAAAGAATGATAAAAGGGAAAAGAGAGGAAGAATGCATGAAAAGAAGAAAGGAAAAGAGAAAGAAAGAAAGAACGTTTTCAGACTGACAAACCGAAAACATATTTATCTATTTGGCTTTTGAACTTCTCCTTTTTTGATAAATTTCCTCATTTACTTAAAAGTATAAAGATCCTCAACAGAAAACGGTAGAGAGAGAGAGAGGGGGGGGGAGAGAGAGAGAGAGGGGAGCAAGGAAATGGTTAAAGGAGAGCAAGATAGACCTGGTCGAGGAGAGTAAGGTTTTGGCTGATCGAATTCCGGAAAACGGATAAAAGTGTTTGAATATTGATTAAACTTTATCTAATCAAATATCAAGCCAGAACGTGCGTGCGTGTGTGGGATGTATCATGGATGCAACGTTATTTTCTGTTTATAACTCTCATCGAGGGTTTTGCAGGATCAGGTACACTCGGTCACACCCACTTCCCGCTTGCCAGCCCTATCAAAGCTTCGTTCCACTTACAGTCCCTGGTATATCCCAACGGTCATCAGTCTGGGTACCGGCAAGATTCGACGCTTTTTTTTAAAAACTTCAGTGACCTCACTGAGAATGGTGTATCGAACTTGATTTGACCATCATCCGTTAACTTTGGGGAGAGGTTCGCAATCCTAGTTTTCTATTGAACGAGACAGAAGGACAGACAACAGATAGATAGATAGAGAGATAAATAGATAGATAAGGAAATGGATTGATAGATAGATAGATAGATAGATAGATAGATAGATAAGGAAATGGATTGATAGATAGATAGATAGATAGATAAGGAGATAGATAGATAGATTGAAAAAAGAGACAGAGATAGATAGGAACAGAATAAGATAGATAGATAGATAGATTGGAACACACTTTGATGGATAAATATAATTGTAAATGCTGAGTTGTATAACCGTTGCCATGAAAGATGGCAACGGGTTTCATCCTTTTTATATGTTCGTGTGTTTGCATGTTCCAACGCTTCTGGACACACCGTTTAGTCTACAAATTTGAAAGTTGGTATCAATACTCCACTAGGCCCTCTCTAATTTTTTTTTCATTTTTGGAAAAAAAGCATCTTTGATGTTTTGGAGGTTTTATTTTGACGAGTTTAGTGATGACATCTAAATCCTCCAGAATGTCGATGTTATCAATAAAACTGAAGGATTTTTTTACATGAGTATAAATTTTGACTCTATGATTGTTCAATTCTGATGAAGTTAAAAGTTTTAAATCATTTTCATATTACTCTCTCCCGTGTATGATTTTATACAAAATTCATTTTATAACATGAGGTCTTCGCTAAAAGGTTCTCATCATCATCATCACCATCATCATCATCATCATCATCATTCTTTTAGCGTCCGTCGTTGGACATAGACCTTCCCCAGGATTTGCCACAGTTCTCTATCATGGGCGTCAGGGAGCCAGTACTTCCTGAACTTGTCTAGCTCGTCTCTCCATCTAACATTTTGCCGGCCTCGGTTGCGCATATGGTCTCGGGGAATCCATGTTGTGAGTCGTGATGTCCATCGATTGTCAGCCATTCTTGCAACATGGCCAGCCCACCGCCATTTGAGATTTTTAATGGATTCTATGATGTCCCTGACTCTTGTCTTTTCCCGGATGTGCTGTGCTGTTTTGTGGTCTCTCCATGTGAGGCCCAGCATTATTCTTTCATGTGCACGTTGCATAGTTCTCAGCTTACGGGTCTGTCTCTTGGTTAAGTTCTATGTTTCAGCCCCATAAGTGACTATTGGGAGGATGCATTGGTTATACACCCTTCTCTTTAGGATTAATGGGATCTTATTGTTTTTGAAGGTTGAGCTAGCTCTGCCAAAGGCTTGCCATCCTAGTGTGATTCTTCGCTTGATTTCTTCTTCTTTTGAGGGTCTCATGGAGATTCGTTGCCCTAGGTAGATGTAGTGGTCTACTTTCTCGAGTTCTGTGTCCTCGATTTCGATCTTAGTGTTTTTATCTCCAATGTGGTTGTTGCACATGATCTTCGTCTTGCTGAAGTTCATGTGTAGGCCGACTTTCTTGCTCTCTTCATTTAGTTCATCTATCATTAGTTGGAGGTCGTGTAGGTTCTCTGCGAAAAGGGCTATGTCGTCGGCGAATCTGAGGTTGCTCAGATACTCGCCGTCGATTTTAATTCCTTTACTCTCCCATGACAATAAATTTGGGAAGTATCAAGTATTTTGGTGATTTGAAAAAAAGGGTAGGCAGGCAAAAACATCACAGTTCAGGCTCCGATGCCACTGTCAAAAAACGAAATTTAATAATCACTTAAATTATAATGATAATAATGAGTATAGAAGGATATAAACAAGTCTGGTTACTCACCTAATAGAAACCGTCAATTTGACCATCAACTTTTGGCAGAATGCTGTTTCGATGAAGATCACTTGAAAAAATTGAAAAAGGGGTGATTAATGAACAATTTGCTGCTGTCACTTTTTGTTGGACAGGGATCACCAAAATAGTCCGAATTTTCAAAATAACGAGCAGATACAGACTAAGGGATCAATTTAGCATACATTACAATTTGCCCCCACTCCCTTAAAACCTATTTTTGGGGAATTTTTGAAAAGAAAGTACTTTTGTCGACATAATAAACAGTAAATGCTTGAATTTTCCTCCCTCTTGCTCTTGGTGTGGCCTGTTTGTAAGACAGCCAGCCAGCTGCACCAACTTAAAAACTGAAGAAACCTATGCTGATAATTACAGTGACGGTTTTATTTAATCAAACAAGAATTCCACCGAAGGACACCTTTCAATCAACTTCCAAGTAAATCTGACTCAAAACAGCTGAGAAAATAGATTCTAAAGTATAAAGCTTAAATGCAATTATTTCCAGATCATGTGACCCTGAATGAAAGGTTTTTCTATCTAAGAAGCATCTTATTAAGGGGCACATTTCTTCTTGGCTACGAGTATATCGAACTTGAAACAACGGAGAGGATCGATTTTAAAACCTAAAGTCAAAACACTAATATTGCCAGATCACATAACCTGGAGTGAACAGATTACTAGATTAGAAGCACCGTACTTAGGGACAGATTTCCAGGAACTTTCAAGTAAATCTGACTTGAAACAGCTGAGAAACAATGTTTGGACGGACCAACCAACTGACAGATGGACGGACAAAATCTCTTATAGAGAGGCAAGGATGCCTCTAAAGAGTCTGAATAAAAAATCCAAAGCAAGTGTGAATGTTGCCTGACTCTACTTAACGGGCCAATTTAGCATAAACTGACATTGCTAATTGAACCCACCACTGAAAACCAATTTAGGGAAGAAATTTGAAAAAAAAAAAGATTTTTAGATATAGTAAGGAGCGGCCTATATGCGTGATACATACATACATAGCAAGCCAGACCGACTTGAAGACTGAAGAAACCTTAACTGGAAAAAATGGTTGACAGTTTCTAGAAATAATTGCCATCACAGTCAATAATTGATCAACCGTAGCGTCAGAAATTGAAGAATAAATATAATCAGATTAAATTCTAGTTATGACATCACAGGCATTTTGAACAGGAAAACATCTGAAGTACAGTAAAGAAAGACATCTAGAAACATCTAGATCCTACAGAGCCTAGATGTTATTAATAAACCCGTCGAAATAAAGCCCCGAAATAATATTTGTTTTTTCAAGGTTTTAATAGAGTATTTATGCTAATTCTAAGTCTATTGACAAAACGGTGTGGCAAAGAGCGCTAGAAGTTACAAACACTCGAACACGTAAGCACATACACCCACACACATTAATAAGGATTAAACCCTTCGCCATCTTTGATGGCTATTGTAGTTCACCAATAACAAGTTACTACTCATTTTGATGGTAATGTCCTTTTAAAGAATAGAAAAATATAGATAGTGAATCAAGTCATTCATCCTTCATCTTTCATCTATTCTCCACTCATTTGTTTTGTTTCGTTCACTGAGGATAATTTCATTCGCCTTTCAAGGAGCGTTTGTATCCACAAAACCCAGTCTTCCTTTTACAGCAATCAAATAAAAAATTTGCACTCCTATATGCCAATTAAGAAAAATAGAATCATATTGTCTTGCCATATCTACCAACCATTTGAGCTTTGGGAAAAGCCAAAAATGGCAGACAGCCAAACCTGGGCTGAAAGGAGGCTGACAGACGGGAATAATGCGAACGTTGGGTAAAATACCCCACACAAAGCGTTGCGAAATTGTGGATGCCATACTTGAAATAAGGCAACAGAAAGAAGATGATATCATTAAGGCTACGCTGATTGTTTTTAAAATCCACGAGAGAATCAAAGTCACGGCCAAATCACGTTGGGTACGACGGTTCTCGTGCGATCAACGAGAGAAATTTACACATAACATCATAATAGATTATATGTATGGGAAAATTACATATATTACATTATCAGATACTGGGAAATTAAAGACCTGAGTGACACAAGAAGAAATGTGATGAAATTTTTCGATGTGTTTTCTATTTGAAACTGTTAAGTAATAGATTTAATAGTCATTTGTTCAACAGTGGACTCATAAAGGCTATATATATATATATATATATATATATATATATATATATATATATATATTCATATATATATATATATATATAATGTGATCGCAAACATAAGTATATATTTCAAACAGTTTATATTAAGATACTTTTACACCCTCAAATTTGGCAAAAAAGATTTTTAAAATAAAGAAATGAAAAAAAAAAAAATACTAACACAAAATTACACATTACGAAGTTAAGTACAGACATCAGAAATCTTCGGTCTAAATCCCGTAAACTTGAAAGATGTAAGGATGTTGGAATGAACTTTTTGAAATGTACTGGATACCTTTCGCAATCGATATATATATAAATATATATATATATATAAATATATATATATATATATATATATATATATATATATATATATATATATATATATATATGTCTCAGTGTGTTTGAGTGTGTCTTTCACTTTTTTTTACGGAACGATTTAGCTAGGAATTCATTAGACAATAATCATTTCGACTGTCATCTGATTTCCGTATTTATTTCAATTTTGCCTCGCGCCACCGGTTTCCCAGCGTATGATTCTTTTAGTCACCATCTTCTCTCATAACCAATTTTCCTCCTTTCTTTCGTAGCAGTTTTTCCTTCGCTACTGGCACAACGAATGGATTTTATTAGGCGTGACACGCTCTGCACTAACGACTCCTAACATATATCTCTGACCTTTGGCAAATTGATGTGTAATTTGCTACTTCTAAAAATTGAATGTAGCTTCTCTCTCTCTCTCTCTCTCTCTCTCTCGCTTTATTACAAGTTCCTAGACTCCGCAAAGTATGTCATCTTCATTTTGCGTTGTTCAGTCACGGCCAAATCACGTTGGATACAACGGTTCTCGTACGATCGGCGGAGTTAAGCAACGTTGATCCTGATCAGTACCTAGATGGGTGAACGCTTCGGAATACCAGGTAAGGTTAGCAGCTAAGAATCATGGAGAGAGCCTCCCGTAGTGATTCCTCTTTGGAGGAGACAGATCACTGCACTATGCTAGATAACGCAAGCCATTATTAGCATCTGCTTATCAATAAAACTTGTATAATACTTACACGCATATAGACGTATTTGCACGCACACGTATATAATTCTACACACACACACGCACATCTATCTATTTATCTATCTATCTATCTATCTATCTATATATATATATATATATATATATATATATGAACCATATATGCAATTAAGTATATTTATTTGCACAAGTGACTGTTGTGTCCGAGTCCCGTGATAACCTAAAAGTTATAATGTCAATGTGGAATAGATTAACACTGCTAAATAAAAAAACAACAATTAAATGGTTGTAATGAATTGTGGAAGTCTCTTATTACAGCAAATAATGTTGCTGTTATTACATTACAGCTAATAATAAGTTAAAACTTTAATGCGTCGAAGAAACGCAGTTTGAGTGACTGAAAGAAGAAAAGGGTCATTGAGTGAGTGAGTGATTTAAAGAAAGACTGATTTATTGAGTGATTCTCACTTCCTTTTTAGTGAGTCTCTCTCTTCTCTATCCTTCTGTTCGATGGAGCCAATCTTGACAGGAAGAAGAATACAGAGTTTAGCCATACTTTTTTTCGTATTTTTTTTTGTGAGATAATATTCAACTTTCGCGATGAAATAAGTTGATAATAAAACATTTTCTTCTTATGACGTTTTTCATACCTCTCGATATCAGTTGTGTTTTTTTTTATATTTAGTGTTCAAAGCTGCTAAGCTTTCTAAACCATATATATATATATATATATATTTATATATATATATATATATATATATATATATATATATATTTAGTTTAGAAAGCTTTTTAAACTACGTATATATATATATATATATATTTATATATATATATATATATGTGCGTGTGTGTGTGTGTGCGTGTGTGTGTGTGTGTGTTTGTGTTTCCTCTAGCATCTGAAATTAAAACTATGAAAACCTTTGGTGAGCCGAAATGGTAGTATACGATGATGCAATCATCAATAACCCTAAATACAGGAAAATATTTTGAACGGTCGAAGATCCCCAAAATTTTGATGATAATATTTATGACTGAATCCTCAGAAGTTGAGATAGTGAGCCATAAAGGGACACAATTCTGATTTTTTTCCCCTTTCTCCATAAAAACAACAAAAAAAGTAAATTGCAAACTTATGAATGGCGGTAGTATACCTGTATGTATGTATGTATGTATGTATGTATGTATGTATGTATGTATGTATGTATGTAATACATTGCTTTGAATGTAATTTCGCTTTTTTTTAGAAAGGAGTCTAGACCTGTTCAAATACAAGAAAGCATTAGATTCGTAGGTCTAAAACAAACCCCTCATTAATAAAAACGAAAAACTCCCATTCGAAACGAATTATTCCATTCCTTGTTCAAATGAACTTTGATTCAGGATAAAACGAAATTCTGATAATACTGAATTGAAATCTTCCATATTTTATTGGTGACTCACTGACCCCACAACTGGATGTTACCCGCAACGGAGCTCAGGGAGAGCAATATATCTGAGTAGACCAGAAATATTTTAAATGATCTTTAAGAATATTAAAAAGTGAGGTTAAAAAAAAAACAAAACAGGACACAAAAATGAATCTAAAGAAGTATTTGTAGGGGAGGTGGTGAGACAGTTTGGATAATGTGCTGCAACTACATATTTCAACAAGTTTTGCCGTATAGAGAGAATTCAAATGATTCGATTAGGCAGAAATTTTGAGTCAGTTGGTTCAACGGGATGCGGTCAAATATCTCGACTGATTAAATTGATCGTCTCCTGAGATTATTTTGTAGAATGCATTGAATGGTACACTTTATGGTGATCAGAATTGGATATTTTGAGCCCAAATCTCATATCTCCACTGGTTCAAGTTGACGACAATACATATCTCTTATAATACAATAAAGTGTCAGATTATACCGAACCGAAGACTTTTGATCTTATCTTTTGACTATGTTTATGCCTATTACTTTTGGAATACGTTATGTGCACGGATGATATTGGTATCACACTGGTGTGGCTCGAGTCTTCTGCCAGCCAAATGCTGGTCAAGTACCACTGAAGCCTGAAATTATTATTTTAAGTTCTCTTACTATTTTGAACCTCCCTTATTCCACCAACTACCCACAAAGACCTTACGGAGATAGAGCTTTGGTTTTGATGCTGATATGGGTTTTCGTCTGGAATCCCAGTTTCCTCTAAGAAGTAATGAAATAAGTTGTGACCATGTATGGTCCTTGGCCAGACTAAGCCAAGGTTAGTATTCGCATACGTGCTTATATACATATATATATATATATATATATATATATATATATATATATATATATATATATATATATATATATATATATATATATATACTAGAATGTTCATATTTCTGCCATCTTCGGGCCTCATCAGGCGATGAGCTAGTTTGTGTAGCGAATCCACATACTGCTATTTATATCCAGCTCTACTCTAAAACAACTCAACTCCATGAGTAAAATGTTGTATGTATCGAGCACTCTATGAAATAAATCCATTACTTTTCAGAAGTAGCTTTATATTATTAATATATTATATTATGTTATACTGCTAGCCTGATTTGTACCACATGTACTATATATATATATATATATATATATATATATATATATATATATATATATATATATATATATATATATAAAATTCTCCCGAAAAATCTCTGATAGGAATTAGGATGAAACAGTACTTAGTTCATTATCCCCAGCAAAATGAACAAAATGGAACTCCTAAACTTGTAGGTCAAAAAAGTTATGAATAAAACTTATGTCCGAGAGAGTCCAACTAAAGTCCTACTAAACATGTCTGGGTCGTTCTGGAGGAAATTGAATGCAGTGGAAGAGGAAAAAAGGGATAAATGTTGAAGTAGAGAAAGAAAAAGAAAAAGGAAGGGGAGAGAGAGAGGGAGAGAGAGAAAGAGAGAGAGAGAATTGTGTAAGAGAGCGAGAGGCATAGAAAGAAATAGAGGTGGAAAGAAAAAGATAAAGAGGAAGAGAGAGCGAGAGCAAGAGGGAGAGAGAAAGAGAAAATAAGTAAAACGTTTACAGAAGAAAGTGATTGAGAGAGAGAGAGAAAGAGAGGGAAAAGGAAAGAAGAAGATTGATGAAGAAGTGATAGAATGAGGAAGGAAAAGAGAGAAATGGATAGAGGAGAAGTGATGGACAGAGAGAGAGAGAGAGGGGAAGAGAGAGAGGAAGAGAGTAAGATAAACTCAGGAAAAGTGGTGGAGAGAGAGGAAAAGTGATAGGAAGAGAGAGAAAAAGTGAGGAAGATAGGAGAAAATTGATGGAGAGAGAGAGAGAGAGAGAGGAAGAAAGAGAGAGATGAACTGAGGAAAAATGATGGAGAGAGAGAGAGAGAGAGATCTATGATACACAGATAAACAGAGGGGGAGAACATGGGAAAATGAGTGAGAAGATGTTTGAGGATGGATCAATGAATCAATAGCCTGACACAGATATTAACTGAATTTATCCAAAATTCTCATTGTTTAATATTATATCAATGTAATTATTGATAAAGCATTTTATTTAGTGACAAGGAAGGAATTGATGCCAAAATATGTATATATTTGTTGTGTAAAATAAATGCAATTTTATCAAGTGACGGACTTATTGATGCACCTACAGAGAGAGAGAGAGAGAGAGAGAGAGAGAGAGAGAGAGAGAGAGAGAGAGAGAGAAGGGGAAGAGGGAAAACAAAAGAAAAAGGTGTAGGAGAGAGAGGAGGGAAGAGGGGAAGACAAAAGAGAAAGGTGTTGGAGAAAGAAAGAGAAAGAGAGAAAAGAAACATATAAACAGGAAGAAAGAAGTGAAGAGAGAGAGAGAGAGAGAGAGAGAGAGAGAGAGAGAGAGAGAAACACGAAAAGAGAAAAAGTAGTGCACGGGAGAAAGAGAAAGAGAAAGAGAAAGAGAGAAAAATAGACAGAGAGTCAGAGAGAAATGTTGGAGGGGAGCTTTCTCCTAGTTTGTAATGAACACCTCGTCATAATTAGAAGAACACGTTGACACCGATGGCCTTTAGCCATGAATCTTTCTGATTGCATTCAATGTGGACACTAAGACACCCGATCAGGCAGTTAAGCGTCGTTGTGTCATGGAAGTTTTGACAGAACGAGATGAAAAAGCATAAAACAGAAGATTCACCATAATGGCGTTTTGCAAAAAACTCGAAACACATAACTATCGTTGGATTTCTCAGTAATTAGGATATCTTGAATAAAGGCAGAAAGAGAACGGTAAGAGGGAAGGGCTGTGGAATCTTTGTCTTTTCACTACCCCCAGGGCGTCTACCATAGCCTGATTGTTAGCAAGCTCGTCTCAAAGACCAATTCACAAGTGTAGTGAGTTCGGTTCTCATTGAGAGCCCGATGATTATAGCCTTGTGTCAGATTTATCTAAGCCTGGCACTGTATTTCATCGTATATATTCTGCATTTTCTCAGAAGGTTTCAAGCTAGAAATCAAGGTGCGTTTCATCTGTGGAAAGATAGTTGTTATAAGGAATGAATGACAATATTGTAAGTTTTGTTTTAACAATATTGAATTTTTCGTATTCCAACGATTGTTCCATTTCCTGGGTATCTTGACAGGCAATTTCTGTAAAGCAAGCTCGACCTTTTAGGAAATATCACTAGTCCTAAAGAAAAAGGTTGTACAACCGATGCATCCTTCCGATTGTCACTTACGGGGTTGAAATATGGAACCTTACCAAAAGATTGACCCGCAAACTCAGAACCACGCAACGTGCACATGAAAGAGCATGGAGTATCATAAGACAGCACCGTATATTAGAGAAAAAACAGGAATTAGAGATATCATAGAATCAATTAGAGAACCCAAATGTCAATGGGCTGGTCATGTAACATGAATGGCAGACAATTACAGGATATCACAACTCAAAACATGGATCCCAAGCCCATGTTTGTAACTTTATAAAGCAAAAAACCTGCCTCTCAATGATTTTTCCTGATATCTACGTGTAGACAAACTGAACTTTTTATATTTTGTATACGTAACCCCAATATACGTCCGAATAAAATTGTACAATCTATATGTTGCCCACCCCGTCAACTAATCTCAATTTTCTTGTAAATAATATAATACATGATGATACATCCTAGAATATATTCCGAACTTTTTTCAAAGTCCAAACGATATTGAATAAACATTGTTATTCATTGTCACTATGTAAGTAATCATCGGAGTTAATAAAAGCTTTATCGTATTTGTTTAATAGGTCCTACTCATGGTATCAAAAGTTGTATCGACGATTTGTTGATATATATATATATATATATATATATATATATATATATATATATATATAAGAAAAGTGTAGAAAAAAAACCCCCAAACTTTTAGATATGGTTTTGAGGTATAATGGTTTTTAATGATATTGATATAAAAGCCCCTCTTTGAACTCCATGGAAATTGTCAGTTTTGGGGAAATAATTTCTTCCTAGTTTTAGAGGGGGGGTTCTATCTAATATTATGATATTAAGAATTATTATACCATGTGACCCTAACTGAAAAGTGTGGCTTTCTTTTTTTTTACACTTTTCTGATATATATATATATATATATATATATATATATATATATATATATATTTTGATATCAAGTTTTATATGAATCTTTTTGCAGAACATAGATGACAATTAAATGATATTTTCTTATCCTATATAGTATCTACACGCAAGTGTAGAGCTAAATATATTAACATCCACTCATTATTATGTCTATAAAAACCCTCTTTAAAAAAAATATATATCCCGGCATGGGCTTTTGTGGGGTGTTCAATTTACATTAGGAGGTCTCGCTAAATTGATCCCTCATTCTGTGTCCGGCAACGTTCACACTTTTTAAAAAAATTTGGATGTTTTAGTGATCATTGTCCAACGAAAGGCAATAGAAAAAACTCATTCGTTGATCACCCCTTTTTTCAATTTTTTAATTGATCCCCCAAACAAAACATGCTACCAAAATATGTTGTTCAAGTGACAGTTTCTACTGCATGACTAACGAGACCTGTATGCTTTTAGTATCTTCTGTGTCATGATACTTGCAATCATTAGAACAAAGAAAAGTTTTGGCGTTTTCATTCGTCCTGAGCAAAAGCAGGCGCACATCCAAAGGGTCCGGATCCCTCACCCCTGCTTGTGCAAAATATCTAAGTAAGGAAGTCTTTTTAAAAATATAAAACCCCTAAATAATCCAAAATATTCATGAATTATATTATATCATATTGTATTATATTCATTGTTTAATTATTCAGATAAGCAAAAAAGGAAGATTGGACCCCTGACTCAAATCCTGGATCCGACCCTGAAAAGCTGACGTCCATAGTTTTTAAACCTGCCTGTCTCCCCCCCCCCCCTGCAAATGAAATTGCATTTTCTATCAATTGTCGTTTCGCCGTGTCATCCTTCCCTTCTGTGGGGAATAAGGCTCAAATGTACAAAATCTTTTTCACCAGAATTCCATCACTAAATATCATTTTGAGGGGAGTTCAGTTTGCAATGTAAGTTTATGCTAAATTGATTCCTCACTTCGTATAGCTTGTTTTTTTGAAAATCCAGACTTTTCTCCAGTGACCACTACCCAACAAAATGCGAGAGAAGTAACTTATTCATTGATCACCCCTATTTTCAATTTTTCTTATTCATTACCTCTAACACGACATACTTTCAAAAGACATTGATTGCATGGCGTTTTCTATTGAGTGACAAACCAAACCTGTTTTTTCTTCGGCTTCTGAACTGACTGACTGTAACATTTGTATTGTGTATATAAAAGATACATTTATAGATACGTAAGACTTATCAGTTTGGTTCAGTCGGTAAAAGAGACGCCTAACAATCACTCAGTCATGTTTACAATTGTGGATAGGGCGATGGTAATCTTATATATTGGTTCGGTTTAACGCAGCGGCGCAGAAAAATGGGGAAGAGTTTAGACACTTGAATTAGATGAAGATTCTTATTCACCTTGTTGTCTCTTGAGAAAGACACCCACTTGACGTATATTTGTTTTGGAAATGCTTTCCGTGACGTCACTGCTTGTATAAGCAAGTAGTTTTTTTGTCAAACTCCTGGAGAGTTTTGACTTAATTTTCTCACCTAACAATAATGACAATTTCAGACTCCCCTTTAGAGAGAGAGAGAGAGAGAGAGAGAGAGAGCGAGAGAGAGAAAGAAAGAGAAAGAGAGAGAGAGATAAAAAGAATGAGAGAGAAATAGAGATAGAGAGAGAAAGAAAATGGGAAGCTATGAAAAGCTCCTTCAGTTGATATCCGTGTTGCCTCAAATTATATCCAGAATTATCTAAATTTTCATGCCATTTATCTAGAAAAATATCTAGATACGATTCTATCAAGTCCACTCCCATGGCCGAACTTTTTCAGTGAAAAAAAAATGTTTTCCCAGAAGTCAAAAATATCTAAAAAAACAAAAAGAATTATAAGCTTTTGTTAGAGTGGAGTACAACCTTGAAGCAGCCAGTCTTGGTCCATACCATTGAAACTTTCTGAAACAGGATGGTGTGTGCGTTTAAGAAACGATTTTCCGTTGAAATTCTCAGCCATTCCCAGCCACTCCCTGACACTCCCTGCTGGACAGTAATGGAATATTTCGATGCAAAAACAACCCCACCAGCCACTTCTCTATGCAATGGTTCTCAAGCGATAATGAAACGTGTGGCAGGTAATGGCAGGGAGTTATTTTGTATCCGAGGACTGATAGTATTAAAATGTGTCAGAGAATTGCAGGGAGTTCCTTCATGTCTGACAACTAGTAGTATTGAAAGGCGGCCGAAAATGGCAGGGAGTTTGTTTCTGTTTGTATCAGTAGTATCCAAAGTGGCAGGAAATATTAAAAGTACGGCTTTTTTTCCGGCAAGAAAGCATTCTTT
>OY735238.1:33783093-33785593 GCA_963457665.1 Thysanoteuthis rhombus | reverse complement strand
ATGCTTACTTCATTAGTTACATATATATATATATATATATATATATATATATATATATATATATATATATATATATATATATATATGGATATATGTATTTGTATATGTGTGTGTGTGTGTGTGTTTATACGTATATAAATGTGCATATATATGGGTATATATATGCATATGTATGTATATATAAGTTTATATGTATATGAATTTATACATGTTTTCATGTTTTAGAATAGAGCTGGAAATAGAAACATGAGCTAGTTTGTGAAGCAAATCCACATTCTACTATTTATACACGCACACACACATACACACACACACACACACACACATATATATATATATATATATATATATATATATATATATATGTATATATTGAGTATGCTGAACCAAAATTGTGTAAAAGAGCTCCTGTGGATCTGCTTTAGAATGGGAAAACTCGAAGTGTGGTGTCTGTGATAGTACTCTTCTTGCAAAGGCTATGTAAATCACATTTAATAACAGAATACATGTATTTATACGTACATATATATATATATATATATATATATATATATATGCGTGCGTGCGTGCGTGTGTGTGTGTATAAATTAAGCATACAGCAATCTTTTACTTCCTTTTCCCGACAATTCAACTTGTGCAGTATGATGCAAGATGTGTTATAAAAAAAACCCTGATTTAAGAGACATATGAAAGTGCACGACAGTCATTTCACAGATAAAATCAATCAATCCTGCGAACAGTCTTATTTCGTTATGTGTGCTTTGGATCTTGCCGGTCAGCAGCTGGTCTTAAAATCCATCCCAGAGCGCATGGGTGTGGTGAAACAAGGCTGGGTGGTCAGATAAAGTGATCGGACGGCTACCACCTGACAAGATGAAATAATCATATTTATACTTAGACATAATTATCAGCAACACTGTAATAAACAATAAATTCTCATATAACAACATCCCTAAAATCACTAAATTCTCCAACCTTGCGATAAAAGAAATAGTGTCTACTGTAACCACCTAAAGTACACCAACACTTTCTCTAGCTCTAGCACTAAAGAGACTACTCCTACCATAGCACTAACTGTCACTGCAAAAATGTTATATACCTCCAAAAATAATAATAGATGCAATTACAATACATAAGCAAGTCTGAGTGGCCACAGTCCATTTACTGATATTTCATATATATATATATATATATATATATATATATATATATATATATATATATATATATGCATGTGTGCGTGTTTATGTTATTATCAGCCATCATCGGCCATTTTGGGTCCACTACCCGAAAAAGGCTTTTCTCAGCTCGTCCCTTGCTGACCATGACCATGCTAACCTCTTGCATGTCTAACTGGCAAGATTTTATTAAAAACAGTATCTTACTATCACATACCCGGTCATCTCCCACCGTTTCCACTATCCTTTTAGCACTGATTCTCCTTGCACCATCCCTTATCCACCCTTCTTTCTATGTGTCCTGCCCATCTCCATTTTTATCACTCAGTCACCTCTAGGATATCAATTACTTTGACTATTCTGTTATCATTTCCTTTTCCATTCATCTATGCATGACTTTGTAAAAAGTTTACTTCCAAGTGATTGTGTTGGTTAACCCGTTTCATATCCGAACGTCATTATATATTCAGCAATTATTGTATATTTTGAGCATATTGGCAAGGCTCTTTTCAATTATATTAGTTGGTCTCGATTCTTTCTAAAATACTCCAACACTCCGATCAAAATTTTCTGCGTCACCGATGATTTATACTAACAGCACAGTATGAACGAAATCATCAAAAAAAAAAAGAAGAAAATCCGTGATCTGTATGGCGACAGGAATATCCCATTTTCTTTCATTACTCCCCTCTCATTTCCTGCTACTGTTATCAATTTATTCCATTTAGCCCATTTCATTATGAGATATACGTCAGTCAGGTACGTGAAAATTTAGACAAACACTTTTATCACATTTACAATCTGTGAAATGGACTAAAATTCCTCCCAGGGAGGGACTCTCTCTCGTTGAGAAACACTGACTAGGGGAATTTACATATTGTAAACTACGACCTCCAATTAATGCTAAACGAACTGAATGAATAGATCAAAAACGTTTGCTTTCACACAAACTTTAGTAAAACAAAGATCATGTACAACAATCATGTCGAAAATAAACGCTCAACGATCAAAATCGAAAACGGAAAGCTGAACAAAGTAGACCACAATGTCTACTTACGACAACAAGTCTCTATGACATCCTCAAAAGAAGAAGAAATCAAGCAAAGAATCACTCTAGGATGGCAAGCATTCGATAGAGCAAGCTCAACCCTCAAGAACAAGAAAATCTTATTAGACCTTAAAAGAAGGGTATGCAACCAATGCATTCTCCCGATAGTGATCTATGGGGCTGAAATATGGAACCAAAGTAAGAGACTGGCCTGCAAACTGAGAACCATGCAACGTGCACATAAGATAATCATCCTCAAAATCACATTGAGATA
>OY735238.1:33743093-33778093 GCA_963457665.1 Thysanoteuthis rhombus | reverse complement strand
ATCCTAACTTTCAGTCGCTTTTTATTATAACTTTGAATTGGGCCGAAATCCAATGATTAAACTCTGCAAACGGGAAATAAAGGGTAAGCCCACCAAGAGAATCGAACTTACACCCTCTAGATAGATGCGGTCCAGTATAAGACCGGTCCTTTGTTATGGTCATGGAAACTTCGTACGATTTACTGCAACACTAAAAAAACAACTGAAAGTTCGGATGAAGGGTGAAAATGCTAGTCAAATTTATTGATAATAAAAACATTTCTGTTGTCAATGAATGAAATCCAAGATATAAGTACTACTAGTATCCCTGTTTCGTTGAAAATAACGGCATATCTGAAAAGATATTTTAGTAAGTACTTACTGTACCAACGGTAAAAATGAAATGAATTAGACAAAACTTTTCAGTAATCACTGAACCAAATATTAGATATAAATATTATTAGTGGACTAGTTCTATTACAAATGAAGGCATATTTAGAAATGATGTTTGTTGTATCCTCATTATACCAATAGTAAAGATGATACAAAAAAATTCAGTTGTCAATTAAGAAGTTTCTTTATTTTTATATCAACATCCTGGTACATGCACACATTGCAGCATATTCCTTTCCGTTGATGTGTAACAGACAAAAAATGAATATACAATTACTCCTGTTGTATTATTATAATCGATGTGACAAAGAGATAAGAAAAAATATGACTTGAACAATTTTATTTATAGATATCACATTCAAGAAAATTATGTTCTAAAAAACTTCCATTTGAGTTGTAGCAGCTTTTTTCCTCTCTCTTTTGGGGACTCGAGTGGCATATTGTTTTCTTATCATTATTGCTGATTTAGTAATGCTATCTTCTGGATGCTTTCTGATCCTTTGATTTTCCCTTGTTGTCCTTTCACAAACGTCATCGGGACCATTCAAAGCGCCCCAGTCATCCTGGGTTCATGACTAAGAGGTATACAGAGCTAAAGTGAAGAACGGCAAAAAGAGAAAAGATAAAAAATGTTAGAGAAAGAAAAGGGAAAGAACGAACAGAATAACACGAAGGAAAAGAAGAAAGAAAAGAAGACAGAGGAGGGGAAAGAGAAGGTAGTTTAGAAGAACACAATATAGAAGAAGAAGAAAAAGAAGAAGAACAAGAAGAAGAAGGAAGAGGAGAAGAAGAAGAAAGCATGAACAGAAGAAATTATCCCATATACATGTATCATAACATCAATAGAAATATTATCTAAAATTAAATGTATTTCTTTCCTAATATAGTTGTTTCGGTCAACGTCTCTCTTTTTTCGTCTACATCCTCCTCTGGCGTCGTATGAAGTTTTAATACACTTACAAATACCATGGAAAATCTATTTTTCGTCTCAAGTGATTGATGACCTCCTCATCTTAGCAACAACCGGATTTGGTTGTTGCGTTGTACATGAAAAGGAAAATTCAGCCGATCTTTGTAGTGTCTGTGTCAGAGGAGACTATGAACTACTTGTAGGATGAAAACCCAATTAAATATATGCTGCTCACAAGGAGTTGGAAAACAGCTCGACCGAGTAGGGTCAGTGATACACCGGGAACTGTGCAAACGAGTTGGGTTCAACCATTTAAAGAAATGGCATCAGCACAAACTAAAAACTTTCCTGAAAAATAAAAATAATCAAATATCATAGGACTTTGAGATCTAATCTGACAACCCTACCAAGGCAAGAAAACCTGATTTGATATTTTTTAACAAGGAAAGGAAAGATTGCCAGGTAATGAAAATAGCTGTACTAATTGGCAACTGGGTGAAAACGATAAAAAACTATGAACACGGGAAAAGACCAGAACCTCGCCTGGGAACCGATAATCTCTGGAATCGCTACCATAATAATTGATGATCCGTGACAAAACGACCAAGGACGCGATTCAAAGAAGGGTTGAAACGGTCCAGACTACATTAGTGCTCAATTATCTGAGGAGTCTGCAAAGGCATGAATCGGTTCAATTTGTATTTGGCTAATGAATCGGATGCAACAATGCTGACTGATGATATGAGCAAAAACCAAGAGAAGTCTAAGAAAATTCTCTGGGATTATAAAATTCAAGTGTTTATGGTAACAGATATCTATAATGCGTGCATTTGGATAGCTATGCTACGGAATAATTTAACATTATCTATTTACTGAATGTAAACCGTCTGTGAGAATTTGCGTGTCTGAATTCTAAAAAATACTCATCACCTTATATCTTAGCTTTTTTACCTTCATCAATCGTTCAGTATTCAACAAACCCCCCAAGAATGATCCAGATTCTGCCAAACTACTAAGTTACAATAACCAAGTCAAAAAGGAATCTGTTTCGATAGCACCCTCTTGTTCTGAGACCATTTGCTCCGTACTACTCTACCAAACATAGTAGTCTCTCATAAATAGGTTTTCAGTACTCACAGCATTCCAATGGGGACATTTATCTGGTAAATGGCGATTCTGATATCGAAAAAAAAAAGAACTCACACATATCGGTGCTCATTCCTCGCCAGGATTGAGCTCACCTACTTCATATAAGCTGATAAACTATGATGATGGAGATGAACTCCAAAACATGTCTGGAAAATACACTCTATAAATAGACTTGCCATCAGAGTCAACAATTAAACGACAATTGCATCAAAATTTGAAGTAACGTAAAGAAGTTCAATCGAAGGATAGATATGGTCTGAATAGATTATTTTCCAGTGGAAATCATTTAGAATAGAGTAAATAACATTTCTTGAGCCTGTCAAAATAGCTGGGAACATCAAACTGGCGCATGGCAGATGTGATATAAAAAGGAAAACCGCATATGTTGTTGCTTGCATCTCACCAGGATTGAATTCACCTACTTCATATTAACCGCTATGGTAGAGATGAACTCCAAAACACATCTGGAAAATATACTATATAAATTATATTGCCATCAAAGTCAATGATTGAACGACCATAGCGTCAAAATTTGAAGTCAAATGAAGAAAAAAATCAATAGAAGGATAAATGTGGTCTGAATAAATTCTGTTTATGACATTACTAGCGTTTTCTATTCGAACGCATTTAAAATAGCGAGAAAAAAAATTGTAATCCGGTCAAAATGAGGATATAAGAAGGTCAAAGACAAATTTTTCCAAAAAATTAAAAAAAACACCCCCCCCAAACAATTTTAGAAAGGGTCTAACGGGGTACTGATGCCGATTTCCCACTCTGCAGACAAAACGATATGTCCAGGAGCGCTGGAACAACCAAACAAACACACAAGTCAATAGACCCACAAGCACACGTTTTGCATTAATACATGTTCATTTGTGTTGTGGGTGTGTATGTGTGTTTGCTTATTGTCATCACATTTGGACAGGATCTTTCAGACAAAAGAACCAAGTTGATTGCATTCAGCCAAGAATATATAAAGGAGACCGCATTTTGATGATTTTAAGTGAAGTGTTCGGGACCAACTGATGTTGATAATCTGTGACTATTTGTAAGCAGCTTCATCTCTCTATCACTGTCTACCATACATATATATATATATATATATATGTATACAGAATCTCAGAGAGATTGACTCTACACATGTTTCGTGGTTTGAAAACTTTTCCTGTTCTGCTTTAAAAACCTATCCAATACATTAACCCCTTTTTAGAATAAATTTGAAAAATATAAACATTAAACATTAAACATTTATTTTAATGTGAAGGAACGTATACAATTTGTATATAAAAGCAGATTTTATCAATATCTCAGTCATAGACATTTGCATTAGTGGTGATGTAATAAACATCATAATTCCATTTAAACTAATTTCCATTGGCTGATAGCACAGCATACTCCCGTAGTCTATTCCACAATCCTATCACTCTGTTGCTAAGAGAGAATCTTTTTATATTCAATCCACTCATCATTACTTCCAGCGTACGTACATGGCCTTTCAGTCCGCTGTAATCCCTTTGGTAAGAAATACATTACGATCTACAAGTTCTACATGACACATAATCTCAAACATTTCAATCAAGTCACCCTGATTCCTCCTTTTTTTTTGTAACGATGTCATCCCCTACTCCTTTAACTTATCTTCGTTACTAGAACTTTTTTGAGTCAGGTATTAACTTAGTTGCTCGTCCCTTGACTTTTTCTAAACGATTTTTGTCCTTCTCCAAGTACAGTGCCCAGGCTTGAAAACATTATTCTAGGAACAGGCAGACATAAATCTTTTACAATACAAGGAACGAGTGAAAGTATGCTTAATCAACCCCAGCACCCTGTCCACTTTAGCAGCAGCACCGGCAGAGGACTTCGAAAATGAGAGTTTGTCTGTTATAATGATACCAAGATCCTTTTCAAAGTTTACAATATCTAATTGATTTTCATTCATACAATAATATTAACTTTGTTTACTTTTTTCCGAATGTAGCACCTTAAATTTATCCTCGTTAAAAGATGACCATGGCGATAAAGTATTAAGGTCATGAGAAGCATGCAACGCACACATGAAAGAATTATGCTCAACCTCACATAGGGAAATTACAAGACAGCTCAATACATCAGGGAGAAAATAGAATCCATAAAAAATCTCAAATGGCAATGAGCTGGTCATGTTGCAAGAATGACAGACAACCGATGGACATCATGACTCACAACATGAATCCCCAGAGATCACATGCGCAACCGAGGCTGACAGAATACAAGATGGAGAGATAAACTAGACAAATTCAGAAAATACAGGCTCCATGATTGAGAAATGTGGCGGATCCTGGGGAAGGTCCATGTCCAACGACGGGTGTTAATAGACTGATGATGATGATGATGATGATCTCTAACTTGGTCGTTCAGTGTTAAGATTGAATGGTGCAATTTCGTCCCATCAGCGATGATATTGCAATTTATAGAGATTCTTTCCGTTAAATCATTAGTCAATAGTAAAAAATAGTACTGGTAGAAGCACTGATCCCTGTGACAGATCATTACTTACCCCCCAACCACTCAATACCATTAAGACATACACTCAGTTCCCTGCCCTGTAAGGAGTCTTCAAGCCAGCAGATTATTTCACGCGCCATGCCATGTCCTTGTAGTTAGTAGATCTATCTACAATATAAAAAGAGAGATATTTAACATCCATCGATTCTTTAAGGACTCTTAAATGAATCTCGTCAGGTCTTGTTGCCTTATTTGGGTTTATAGTTGTTAATAACTGTACCGTGAAGAAAATATTTTCAATTTTAGTATTTACCTCGTGTCCATCAAATTCAAACGTAATTCAACGTAAATAGGATACATGAAGTCCTTAAACCAGATTTCACATGTATCATCTCTCTTAATAAATACTGCCTCAAAGAAACGATTCATTTCCTTTTTTATCTCTTTGTCATCATTTATATCATGATTACCGTCTGCTCTAAGTTTGGATATTGTTCCCCTTGCAACATGAAAGACAACCGATGGACATCACGTCTCAAAACATGGATCCCCAGAGATCACATGCGCAACCAAGGCCGACAGAACACAAGATGGAGAGATGAACTAGACAAATTCAGGAAATACTGGCTCTGCGATGCCCTTGATGGGGAATTGTGGCGAATCCTGGGGAAGGTCTATGTCCAACAACTGATGATGATGATGATGATGATTGTTCCTCTTGACTTATTCTTACTATTTACGTATATGAAAAAAAAAGCCTTATGATTTTTCTTAAGTCTTTCACAAAGATCTTTCTCGTACTCTCTCTTGGCATTTTGTGATTTATTTGCTGCGTTCTTTCTCTCCATATACTCTCAATACCTAATATGTATTACATTCTAGAAATCTCTTCAACGCACGGTATTTTCTTTTCATGCACTTCTTAACTGTTATATCGAACCACGGCATGTTTATCTTTTAAAGATTTGTAATCTTCTCTAAAGTAACACATTCTTTCACATCATCGTTCAAGTACTTATGGAAAAGCCCCAACGCTACATTTCCATCGCTAGAGTTCGCTACCAAGGATCAGTCTTCGTCTCCTAAGAGGGTATGTGATTTGTCATTGTCGGTCTTGTTTTAGTCATCTCTGTATATGTCTTTTAAACAAGGTAGAAATAGTGTTTTGTGGAAATCCTATGTTAATACACTGTGATCAGATTTACCTGTGGGGCACAATATTTCGACCCCGCTTACATCCGGTTCACCAAGGGAGATAATTAGATCAAGACATCTGGGCGTGTAATGACCTCTCTGACGAGTCGGTCCTTTGACATCCTACGTGAAAAATAGGTCGCTCAATTTGTCATAGAACTTTTGCAAAAACGAGTTTTCGTTATCCTTAACCCTACAATTTTCCCAATCTATTTTCATTAAATTAATCTAACCACTAAATGATATTTCAACCTTACGAAAACTACTTGCATGTTCAAATTGTACTAATAATAATCCATAAGTGTATTATGTATTTGCGTCTTCTTTTCAACACTCAATACCGATCAGGTCGTGATTCTTGGTAGTATTGAAGAAAATCCATCATCATCAGCCTTATAACGTCCATCGTTGGACATTCGCTAAACCTCTCTATCGTGGGCGTCACGGAGCCGGTACTTTCTGAACTTATCTAGTTCGTTACACCATATTATATTTCATCGGTTTCGCATGTGATCTCTGGGGATCCACCTAGTGAGTTTTTATGTCCAGCGGTTATCTGCCATTCTCACAACATAACCAGCCCATTGCAATTTGAATTTTCTTATATGATATCTCGGACTCCCGTAACTCCTCTGATATGTATTGTGATCTTTCCATGTTATGTTGGGCATTTTTTCTCTCGTGTGCACGTCGAGTGATTCTCGCATCCATAGGGTATCCTTAATATTCAAATCATTCATTTCTCTACACAATTCATCATCAATACAATCCCTGACCAATATAATTACACCACTTCTAATTTCAGTCGCATTTTTCTACATATGTTTTGATACCAGGCACATTCCTAATATGGCCGTCTGGATTATTTTCCAGGCATGTTTCAGTTCCGAATATTAGTCCTGTCCAATTTCTTTAAGGCGTGGTCTAAATTTGTAAATTTCCCTTATCATACTTTCAGAGTTGGTAGCCATGCATTCAATATTGTCATGAATACAAATATAAAGATTAGGATACAAAATTCAACCTCATTAATTTATTTTTTGGACAATGTGTTATATAAAATTTAGTAATATATATATATATATATATATATATATATATATATATATATATATATATATATATATATATATATATATATATATATATATATATCAAACAGTGTGAGGAAGGCTGAGGAGCACACCAGCCAAAGATGAGGATAGATCAAATAACTCATGGATCCCGATGACCTAACATTCACGAATAAGTACCGTATATCTTTTTAATTGCATAGTTACATATTCGTGGATGATAACAGAAATGGTATCAACAAATCGGTTTCCAATTCGAATCATGACCTTAGATGTTATGTTACTAGTTTACACATTCCACCCAAAAGATAAGGGAGATATTCAAATAGTTCTGCAATTATATTGTACTTTGGTGTATAACCAATGCATCCTCCCAATAGTAACTTATAGAGCTGAAGCATGGAACTTTACCAAGAGACAGGTCTGCAAACTGAGATCTATGCAACGTGCACATCAAAGAATTATGCTGGGCCTCACATGGAGAGACCACAAGACAGCACAGTACATCCGGGGAAAGACGGTCAGGGACATCATAGGATCCATTAAAAATCTCAAATGGCAGTGGGCTGGCTATGTTGCAAGAATGGCGGACAACCAATGGACATCGCGACTCACGACAGGGATCCCCCGAGATAACATGGGGAGCTGAGGCCAGCAGAATATTAGATGGAGGGGCGAGCTAGACAAATTCCGAAAATGCTCTGCGACGCCCATGATGGAGAAGTGTGGCACATCCTGGGGAAAGTCTATGTCCAACAACGGACGTTAAAAGACCGATGATGATGATGATGATGATGATGATGATGATGGTATATCTTTTAAAATCGAAGTCAACCGTGAGTATAAGGGTTCGGAATTGAGCATAAAATTTCAAAACATTAACAAACTCAAATATAACACGAATCAGTTATTTTGCCATAACGTCGTCAAGAGAGATATCCCTTTATCATAAATCCACCGTTTATTGCACTGGGTAAGCAATAACTGATGGTTTCGTCCATCCTCAACATATTGGTCACTGTTTTCAGGACATAAAAGTAAATTCTTTCTCAGTGATAACTATTTTATCTGAAAAATGATTTTGAAAGGAAATTAGACAATACACCTTGTAAACTACCTACGTAGCCTTTCGAGCAAAACCATGCAAATGGCTTCAGCTTAAATGACAGACAGCATTTCTTGATCATTTATTGTGTCTATTGTAGCGATATTCATTTAGACAAAAGTATTGGCCATTTTAAACTGACCTGAGTATAATTCAAACTGTAATTTTCACCATGTCTCCTAAAACAACTTTTTTCTCCGAGCTCTGAGGAAACCCGGAACCCATGGGCGAAATGCAAGTAAGCTATTACACTCTTTAATAAAAAAATTCAGATGTATTAAGTAGTCTGAAGTGTTTCTCTTTTGTATTGACAACATTTCCACAATATTCTGTTTGATCTACATCCTTCCCCCTTATATTCCCTCTGTATTCTCCGACAAGATAAAATTTAATGACATTATTGGAAAAACTGATTTTATTCTGTCATTTTAAATCAGTAACACGGGCAAAAAAACATGACTTCACGCAATGATATCATAGCAAGAGGAATCTTGCTATGTTCCTT
The DNA here is from genome assembly GCA_963457665.1 of Thysanoteuthis rhombus. Classification (NCBI taxonomy): domain Eukaryota; kingdom Metazoa; phylum Mollusca; class Cephalopoda; order Oegopsida; family Thysanoteuthidae; genus Thysanoteuthis; species Thysanoteuthis major. The sequence continues at coordinate 33,769,301 of OY735238.1, read as the reverse complement.
TGACATCGAGGAACACAATCCAATTTTAAATCAACATATTCCGGTATGAAAAAGACGGTGAACATCGAAACGCGTCCTGGAAGCAAAACATAAAGGAAAGTATAATAATTCCCCAACATTACCATTAATTTGTACACACACACACACACACACACGCACATATATATATATATATATATATATATATATATATATATATATATATATATATCAACAGTAATTACAGTTGTATCTCTCCGATTATTTGATCTAACCTTCTTACCTGGCCGTTGCTCGACTACGGAAAATACCGACAAATAGAAGTCTCTTTTTAAAGAAAATCTATCATGAAAAACATTATAGCAGCTTACAGATCTTTAATGATTCTAAAATACTTGGGAAAATTAGACGATATACAATACCTAATTAACTTATATAGGACTCAATTTTATCTTCATGTATGTATTTTGTACAACGTTTCTCAATATACACACAGATATTACACCGACAAATGACACTTTGATCGTTGGCAGGGCATACGAATACTCTGATTCTAGTTGTGCCGATTTGTACGTAAATCCCCGTCGTTCTTGACCGGTATTTTGCTAGTGTATTGAAATCATGAATGAGAATTATTAGTGTCCGCTTATGATTTTTGATTGATTGTAATAAAAATAACTGAAAAGATTCAGAGGAAAAAAAGTAGATTTGATAGTAAGATTTGAGAAAATAGAGTGATCTCATATCAGCGCTTATCAAACTATATTCCAAGAAATGGCCAAAATATCGTTTATCTAATTTATCTGAAGCTTCTCAGAGAAGGGGTTTATAATATGCAGAATGAATGCCGACTCTCTGATAAAGGGTTTTTGCAAATGCCAATATAACCACGTTCAAACGTGCTTACGAAATGTAGTCTTATTATTAAATTCTGACAAGTATTTATATCAAATCTATCCGTTCATTCCAAGCAATAGCTCAGGTTTGTTGTCGACGAATGAGTTCGAGAAAACGCCTTCCATCCACGACGTCACGATGACGGTTGAAAACTAAACACCTTTCCAGTTTGAAATCAGTCATATTAAAATTGCCATAGTCGATGATTTAGATTTTTTCACTTGAAAACACGTTAGCTTAGGATCAGTAGTGACTGTCCTGATTGATAAGTCAATTTTCCGTACGAAGACACTTCTCTCCGACCAATAAGTTATGACCTCTTTCTCTCCCTCTCTCATCTCTGTTACATCAAATCTAAATGATTATTTGTGCACTCTCCTTAGAGAGGGTTTATCAGATTCATTTCGTGTAGAGTATTGAGTTGGAAAGTGTAGTGATTTTAACTTCCTTAGGAGCTCAACTTGATCAGCCTTGTACCAGCCCAATCTAAGCCCAGTAAATAATATTCGAGAAGTTTTTAACCCTCAGGTGTGGAAAGCGTTGAAAACAATCCGTTCGCATTAGTGCATCGCCCCGCTGAACTACATGGTACGTCTTGATGTTTGCAGTAAAGACAAGGTATTTTCGGCAATTACCCATTATAAAGCCACTGCTCGACAAAGGCCTTTCACATTTCCTTCCATGACAACTGCAATTGCGCTGACCTCTGCCATGCCTTAGCGTTCCAATCTTTCTATCGCACCCCTCTATTTTGTGTCTGGTCTTTTCTGAATGCGTTTATCAATCGGTTAACACTCCATCAATTGTCATTTCTTCTTGCTAAGTGTCTAGCCCATCTCTGTTTTCGTTGCTTATTTATATAGTATCTCTCACTCAAGTGCTCCCTCTGATCCACATAGATCTTTTTTCTGGAGTCATCGCAAGCATTGCTCTTTCCGTGGCTCTCAGCGCGATTCTGTTGGTTTTTCAATCCCTAAACAGATTAAGATAGACAGATAGCTAGATTGATAGATAGGATGTAGCAGACAAAGGGAGAAAAAGAGTTTTAGGGGAATTAATTTGCTCGCGAAAAAGCAACAGAATCTTCGTAAACAAGAGGGTAAGTCACGGCTGTCACTGCGTTTACAGTTAACCACTGCTGCTAATAAGTATGATACGCCGATAGCCATCTATCAATTGTACAATACTTCATTTCGATCATTCATTAGGCACATAGTGATGCTGCCGGCCATCCGTACGCTTTTGGGAGGACCTGTATCTTCTTTGTGAACAAGGGAAATGACCGCAGGTAAAAGGAACCGTAGGATACTAAGGTAATTAACTAAATGGATTCATGAACGGACGTAAAGATGATATGACTGGAAGCTCTAAGTACTTTTTTCCACTCAAAGTGGGTTCTCATTTTTGCTGTATTATTATTTTTTTTTGTCATTGTGAAAAAAAAAATCCCCCCCCTATGAACAAGAACTTTTTTCCACTTTTTAAAAGATTCATTCAAAGTATTCGTTTCTTTTTGACGTGTTTTATTGTTTTTAGTTTATTTCTTTTTATCATTACGTTGATACACACACATCCATGTATACATATGCATGCACGTGTGCGCACACACACATACACTTAATCTTTCATTTTTAGCCAGTAATGTGCATTTAATATATTGGGTGATTATTTTTTCATCTTCTCTCAGGAACTGGGATTACCTCCCTTTACAACATAAAATCGCTTTCAAACTTCTGGCGTATTGAACTCAACTATTTTTCACTTTACTTTACTTTTTCTTTTTCTTTCTTGCTTTCCTTCCCATTGTTTCTGTCTTTCTTTCCCTCATTCATTTTCTTTCTTTCTTTTTCCCTCCTTTATTCATTCCTTGTATTTCAATGTTTTTTCTTTCTTTTTCTTTCTATCTTTCTTTCTTCCCTCATTTGTTCTCTCTGTTTTTCTTTCTTCCCTATTTTTAAAAAAATTCTTTCTTCTTTTCATTCTTTGCGTCTTTCATTGACTCTTTTTTTCTCTCCCCCTCTTTCTTTTTATTCTCTCTGTCTTTTGTTGCTTTTCGCTTCCGTCCTTTCTTTCTTTATAGTCTTTTTTTTTTTACTAAAAAGTTCCATCAAATTTTGGTCAGGTAAAGATTCATACCCAAGTGTCCAAATAGGAGTTTATTCAAAAGATATCGCTATAAGTTGCGATGAAATCGAAAAATAAAGGAGAAGCATCAAGGAAAATTGTATTCAACATCAGGAAAAAACTGGAAAAATAATTATTTGTCTCCTCAGCGAATCGTGAAGTGTGGACAAGTGTTTCAACCCAAAGACAAGACTGAATGTTGATTACACATTGCGAAACCCAACGATCAACGTCATCTGAGGACGTTTTGTAAATGGAATTTAAGCTTTATTTATCCCTAAAACAAATACATTTATATAGAAGTAAAGATCTAATGAATGACTGATACTCCAATGTAATCGAAACAAACATGGACGTGACCTTTAAAGTTTTCTTTTTTAACAACGTTCTTTTTCGTAATAAATTTTCTTCCATTTTCTCTGAAAACGACTTACAATCCTATTCTCCATGTTTTATTTCTTGACAAACTTTGATTCTATGACAATACTCATTATTCAAAAAGTTTTGTGAGAAAAATCGTAATTGATATCATGTGATTCAAAAATTCATCTATGTATACTGTCTGGGCGAGAAACATTATATGTTTGAACTTTTTTCAATAAATACATTACCTGTAGTTGTTTTTTTTGCTCTTTGCTACCAATCAATGCATAAATAACACCATCATTTATGACCAGTATATTCAAATTTATTCTTAAGATATACATCACACGGTACAAATCAGGGATGCAATATGATATAATATAATGCGATATCCGATTCATGATCAGTTTATTTCATAAAGTGCTCGATACATTCAACAATATTAAGTTGGTTTGGGGTAGAGCTTTAAATATAATGAAATTAGGATTTGCTAATGAAACAATCTCAGGGAGGTTACATACCAAAAACGTACTAATAGAAGCACCGCTCACTTATAATGTAAACACTCACACCATGCTCCCTAGTTTATAATTTATAACCACCAACAGACATGGATCCTCATTGAATACATCAAAATATCGTTAGCAATAGCCAACCACTAAACAAAAAAATACAATAAAAGAAAAACCTACAACCTAGAAAATTATACCCCCCAAATGTTCTTAACAGGAATCTAAGATAAACAAAATCATATGCCCGAAGCAATGCATAGAGGGCAGAAACTTAAACGTGTTTTTGTAGCAAATCCCCATTCCATTATATATATATATATATATATATATATATATATATATATATATATATATATATATACACACACACACATATATATATATATATATATATATATATATATAGAGAGAGAGAGAGAGAGAGAGAGAAATGGGTGGATATATGCATAGATACGTAGGTAATCATAGAGTGAGAGAAAGAAGGAGAGAGTGAATATATATGTGTGTGTATACTACCCCCAAAGTTCAAAGAATCTGACAATGAGAAATATATACTTACAGTTATACTTAGCTTCCAACGTCTCCTTCAATGTTATACTCTTTGCGAGGCAAGGTTTTCCGACAGAAGGCTGTATTAAATTCGATTCAGGCCGAGTGTTTACTTCTGGGAAACAATGCATAATTAAGAGAGAGAGGGAGATAAAAAAGAGAGAAAGTAAAATTGTGTGTGTTTGTGTGTTTGTGTGTGTGTGTGTGTGTGTGCGTGTGTTTGTGTGTGTGTGTGTGTTTGTGGTGTGTGTGTGAGAGAGAGAGAGAGAGAGAGAAAGATAGATACAGAGTGAATGATGCCCTTACGCTGGATAGAGCTTCAGCTGCAGCCGTCATTAATTGAGCTCCACGCATCATATTGTCATTATTTACTCGGTTCGGGGTCTGCGATATGTGAAATAAACTTAGAGGCGTAAATCACTCGGAGTGGCGTCTCTCATTTCAACCAGCGCTGTATTACCCCTGGTTAGGGACGGGGTTAGATGGATCCATGCCTTTTCAAAGGGCATTCGTACAAAGTGAACGCAAACAGTCGGAGTTAGAACTCGGGTCGCCGAATCCCTTCTTCATGCTATTACTCGCTATGTCACCTGACACCTCTAAATGAGAGAGAGAGAGAGAGAGAGTGAGTGAGAGAGAGAGAGAGAGAGAAAGAGAGAGAGAGAGAGAGAGAGATTTTAAAGTGAATGACGGGGGCAAATATCAATTTTATATATCTACCACGAATATGAAATTCACAGGTGCATCTTTACTTTATACGTAAGAAAATCCCCCAACTACCACCCGAAAAAAAAACGAGCTATTCTTCCTGTACAAGTATTCACCTGTCGGCTATTTCTTATGTTCTGTTCAATTTCCTACCTGCATTCTACAAGGGAGCTACTCCTATATCTATGACTATATATAGATATGCAACAATACAGGAAAGTGCTCAATAAATAATATATTAAGTTGAATTTACACAAAAATTCGATTATAGAACAACGTAAAAATAAATACATCTCGATGTGTCTATATATCGTTGATATTCTCGCTGTGATGCGATAATATATTTCGAGACGTACACACTGATTTTTGATATTAAAAAGCGTAGCTTTGTGTGGCACAACGTCGAATCGTATTAAATATAGGAAGGCAATATATATATATATATATATATATATATATATATATATATATATATATATATATATATATATATATATATATATCTTGGCTTTTAAACACGTATTATTGAAAAGTAAAGACATTTTTCGTCTGTTATTTTTTCTAGTAAGTTTTTGAGTTTTCTGACGTTGATTCTGATGGTCGGTTTGAATGAGAGTAAGAATTTTCCTGTTTGATGTTATTCTAGCTTTATTCACCCCAAATTCTTTCAACCATCACTGGTCTTTTTCACTGTTGTTTTTAACTTTGCTGTATATGTATCTGTATTTCGATTTTCAACGGTATTAATAATAAGAATGCATTAGGCACAAAATGTTGACATTCACCGGATTTTATCCGTGTAAATCTTATTTCATATAAAAATACCTTTATTTACTTCGATAAATATTGAACTCTGTGTTTAAATATCACAATATAACACCCGTTTCCTTCCTTCTTTGTATCCTTACAAACTGAAAACACAATATGAACCCTACATACCCAAAATTAGAACGTTTCAATAAAAAATCTTTTCTAAGATGAAATGACAGAAAGCAAAGGATCACTGACCGTACATTTTTACGAGAAAATATTTAATGGTTCCAAAAATGGTAATATTGGTTTTGATTGTATATTAGGCTGAGTCATCGTAGGCTGGGTTTGTGGGACGCATAGGACACTGTGGTGTTTGAGAGAGAGGGCGAGATGCGCGCTATCTGGATGAAGACTCACCACAAACCAAACGCTGGACGCTATTTTTGCTCTTTGCCTTTTTTATAAAGTTTTTGGAAAGTGACAAATACTGAAATAACATTGTGCAATACGTTAATTTTACTTGTCCTCGTTAAAATTTTACAAGTTTACATTCTGTTAATAATTATTTCTTTTGACCTATTAGGAATCTGCCAAAACTGTCAACATAGTTTTTTTCCAGTTTTGAAATTGGTCTGGCTGATAGCCATGTATGTATGTATCACACGTACAGGTCGTACCGATGGAGATAGATGACTTAGAATTAAAAAAAAAACTTTCTCCATTATACATAAAAAAGACAGATTTTTTTAAAAAGAAAAAGCCCTCCTAAATAGTTTTTTTTGTGGGGTCTCAATTTGTAATAAGAGTTTAATTGATCTTTTGTCTAGCAGCGTTCACGCTTGCTTGGTGAGAAATCAAACTTTGAGTGATCACTGCCCAACAAAAGGCGATAGAATCAACTTATTCATTGATCACCCCCTTTTCAAATTCGTAATTGATGACGCAGAACACGGCATGCTGACAGATTACGTTGGTTAAGCGACAGTTTCTTTTCAATGACTAACTGTACCCGTTTTTTTTTTATATTGACTATAATAGGATGGACGTAAAAACCAAAAAAAAACCCCAAAACCCCCCAAAACAAACTCCCAATTTGAAAGTTGGAGAAAGCTTTATTATTTATTAGTCAATTGTTGTCAGACTAGCTTCACTTTGAATCATGCAATGGTAAAATTTCAATTGAAAAATAGGCACTGAAATGTGTACGCCTTTGGATACAGTCTTTGAAGGAATTCTTGCGGTATGATGGCCATGATTTGTAGAATGTGCTCGTCTAGTTGATCCAGAGTTTGAGGTTAATCGTGGTACACTTCCCCTTTCACCCGGACCCTGAGAAAGAGGACTCGAAAATAGCGCAATATATACAAACGTTACTTATCATTTCTAACATGGAGTTGATTCTCAACCTACCGGTACTTACTTCAATCTTAATTTTTTGTAGTATTTTATTACAGTTTAACGGAAGCGGTCAGTCTACAACAGTGAATAATCATTACAGACCAGAAATATAGAATGAGTCAAAGAAACTCAAAATCACGTTCCATCCCGTTGAGGAAGCCTAGTTATAAGTACTAGAAATATTTTTTTTACCTCCAAACTGCACAGTTTATATTGTAATAAAAACAACTAAAGATGCAAATGAATGTGAAAAGTAGATAGAAATGAAGATGGCGGTAAGTAATGGTCAGAAATGAAGATGACAGGGGATTGTTGTCAGAAATGATAATGAAGGTAAATGGTTGTCAAACATGAAGATGAAGGTTAATAGTATTCAAAAGTGGGATTGATGTAAATATCTCTCAAAAGGAAGATGAACGTAGATAAAAGTCAGGATTGAAAATGACAATAAAAAGAAGTCAAACATCACGATGAAGTTTGATATTGGCTACAAAAGAAGATGGCTGTAAATAATACAAAGAAATGAAAATAACAATAATTGATAGAGAAAAAATTGCATTGAAAATTACTCGTAGATGAGTTTGAATTGTAATCAGAAATGAAGATGGAAATAGATAGCGCTGAAAATGGAGAGGGAGTTTTATAGTCGTCAGAAACGAAGATGAAAATGAATGGTAGCCACAAATGAAGATGTAAGTTAATAGCAGTCAGAAATGAAGATGAAGGTGAATCATAGTCAGTAATGGAAATGAATGTGAATAAAAGTTAGAATTGATAATGAAGGTAAATAGCAGTCAGAGATGAATATGAAGGAACATAATAGAAAGAAATAAAGATGAATTAAGATAATTGTCAGAAATGAAAGAGAAGCTAAATCGTAGACACAAATGAATATAAAAGGCAAATAATGGAAATAAAGATGACGGTGATAGTAGTCAAAAATGGATGTGAATGTGAATAGTGGTAAAAAATGAAGATGGATGTAAATAGCAGTCAGAAATGGAGTTGACGGTAGATTGTAGTCAGAAATGGAAAGGTAGATAGCAGTCAAAAATAAAGGTGATAGTAAATAGTTGTCAGGAATAAAGATTAGTGTAAATAACAGACGGATATAAAGATGGCAGTGAAAAATAATCAGAAAAATGAGGACAGTAAATTGTACTCAGACATAAATATTAATGTAAATTACGACAATTTACTGAAATGAAGACGAATGTAAATGACAGTCAGAAATGAAGGGGCACGTATATAGCAGTCAGATATGAAGATGAAGGTGATTAGTAGTTTTAATTGAAGATGAAGGTCAATCGAAGTCAGAAATGAAGATGATGGTGGATAGTGGTCAAACATGAAGGTGACGGTAAAATGACGGTGAATAGTTATCAGAATTGAACATGAATGGAAATCATAGTCGCAAATTAAGGTGAATGTAAATAGTAGTCAGAAATGAAAATGTCTGTGAAAAGTAGTCTGTCAAAAGAGAACAGTAAATCGAAGTCAGAAATTAGGATAGATTAAGAAAAAGATGGATGTGAACACTGGTCAAAAAACAGGGATGAAAGGAAATCTCAGTCAAAAATGAATATGGCTGCAAATTGTAGTCGGAATAGAAGATAAATGTAAATAGTGGTATGAAATGAGAATGAGGCTTAATAGTAGTCAGAAATGAAGATGGAAGTGAATGATACTGTTAAAAATGAAGATGAATTTAAGTAATGGTCAGAGATGGACATGGCGGAGAATAGTGGGCAGAAATGAAGATGAAGTTGAAAACTGGTTAGAACTGAAGATGATGGTAAATAAGTCTGACATAAAGCCCACTAAACAGTTATCAGAATTGAAGATGAAGGTAAATAGTAGTCAAACATGACAGTAGATAATAGTCTGGAATGGAGATGATTAAAAATATTGGTCAGATATGAAGACAACGGTGAATAGTAGTCAGAGATGAAAATGACAGTAGATAATATTCAGAGACGAAGATGACGGTAAATAGCAGTCAGGCATGGAGATAATAGTAGTCAGAAATGAAGGTGAAAGTGAATAATAGAACAAAATGAATGTGAATAGTGGTCACATATCAAGATGACGGTAAATAGTAGCCAGAATCGAAGATGGCGGTGAATATTAGCTGAGAAGGAAAATGACTGTAAATGAAAGTCAGAATGAATGTAAATTGAAGTCAGAAGTGAAGATGAAGGTAAATATCACTCAGAAATGGAATATGAAGGTAAATAGTAGTCCTAATTGGAGATGAACGTGATTATTAGTCAAAAATTGAGTTTGAAAGTAGATCATAACCAGGAAAAAGAAGAAAGTAGAAAGTAGCTAAAGACGAAGATGGAGGTAAATATTAGTTTAAATTGTAGATGGCTGTAAATTGTAGTAAAAAATGAACATAAATGTAAATAGTAGTCATAAATGGAAATGAGGTTGAATAATAGTTAGAATTAAACATGGAACAAGATAATTGTTAAAAATGAAGATGCATGTAAATTGTAGACAGAGATTAAGATAGCAGTGAATAGTAACCAGAAATGAAGATGACGGTAAATAGTAGTCAGAAATGGAGACGAATTTAGATAATGATTAGGAATGTAGATGACGGTAAATAGGAGTCAGAAATGGAGACGAATTTAGATAATGATTAGGAATGTAGATGACAGTAAATAGGAGTCAGAAATGAAGTTTAAGGTAAATAGTTGTCAGGGATGTGAATAACGATGAATAGTAGTCAGAAATGAAGGTGAACGTAAATAGTGGTCAGAAATAATTTGGAATGTGGATAGTAGTCAGAGATGAAAATGACTGTAAATATCATTCAAACATGAAGATGACAGTGAAAAATAGTCTGGATTGTTGATGAAGGAAAATAGTAAAGAAAGTAGAAATTGAATTATAAGTGAATGGTAATCAAAACTGAAAATTTCGGTCTGTAGTCGTTAGAAACGAAAATGGAGGTAAATAGTAGTCAGAGATAAAGATTATAGTAAATAGTAATCAGAAATGAAGCTGAATGTAAATTGTAGTCAAAAATGAAGATTTTTATAAATTAGAGTTTGAAATTGTAGATGAAGGAAATAGTGGTCAGAATTGAATATGAAAATGAATGATAGTCAAAATAAGATGGATGTAAGATGACAATAAAAAGTGGCAAGATATTAAAATAAATGTAAACAGTATTCAGAAATGAAGATGAAGGCAATTGATAATCAGAAATGGAGATGATAGCAAATAATAATCAAAAACAGTGATCAAAATAAAGAGTACTTAGAACAGAGGATTTAGGTCAATAGCAGTCAGAAACAAAGATGGCGGAAAATAACCCCGGAAATTATTAGTCAGGAAATGGTAGATGGTGGAGAATATGAGGAAATTGTAGGTGAGGGTAATAGTAGACAATAGTAGATGAATGTAATAGATAACAGTAAATGGTAGTCGGAAGATTACGATAAATAGTCAGGAATAAAGTTGAATGTAAATAGTAGTCAGAAATGAAGATGATAGTTAATAGTGGTCAGAAATGAAGATGAAGGTAAATATTACTCAGAAATTAAGATGTCAGAGGATAATAGTCGGAAATAAAGATGATGGTTAATAGTAGTCAGAAATGAAGATGAAGTTGAATAATAGTCAGAAATGAAGATGACGGTAAATAGTAGTCAAGAATGAAAATGAAGTTAAGAAATAGTCAGATATGAAGATGAATGCAAATAGTAGTCAGAAACGAAGATGAAGGTATATAACAGTCTGAACTAAAGATGAAAGAAAATAGGAAAAGTAATAATTATGGATTACAATATTTTATCCAATAAAAATAAATTATAGAGAATTATTTTTATGTTATTGTTTACCCCTTCATTCTCTCAGGGGGTGAGGTACGGTCCCACCCCCTGCAACCTAGCAATTCAACAGTCATCTTTCTCAGTGCACCAGAATATTGTCTGTGTGTTTGTGTGTGTGCAGTTTCCTTTCTATCTCTAGCCATACACAATATATGCCACAAGTTTCTATGTAAAGCAGAATTCCTTTTCTTGCCCACTGACTGTGTCATCTCGCACCTACTTCAACCGACCTGCTCCCCACTCTCTGCACTCTTCCTCCTCTCCCCCCTTCTACTGCCAGCGGGTATCACATTTCTAGCATGGCCCCAGATGCACACCAACCTGGTCTCATGCATTTATAATTGATGTCTTTTATGCTGCATATGCTTTCCGAAATCGACAATAATGCTAGCCCAGTAATAACATATATATATATATATATATATATATATATATATATATATATATATATATATATATAGAGAGAGAGAGAGAGAGAGAGAGAGAGAGAGTAATCACACACAAACACAAATATATATATATATATATATATATATATATATATATATATATATATCGTAATAACACACAAACACATATATATATATATATATATATATATATATATATATATATATATATATATATCGTAACAACACCCAAACACAAATATATATATATATATATATATATATATATATATATATATATATATATGTATGTATGTAGCATAACATACGTACTGTAATAACACACACACACACACATTATATATATATATATATATATATATATATATATATATATATATAAACCAATATAAGTACACGTGTACAAGTGTACATGCAGAAAGACAGAGTGATAAACAAGGAGAAAAAAGGAAATAGAGTAAAAAATACCCCTCTTTAAGTATAGATTTCCAGCAAATATCATATATATATATATATATATATATATATATATATATACTGGGAACTTTTACCTGGCACGAGACCCCTGTGACATTAAAGAATACTGCACATATATGTGCTCGCACCAAACCACGATTGAAGTCACGCACTTCATAATAACTGATAACTGCTGCTGATGGGGATGAACTCCGAAACATGTCCCGAAAATACACAATATAAATGAATATCACATATACCCTGAATAATCATGTTCTACACATATATTCATGACATTTCAATTGTTTCACGTAATTTTTCGTAATTAGAAACTGTAAAACAAAACCGTCACCTAAACTGTGAACATAGTTTTCAAACCCGGCTGTCTAGCTGGCTACGTATGCATAACGCGTACAGGCCGTAGCAATGGAACAAAAGGGTTGAAAATCTGAACAAGTGCTACTTATAATGCCTACAAGGAACGTTAATTTTTTGAATTCCCTCTATAAATAGATTTTTTGAGGGTAGCTCAATTTCCAATGTAAGTTTATGCTTAATTTATCACTTAGCTTTTGGAAAAAAAATGGCTGTGTAAAGATCACAGCCTAAACTAAGGACGAGATTAATAAACTATTCATTGATCACCCCTTTTTCCAATTTTTTAACTGATGACCCTAAAAAGACCTGCTGCCGAAATTGCAGATTTCTTTTGAGTGACAAACCAGATTTTTTTTTATATCTGCTTTTCGGACACATTTCATTTTGGATGAAGTATCGGTTTAAGTAGCAACATGGAAAATGATAGCCATCAAAAGTCAATGGAGCATGAAAAACAATATTTTGGTACCACCTGAGGTGGCCATGTCTAGAAATGATTTGGTTACCACCTTGAGTGTGTGACCTATTTTGAAATGATAGCCTTTGTGGAGAAGCAGTTTGATGGTAGATACAATGACTTTTATCCATATCCTATGACGGACTGCCTGTTCACACGATATCTCCCAAAGTTCTCCATGAATTTCCATGAGATATCATGGATAAGTGGACAATAAGATATGGTAGAAGGATTACAATTATGAGATTCACGTTTAGCGAGCAACTCCCCTACGTCGTTATCATATGTTCACGCCACATAATATCGCAAACTGTCTGTCTTTTCATTTGTCCAGAAGTGCTGAATAAATTTCAATTGGATTTTGTGAAAGGGCCACCAATAAAAAAGCTGCTTTATTTTGAGGGCAGAGTCTAGGATTTTCTTTTAAAAGGTATTTTTCCTTTTTTTCCATACATTTTGTACACGCTCAAGACCAATATATCGCCAAATAAGACCTGACCAGATATCAGTACTGCCGAAGAAATGTAGCAAATGAAATAGCACCACTGGAATTTAGCCACCTTTGATGGTTTCAATATCTGGTTTGGCCCATGAACTATTAATGTAATCAAATTTGAGAAACGTTCGAGAGAAAGTTCGTTAAAAGCGATGATTGATCTTTCTAAAGAATAAAAAATTATAGAAAATGTGACTGTCGTTGCTGTCGTCTATTCTAATCGTGTTGTTTAGGGCGAGTGATACATTAACCATGTAACGGCGGGAGATCATTTTAAATAAGTTTCGATAAAATACAACACAATTTATGATCATTCTGTCGGATCATATATATCCATTTCTCAATGTATAACTGTCGTGTTGTAAAAAGCAAATATGCTGAGAATGAGCAAGATGAGAATTTAGAATGAAAAAAGGTATTCGGCCCTTTGTATTACCGGCCGCTGTTTTGCCCGATGGTGAGAGCATCGCTCCGTTGAAGCAGCTACCATATTGATGGCAGGTTCGATTCCTGCAGCAGCTCCATTTTGATTATTTATTCTATTTACGGTGCTTTGTGCGACTGATACATTGACTGTGTAATGAAGGGAGTTCATTTCAAAAAGGTTTCAACACAATATAATTCAGTTCATTAGCATTCTGTAAGATCATATATATCCATTTTAATACACGTATAAGTATTGTATAGTTCGCCCCGCTCTATATCTTTTATTTTTACTATTTTCGAATATATCGATCCATTTTTCGCCTTATGGTTTCTTCGTAATTTTAAATACTTGTCGTTTGCTCTCAAGCGTTACGTAAGGCATTGCTATTTGAAATAAACCAACATTCCAATAATGTTTCATTTAAAATTACTAGCTTAACAGAGCCGAAAGGCGGAACATGTCAGTGTAATCAATTCAATTTAGATACAAATATTTTCCTTATTGTCAACTTGACACATAATTTCTCATTAAGCGTCTGCTGAGAAGTTATCTCCCTCACAAAACATCACCATAACGTTTTGATGAACCCATTCCAGAGGATTACCATTCTTTCTCTCTCTATTCTATTCTTCGTTCGATTCTTTTCTCTCTTTATCTTTTTCAACATGTTCTCTCCATCTCTTTCTCTCTCTCTCTCTCTCTCTCTTTTCTCCTTTCTCTCTCTTACGTCATCTCATTCTCTTTTCTTCTCTCCGAATATCACCAACCATAACGAAATCTTTTATTGTCAAACTCCAAACCAAGTCGGGAGTTAACTTAATTTTCCTACCGTAGCAACAAGAACAGTCCTCCCTTATTTCAGGGAAGTAAACTCTTCACTATTTGTCTGTCCCCCAATTTTAAAACGAATCTATCGATGAAATCAGCATTTCTCCTACCGTGAAAGTAAGTAATCAATAGGTGGATCTCTTACCGACTGAGCTAAGTCTGTGTGTGTGTGTGTGCCTATGTGTTTTTGTGAGTGTCTGTGAGTATGTAAGCGTTTTGGAAGTGCTAAACAGAAGTTCATGAAATTCAGGGCAAAAAATTAAAGACATACTTTCCACCGTCTCCTTCAAAGCAGTATCCTGGGACTGTTCACTCACAGGATCACAAAATGCAGTGCATTATGCTCGTACAACATTCGGTTCTTAAACATCTACAAAAAAAGTATCTCATACTTAATCAATTTATCACATATATAATACAAAAGATGCAGTAATCACCTTCAGTCAAAATAGGAGTGAAGTTTGACCCTGCAGCAGTCGGGCTGGTTTATCTAATTTTTTTCAAATCGCCATTTCCTCTTCCTCCACCCCCCTCAACTCTCACTCTCTCTGCGTCTCTGTCTCTCTATCTAATATTCCCTTGATCTTTATGCCTATTTCTTTCTTTCCTCCAACCATTACCTTTCCCTCTCTTATTTCTTTTCCCCCTCTCTGATTTTCTCTATATCGTTTCATTCCCACTCCCTCAATAGTTTCTCTCTATTCCTCTCTTCTCATCACTATCATCTCTCCTTCCCTCTCGTTACCTCTTTTTCTTTCAATTCCCACCCCTCAATATTCTCTCGATTTCTCTCTTTACATCACTATTCCTCTTCCTTTCTCTCGTACGTTCCAGTGTTCCTGGCTATACAGTTTTGTCTACAGACTTGAAAATTGAATGTAAATGTTTCTAGATGTTTTTTACTCTCTTCTTTTAAAACTTTATTCTGACCATATATATTCTTCGATTAAATTCTTTTACGTGACCTAAGATTTTGACGCTACAGTTGTTCATTTATTGACTGTGATGGTGTGTATCTCTATTTTATCTCCCTATCTATCTCTTTACAGCACTATTTTCTCCCCTCCTCTCTCATTGAGTTTCTATCTTTCTAATTCTTGTCTTTCTTTTTATCTTCCACCCACTCTACAATTTATCCACCTCCTTCTCTTCTTTACAGTCGCTCCTTCCTACGTTTCTCTCTCTCTCCATTCAGCTCTTTTTGTCCATTCCCCACTCTCTTCATACATCCTATCTGTTCCTAACTTCCTCTCTCTTTACATTTCTTCCACTCTAATTTGGCTCTTTCTGTCCATTTCCCCACCCTCTCAATACACTCTTTCTGTCCCTCTCTTGTTAGTCTCTTTTTACCTTTCTTACTCTCTAATTCGGCTCTTTATGTCCATTTCCCACTCTTTAATACACTCTTTCTGCCCCTCTCCTTCCCCTCTCTTTACGTCTCTATCTCTTTAATTCAGCCCTTATTGTCTATTCCCCACCCTCTCGATACATCCTTTCTGTTCCTCTCTCTCCTTCCCCTTTCTTTTATGTTTCTGTCTCTCTAATTCGACCATTTTTGTTCATTCCCCACTCTCTCAGTACACTCTTTCTGTTCCCCTCTCTTTACGTTACTCTCTCTCTAATTTGATCATTTCTGTCTATTTCCCACTCTCTCGACTCACTTTGTCCCTCTCTTCTTCACCTCTCTTTATATCCCTCTCTCTCACTAATTCGGCCCTTTCCGTCCATTATCACTCTCTCGATACACCCCGTCTGTTACTTTCTTCTACCTCTCTCTTTACGTTTCTGTCACTTTAATTCGACCCTTCATGCTCATTTTCCTCTCTCTCTCTCTCCCTCTCTCTCAATGCACCCCTTCTGTCTCCTTCTTCTTGATACCTTCCACTTTCCCTCTTTGTCGCTGTTGCAACGTCTTCTTCTTCATCCCCTTCTTCTCGAACCTCTCCCCCATTTATCTTATTTCACTACTTTCAAACCCTCATTTGTCTGTCTATGTGCACATACCCTCTCTTTTTAAAATAAAACCCCTCCTCCTCTTCCTTCTCCTCTGCAGCTCTTCCCTATTTCACCATTTTTCAATACCTTATTTCTTTCCCCTCCACTTTTTTCTTTGGTACTTGAAAAAAAAAAAAAAAAAAAAAAAAAATTCCAAACCTTCCGGCCTTATTTTCACATCTTGAAAGCTATTGACAACTCGTTGGTCCCGGGTGCTGCACAACTGTAAATATCCTTATGTATATTTGATGACTTTTCTTCCCATCATCCACCGAGATTTGGTTCGCTGCGTCTCACATGAACGTTTTACGGTAAACTTTGAAAAAAATATTCCCCTCATTCTGCCGACTGCCACTCGGAGAGCCTGATGCAAAATGCATGAGTTTTTACAAGCTTTCAGAAATATTCGTTCGCTATCAATCAACTGCCACGTTCCATGGCACGGCTATTTTTTGCCTTTTTCTTTCAAAATCATACAATAATAATAATCGGGAAAAGAGCGAAGGTTGCCATGAAAACGATAGAGAAGAATGAATAATAATAATAATAATAATAATAATAATAATAATAATAATAATGATGATGATGATAATTATTATTATAACAATAATAATAACTCCAACAACAAAACTGATAACAATAATTATGATATCTATAATAATGATAATAATCCAAACAACAACACTAATAATAATAACAATAAAAATAATAATGATAATAATCCCAACAACAGTACTAATACTGATAGCAATAATAATAACACCAATAATAATGATAATGATAATATTTATTATAACATTAATGATAACTCCAACAATAAAACTGATAATAATGATTACGATGATAGTAATAATGATAATAATGATAATCCCAACAACAACACTGATAATGATAATAATAGTAATTACAATAATAATAATAATAATAATAATAATAATAATAATAATAATAATAATAATAATAATAATAATCCCAAGAGTATAATAGGCATATAAGCAAAATTTTCTTCCGATTGTCTATGCATTGATTTCATTGGTCAATTCCTTTTTCTATAATGACATAATAATGGAGATTAGGTCATAGAAACTCTAAAGACTTTATGTCTGATCACATTAAAACATCTTAAATTGAGCGGAGAATTTGAAAAAAACAAAAACAATACAAAACAAATTCAATATCAAAATACTTGAATTATTGAAAATGAATTACCCTAGAAATTGCTTCAGGCTCTTTAGTTTCGGTTACATGAACAAATAA
The DNA here is from genome assembly GCA_963457665.1 of Thysanoteuthis rhombus. Lineage (NCBI taxonomy): Eukaryota > Metazoa > Mollusca > Cephalopoda > Oegopsida > Thysanoteuthidae > Thysanoteuthis > Thysanoteuthis major. The sequence goes on along the minus strand of OY735238.1, from coordinate 33,751,469 downwards.
CCTCCATCATTTTTCTCGGGTGTAACATCATCATCATCATAATAATAATAATAATAATAATAATAATAGTAATAATAATAATAATAATAATAATAATAATACCAGGACCTGTAAAGAGAACATAGAAGTCAGGGTAGTACCAGTAATAATTGGTGCACCCAGAACTGTACCAATGACACTGAAAGCGAGATTGGAGGAACTAGGGTTGAAATGAAGGATTGAGACCGTGCAGATAATAATAATAATAATAATAATAATAATAATAATAATAATAATAATAATAATAATAATAATAATAATAATAATCCAAACATGTCATAGGCGTATATGTAAATTTCTTATGTCTCTGTTCGCGCATTAATCTCGTGGGTTAATTCATCTTTCAGTTATGATATAATGATGAAGATTACGTCATAGCAACTATTAGGACTTTATGTCTGATCATCACGCATTAAAACAGTTTGAGATGGGTTGGGACTTGAAATTAGGATACTTGAATTATTAAATATTAATTACCTAATAAAATAGCTCTAGGCTCTTCAGCACCAAACCATACATAAATAACTCGTTTTTGACTGGTATACGTTTGTAATAATAATAATAATGATGATAATGATAATAATAATAATAATAATAATAATAATAATAATAATGATGATAATAATGATAATAATAATGACACTGTAAGTGTGATAGACATTATACGAAGGGAAAACGGAGAGAAGAAATGTAGTTTAATAAGTGGGTAGGAAGGGAGAGGGGATAGAGGTAGTTTGATAAAAGGGCAAGAAAGGAGTACGAGAAAAAATTGGGTAGTTTAATATGAGAGTAGGAAGGGAGAAGTAGTGATTGTTACTACTGAAACTATAAGTGCCACTGACACGGCTCATTTCCCCCCCTCTCTCTCTCTCTCTACACACACACACACACAAACACACACACACATATATATATATATATATATATATATATATATATATAGCAGAAGACAAAAAAGTTGGAAAATAAACGGATACCGAAAAGCTAAACAGCCGCCGGCAATGCAAAGGCCCAAATAACTGTTTCCACTCTAAATTCTCATCTTGTTTATTCTCTGTCTATTCGTTTCTTTCAACGCAACATTCATGTATTAAGAAATGGATATATGTGATCCGACAGAATGATTATAAATTGCATTATATTATGTAGAAACAAGATGGGAATCAGGTTGAAAGCAGTTATTGGGGCCTCTGGATTACCGGTAGTTGTTTAGCATAATGGTACGAACATCGCTACGTTGAAGCAACTACCTTATTAGTGGCATATTCGATTCCTGCAACGGTCCAATTTTCTTTAATTGTTTATTCTATTTACGCTGTCTAGGTTAAGTTGAACGACAGGGATTTTTTCAAATAAGTTTCAATATAATATATAAGAATTTTTATATGATATAACGCAATATATATATATATATATATATATATATATATATATATATATATATATATATATGTGTGTGTGTGTGTGTGTGTGTGTGTGCGTGTGTGTATAAATTGGGTTGTTATTTTATATAAAAATAACTTATTTGAAATGTATGATTATGAATTGCGTTATATTATACAAAATTTTCTCGAAACTATCCCCCGTTATATATATATATATATATATATATATATATATATATATATATATATATATATATATTCTTGCAATTCTTGCGATCTCTGCCTAAACGAGAAATTCGAGATATCAAACTTTACTAAAATTATAAAGAAGCCCAAAGAACATTTGTTAAGTAGAAAAAATGAAATAATACTAAAATGCTGACATTGTTCTAAATTCCTATTAATGAATACATAATAGCAACCCATAGACAAGCGAATCGAAGGCACTATAGATAGTCCATTCCCATATCCACCATCCCAAAAACTTCTTATCACTATTATCTACATCCAAACATGCCCAAATAAGTTAAGAATCCACTGGAGCCATAAAAGATACTAACATAGGCAATAAACCCAATGCCAAATGCCAAGGTCAAGAGAAAAACACCGCTCAGAAAACAATTAAGCATCCTTTCAGAGATGACCCCGAGACTTAGCTCACATCCTTTGACAAAATGAATAGCCCCTCCCACCCACGATAACACCCACAAGATTCTCGCCAAATTCCATAAACTAGAATCCAAAAACATAGACAATCATTTGCCACATGGGGCCCGGATAGGACAGAAACATGAACTAGTTCGTGTAGCGAATCCACACTCTATTATTTATTTATTTCCTGCTCTACTCTAAAACAACTTGACTTTCATAGTATAAAGTTAAATGTATCGAGCTCTCTATGAAATAAATCCATCACATATCAGACGTTGCTCTATATTATGCTATATTGCTAACCTGATCCATACCATATATATATATATATATATATATATATATATATATAGATTATCAAAGAAACGTCATCTCATTCCTGAGATGCAGAAATTATTTTCATTATTAATCGATTCATTAGAATTTGGGTCCTCATCTTGTCTGTTTTACTCACAACATTTCCAATGCTGTACCCTCTGGCCTTCTCACTATTTTCTCACTTGTTATCTTTCGAGGAATTTCGAATCAAACCCTTTATACAATCGATGGGGGTAGATTATTCTCATTCAGTTGTCCATGTCAGGGCGGGAAGAGTATTGTGAATCGATTATCCTTCCTTTCCTTCTTGTGTTGTCGCTTGTCTGCCTTTGAACCTGCGTATATGATTTTTGGCCCAATCTGACCGTGGGATTGAACTCACAACTCAGGTTACTAGATACGCTCAACAAGCATCTTCACACACTCGTCCATTGGTCAAATGAAAGAGTTGATGAACAACGTGGATTAAGCGTATTGAATGAGGGGTCCGGTTTTAAATCACCAGAAGATTACCGAGTACAACTGAGACCTGAAAAGAGCCACCGGGTGTATCAGTCGAAACGCTGTTGCAATAACAACCAATATGAGAACAGTAGTCCGAATAAATAAGTTTGTAATAATGATTATTTCTCATCTCAGAAAAACAGAACGAAAATATCTCCTCATTTCAGGGCCGCAAAACAGTGTGATTCTCTTTGTTACTGTTGTTGTTGTTGTCTGTGCTGTTATTTTCAAAATCATTACCATCCACATCTTTGAAAAATGTTTTTAAAGCGGGTTTCATTTCCATTTCCAAACAAAGCATCAATCGATTCTTATCTGAGGAGATAAAGCCAAAGCCATATATGCTGCCGCGTTGATCTTTCGTATCCTACGGCGAAAATTCAAATTAACATTTCATTGTAAAATGCAACTATAATGTTCTTCTTCTGCCATTCGCTATACAGTACCGTTGACATATATGCTGATTCTTTTATTTCACTTATTCTGTTCTTTACTTTTCTTAACCTAGAGCTTATTAGAAGCAAGATCTCGTCTTAATGTCACTGACTAATTATTATTCCATCACGCATTAAAAGAATATCAAAGCCATACATGAGACCTTTGCCTTCTCGATATCTAAGCGACTGTTTTAAATTGACGACGTATAGGATATTGCAATATTGGCCCTCTGTCTTTTTCAATATACTCTTTATATAGATATAAGATATGTTTGTGTATATGGGTATGTGTGTGTGCGTGTGTGTCTGTGTATACATATGTATATTGGTGTGTATACAAGCATTTGTATAAATACATTATATATATATATATATATATGTATATATATATATATATATATATATATATTTATTATGTTTTTCAGTCCGTTTAGTTGTCTAAATACACAATGAAAATAGACATAAGCCAACTCCAGCTTTCTTGATGTCTATACAACTGTTTTAAATTGACGACGAATAGGATATTGCATTACCGGCTCGCCATGTTTCTCCGTAGGCTTTATATATATATATATATATATATATATATATATATATATATATATATATATATATATATATATATATATATATATATATATATATATATATGTGTGTGTGTGTGTGTGCGAGTGTGTGTATGTACGTGTGTGTGTGTGTGTGTGTATGTCTATATATTTATTCTGGCTTTTTTCAAGGTTTTCTTCTTGAAAACGCCAGAATGAACTGGCGAAACGTTGAAAGGAATCAAAGAAATCTCATTTGTACGAAATATGGCTCTCTGCAATATTTCATCCTAATATATATATTTGTATTAATGAATATAAATATGAATGTGCAAAAATATATATACATATGTATATAAGTGAATATATATATATATATATATATATATATATATATATATATACACATATATATATATATATATATATATATATATATATATATATATATATATATATATATATATATATTATTACGTGTGTGTACATGGATATATACGTATCTAGATACGTATAGACATATTTCCTTCTTGTCTCTATTTGTTTTTATTTTTTCAATGAAATATTGATAAGTGTATGCATGAGTGTGTAACCCTGCGCAGATACTAGGATTAATTATCTGAAAATATTATCTAAAACAAATACATATACAAGATTTGGGGATAGTTAATCCATAATGACCACAGAAACACCCCAAAAAGAATTTTTAAGAAATGTTCTAGATGGTGTCTAGTGATGGATTCATTGAATTTTTTTTCAAGAGGTTTTAGCCGCCAAAATGTGACCAGGAGCCCCTGGAGACACACAAAGTAGACACACAGGCCAACAAAGAGATAAATATCTGTAGTCCTCTTGGCTGGTTGGTCAGGCAGGCTCATTGTGGGGCTACAGTGATTCATTATGTGAATTCAGAGTGAGTTTGATAAAAAGAGAAGTGTCAATAGACATTAAGGAAATGCAATCGATAAATATGATCAGTGATGCAAGATAGAGAAAGCTGCTTATTGAGATCACTTTGGGACTTTGAGTAACCACAGATTTGCTGACCTCATCGTCCATTTTGCACCAAAGCTACAAGATTTTCAAAAAATGCTATATAAACTGAATAAAAAGAACACAAGAAGGTTGATCTTTGCATGAATTTCGGTAAAAAATTTGTCATGAACTACGAACATGTTGAGGATGAAGACACAACAATCAAAATCGTAAACGTGGAGCTGAAAAGGTAGATTACTACTTCTACTTTGGACAGAAAATTTCCACGAAATCCACACACAAAGAAGAAATTATCCGAAGAATCTCTTTAAGTTGGCAAGTTTTTGTAGAACAAGCTAGTTTTAAAAAGAAGGGTCTGCAACCAATGCATCCAAATAATCACCTATTAAGTTGAAACATTGAACGTAACCAAAAGATTGACCCTCAAACTGAGATCTATTTACCACACCCAAGAAAGAATCATGCTTAACATCACATGGAGAGATCACAAGAGATAATGAAAACAAAACAATAAGAAAACAAAAGGCTTCAGAGATATCATAGGAACCATAAGAAAACACTCATTGAAATGGGCTGGTCTTATTGGAAGAATGTCAGACAAGCGCTGGACAGCACAACGAAAGATCATTTGTCTTGTGACCGATAAAAAAGAAGATGGCATAACGATCTCGGCAAGATCAGAAACTCCTGATTCTGTGACGCCCACGATTGAGTGGTTTGGTCAACCTTTGGGAAGATGGTATGTCCAACGATGTGCATTGGAAGGATGATTATGATGCTGAAGGGAATTATTTTGATTGATTCCTTCATTTCATTGTTTTTCACAACCGGGCCTGTTAGAGAGTTCAGAGAGGGGGGCATTTGGCTTGTATTGTTGAACATAGGGTAGAAAACAGTGTCCCCTTTAAATGATTAATGGGATCACCACACCTGGTATTTTCAGACGGTCACCCACCTAACAATGCGACCAAATTCGACGTTGCTCAACTTCAGTGATCGTACGATACCGTTGTATCAAACCCAAACTGCCCGTAACTGACCTGTAACCATAACGGTATAACATTATACGTGATTATGATAGACTTCCTCTGTGTATGATATTCAGTGAAGAATATTTACTTAAAATTAATGAGAAGACATTAGAAACCGTCAACCAAAACTGTCAACCAAAAAACTGAAGCTGTCACCATAAATTTCAACATAGGTTTCCTCAATTTCCAAGTGGGTCTAACTGGCTGACTATGTACATACAGGTTGCACCAAAAATCAATCAATTTTCTCCCTATAATGTCTGGAAAAAAAACTTTTTGTAAAAAAATCCCTCCCCGAGTAGGTTTTCAGTGGAGGTCCAATTTGCAATGTAAATTTTATGCCAAAGTGACCCCCTAATTTGTGTCCGGCAGTATTCATGCTTTTTTTTTTCCCGAATATTTGGACTTTTCTTTCGGTGATCACTGCCAAGCAAAAGGTGACGGAAATGTTTTTTTTGCATTGATCGCCCATTTTTCTAATTTTTTTAATTGATCAACCCAAACACAGCATGCTGCCAAAATATTTTGATCCCAAGAGGGTTTCTATTGAGAAACTCACCAGACTTGTTGTATGATGAGCATCATGTTATGTCGGTCTTTAAAACAAAAGATTCTTTTGCAAATCTAATGAAGTCAAGTTGACCCTCCACTCCAAGTTACATTCCGAATCTGATTCCACATTACCTGCTTGCTCTGTTCAGATAATCACCCCCCCTCTTCGGATTATTTAGCTAAAATGATAAATTTGTATGCTTCTTCTTCATCATCATCATCATCATCATCATCATCATCATCATCATCATCATCATCATCATCATCATCATCATCATCATCATCATCAGTCTTTAAACGTCCGTCGTTTGACATATACCTTCCCCAAGATTCGCCACACTTCTCTATCATGGGCGTCGCAGAGCCAGTACTTTCTCAATTTGTCTAGCTCGTCTCTCTATCTAATATTCTGCCGTTCTCGGTTGCGCATGTGATCTCGGGGGATCCATGTCGTGAGTCGTGATGTCCATCGATTGTCCACCATTCTTGAAATATGGCCAGCCCACTGCCATTCGAGATTTTTAATGGATTCTATCATGGTAAATGCTAAAAAGAAGTGAAAGACTGTCTTCACTCGTGAGCAGTTTGGTTTTTAAACATCCTCAAGAAAATATTCGTAATTCAAACCATTTTGGGGACATTTTGAGGTCGTATGGGATGAATGTTTGGATTGTCTGATTTTCCTCTTAGGTGAGTCGTTCAAATAAAGAAATTTAGTTGAATATAGATGAGAGATGACCTTATTTGATGAGTATTTGGACAAATACCAGCTAAAGTTTCTTATGAGGGATTTGTTCAAAAAGAGAATTTAGGTAGTATATAGATAATGAGAGAAGGCCTTATTTGATGAGTATTTAGACATATACCAGCTAATGTTTCTTATGAAGGAATTGTACATATAAAGAAATTTAGAAGTATATAGATAATGAGAGAAGGCCTTATTTAATTAGTATTTGGACATATACCAGCTGATGTTTCCTACAAGTGAATTGTTCAAATTGAAAATCTTTGTAGTATGTACATAGTGGGGGAGGGACTAGTGGGGCGAGTATTCAGATATGAACTGACTAATCTTCGTATCGTTTTTTTTTCAAATAGAGAATTTTAGAAGTATGTGAATAATGTGTGAATGACTTATGGGACAAGTATCTGGACATACACTGCCTAATCTTTCTTATCGGTAAATCGTTCCAATATAGATTTTTTAGAAATAAATAGTGAGGGAAAACCATCCCTATGACACTGTGTCCCGTCTCCAGTCGTCCAGCTCACACCAGAAAGGCTTCAAGCTCACGCTGAGTAATTTTAGATCCAAAGATGACCTCTGGTGTCTGTTTGAAACGTCTGGTAACGAACATAGATCACAAGGGAAGATCAAATTAAGAGAATCAGTTGGACGCTCGTTCTGAAGTTCGTCATAATTTCTTGTTGATCAAACAAACGTATTTGGAAAGAACGTCTGGAAATGACGAAATTTTGTAAAGATTGTGGTTGATGTAGTTGAGAATCGCGTACAATAAGGCTGTCGTGCCGAATTCTGGTTATGTTTGTTCTTTGTCTTGAATGTTTTCGGGATTTTATGTGTGGTTGGGCTATCAACATATCCCGTCAGGACAGGAACCGATGCGTTAAGGAAATACAACCAACTGTAACTTACAGTGACCACTGCGACCATTCCAAAATGTGAATGTGACCGGGGCTCAGGGTAACGGCGATGACGGCAACGACGGACTCGAAGCTAACAAATTCGCATATATTTGTACACCTCCTTGGGGCGGCAAAGAGGGTCCGAGGAACCCCAGAATGAAATATTCTCGCTCATGCCAAGGGGATGTTATCATCGGTCCTATGTGACATCAACTACTAATCTGAATGTTCCTTGCACACACCAGACCTACATTAGGCAGTTGATTAATTA
>OY735238.1:33715593-33738093 GCA_963457665.1 Thysanoteuthis rhombus | reverse complement strand
ATACGATCACAACATTTTAATGTATCCCTATAAAAGATTTTATACAGTTTACTACTCAATGGAAAGCACTTATATACCAGAATCATAAAAAAATTTTCAAATATTAGTTCTTACACATTTATTAAAAGGTGTTGCGAACCAGATTTTATTTCCACTTTTTTCATGTCTTCACTGTAACCACTGTTCAGTTTGTTATAAAAGGCCAGACGATAAGCACAATAAGACCACACCTTTAAAATGCCCTACTAGACACACGGCTAATATTTAAAAAAAATTCTATTCGGGGAGTTTCGTATGAGTCTTGAAATCTCAGAAGGGTGTTTTAAATTGGAATGTGGCGGGTTGCTTTGATATGAATACATATTGAGTTACTACTTTCCCAAACAAATGGTTGGTGTTTACATTTAAGTTGAATATCTCATCTAGGAATGTGTACGTGTGTATATGTGTGTCTTTGTGCGTGAGTATCTATGTATGGATGTATGTATGCATGTATGTTCATGGGTGTGTGCATATGTGTCTAAGAAAGAGAGATCACCAATAAAGTTGATATAAGCATCATATTAAACCACGCTTAACTTTACTGGGAAATAAGAATACACTCAGATGGACATATGGGTAAATATAAAAAGATTAGTATATATATATATATATATATATATATATATATATATATATATATATATATATATTTGTAAAGATAATTAGATTGGTAGATAAAGATATAGATGGATGAATAGTAGAACAAAGTTGGACATAAATAAATAAGCGCAGATCCAAAATGGATAAACAATTGGTATAAAAAAAGTGATATATATATATATATATATATATATATATATATATATATAGTTCTTTTACAAAATGCAAAGATATTTCAACAATTATTCGTCACTTTTTCCCCTTCGACATTTTTATGGGAAATATTATTTTATCATTTGTTCTTGAATCATCCCAAAATATTTTTCAAAAAAATCTTTTTCTTAAATATTTCATTTCCAATGTACATATATATATATTTTATTTTCTTCATTTTATTCGCCACCCCCTCCCAGCAATTTTTTTTCACCGGACCAATTCTTTCCCAAAATTTTCAGAATACTGAATTATTTTTGCTTTAAACCCGAATTTTCCGTTTTTCTTCTTACTTTGGTTGATCGATGTCGTTTCCTTCACGAATAAATATTTCTTTTGAGTTTACTTCTTTTTTTTTTTCTTTTGTGGGGGGGTTTCTGTAATTTTTTTTTTTGCAAAACCATTTTTATTTATTTTCGAGGGCGGAAGTGGGATGTGGACGAATGATGGAATTTTGACGTTTTGTAAAATGGCGCCGTTTTTCTGGTTTCTCTCCCGGGCGATAACTTCGTTTTTTTTTTTTCTCTCTTTCTCCCATTTTCTTTTTCAACAGATTCATTTCATTCATGTCCCCGAAGGTGAAATAGCAAACCAAAAAAAAAAAAAGGAAAAAAAAAAGAAGAAAAATCAGTTTAACTTACTCGCCCTTTCTTGGTAAGTAGACACCTAACTCCTCCCTTACAACAACGCTCTGGTTCAACTGTCTCTCCCAGCACTAATGTTCTCTCTAAATTTCAGTTGTCAGTGGGCGCGAAAATCTTATGTTTCGCAACTCTTTTTTTCCTGTGACAAAAGTATGTTCACGCTGAATGCTTGTGTGAATGTAAACTTGAAACTGTTTAAAGATAATTCATATATATATATATATATATATATATATATATATATATATATATATATATACACACAAACATATATATATATATATATATATACATACCCACACGTACATATATATATATATATATATATATATATATATATATATACCCACACGTATATATATATATATATATATATATATATATATATATTGAGAGAGAGGGAGAGAGAGAGAGAGAGAGAAAGAGAGAGAGAGAGAGAGAGAGAGAGAGAGAGAGAGAGAGAGACTGAGATAGATAAACTGATATATATGAATAGACTGTGATCGATAGAGTAGTGAATAGGTTAAGCACCCCAAATCTTTTTATTCCCAAATAACTCAACCCCGATTTTTGTCGGTGACTGTTAACCTGTGTGAAATCAAAGGCCTAAAAGGAAAAAAAATAGTCATAATTTTCATCTAGTTGAATTAATTTCTAAAACTATTCTCTGATATGGTACTAAGTTTACACTGATATTTAGTTACACATGAATGTGCATACTAGAGTAAACACTGTCTTCTGGTAGAGTTCAAAGTGTAGTATCGGCTTGCCGGGTATGGTTTGGTAGCTTTGCGCTGGTGCACTATGATGGTCCACTGAGGCCTGGTATTGCAAGAGACCTGAGATTTGTCCTGTGGCATCAAAAAATAACTGTGCCTTGTCTCGGAGGATCAGTAAACCCAAGGGTAACACCTTTCCATTGAATTAAACGCAATGGTCAGGCTCACCCTGACGTCTTTGCAACACCAGTAGCGGGGACCTGAGCAATTTTTAAAAGATTTTCATACGGAGCCCTACATTAAACCAACCTTGTGTCACATCTTGTCCTCGTTGGGAAGCAAGTAAATACGGATCAATGTGTAGTGTCTGCCCTTAGTTTGGGAGCCTTTTTGGCCGAGAAGTTTACGATGTAGTTCTTGTTGGCTGTCCCCCACCTAGCACGTCCCCGATTTCACTTAAAGATTGAACTTGACTAATTGTGGAGTCAACCACCTGTATGAATGAAGACTCCCACTTCGAAAAGACCCTGTTGCATTCTGGAGAGGCGGGAAAATTATCTTCCAATGTCCGAAAATTATACACGAATTAGAATTATCGTAACACTGGAGTGTTGCCCGTCTTAGGTTTTAATATTTGGAATATACTTATGCAACCGATAGTAATATCAATTTTTGTCATTTTTGATCATCCATACTTCAGCTACCACATTAGACGCTCGTAAAATTTAAGGAGATTTTCATCAAGTATGGTTAGGGAAAGCTGACTCAATACCAACTTGACTTTTGACCTGAGATGATAATTTATGAACATCTGGAGTAAGCAAATTTTTACTACATTTTAAGTATAAATTATGTCATATGTATTCCCAAATCCAGTAAATGGATTATTAGATTAATCGATTTTCGTTGAAATCTATTTTTATAATGGCTACTTTATCCGGAAATTTTTAATTACAGGTTTTACATTTTTTTTCTGACGGACTGAATCATATCTCAATCAGAGCCGATTTTTTAATGACAGAAATTGACATTCAAAACAGCGTAAAACCTGTTTCAATTTGACAGAAGAAAATTTGATGTTTTATGACAAATTTCATGCTATTTTCTTGCAAAAGAACCAAAAATTATCTCATATGTTTACATTATCGCAATACCTCTGAAAAGTTTTCATCAAAAAAAGGTCCATGGTCATTACTAGGATTTGTAATGATTTGTTACTTCCTTATTAAGATGGACAACACATAGATTGCTCTATTATATGCGGACACATTTTAGTATTATGTAAGCAAAACATGAAAGGTGTATCTGGTCTACACTTTTATATATCAGCATGAACATAGCGTGAGGTGTTTTTGCGCGCTACAAAGCAAAATGCCGTGGAAACAACTCACAGATCAACTATATAAAACACTCGTTTTCTTATAACACTTTATTCTCTTGATAAGGCTTGGTATGAACGAAGCTATGAAAAAAAGAATCATTTGTCTTTAAAAGCCTTCCAATACTGTCATTTTATTCTCACATTGTCGGATTAACCACAACTCATATCAATAAATAAATCTTATATAGGTTTGTAGAGACTTCTTAAAATAATTGAAATCAAGTATAAGAATATACTGTACACGAGAAATCACACAAACCGAGGGAAACTTTGAGAATACAAATCGATAAGCGATCTGTTGGACTTTACGGACTTGGATAATATTTTATGCCCGGGTCTAACAAAATATTCAAATAAGGTGGAGGGCAGTGACAGTCGAAGTCATTACTTTAGCAATGATTTGCAAAGCCCCTCTCTTTCTCTCACACGTATAGATGCACACACATACAACCATACATACACATATGCATATGTATATATTTATAACTTTGAAATTTGATTGTTATATATGCGTATATGTATGTAAATATATTTGTGAGAAAGGACAAGATTGGAATTGGATGATATAGATACAATTGCATAACGAGTATATATATATATATATATATATATATATATATATATATATATATACATATATATATACATATATATATATATATATATATGTATATATATATATATATATATATATATATATATATATACACACACAAAAATTTACAGAATAGAATCCCTCTCTCCTACCAGACCGTGCGCCAGAAAAATGTAAAGTTTTGGTAAGTCTTTATATCGTTGTATACATATATATATATATATATATATATATATATATATATATATATATATATATATATATATCAATTTCTTCAAAATCACGCTTGCACATACTATTGATATGATTGTCAGTTTGCTGTTTGCAGTTTTGAAAGTAATGACAGAAATTCATTCTTCAACTCAGTCAAGTCATGTTTTTCTTTTTTTCAACGCTCTCTTAGTCCTTACATATATATATATATATATATATATATATATATATATATATATATATATATATATATAATGATAATGATTAAGTCATCCACACAAAGCTGTTTCGTTGTATCAACTCTTCGTCGAGGCTGTAGATCCAGTATCCCTAGGTAGGGTCGAAACCTTCGCTTCTGACTCAGAGGTAGATGCTCTGCCCCTACTCTACGCAGAACTGGACGGTCAGTAGGATCAAATTAAGCGATACATTTACTTAAGTATGATTCCCCATCTACCAGAGTGCTCCATTCTAGAGTTGGAAGAACATTGCGTAGTAGCTTATAATAGACAAGTGCCTTACCTAACAGTGCTCAACCCTAAAGAAGGGAGTGTTGATTATAATGATAATTAATAATACTGTTAGTTTGTTATTTTATACAGGGTAATTAAAATGTATTATATATGGCAATCCAATAGGAAACTCAAATGGCAGAGGGCTGGTCATGCTGCAAAAATATCAGGCAATCGATGGACGTTACGATTCACAATGTGGATCCCCAGAGATCATACGCGAAACTGCAGCCAGTAAAATATAAAGGTGTATGAAGATATAGACAAGTTCAGAAAGTATTGGCTTCTTGAAGCTCATGATAGAGAGATCTGGCTAATCCTAGGAAATATTTTATGTCCAACGACGGACATTAAAGGCAGCTGCTGCTGCTGCTGATACTGTAAAGTATTGCAAATTAACTTTATTTCTAACTACACATCATTGAAACAAAGGACTTACAAATAAATTTGAAGACAAGGGATCAGTAAGTGTAACAATGCATGTGCTCGTTGGGTTAATGTCAGTTCTATTATATATAAGCTCTTCAAAATCTGGAATGGAGTACTCTGGTAGATGGGGAATTGTGTGTAAGTAAATATATCGCTTGATTTGGTCTTACTGACCGTCCATTCCTGCATAGGGCAGGTGCGGAGTATCTGCCTCTGGGTCTGAAGCGAAGGTTTCGATTTTACATAGCGGTACTGGAAGGTATACTGAATTGTCTATAGCCACACTGAAGAGTTGTAATACAACAAAACTGATGTTTGTGGATGAAACAATTATCAATTTTTATTTTTATTAAATATTTATATGATATTTTCCCGAAACTAATTTTGTTGTGGGAAATCGTCACATATTATTGATCCATCTAATTATATATTTCTAAATTGATATCAAGTACTACATTTTTAAAGACAAAAATTATGATAAATTAAAATATCTGTACCTCGCATCTATGAATCATCATCACCCCAAGAACCAGGTCTGATTACCTTAGATATCTTATCTAGATAATCGTTGTTTTACCTAAAATTATCCAGAGAATACATCTTTCATGTAAGAATATCTAAAAATGTCAGCACAAGAATTGGACATTTTTGGTCCTAAAATGACCGCTGAGATCTTAAAGTATTTAAAAAACGATTTTAGATGGTGCCTAGTGGTGTACTTGTGCAAAATTTGAAGATTTTAGCTCCAAAAATGTGACCAGGAAAGCCCAAACACACACACACGCGCATATAAATAGACGCAGACATTCAAAGAGAGGAGAATCTGTTGCCGATTCGGCTGGTTGGTCAGGCCATTAGTGGAGCTACGGTTATTCGATCCCAAAGTGACTGAAAGAGATGTTGGGCAGATCTAAAAAACATGAATGTTGTCAGTTAACGGAGGACAGACAAAGTGACTTATAGAGATGTTGGGCAAATTTAGAAAGAATTAAGCAATCCTAAATTGAACGAATAAAGGTAGAACCATGATATTAGAATAAAAGTTATTTCACATTATTGGTTCTCGAAAGAGGATAGATATGTTCGAGTGATGGGGGGAGGAAGGTGATTGAAAGAATAAGGAAGAGGAATAGAAAGAGATAGATAGATAGATAGATAGATAGATAGAGAGAGAGAGAGAGAGAGAGAGAGAGAGAGAGAGAGAGAGAGAGAGTAAACAAATCAGAGAATAAGAAATGAAAATGAAAGTCAGTTTCGGTTAGTCTCTCAATAGAAACGGACAGGTGACCTTTTGGCAGCATGCCGTGTTTGAGTGATCAATTAAAAAATGGAATAGCGGTGATCAATGAATGAGTTTGTTCTCTAACTTTTTTAGAGGGCAGTGATCACTAAAAAGTCTTAACTTGAAAAAAACTTGCTGGTAAGTGATCGATTTAGCATGAACATGCATTGCAAACTGCCCCCTCAACTGTAATAGTAATTGACCCCCAGTGTATGTGAGGTATTAAAAGAAACAAAACAATGTCTTTTTCGTAGACATGATAATGAGTACATGTTGAGGATTTCAGCCCTCTAGCTTCGTTGGTGAGGTCAATACGCATGATACATACATAGCCAGCCAGCCAGACCAACTTGAAAACTGAAGGAACTTACTTTGACAGTTCTGGTGGAAGTTTTAATGGACGTTTTCTCATGAGTAAAGAAGAGAACGGGGTTAATGAGCTGAACTTGAAAAAAAAAAAAAGAAAACATATGCAGAAACCATCATGCGGGGGTGATCAATTGAAAATTTGTGAAAAAAGATGATTGAGTTACTTCTCACGCCTTTTGTTGGACAGTAATCACTAAAATAGATAGCCAGCCAAACCCACTCAAAAACTGAAGAAACGTTGATCTTGACAGTTTTGATGGATGCTTCCTGACGAAGAAGAAAGAAAAGTGAAAAAAAAAAAGAAAGGAAAACATCAAAAAACAATAAACGAAAAGAAAAGAAAAAAGAAATAAAGGAAGCTGGGAGGAAAGAGAAAAAGAAAGAGAAGAGAAACAAAACCATTAAAAATAAGATTATGAATCACCTCTACCCTTAACATGTTGTGTTGGGAGTGATCAATTAAAAAATTGGGAAGTGGGGTGATCAATGAATAAGTTATTTCTCTCACCTTTTGTTGGGCAATGATCACTTAAAAAAGTTCGGATTTTCCTAAAGATAAGCAGGTATAAACTAGCCGCCAATCCAGGTGACTATTGCATTGCATGTTGAACCCTCCACAGAAAAAACCATTCCCCCACTCATTGAGAAGAGTACAGGCGAAATTTCAAGTTTTTATTATCAAAAGTCAGGGCTGGGCGAAGTCCGGATTGATACATAGATAGATATATACATATAAAGATCAGAACATGAATAACCTTAACCCAGTAACAGTAATTAAACCGGTCCATCGTGGGTTGCAGCGATTAAAAAGGAGAAACAATAAAGGAAAGGAAAAGAAAGAATGAAAAGAAAAATAATGGAAGGAAAAATGATTCAATTGGGAGAGAACGAATGGAAGAAAGGGAGAAGGAAAAAAGAAAATGAAGAAGAAAAGGGAAAATGTGGAAGGAAAAGTTGAGAAAGAAAAGTGGACAATGGATGAGAGAAATGGGAAGAAGAAAAATAATGAAAAATACAATAAGGAAAGAAATTTATGAATGAAAGAAAATAAAGGATTAGGGGTAAATAAATACATATGAAAAATTAACTCGTCACAAAAGAAGGGAAAAAGATGGAAGAAGGAAACAATAGAAGAAGCGGGAGGTATAGAGACTTTCACAAAGAAAGAAAAAAGTTTTCTTTTCTTCTTTTTATCATTCATATCTCAAAACTTGGAAATGAAATTGAATAAGAAAGGATATTTGCCAAGGAATGTAAAAAAAATACAACAAAATATAAAAACTCCTTGAATGTTTCAAAGAAAGAAAAGAATAGAAAAATGAAAATGAAAATGAAAGAAAAACGAAAAGACAATACAGAATGAATGAAGAATGGAAGAAAAATATAGATAAAAGAAAAAAGAGAGTAAGAAAAAGATGGAAAGAAAACAAAAGAAATGAATGAAAAGAAACGAAAGAAAGAAGGAAAGAAAAAAAAAGAAATAAAATTTATATCTCCACACTTGAAAATGGCGTTGAATTAGCAAATACTTTTCCTGGATTCTTTCTTTAATAGATAAATATAAAATAAAATCGTTATTACAAAATAATAATAAAAAAGAAGTGATTCTTTCGATTATATACCAAAAAAAGAAAGAGAAAAAATTGAAATAAAGGAAAAAGAAAAGAAAGGAAGTAATGTACTGAAAGGGCTTTTCCTCAGCCTCTATAGTAAAAATTATGATGGTGCATATAATGTGAATGAATCATCGGTAAACCAGTATTCCGCACCCTGTCGGAACGTACTGCGTTCAAAAAATCTCCGAGTGAACTCTCAACACGCCCGTTCCAACCCCCACCTCACCGTGGCAATCCAGCCCCTTGCATACCCATCAACACCTCCTCTCACGACCCACCCCTTGAAGTCTGCAGGCACCCGACACAGCCGCTGCTTGGCTTACAGATTTTGACAAGACGTTTCTGTTGAAAATACAATATGAACGAAATAAGTTCGCATTTCACTTGAAGTTAAAGAACAACGAATATTTGTTGTTAGAATTTTCCATTTGTGAAACGAATAAATAAATAAATAACTAACCGGCAAAAAGAAAGAAAAAGATAAGAAAGTTAATAAAAGAATTATATTCTATTTTGTGAAAATGCTATTTTAGATAAGTAGTCACAATCATATTCCCTAAAGGGCCCGGCTAATTCATATATGTTCCTTAACAATTTAAAAGAAAAGAAGAGTTCCTGAAACCGTATGTAACACATTACTCGTTACATATTTATTATTTATTCATTTCAAATACAGTGAAAGCCCTCGCACGATTCCAGAATATTAACACCTTTAGTTCTTTGAAAAGTGAAAAGTATCAGTAAAATGCTCGAAGAGTGGGTTTAATTTAAACAGTTTTCAATGAGGGATAGAATGAAAGTTGTATTCTTTATTTTCTAAGCATAGTTTAGTCTGGCATAAGGCCACGTGCGCAGAGGACCGTGGTTCAAACTTCTTTAACTAAAAAATGGCTTTTGAGATGAACTTACTGATTTTTACTTCCACAACGTGGCACTTAAATAGATATTAGAGACCGTCAACCAAAACTGTCAAAATATTTTTTTTTCAGTTTTTTAAATTGGTCTGTCTGGCTGGCTGATTTGTTGGCTATGTACGTATCACGCGTACAAGCAGTACCTATGGAGCTAGAGGGCTGAAAATTTCAACATTTACACCCTATATGTCTTGTAAAAACGTGTTTTCATCCCTCCCATAGGTTTTACGTGGGGTTCAATTTACAAAGTAAGTTCATGATGAGTTGGTCCCCACTTTGTACCCACTTTTTAAAAAATCTTTTTAAATCAGACATTTTACTGATCCAACAAAAGGCGAGAGAACTCGTTTATTGATCACCCCTTTGTTCAATTTTTGGGATAGATCAGCCCCAACACGATATGCTGCCAAAAGACATTGGTCACGTGACGGATTCTATTGAGTGACTAACCAGACTTGTTTACTTAGCTATCAATATGCCTACTGCATGATTAAAAAAATTAGTATAAACAATGTGTCAACATTCATTCAATGGTCAAAGAAACAATTCTTTTGATAGGGTAAAAATTTTCTACGTTTTCGGATCCAAATCATTTACTTAGTCTCTTCGGGACATATACGTCCCAGTAGACATATATACCCCAGCAGTCCTGAAATCCTTGCGATATACAATATGTATGTGTGTATGTGTGTGTGTAGGGGGGATATTTGGATATTTTAAAAATATTCATTTGATATACTTCGGAAGCTTACATTCATTTTAGATTTACATAGATGATATATTTTGATATGAAATTAACAATTCCTAAGAAAAAATACATATTTCCAAACATACAATTCTGAATAAAATATAAACGAAAGTAACAATAGGAAAAGTATTCAAAGACATTGATATGATATTTCAATACATAATGCATAGCCGTAGTTTACAATTACTGCCTAGAGATGTTTTTGGTGATCCTCCACAAGCCCTTTGTAACATCCTTTTTAAAATCCTATCACTCTCTTCCTTGCAAAAGACCTTGTGTGTTGACTAATAAACCTGGCGAATGTCAACGGTTGGGGGACGCCATCAAATACGATAGTCAAGAATGAACAATGAATACGCTCCATGTGAGATATGTAAAAAAATAAGAAATCCAACTTTTTTCAGAAAATGAAACCGTAGCAGGAAGGTTCTAAGTTGGTCTTCTTCGGAAACCAGTTCAAGACATAAGCAAAACCAAGTGGCTGCCCAGGGTCCCATGCCCGTTAGGAGTGATAGGGGACCCAAGAAGCGGGGGAAGGAGTCTATATCGAATTCTGTCAATTGCAATTACTGCCTGGAGATGTTTTGGGTAATCCATCACAAGCCCGTTGCAATATCCCTTTGAAATCTTGACCCTTTCTTCCTGGCAAACGACCTTCAAATCGGGAGATTGACCAGGCCACTAAAGCGCCCATTAATTGTCCTGTACGAACTATTCGCAAATTACTTGAGCTTGATGCTTTATTCATCATTTATCATCATCAACCTTTTAACGTCCGTCGTTGGACATAGACTTTCCCCAGGATTTGCTACCCTTCTCTATCACGGGCGTCGCGGAGCCAGTACCTTCTGTATTTGTTTAGCTCGTCTCTCCATCTGATATTCTGCCAGCATCGGTTGCGCATGTGATCTCGGGGGATCCATGTCGTGAGTCAATGTTGTTAAAAGATCCAAACCTCTTCAAACCTCAACTCTTGCATCAGATCAGCTACCAAAATTTTCCGATACATCGCCCCATTCGTGGTTCCTTCAATAATCTGATAGACCCCCGTGTCATTGAAAGAGAAACACGATCAATATACTTCCACCTCCGTGCTTTAATTAGGGGATCGTGTTTTTGTTTTTTTTAATCATAGCCATCATTTCTCCATGTAGAGCGAACTGATTTTTGGCTATAAAGTAGCCAATTTTTTTTTCGTCTGACCGAAGAACGTCCCCCCCCCCAAATATGGCTTCTCTAAATCCTCACGAGCGAATTTCATCCGAGAATTGGCGTACGGGATCTCCAACCATTCTCGTGCATTTTTTCACTAATAGTTCTTTTAGTAACAGATGACCCACCTGCTCTCAAATCATCTATGATCTCCTTTCAAGTTACATTCGAATTCGCTTTGACCTTTCTCAGAATTTTTCGAATTGTTTGTGAAGGAAAAAAAAGAAGGTCTGTCCGGTGCCAGTTGAAGGGAATTTTTTGGTGGTACCAATTTTCTTCCACTTTAGAATAGTTGATCCAATGCTACTGACAGGGACATTTGACATTTTGGCGATGACCCCCTAACTCCAACCTTCGAAATGTTGATCAACTACTTCATTCTTTTGTTCAGTTGAGAACTTCTTTAATATAACAAGACAGCGATTTTGCAAGAGGTTGAAATAGGTAATAATGTCACCGATGGTATCATACCATAGTGTTTATATGCATATAAACACAATTTAATGATACAGAAGAAAGGTACTACTACTACTGCTACTACTACCACTACTACTACTAATAATAATAATAATGATGATAATAATGATATATATTCGACAAATGACAAAGTTATAAAAATATATTTGTATGAAGTACATACATTGATTACAATCACTGTTTAGTCTGCTTGTTTTCTTTCTTTTTTTTCTTTCTTCTTTCTTCCTTTCTTTCATTTTCTTTTTATCCCGAGAAGTGAAGTGTATAATGTGACGCAGTGTGACGTAAAAAGGTATACTTGATTTTTCTCTCACTCTCTTCTTATTCCTCCTACCTTTTATTAAGATAACAACTTTCTTTCTCTGATAGGAACGCTGTCTATCTCTCTTTAACCACTCTCTCTTTGGTTCACTGTTTTCATTAAAAACGCTGGTAACCATCCAAATTTGGCCTTAAGATGATATTTTTCCCCTTCTCAAGACTGTCGACTTCGTAACGATCTTACTAGTATTACGGAGTGGCGTAACGGTCAACTTTGTAATGGAGTCAGCAAGCTGAGTTCAAACTCGGTCAAAGGCTTTTCACGTACACTTTGCACTAATGCCCCTTAGAAATGTATGAATCTGTTTTTCCAACTCAAAATATGCGTAAAAGAGCAGGGTAGACTTGGTTTTTTGTAGCCTTGAGGTACAACCAGTCTTGGAGAGAGAATTCAAAACAGGAGAGCTGAACAATCGTACGGGGTACACTCAGCCAGAGGTGTTTCAATAAAAAACAAAAAAAAATGCCATGAAATTGGCAAAGGGAGACCATTCCATTATCCCAACCAAGAACAATGATGGCTACGCACAATTCTAAGATCTGAAAGGAAGCTGTGGAGAACCATGACCGCCAACGTCCCGAAGAATTATTGATCTACCTACTTAGACATGGTTTTGAGTTTCAACGTGTGGCGGACTACAGCCAAAAATAAGCAGTTGTCCGAGAATCGATATTTTTTGAAAGAACGATCACATATTTATTCATCTTACCAGAAGAGAGTTCTTCAGGGGAGATAAATCGAACGATCGTCTTGATGTTTTCTCTGAGCTTGAAGGAACGCCCTGAAAGCGAATCCACGGAAAAAAGCCCAAATCCGTGACTTCTGTCAATGCTATACACAAAATAGAAACTGAAAGATATTATGGTCACGATGCTGGGTGGTAACCGGCGAAGTTTTGATTTTTCCATAGTTTTGACTATTTGAATACATAAATAAGGCTGTTTTAATTAGTGCAGGATTTGATGTAATGTTGTTATGGTATCACTGAGAAAATTAATGTGACCAATTATAAGCTGTAAAAATAACATTGAATCATAATAATGCCTCAAAGAGTGCAGTTTTGGACAGTACGGAACATTTCGGAACGAATCACCAGCACTAAGATACATCTGTATTGTCTTAATATATGGAAGTATAAAACTCACTCTCGAAAGTTCTTGGATCCACCCCAAAATTTTATAAGTTCTTTCTTACTCTATGATCAAACCTTCCATGAAATGTCATTACGATTTATTGGGTAGACGTGGAGATATTAAATTGACAGCTAGATGGACAGAAATCACTTCAGCGCTAGTATGACGATCAAAAAAGCACTGGAACGAGTTGAATACCTCTGAAAAGAAAATAGAACAAAAAAGCTAAAAATGGCCAAATCACACCGAAAATTTGCTACAAATGGTCAAAAGATGGTCAAAAATGGCTGAAAAAGGCCTGCGCTAATCTAGCGATTTTTACACTCTCAGCTAAAATGTTGCTCCAAAAATGCTAAATCGGCAACACACGGACAGTCGAGCATAATACATATACCTCTCTAACTTCGTTGGCAGAGGTACATAAATAAATAAGTAAGGCGGGAGAATTCCAATATTTTTCACGAAAGCTCCATATAAGTAGCTCTTCAGAATAATTCCCCGAAGTACTTTCCATCCATCCTCCCAAAACAACGAACAGCTCAAGATAGGTGTAGATATATTTTTGTCTACCAACATACATCGTCAGACTTTCCATACCGATGATTTAAAAAGATGGGTAAAAAATAAATTAAAATAAATAAATAAAAACCCTCTCAAAAACAAAAACAAACGAACAAAACAAAGCATAAACTACAAATATATCTTTTTGCACACCTATTAATATATTTATACACAGAACCTTTTCAGGAGACTAGCATAAGATTCGTTGTTTTGTTGTTGAAGTCCTCCTGAAGATAAACTTTCTCGGAGTTATTCGATCAGGTACTGAACAGATGTGCTAATTATTAATACCCTTTTTATATATATAAGCTATTTTAACTCACGTGAAGACGTAACTTTTCGTGGTGATGTTTTCCTCGACACAAAGTGTTCAAAATATCTTTGGAAAGCCCTTCTTCTTTTTCTTTTCTTCCTTTTTCCCTCTCCTTTTTTTTCTTTTCTTCATTTTCTTTCCCGACTTTCTCTGTTCCATCCTATTCCCAATTCATCCTTACTTTTATTTTATCTCTCTTTCTTCTGTTCACTTCATTCATTAGTATTTTTCGATTTCTTCTTCGTTTTTTTTCTTTTAGGTAGTTTTTTTCTCTCTTTCCACCTCCATTTTTTCTTTTTTCGTGCTTATTTCCTCTTTTTTCCTTTTTCTATTTCAAAATTTTCTCCTCCTCCTTCTTCTTCTTCTTCTCGACTTCCTCCCCTTCCTCCTTCTTTCTTTTTCTTCTTCTTTTTTTTCTTTTTCTTTGTTCCATTGCTTTTTCCTCTTCTTTCTCTTCTTTTTTCTTCTTTTTTCATATCTTCTTCTTCTTCTTCTTCTTCTTCTTCTTCTTCTTCTTCTTCTTCTTCTTCTTCGTTTATTGCATTTAACTTTTTTCTCTGTTTTTTCTTGTTCTTTTTTCTTCGTATCTCTTCTCTCCCTGCTTTATCCAGGTTTCTTCTTTTCTTCTTCTTCCCTCCCTCTCCCTTTCTTTCTTTTCTTTGTTCTCTTTCCCGACTTTTCCGTTCCATCCTATTCATTCTTACTTTTATTCTTCCTCTCTTTCTTCTATTCACTACCCTTCCATAGTATTTTTCTGTTTCTCCTTCGTTTTTTTCTTTCAGTTAGTTTTTTCTCTCTTTCCACCTCCTTTTTTTTCTTTTTTGGTGCTTATTCTATCTTTTTGCTTTTTTCTTCTTCGAAATCTTTTTTTTCTTCTTCTCCACTTCCTCCTCCTCCTCCTTCTTCTTCTTCCTCCCTCCTCCATTTTCTTCTTCTTCTTCTTACAGTATTGAAAGAGTGAAATTTTGTGGTACGGTTGTCTCTGGGGTTAGGAAGAGGAGTTGGAATTTTGGTACGGGCCCAGAAATCTTCCGGTTGAGAGACATTTTTCAATTTATTTTTCAGTACATCTCTGTAAACGCTCATGACTGTCCACACAATATCTCCGAAAGTTTTCAACGAAAATGAAATTAGACGGAAGGGTGGACAGTAGACGATGGGAGGAGTGTTTACATTCTTGAATGGATCCATGCACAATTATTATCCCTACGTCGTAGTTATATGTCTATAATATAGCCAAAATGTCATGTTCATTAACAAGATATCTCCAAATAACATTTAAAAAATGGATGGATTATACGCTTCTGAAGAACTGATTGAAATTTTGAAGCGGTCCATGCACAATTACCTTCCCTACGTCGTAATTATATATCCAAACCTCATTATGTCGTCAAAATCTCATGTCTGCCCACACGATACCTCAAAAAGTTCTCATTGAATTTCACCTTTGTGGAAGGATGGAAAATAGGCTAGGAAAGAATTGATAGAATTCTGGGGCGGATCCAGGCATAATTACTTCCTTTGACAATGGTGTTGACAAAAGTATACGCTGTCTGGGTGCTTTCCAGTTGAACTTATTTTGCTCCGTGGTCTGCAGGAACAGCAAAATCCATTATCTGATTATTAGATCTTGTATTCTGGTCTGGATCGGGTGATATTTTTGGATATGAAAGTTGTATACTTACTTGCTAGGTATCCAGTGTTTCGATGTCCTGTAAAAAGAACAGGGGAAGAAATTGTGTTTTATAGAGGTGTCATGAAATTGAGTAAGGGAGAATTCTGCTCGTGCGTACCCCTCTGATCCGAATTAGGACCCTACATACTTCTGGGTAGACCTGCATCAACCCCCGGGCAGGCTTGCGTAACCCCTCTTACTACTCCAATTTTTTCATTCTCAAAACTGAGAATTCATGTTTTCACTTTTGGGGTGAGCGGTTCATGCATCAAACCAGAATAATGGATTTAAATAGTGTCCATGTTTTATTGTCGTGTTTTGGTTTAAGTAAAGATCAGGGAGGGTTTTTTTATCGTCGGATTTGGGTTAGGTTCTTTAAAGAATACCGCCAAACTTACATATGAACGGAGGGAAGGGAGAATTCATAAAGATCCAGTTCAACTTTAGAGTAACATTGTAATTAGAAGTAGCCCCTAATACCCGTGAAAATCTTTTTCTCATAAATGACGAATTTTCGGAAGGTTTGAAGGTCTAATAGATTGAAATCTCATAAAATTAAAAGAAAGAATGTTTTTGATTTTCTCCATATGGATTTGAATTCGGTCTATCAATTCCATTTCCGAGAGGTCAATGCAATCTATCCTATGTTACCCCTAAGGTAAAGTTATCCCTTTACACAATTTTGCAGCCCCTACGGTACTGCAGTTTAGGAGTACGAAAGATATATACACATACGATCACAAACAATCGTCACTTTTATAATGTTAGATGCACCAATGAAAAATCAGGCTTCTATTGTCAAATTGGTTAAGGCTATGATCATGAAACACGGAATTCTGAGGATTGACGTGCGAGTTTAAGTCTTGACGAAAGCTGGTTAGCTATTTTTGATTTTATTGAAAACTGCCCACCTAAACTGTCAGCATAGGTTTCTGCAGTTTTGGAGTTAGAGAGCTGAGGAATAAAATTTGTATTCGGGTTTCAATTTACAATGTAAGTTTATGCTAAATTGGTCCTCTACTTTACGTCCAGTAGTGTTCACACTTGTTTTTTTAAAAATTCAGACTTTCTTAATGATCATTATCCAACAAAAGGCGAGAGAAATAACATACTCATTTATCACTCCTTTTTAAAATTTTTCGATTGATCACCCCATCACAGCATGCTGCCCTAAATACACTGGAGTATTGAAGAAGTGTGTTGTGGTAAGAGAATAGGAGAGATTGAAACAAAATGAAAGCGGTCCTTATTTTTCACAGCTAATAGTTAATCAAAATTTCGGTACCATGAATAGCAAAAACGCCTAATGTGAAATGATTTTGACAGGGTTCAAATACATTTTCTTATATATAAATTACACATAGAAATATATATCTCAGTTCTTAATGGGGTTGACTTGTACACACAGAAATAAATTGGCTGCTGTGAATGAAAGAGTTGCCTCCGTTGGTTGCAAAAATTCGGCAGATTTTTCCCTTTTTTTTATCTTCAATTAATTTTACAGCTACGGGTGTTATGGCCCCCAAAATCTGGATGTCTGAATATTACTTAAATATACATTGTTTACAACCATATTTTGATGAATACATAATCTTCAATCATATTCAGACGAATATTCAATTTACAATCATATTTTTTATAAATATGTTATACTGTCATATTTTGATGAATACATTATTTACAATCATATTAAACAACCGGCAATCAATTTGGAAAACGATACAAGCACACATCTACAAACCCTTTGAGAAAAGTAAAAGAAGTCTTGCTTACCATCAATTAGAAAGATTGAATAAAAGCAATACACTCACTTCCTACCCGTCCCACATAAACCAAGACCAATCCATCAAATGGTACACATCATCTCCACATCCCAAAGTAAAAATAACCAATCTAGCCCTTTACTACCTTTCTTATCTGATACAAGTCAAATAACCATAGAGACAGATAACATACATCCCCTGACCCCACCTTCCATGAACTGATCTCGTATCAAACCAAATGTTATCCTCATTCACGCAGATTCAAACATCTCCCCCCAATCACACTGAACAACCCAACACAGAAATATTCAAATATCTTCTTCAGTATCAAACATGTAAACAACATTTTTTCTCTATGAACTGCTATGAATATTTTTATCTGGAAAGATGGCTGGCCGCATGGAAATGCATTAAACTATACCCACGGAATGATTAAAAAGTTTGAGATAAAATACTTATTTCTTGAATTTTTCTATTCACCTTCCAGTTGTCATTCTCAGTGACATTCTGTCAGATCACTTCACATCCACGATATAAACAAGCAATGATATTTCAACAGATATTTTATCTACAATCGTATTTCAATAAATAGATTATATACAATCGTATTTTAATGAATATATCATTTGCAATCATATTTTAATATTTACATTATTTGTAATCATATTTCAATAAATTCATTATTTGAAATCATATCTAATAAATATGTCTTTTACAATTGCATCTTAATATTTATTTTATTTACATTCATATTTTAATGAATTAATTATGTACAATTGTATTTTAATGAATATATCATTTACAATCATATCTTAATATTCATATTATTAGCAATCATATTTTAATAGATACAACATTTACAATCATATTTTAGTAATTATATTCTTCACAATCATTTCACATTTATATTATTTACCATCATATTTCAATGAATACATTATTTATAATCATATTTTAATATTCATATTATTTACAATCATATCTCAATAAATACACCATTTACAATTATGTTCCAATAAATATAAAGTCATGCTATTCTTTATAAAATCTACAAATTGATATGTGTCGCTTAGCTCTCATTATTTGAGCAGGAAATCAAACAACGGCTCTTATAATTAACACATACATATTTGATTTTCTTAATGATATATTTTTTGATTTTTGAATTCATTTACGAAAATTAAATTAAAACATCCAAAAATTTCAGGATGTTTTCAAGCGTGCTAGACATTTTTAGCAATAAAGTTAGCTAGAAATGTAAAATAAAAAAGTAGCCATATTTAGCTACCAAGGGGGATAAATCATTTTTACATTTACGTTAGCTATGATTTACATTCAAGTTTTATCCTATTTGGAAAGTATCCAGCCATTTTGAATACTTTCAGAATAGGTGGCTCACTTTGAGTTGGCATTCAATTAAAGGGGACCTTACTGTGCATGCGTAAACAATCACACTGCCTTTCTTTGCGTCTTGTGCAGTTTTTTTTTAGGAAAAAAATGCATCACTCCGGTCTGCAAGTTATCTTAAATTACTATTTGACTCATTGCCAAAGTAAAAAGGTCCAGCAAATTTCTCACAAAAGTTATCGTCAGGCGTTGAAGGACAGTCATTGAGTTCACTGTCATCATCACCATCTATGAATTGCCTTGAATATATTCAATTCATTGCTGGAGCAAGAAGACCAAGGACAGTACACTTTGTCGTGAAATATCTTGTCAGCTGCTCCAGAACACTCATTGCATTTACTGCCTTCATCACGATATACGAATAGTTTTGGATCAATATCCAAATCACTGCCAGAGTAAGAAAACCAAGACCCGAGAAATTCCTAACGTCAATCGCTTTTAAGTGGTTAATAATATCAAAAGATTATTGCGATTGAAAAAACAAAAATAAAGTCAGTGTCACATAATTTAACAATTAAGATCAAAGAGTTACGTCGGGTAGCCGAGTATTCATCTCTGTCGACCTAACTGTCATTGTAAATCACAATGATAGAGCAGTGTTAAATTGATTTCTTAGAAATAATGTGCCTTCGTTGTTAACGCTGGTTCAGTCTTGTCTGGGGGTTATTTGCAGAGAGTCACCAAAAAGAACATCAGAAGCAAATGGAGAAATCATTCAACGATTCCGACAACAAATGAGCTTTTCTACCGGAAGAAAAGGAGCGATTTCTATTGGTCAAATGCAGTATAGCGGACAGCAAAGAATGAACGAAAAAGCTGTTAAAGATGTTGAAAGTCAAAGAGAAAGGCCTGAACCACAATGAAGAACACATACAAAATTATGAATGAAAGTGGAACGAGGTGGGAATCGACAGAGAATATCTTGTGTTAAGTTTTGACTTGAGAAATAACATCGCCTTTTCTCCTAGGGTCCCGACCAGCAACTACTGTGTTTCCTCTGTTTGATGAATGGTTAAACGACCAAATATAAACCCTTGCACTGGCCAGCAGGGATTGAACCTTTTGAAATTTAAAAACAATAATTATAATTATCGTACGAGTTGTAACAGATTGGAATCAAAAGGACTGAAATTGTTTATCGTCTGAAAGCTAGAGAATTCAAAATGGAATATGTATGAAAAGAAAAATTGCACCGTAAAACCTTTGTTGACAATGTTCCGGCAAAACACTTCACATAGAGACGGAGCCGGCTGTAAAATCTGCAGAGGCAGACCAGGCGATATACAAGAAAATAATGTAAACATAAATACCCCCATATATATATATATATATATATATATATATATATATATATATATATATATATATATGAAGATATATTTATATATCAGGCAGAACACAAAACCAACATCTGATCTGACGATATTCAACTGTTTAAGAAATAAGAATAAAAATAAAATAGACCTCTCTCTTGTTTGAAACCTCCTTTTCAAAGTCACGTGTCCTTCAAATCCTTGGAGGCCATTTTGGAAAAGAATCATTTTTTATCGTTTTTATTATTGTAATCTAGTCTATTCAATTAAGTTGACTTGATAATTTTCTTTTTGTTTTTGTTTTCGTTATCGTCGTTGTTGTCACTGTTGCTAATTATGTTTTTGTTTCAGCATTCTTTCGGTCTTTTATTTAAAATAACAAATAAATTAATGGCGGGGGGGAGGCGATCGACAAAGATGTTGAAATGCCTTTGAGACGACGAGATACGGACATGGAAGCGACAATGTCAGGCGTACGAAGACTCTCAGCAGAACCCGGACCCCCCCCCCACCCTGTCGCCCCTGACTCTCCCCACTGTCTTTTCCTCGATCATTGCTGACCCGACGTCATTTGAATGTCAAAGGAGATTCAAGAGGACAATAACAAGACAGTTGGTGAAATTCGCCTCCGGGAGCGGAGAGCGCGCTCGGAGAACAATCAACGTCTGAATGGAGACTAATCACGCTATAAGACAAAGGGAAAGATTAAATACTCAAATCTTTTATAGCAATTTGGTAGAGTATTAAAAAAACAGTCGTGTAATGAGAATAGAAATTCAAAATGGAAGAACTCTGAGGAAAAAGAAAAAAAAAAGAAAAAGGAAAGAAACAAAGTATTGGCAAAAATTCCTCCCCCCTGAAGAATTGTAACATTTGGACATCGTAAAGGATTGAAAACAATAAACATTGTGTTCGTTAGAATGCTGGCATAAATGTTAAAACAATGGGAAGACAATAATAGCGTTTTATGAAGAAAAGAATAGACAGGGGAAATTAATTTTGTTATTGATATGAATATTAGTCACCACAATAAAAATGGTTGTGTGAAGTGGGGAAATGGAGAAAAAAAGAAGGAGAGTGCAGGATATAGAAGAAGAAGAAGAAGAAGAAGAAGAAGAAGAAGAAGAAGAAGAAGAAGAAGAAGAAGAAGAAGAAGAAGAAGAAGAAAGAAGAAGAAGAAGAAGAAGAAGAAGAAGAAGAAGAAGAAGAAGAAGAAGAAGAAGAAAGAAGAAGAAGAAGAAGAAGAAGAAGAAGAAGGAGGAGGAGGAGGAGGAGGAGGAGGAGGAGGAGGAGGAGGAGAAACAAGAATAGGAGCAGCAAGAAGAGAAAGACGTGGGGGGATGAAAACGAAAAGAAATACTGGAAAGGGTGATAGAGAATAACAGAAGGAAAATGAGAAAAAGATGGATCAAAAAGAAGAAAAATACAATGGTGAAGAAGAAGAAGGAAGATAGGAAGAAAAGGAAAAAAGAGAGAGTGAGATTAATAGGGATGTTGAGAGGGTGATGAGAGGAAGAAAGAGAAGTGCGTGAAAGAAAAAACGAAGGTCAAGAAAAAGAAGAAGAAGAAGAAGAAGAAGAAGAAGAAGAAGAAGAAGAAGAAGAAGAAGAAGAAGAAGAAGATGAGAAGAAAGCAAAGATAGGTAAGCAAATAAAGAAGAATGTGAAATAAATAAAGAAAGAAAACAGCAATAAAACGAAGTAAATGTGAAAGAAAATCGGTAAAAGAAGAAAAAGAAGGGAATGAAAATAGGAAAAACAGAACAAAAAATTCCTGAAAGAAAGAGGAAGAAAAAAGGACTGAATAAAAACAAAGACAGGTTTCATGTTGGGATGATCAACTGAAAAAAAGGGGTGATCAATCAAGTTACCTCTCTCGTGTTTTGCTTGGCAGTGATCACTAAAAAAATCCGAATTTTCAAAAATTAAGCCTCAATGCTGCCAGACACAAACTAAGGGTTCAATTTAGTATAAGCTTGCATTGTAAATTGAAACACTACTCGAAGCTAATCTAGAGATTTGGAAAAAGGGATGATCAATGAATAATT
>OY735238.1:33700593-33708093 GCA_963457665.1 Thysanoteuthis rhombus | reverse complement strand
TTATTTTCCAGGTGGGCTTTTTGTTCCCGTTATCTGATGTTTCTCTTTGTATCGTAAAGAGGTCCGTTACCATTTTTGCACCAGCTAAGATCTGGTTGTTGAGTACCGTTACGCCGTTAGTTCCAGTATTCTGTCAGAGGTAGTTGACATGACCAGTTGACTTTTAATTTATTTCCTCCAGTCATTGCCCGTTAGAGGTGGCATTGTCGACTTCTCTTCTTGCATCATTTCTCTAAGAGTTTGTATCTGGCCTTCATAATCATTTGATGAATTATTATTATTATTATTATTATTATTATTATTATTATTATTATTATTGTTGTTGTTGTTGTTGTTGTAATAATAATAACCTACTACTACAACTACTACTATTGCACATTATGCATACCGGTTCTTCAGTCTGTTTGATGACTGTCGACCCTTGATGTCTAACTGTTCGATATAGTATGAAAACAATCGTGGGCTCGATCCCAAAGCTCCGATTACAACTGACACGACTTTCACTTTCGCTGTTCGGCATCCCCATATCCTCCTCCTCTTCCTCATTATTATCATTATTATTTTCCGCCCACGTGTGCAGTTTCAGCAAATTGCTGTTTTCGTTTTTTAAAGTTTTTGAGTTGATGTTTTCTTCTCTCTCCAAATACTTAAACGTTTTTAATGATAAGAACTGATCATCATCCTTCTTGCCATCGAAAATTGCTGTTGATAATTGATTAATATCAAGAGGAGACAATCATTATAAATTCATAAATCCATTCTTCTTCTTCTTTTTCTTCTTCTTCTTCTTCTTCTTTACCTTTATTGTCAAACTCGTCCTATTGAGTTTTGAATCT
This sequence comes from Thysanoteuthis rhombus, assembly GCA_963457665.1. Classification (NCBI taxonomy): domain Eukaryota; kingdom Metazoa; phylum Mollusca; class Cephalopoda; order Oegopsida; family Thysanoteuthidae; genus Thysanoteuthis; species Thysanoteuthis major. The sequence goes on along the minus strand of OY735238.1, from coordinate 33,707,257 downwards.
ATCTTCGTATGTAAGAACAACGACGAGTGATAATGACCAGAACCCAACTCCCCAGAAAAGGGATGCCATGCATGACTAACAGTGACAGTGCAATGTACACAGAAAAAAACTAGTGAAAAATTCACCCCCACTTCCGAGGGCCAACTCTGGTCGACATGATTTATTACATGAACTACAGATAAAGTAATTGAAATGAGACACGTAGTTTTGAAATAATATTGTACGAAGAAATGAATTCTGTTTTATTTACTTTTTAGATTTTAATGAAACAAGGGAGTTTGACCCTAGCACGGCCAAACTAATTTTGTTATTATGTAGTCGTTAAACCGAGGTCGACAGAATACAAGATGATGAGATGAACAAGACAAATTCAGAAAATACTGGCTCCGCGACACCCATCATAGAGAAATGTAGCTGATCTTGGGGAAGGTCTATGTCTAACGACAGACGTTAAAAGACTGATGATGATGATGATGATGATGATGATGATGATGATGATGATGATGATGCTTGTCGTGTTTCATTGCTGTCTTGTTCTTAGTTACTTTCAGCTTTCATTCGTTCTTTCTTCTTCCGTCTTTCTGTTCTCTTCCTACTTATTATTATTATTATCATTATTATTATTATTATTATTATTATTATTATTATCATTATTATTATTATTACTTGCTCCCCTCTTGGCTACCCTCGTCTTCTCGTTCTACGCCCCCCTTTTCTAAATATTGGATCTCCATCATCAGCAGTCTGTTTGAGCCAGTCATTTGACATAGACCTTCCCCAATATTCACCAGACTTCTCGCAGATCCAATACTCTCTGAATTTATATAGGCCGTCACACCATCCATTCTCCTTCAAACTTCCTATTCATCCCACTTCACTACTAATGTTTTTGGCCTGTTTCCAATTACTGTAACTATCATAGTCACCAACCGAACGTTCATAGTCCTGTTCTCCATTCATTTGCTAGATCACAGCATAATTCATTTCCCATTTCAATTTCACCCTGTTGTCCCGTTGTGCGGCCATATGGACGATCTGACTGACTGTCTTTCCGTTAACAACTTTCAGATGTGGTCTTCGATGGATTGATTGGTCTGGATCTGAATGATTCAGTGTATATTATTTTTGTTTTGTCTTTTACGATAGTATCGGTCTCTACTGGTACCATTTGTGACCCAAACGTCAAATCAGGCCAGTACAGATGATATCAGCTGAGAATAGATTCATATTTTGTACATCATTAGTATCGTTTTGATACCTACCACATTTTGAGTGCTTTTGTGATTACTAAGATATGAAACAGTTTGGTTTTAGGTACTTGACAAGATTCTCTAACCAAACATTTGAGAGAATTGATGCTGGGAATATACAAGCAATAACAGTATCTGGTGGTGTAGTCTAAGAAAATTCGATAAAACATGTTTTCAATTAATCTTCATCATTGTTGGAAAAAGCATTGTAATACGTTATTTCAACTAGATTTTGATTATTTTTTTTACTTTCATCCTGATCTTTGCTCTTCGATTCGTTTCCATTGAAAGAGTAGCCCGAATTGTAAATTGTATTTAAAAACAAAACTGAAAATGATATATTAAAACATTAATGTTTTCTGCAGGAATCAGTAAGATGCAGTATTTACGGACCCATTCTTGATAGAATAGGAAAATCACCAAAAGTGACCGGCACTAATTATTTTCATCTCAAGTTTGGAACTGACCCGTGTGACTCGATACTTAATACTTTATTCAACGTATGGAGATACATTTGTTTGCATGATCAAATCCAGCCAAATTTGCACAGTTCCCAGTGTATCACGTCCCCTACCCTTTCGAGCCTGTTTTATAGTCTTTTTTATCTAGCTTTCTATTGCCAATTATTTGGGTCACCGTCTTACTTTTTTCTATATTATCACTTTAGTTTTACTTTTCAGGTGGCCTCTGCGCAGCATTTTTCACGTTCCCTTTTCAATGGAGATTTTCTTTTTCGGTCTCTTCCCTTCATGCATTCCGAATTATTCCGACGTTTGTCATCCTTTCATCTATTTTTACGATGTTTTGAGCGGTTTTCAGGGCACTGTAATGCGTTTTCTCTTTTAGTCAGAGAACGTATAAATTGAAACAGTAGGATTAAAACGGCAAAGATAAGGAAATCAAAATAAATCATGGAATAATGAGAATAATCCGCTTCAGATTTTCCAACAATTCTGGGGAGGCTAGAGAAGGCATCAGCCAGAATCATAACGAAAAAAAAAATTGATGAAGATACTAAAAATCATAAAACGATTGGATAGATTATAATGTAAATATCATGACGCAATGAGAGACGTTATGTAACGAACATCAGCTATCCGGAAAAAATGGCGGAAAAAAGGAGACTCCGAACTGCTGTTTGAATATCTGTGACTAGAAAGCGTTCAAGAATCTTTCTAATGATAAAATAGAATAGAAATATGTTTTAAAAGTATATGATTTAGCAATGTAAGATTTGACTTATAAAAAAATGGAAGAAAGAAAAGAAAAACCAGATCCAAAACTAAATATAAAAAACTTAATTACTAGTTAAAATTTATTAGTAAGGGTAGGTATATACACATGAATCATTGTTCTCCACATATTCTCATCGAAAGTGTCACGAAGTTAGGCACACACAGGTGATTGTTAGAAAGATCTATCCCTGGCTTGCTTCGCCTGTCGGAGCTTCCTTCTGCTCTCCACACCTGGTGTCCCCCAATAGTCGCCCACCTGGACTCTAAGCAGTTTGACATTGCTTAACTTAAAATCACAAGAATCACCGTATCCAACGTGATTTGACCGTAACCCCTTAGCTAGTCCTGTATGCTTAGGGCTTAGAAGAGAGACATTGAGTACCATTTTTAAAGTCTTTGGTATGACTTAGCGATGGATTGAACAACATCTCACCGAATGGGAGGCGAGCACTCTACCACTGAGCCACAATGATCGGTGTCACTGGAGAATGGGGAAGAGAGCCGGTACTTAAAATGACATTGTTTCGGTTACAAAAGGGACACGTGTGTAGTCGATCCAGGAATAAATCACAAATCTATTCGACTCTTTCCTGCTGTCAAACTCGCAAAAATAGCATAAACCTCTAACCCTGGTGGGAAGTGATATTTATTGTTCGATTTAACATCTGAAATAAAGGACTCAATTGACCAGTAAAATAATTAGCTATATCATCATCATCATCATCATCATCATCATCATCATCATCATCATCATCATCAACAACAACAACAACAACAACAACAACAGTCTTTTATCGTCCGTCGTTGGACAGAGATCTTCCCTAGTATACGCCACAATTTTCTATCATGGGCATCGCAGAGCCATTTTTTTCTGAATTTGTCCAGCTCATCTCTCCATCTTGTTTTCTGTCAGCCTCGGTTTTGCATGCGATCTCTGGGGAGTGGTGATGTCCATCGGTTGTCTGCCATTCTTGGAACATGATCAGCCCATTGTCATTTAAGTTTTTAATAGATTCTATGATGTCTCTGTTTTCTTCCTGATATACTGTGCTGTCTTGTGATCTCTCCTTATTGGGTTGAGCATGATTCTCTCATGTGCACGTTGTATGCTTCTCAGTTTGCGTGTCTGTCCCTTGGTTAGGTTCTATGTTTCAGCTTAAAACTGACTATCGGAAGAATGCATTGGTTGTATACTCTTCTTTTTAGGATTATTGGGATTGTCCAGTTTTGAAAGTTGAGCTTACTCTGCCATAGGCTTGCCATTGTAGAATGATTCTTCGCTTGATTTCCTCTTCTTTTGAGGATCTCAAGGAGATTCGTTGTCCTAGGTAGATGTAGTGGTGTATTTTCCTCAGTTGTGTATCTTTGATTTGGACAGTTACGTTCTTATTCTCGATGTGATTGTTGCACATGGCTTTTGTTTCATTGAAGTTCATGTGTAGGCCGACTTATGACGACAAAAAGATCTGAATTTGTCCCTGTGTCTTGAAACTGGCTCTTCCTATCATTAAACTGGAAATAATTAGACGAAAGGCTGTACTACGACATCCGAAGAAGATGAAGACTTTAGTTTTTATGTTACCCGGAAATCAAGTCAATTTTTGGATAAGTTTTTCCTCCATCTTAGAAACATGCGTGCACATGAGTCAACGAATGTCACTCCTCGAATAGGGAAGGATACCACTCTAGTACCAATCTTTTCTTACGGTGTACCCAATTAGCTACTGAGTGCATAGGGAAATTTGTCCTAATGAAGAGATGTCCATAGACTTCGATCATACTGGGGAAATGAACCTAGATCTTTCTGTTTGCGAGGCAGACGTGCTAACCATTACACCGTCTGAGCGGGAATGTTTGCAACCGTCAACCAAAACTATTGACATAGATTTGTTCAGTTTCTAAGCCACACCAATGGAGCTAGAGCGCTGAAAATTTGAACATTTATACCTTATTTTGTGCGGCAAAAAGTTTTTTTTTTCAATTTTGTCTAAAAAAAGATTTTAGTGCCCTTCAAATTTTAGGGTCATTTTTACAATGTAAGTTTATGGTAAATTAGCCCTTCTTTTGTGTTCGGCAGTGATAATCCCCCCTTAAATTCAATGCTCTTAGTGATTACCACCAAGTAAAGGACGAGAGGAAAGTAATCTATTTATTCATTATCCCTTTTTCCAATATTTTCGAGAAATTGATCTCAACGACTTCGTTTGATGAATCTCTTCCCGAGGCTAAGGAATTACGGCCAAATGTTGGTAACACCGGTTCTCCTAAGATCGCCCAAGTTAAGCAACATCGAGCCTACAGTTGACCATCAGGTGCTCAAAGTAAAACGGAGCTTCCACAGGCCTGGCAAGCCGAAAGTAGGTATTACTAACAATTGTCACTGCGTACCTTACTTTGCAACACACTCGATGAAGATATAAGCAGTGAATGATTATACATAGACACACAAATACATACAAATGCATATAACCATTTTTTCTCTCTATCTCTCTATTGCACACTGTTCTCCGCTTTAACAGTCACGTCTACCGTCAGGCAAACCCCGTCTCCTTGTTTACGACTACCAAATCCGATCTCCTTGCCTCGATTTTTTTGGTTGGTTGGTCTGGATCTTAAAGTCCCAGAGCTTATTTTTTTGTTTTCTGCGAAAGCTTCTGGTTTGTGCTGATAACATGTGTTACCTCGTACGTCGACTCAGGTGAGTATCATTTTTAGATGAGGCTGGATTCATATTTGACACAACATAAGCTTCATTTTAGTATCCATCCCATCGTGATAGCTAGTGCGGTTGCAAAGATACGGGACATTTGATTTTAGCAACTTGGGTGAGTGAGATATTGACTCTATAAGGAATTACATGAAAGTTTTGTTGATATTGCTCATGTTTGCGACCTTTTGTGTTGCGCACACAAAGGAGTTGTTGTACAGAACCATATCACAACCCCTTGATCAACTGGTGGCGCACGTTCGACAAGTCATGAACAACTTACTGCCAGACTTTCTACAAAAGTCTATCGAAGCTATAACGAAATGCCTACTTGAATTCGTGCCTGCATCGAATTTCAACTCAGCGGGCAAATTCTCCTATTCTTTCGTCCAACTTGAAGCTTGTGTGACTACAATCAACCAATAAACGATTACCAATTTCCAATATGGAGTTTTCTTTTCGCCCACCCTGTATATACCCGTTCCACTGACGACGTTATTTTGATCTTTTCTTTCTGTCTGTGTTAATGGCGGATTTAGTAAGGACGTCTTCACCGTCTTTCCCGCCACTCTATATAACTAGAAAGCAATCAGTGGAGAAACACGTCTGCCAACGTCATTGTCACTAAAAACTGGATGAAAATTAGCTCATATGTATCTGTGATGAAGGCGGGTGGGTAACGGTAAAAAAAAAAAAAAAATACTGGATCTGCCCCAAAATTTAATCAATTCTTCCTTAGCCTATGATTCACCCTTTCACGAAGAGTCATTGAAATTCTTGGAGAATCTTTAGAGATATTGTGTGGAATATCTGTCTATCTTTCCATCTATCTATGTTTGTATATATTTATCTATCTACCTATCCATCTATCTTTGTTCATATCTGCCTATCGATCTATATTTATATCTATCGATTCATCTATCTATCAATCTATCTACACATCTACATTCACACCTATCTATCTATCTATTTTTCCATCTATCCATCTATTTTCCATCTATCTATCTATCTATCTATCTATCTATCTATCTATCTCAGTCAGTCATCTATCTATCTATATCAGTCGGCCCATATGTATGTATGTATGTATGTATGTATGTATGTATGTATGTATGTATGATCTATCTATCTATCTATCTATCTATCTATCTATCTATCTATCTATTTCAGTCAGTCATCCAACTATCTCTCTCGGTCGGCCCATATGTATGTATGTATGTATGTATGTATGTATGTATGTATGTATGTATGTATGTATGTATTATCCATCTATCTATCCATCTATCTATCTCTGTCTCTCTTTCTCTCTCTCTCTCTCTATATATATATATATATATGTATATATACCTATTTATCTATCTCAGTTTGTCCATATCCATCTCAGTTGGTTCATCTATCTATCTATCTATCTATCTATCCATCTATCTATCTATCTATCTATTTACGCACATATATTGATAAATAGTAGACAT
>OY735238.1:33680593-33690593 GCA_963457665.1 Thysanoteuthis rhombus | reverse complement strand
TCTGATATGAAGAACGAACATTCACTGATCAGTTTTCGAATAGTTATCGAGTACTCGGTTTTTTTTGTTTTTTTAGAAAACAAAAAACTATTTTGTAGTCTTTTTTTCCAAATTTTAATTTTTCACTCAATATTAGGAAACGTCAACCAAACAACTGTCACCACCAACATAGGTTTCTCAGGGTTTTAAACGAGGCTGGCTGGCTATGTATGTATTTATTGCACGTACTGACCGTACCAATAGATCTAAAGGGCTGAAGCCTTGAACATTTAATCCTTATCATGTCTAAATAAGAGCTATTTTTATTATTTGAAAATTCCCCTCTAATTAGTTTCTTTTATTGAAATTCTTTTTCATTGGGAATCCTATTGGCAACGTAAATTGATGCTAAATTGGTTACTTAGTTTATACCTAGCAGCGTTCATGATTGTTTTTTTTTTAAATTTGGACTTGGTGATCACTGCCCAACAAAAAGCAGAAAAAGTACCTTATTCATTGATCCCCCTATCTTTCTAGTTTTCTAATTGATCACCCCAAACATAGCGTGCAGCCAAAGAAGATTGGTCTCATAAGAGTTTTCTATTGACTGACTAACCAGACCTGTTATTTATTTATTTATTATTTCAATTAACTTTTTAATTATTTTTTTAAATGAGAAATAAACGGACCTGGAAGGGTTTTTCTTTCAACCTTACTTTTCATATCAATTTGGCCTGGAGATGAGAAAAAACAAACAATTTCGCTTTTTTCTGTCTCTACTCTTTTCTGTCCTTTTTATAAATGATATTTTCTAATGAAATCTTCAAAATATTTCTGTCTTAAATCTCCTTCTCTTCTCATCTCTCTGATTCTAATATTTCCTTCCAGATTTTAAACTAAGATTCAGATCGATTCTATTGCCCCTCGTTCCATCTTTACCTCTGCAAACAAAGTTGGGAGAGGTATATGTATGCATGTCTGTCTGTTGGTCCACACAATACCCCCAAAAGTTCTCAATGAAGTTCAATGACATGTTGCAGAAGATAAGACAAAGGTTACGCAAGAAGTGATCAAATTTGGGGGTAGATCCAGGATTTCTTTTACAGTAATCTCTGCCCCCGCATCGTAACTTCATATTTACACAATATATCTAAAAGTTCTCCAAGAATTTCATTGGAATTCTCTGTAGACTAAGGGCCAAAAGAGAAATTGAACGAATCGTAGGGTTGATCCAGGAATTCTTTTTACAGTTACCTCATCGGCATTGTTGCTATGTATGACCTGATTTTCATTCAGTTTTTAGTGACAATTGTGTTGGCAGATATAGCTACTGTCTGAGTTCTCTTTAGTTGTCTTCTTTCCAAACCTTAACTTTTTTTTACCTAACTTTCGTGACAGACATCCACCTCTAATCTTATCTTTTGTTTCAAGTTATTTCTCCTAATTTTCCTTCTGTATTCTCTCGATTTTTCATGATGAATGAATCTTTCTCGTCCCTCGTCTCGCCACAGTTTAAGCATGTCCAACCTTTCATTGGTATTTTGCCTCGATTCCTCCACCAATCGAATCATTGTAGGGGCCCCCGAGTGACCCAGCCAACCACTAGAGTGGGCAACAGATTTTTTCCTTTGCCAATATCGATGACCATCTTCCCATGTATTTGTGTGTGTATTTATAATTCTGGACCCTCAGGGTCACATTTTTGGGGCTCCAACCTTGAAAATTTGCATGAATACACCAATAGGCTCCATCTAAAAAAAACGTTTTTTTTCGTTTTGTTTTTTGTCTTCCAAAGAAGTACTTTTTTAAAAATTATCTTTGGTCATTTTGGGATCAGCGATGCCCCGATCTTCTTTTAGATAATTTTAGATAAAAGATCTATTCTTCTTGGATAATTTTAGATAGTCTTTCAAGTAATCAGTTCTGGTACATACATTTCTCCTCTTTTAATTCAATTATTTTCTTCTTTTTTTTAAATCTCTGTCTTTATCTACTAATTTCTTTCTTTCTAGCTTTCTTTCTTTCTTTTTTTCTTTCTTCCTTTCTTTCTTTCTCTTTTTTTTCTTTCTTCCTTTCTTTCTTTGGAAACTTACTTTTTTCTATTTTCTATTTTTTTCTCGTATTTTCCTCCTCATCTTTTACTTCCTTGCTTGAAAAAAAAAAGTTTCTTTCTTTTTGCACCTTCAGATATCTCTAGACAAGCTTTCTTTCTCTTTCTCTTTCTTGTCCTCCTTTGCGTCCTTCCCCTCGCTCCTTTTTCTTTCTTTCTTTTTTTCTTTCTTCCTTTCTTTCTTTCTTTCTTTCTTTCTCTCTTTCTTTCTTCCTTTCTTTCTTCCTTTCTTTCTTTCTTTCTTTCTTTCTTTCTTTCTTTCTTTCTTTCTTTCTCCCTTATCTTGTTTCCTTTTCCCTTCCTGGTTTTCCTTCTTCCTCTCTCTTCACACATCTTTGGTTCGTGCTTAGCTTCATCCTCTCTTTTATCTCTTCTTCCATTTCCTCTTCCTCTTCATCCTCTTCTCTCTTTTTTTCCCCTCTTCTTCGCTTCAATCATCTTCTGCTAACCCCAGGCTATATGGGTGGATCAACGAGACACTTTTTTGGTTTTCAACGAACCCTTTGGTTATAAGAAACGGACGAACAAATTAAAAAGATGTAAAATTGATTTTTCATTTATTTTTGATTGTTGTTCCGTACTTTTTTTCTTTTTTTTTTTCGCTTCAGAGATGCCGAATCGAATCATTAATGTATGAATTGGATTTTCAAACAGAAATGCGAAGATTCGTTTCTGGTGAGCTTTCGATCTTGAAAGCAGAAATTCTGCCGGTACAGCTCAGTGATAAGAGCCTGAGTCTCTTGAATAAGAGGTTGAAGCGGGTAGAAGGAGACGAAAAACGAAGGAAGACTTAGTATTATAGAGTAGAGTCTAGGTAAAAAATGTAAAGAACGAGAGAGAGAGAGAGAGAGAGAGAGAGAGAGAGAAAGAGAGAGAGAGAGAGAGACAGACAGACAGACAGAGACAGACAGAGACAGAGACAGAGAGACAGCATAGCAGACAAGACAGACAGAGACAGAGACAGAGTCAGAGAGACAGAGTCAGGGAGACAGAGACAGTGAGTGTGTAAGGCTGGGTATTTCAAACCTTGTCGCATAACGGCAAACTAGGAAAAATATTTCACTAATGTTGCATACTAAATGTAGAAACGAAATAAAAATCCATACCTTGGATGAGTGAATCACCATAGCTTGCGCATGTCCCTCGATTGATAATCCAAAAATTATCTAAAATTATTAAAAAATAATGTATATTTTATCTAAAATCATTTTGAAAATATCTTCCTACTTGAAATTATCTAAAAAAAATACCAGCTCAAGATTTGGGTATTGTTGGTCCAAAATGACCATAGACATCCCCCCAAAAATCACTTTTGTGAAAAAACTAAGGAACAAATTTTACATGGTACTTAGTGGTATACTCTGCATATATTCAAGGTTGTAGCCCCCTCTCCGTGTAACATGGCGCGCCAGGAGATACTCTCTCACACACTCTTAGGCATAGTTGGGCAGCATTATAGAGAGATCTCAAGACCGAACATTATTTTTAAAAACAAAAAAAGGGTCAGGGATATCATAGAAAACATTCGAAAACTAAAATGGCAACGAGCTGGTCATTTAACAAGAAGACAACCGCTGAACATCTCTACTCACAACGTGGATTTCCATGGATCATATACGAAACTGTTGCCGACTAAAATGAGATAGCATGATGAAGTAACCAAGTTTAGAAAGAATTGGCTCTGCGATGCTCAGGATAGAGAGCTCTAGCGAATCTTGGGGAAGATGTATGTCCACCAACGGACGATGAAAGGCTGCTACTGCTGCTGCTGATGATTGTGCTGCGGCACACAGTTTGAGAAACTGTGGTGTAAGGGATTGTCTTCAATATCTTATTGCTAGACAAAGGAGTGTCACCAAGATCATTCCGTGACTGGCAAATATATCTTATACTGAAAGATTAAAACAACTTAATCTAGAGATCCTCGAATACTGAATAAAACGTGTTGAATACTGGAAGTGTCTAGAATACGGAACAATATAGGTACAGTGAATACCGACATTCATTGCACAAAAGCCCCTGATAGGAAATCCTGACTTCATCTTAAACTAAGGAACACAGCCATAAATCACAAACCCTGACCTCAACTGGTTATAGAAAAAAATCTCCTCGACATAAATAGCAAACATATGGAATATCCTAAGCGAAAAGACAGTTGCATCCGAGAACACCATCATTTAAAAAAAAAAGATTAATCCCGATATAGGTCATACCAAATTTTAATTAACAATTTTCTTATCAGTTTAATCCCACCTAAACTAAGCTAAATTTGAGTTGATGAAGCAATTAATTGCTGTCATGAAAAGCCTATTTCAAGTTCATTCAAGGGCATGGAAGCACATATACTTCTTCAATGATATTTAGTGGATTAAGTCAAAGCCCATAGAAAGCCAAACAGGTGGTACCAAGTTGGAGGAATAAAAATGAAATTCTCCCTGAACGTGAGCTTTTGCCAGGGTATGTTCCGTCTCAGATTCATAATAGTTGAGAACTAAAGAAAATTTCGAAAATAAGAAGATCCCATTAATCCTAAAAAGAAGGGTGTATAACCAATGCATCCTCCCAATAGTCACTTATGGAGCTGAAACATGGAACCTAACCAAGAGACAGATCTGCAAATTGAGAAACATGCAACATGCACATGAAAGAATTATGCTGGGCCTCACATGGAGAGACCACAAGACAGCACAGTACATCCGGGAAGAGACATGAGTCAGGGACATCATAGAATCCATTAAAATCTCAAACAGCAGTGGGCTGGTCATGTTGCAAGAATGGCGTACAACCGATGGACATCACGACTCACGACATGGATTCCCCCAAGATCACATGTGCAACCATGGCCGGCAGAATGTTAGATGGAGAGACAAGCTAGACATATTCAGAAAGTACTGGCTGTGTGACGCCGATGATAGAGAAATGTAGCGAATCCTGGATAAGGTCTATGTCCAATGACGGACGTTAATAATGATGATGATGATGGGAGAAAAAAAAAAAACTCTTAATACAGAAAAGCCTGGTACTGCACGCAAGAAACGTTCTAAGTAGAGGCCAAGCCGTATTAGGATCACTATCGTCATTATCAGTCTCTTAATGTCCGTCGTTGGGCATAGACTAGGATTTGCCACATTTCTCTATCGTGGACGTCACGGAACTACTACTTTCTGAATTTGTCTAGCTCGTCTCTCCATCTAATACTCTGCCGGTCTGGGTTGCACATGTTATCATTGTAGTGAGTTGCAATCTCCATCGGTTGTCTGCCATTCTTGCAACGTGGCCTGCCCATTGCCATTTAATTCTTTAATAGATTCTATGATGTCTCGGACTCCAGTTTTCTTTCTGATATATTGTGCAGTCTTGTTATCTCTCCATATGAAGTTGAGCATGATTCTCTCACTCACACGTTGCATGCTTCTCAGTTTGTGGGTCTGTCTCTTGATCTGGTTCCATGTTTCAGCTCCATTGGTGACTATTGTGAGGATGCTTCGGTTGTATACCCTTCTTTATAGGATTATTTTCCCTACTAACATCCATTGGAAAACATTGGCGTAATGAATTGTATCTCATGTTGGTACATGTCGAACAAAGCACCAGCGTGCAGTAGCCTGTACCAGAATCTTTTTTTTTGCGTGTTCGACTGATCGCATTTGCTGATATGGTGGGCCGTGCCAGGTTTTCCTGTAACTTGATCAAACTTTACATCCTTTCCAAAAATAACTTACAGAAGTTCTTTATGCCATTTTTTCGAAGAGTACAAACAGAAACCCCCAAAATATTAAGTTTTAATTCAATGGCCGAAGGAAATGATCCTTTCATTCAATGAAAAAGAATTCCAGTTTTTCGAAACACCAAAATCATTATCAGAAAGATTTGTCCCAAAGACAAATTTAATGCAAATTAATCTCAGCTTGACTTTCCAACTATGATCACATCATTGTCTGCGATTGTGAAAGCCGTGAAAATTTCATTTACTTTATCATACGTGGCACAGATGTCCCAGTAGACTTCTAAAAGAGATCCACAGTACACATAGATACATGCATTTAGATAGATAGATAGATAGATAGATAGATAGGGTTGGTATTTACTTACTTGAAAAGTTGTGAAAACATCGGAACAATTCGTCAAATTGTAGCGAATCCAATATATATATATATATATATATATATATATATATATATATATATATATATATATATATATACACACACACACACATATATATATATATATATAATTAAGAAATGGTCATACAATCCGACGGAATATCTATGAATGTGTTCTCTCATGAGTAACTTTTGTTGGAATGATCGTTTATTTTAGGAGGAATGAGTCACTTGGCCTTGACAACGTAAATAGAATAAATAATTGAAAGAAAATGGGACTGCTGCAGGAATCGAACATGCGACCGATAAGGTAGCTGCACCTCTCTCTTTCTCTCTCTGTTTGTCTGTTTGTCTGTTTCTGTCCATTTTCTCTCTCTTTCTCTCATTTTTCATATATATATATATATATATATATATATATATATATATATATATATATATATATATATATATATCCCAAAGTCTTATAAACCTCGGGATATATATGTCCCAGGAGTCTTGAGAGGTTTAAAAGATAAAAGAATGTTACCTGAGAAATGTTACAGAGGAGAAAATGAGATCCATTATGGACAGATTTCTCTATTGTTGGTATTCCACTCCGGGGTGAACGAAATCGCCTTTTTTATTGTTACAATTTTTGTTTCTCCTTCCTCTGTCTTTCACCCTTATTCTCCCACGGGCGCAATGGCCGACTTTTGCAGTTCACACTGATAAATCTTTCCCGTTGACCAGGGAAAGTCACTTGCAAAAACCTATGGCTTTCCCCTTAAAAGAATCCGGCCAAACAAGCGTTGGGATTACTGCCAGGTACGATGGGTGATTAGATCAGGAGGGCCAAAACTCGGCTGCACCTTGCACCATTCATAGATCTTGCACGTCGTTCAGATGGAGTAATCATGAAGTTATCAGCACATGCGTAATAGCGGGGGCTTCTGTCACTTCCGGAAGCCAATCAGCTGCATCTGCCCTGGGAAGTTCAGGGATTATTTTAGTGAGTGAAAACAGTTCTTGTAAGGTCATATCCACATTACTAGTCGTCACCGTCCCATTATTATTATTGCTGTTGTTGTTGGCAATAATAATAATAATAATAATAATAATAATAATAATAATAATAATAATAATTATATTCATTATTATCGTCACTGTTATTATTACCATCATCATTATAATCATTATCGTTATTTACCAAAAATGCACTACGTTTTTTGTAACATTAATGTGTGACTTTCAAGTTATATTCCGTTTTCCTTGACAGAACACACGTGTCATCTTTTCACCACATCATAAGAACCACGATATGGCAGTTTAAATAATAATAATAATAATAATAATAATAATGATAATGATAATTATTATTATTATCATTATTATCATGCATAAGGAAATATATACAAATATTGAGAAGCTGAAAAAGTAAAAGGTGAATCATTTCAATAATTCTTGATAGCCAAGGAGAAGACGACGGGTAAAAACCTGTCAAAATCCAGAGTGGTGGAAACTCGCCATTGCAGCTTCGCCACAAAAAGCTTGTAATCATAGACAAAGGGAAGAGAACCAGCCAAATAATAGGCTTGGCAGCGCCCATGGATCACTGAGTACAAATGAGAGTGGAAGGTCGGAAAATACCAGGACTGAAAGAAGTGTGGAACATCGGAGTTCATGTTTGTACTTACTATAGTAGATAGATGTGTTGAAGACACAGGAAACAAGATTGGGGGAGCTGGAGATAAGAGGAAGAGTTAACACGAATACTGAGGAGAGTGCTGGAAATATGAGATCTACGATCTCCAGTCGTCAGCAATGACCTATGGCCTAATAACAAAGAAGAAAAAAAGCATTTGTAAATAAAACCCGAGGAAGTAGAGACAGTACAAACCGCAGCGCTACTGCTACATGTGAAAAAGATGGTCAAAGGTCATGGTCTCCCCTCCTCTGTCTCTCTCTCCCACTGTCTCTCTCCCACCTATCGCTCTTTTCCAAAAGATTTCATCCTTTCACCATTTCCTAACTATTCGTAATAAGGCAGTCATTCCAAGTTTCCGCTTTTCAATCATTGTTACCCACAACAGACCAGTTTAAACACTGTTGCTGGGTTCGGGTTATTCATGTGTTCTGACATTTATATGTATCATCTATGTATATATCCGGACTTAACCCAACCCTTACAGTTCATAGAAGACATTTTCAACAACAAATCCTCTCAGTAAGCATAGAATTTTTTCTTGTTTCTCTGATAATCTTTTTCCGAAATAGTTTTTTTTATTGGGGCAAGGAGGTTCAATATACTATATAAGTTCATGTTAAATTGGTCACTAGTTTGTGCTCGCTTGTTTTTTGATAATTCAGAACCTTTTTTAGTGATTACTACCAGACAGAAGGCAAGAGCAACTTATTCATTGATCATTCATTTTTGAACTTTTCAATTGATTACCCCCAACATAAGTGAAGGTGAAGTCAGCACACATGTCAGGTGTACACTCATTGCTTCTAGACACTATAGCATCACAGATTCTATGTTCCTGCTTTGTCTAACATATGCACTATTTTCACCTCAGTCATCATCCAAAGATAACGAACGAATGAATAAATAAATGAATGAAAATAGAAATACAAACGTTAATGCTGACTCGCCGACCCCGAACCTATTTTTCATCCTACCCCACCTAATACCTCAAACGTTCATTAAACATTTGGTGTGATCACGTTCATGACAGCAGGTTCAGCAAAGTTGAGCACAATTGGTATAGAAGATTAATGAAGCCCACACGCTGCGAACGAGGATTTTGCTTTGAATTCTTATATACATACTAATATATATATATATATACATATATATATATATATATATATATATATATATGGCACTTTCTCCTTCCGACAATGACCGAAGGTCGAAACTTGGAGGGAACACTTTGAATTTTATGTATATATATATATATATATATATGATAAGTAATTGCTATATATATATATATATGGCACTTTCTCCCTCCGACAATGACCGAAGCTCAAAACTTGAAGGGAGCTCTTTTAAAAGAAAGAAAATCATTTTTACATGTGTAATTGATATGTTCATCCTTATATATATATATATATATATATATATATATATATATATATATATATATGTGTGTGTGTGTGTGTGCATGTATGTGTGTGTGTGTGTGAGTTTATGTGTATATATATCTATATATAGTGTTACAGAAAATTCTGAATAATTCAAGCAGCGCACAAAACCAATTTTCTAGCTTACACTTTGTAACCGATTTTATAAATTTTCAAACTGAATGGCACCTCTCCTTATTGCAAGAAGATGAACTTCAGTAAAATTTAAATGAAACATTCTGACCCACTCATATGTACGGTTTATGAAGTTTGCATTGAATACACACAGCACTATGACAAATTCATGCTCCATGATTGTGATATTTAGATCCACCAGTCGAATATATATATATATATATATATATATATATATATAATTGTATCACCCACAGACAAGCTGTTTCGTTGTATTACAACTTTTCAGTGTGGCCATAGACTATCCATTATCCCATCTAGTACCACGAGGCAGGATCGAAACTTTAGTTCCAGACCCGGCAGCTGGTACCCTTTCGAGCTGGACGGTCAGCGAGGTTGAATTTAAGCGATATATTTATCATTCATCGTATATATCCCTCATCCATCAGAGTGCTCCATTCCATGTTGGAAGAGCATTGCATAAGCTTACAATGAACGAGTTACCTAACTTAAATAGTACTCAACTCTGAATAAGGGAACATTATATATGAATTATAAATTT
>OY735238.1:33645593-33675593 GCA_963457665.1 Thysanoteuthis rhombus | reverse complement strand
ACAGACTAACCATCACAGTCTATATCTTAACAAGCTCCGAAGAATAGATATGGTCGGAATGAAGTCTTTTCATGACATCACTGACGTTTCTCACTGGAACACAAGAAAAATAGAGTAAAAAAAGACAAACCTCTTGAAATATTAAGATCTTTCAGAATCTTTATGTTATTGATAAACCCTACCCGTCAGAATGAGACCCGAAAAGCGTTTAAGAACCTTTTTTCTAAAAAATAAAAACAAAATGATTTTAGCGAGGGGTCTAGTGGAATACTGAGGCCAATTTACAAGTTTGATGACAAAACAGCATGGCCAGGAGAGAAACACACAAATAAAAAAACAAACTCACAAACATATACAAATACAAAAAAAGGATAGAGCCCTTTGCCATCTTTGATGGCTACGGTCGTTCAACTGCATTATTCACCGGTTACAGATCGGGAGAGCGGATTTATAGAACTGAGTTTCAGTTGTGTTATTATCTACTAACACTTCTTCCTATGCTCTTTTCCATCGTCAAATATCCATGACTGAATGTCTCGTCACTGGTATGCCACGATAATTGACAAAGGGGAGAATTGGTGTGTAAGCACTGTCCTATACCCAACTAGAATGCACTGGCACTTCTCTCATCAGGCTACAGAAAGTCTCTGAACCATTTATGCTCGAAAAACGGGTGAAACAAGGAGAAGTTCAAATAAACTCTTCACAGCCTGCTTTCCGATATCTAGACTTGAGAAACAAAGGAATCAGAATTGATGACAAATACATAACACACTTCAGAAGTGCAGACAGCAAAGTCACCTTTGTTGGAAACCTTCATGGTCTGCTAGTAATGCAAGACTAATTGACTGAAGAAAGTAGGAAAGTTGGTCCTAACATAAACTGCAGAATATTTCGTGTTGAATAAATGTCATATACAACAAACATGTAGGAGACAAAGACATAGTGATTAAAATCGGAAGCGTCCAGTTGAAAAAAATAGACCACTACATCAACCGTGGACGTCGAATCTCCATGAAATCTTCAAAAGAAAAAGAAATAAAACGCAGGATCACCTTAGGATGTCCAGCTTTCGGTAGAGCGAATTCAACCTTCAAAAACAACAACAACAACAACAACAACAACAACAACAACAACAACAACAAAATCCTATTAATCCAAAAAAGAAGGGTATGCGATCAATGCATCCTCCTGATAGTTACCTATGGAGCTGAAACACGAAACCTATCCAAAAGATTGACCCTCAAACTGCGAAGAAACTGCATCGAAAAGAATCATGCTGAACATGACATGGAGGGATCACAAGATAACAATGTATATCAGAGAAAAAGTATCAGTTAGAGATCTAATAAAATCCATTAGAAACCTCAAAATGAAAATGGGCTGGTCATTTTGCAAGTATGTTATGAAAACGTTGAAAATAATGACTTAATACTTGGATCACCAGATATACGTGGAAAACTCTTTATAGGACAAATTTCTCGGGGCACTCAGCATCTAATTGAGTATAATCTAAGCTGTGTAACTAGGGCAGAAAGTATGTGTCGATTGTTTTACCAATGGTCGCATCCTCCAGGATGAAAGAAAGCGTGGCTTTGGTAGTAGGATATAGGTGACTATGTGTCTTTCCTCGCTACTGATACTTAAATAAGAAAAAGAAATGTGTGGATCGATTGAAGAAAATAAAACGACGTGAAGAATTAGACGGGTCACGAGTTATTGACGCCGGGGTGCCAACGTCAGAAATCTGGTGAATCCTGGGGAAGGTCTGCGTCCTCTGATGGATGGTAAAGGAATATTTATGATGGAGACTGTGATGAAAGATTCCAACTCGCTTTATAGCATATGTTTTTCCACACCAATAACTTTCACACGGAAGCTAATTTCGAAGAATAATTAATGGTTGGGAAAAGAGGGAAAGTCATTATCTAAACTGGTCTGGCTTGTCATTCAGCAGAAACTGCTTTTTGATCGATGTTTTTTTTGCAGTGTGCCGTGTTAGGGATGATCAATTAAAACATTTGAAAAAGAAAAATCAATGAACAAGTTACTTTTCTCTCCTTTTTGGGGCAATAATCGTTAAGAAGAGTCTTAGTTATAAAAAAAAAAACAAAACAGCCTGACCCAAAAAAGGAATCAACTCAACATTAACCTACCTTGGGGGAAATATAAACTCGACTCAAGAAATGGATCTTCGAATTTTCAGCCCTCTAGCAACATTAGTGTGTCCTTTACGTGTGATACATACGTAGCCAGCCAGCCCAAAGTTGTCAATTTAAATGTACTCTATTTCGATTCTACGAGTCCAATGTTGACAATATTTAGATGTGAAGAAAAAATCTAATCCAATGTTGTAAATTGAGATGCTTTTTTCTGAAAAAAAAAAAAAATTCAGATCTTGGTGTGATTTCCAGGATATGAAAAATGAAAAATCATATTTGAATAGGTAACCCTGAGCCAGACAAACTTGAAAACTGAGAGAAACCTACGTTGAGAGTTTTGTTAACAGTTTAGGTTAACGTTTTCTAACATAGTCTTTAATTGACTATGATTCAGTTTTTGAAGGGGGTAGGGCAGTCATGAGCAAATAAATGTAAACATATATACATTAAAGGATGAGCACAACGAATGGCATTATTGAACTGTATTCAAATTACGCCCACTTTACTATAATTCCCTTTGAAGAAGTATGAATCCATCTTTTTAGTAAAATAAAACAGAATGAAAAGACAGACAGAATAATGAGACATCGCTATCTCCACCCCCTGACGTCTCCTCAGGTACATGGGAGGTTGGAAAAATACGTATGTATATACATCAATGATACATGCATAGATAGGGAGAGAGGGTCATTATAAAGTTATGATCTTCGATCGAATCACCGTAGAGCCACAAATAGCCTGACCAACCAGCCAAATTGGATTCAGATTTTTCTCTGAATGTCCGTATGTGTATGTGTGCAGATATTACTGGTCACATTTTAAGGGTGATAACCTTGGGAATGTGCATAGGTACACCACTAGGCGCCATCTAGAAAACCTTTTTTTTCCTTCAAAAAAGTGCTTTTTTGCCAATAGACATCTACCTCTATCTATCTATACATTTAAGAAAAGGACATATTTGGTCCGACGGAATGAATCATAAATTGCGTTATATTATACAGAAACTTATTAGAAATGATCTTCCGTCAGTACACGGTCAATATATAATTCAATTAAGGCAACGTAAATATAATAAACAATTAGAGAAAATGGGATTGTTGTAGGAATCGAACCTGCCACCGATAGGGTAGCTGCTCCAACGTATTGATACACTTACCATTGTGCTGAACAGCCTGCCAATAATGCAGAGGCCAAATGAATGCTTCCAACCCCAATTTTCATATCGTTTATTCTCGGTCTTTTTCATCTCTTTTAACGTGACATTGTGTATATGAGAAATGGACATACTTGGTCCAACAGAATCAATTATAAATTGTGTTATATTATATAGAAACTTATGATCTCCTGCATCTATCTATCTATCTACCATGATCATAAAAAGTCTGCCGAGGAATTAGCCGACTATTTTTTAAATCTGATAAAGTCAAATACATCATAGGGATTCGAAAGACTAATTCAATGTGTCATTTCCATTCGCTTCTTCCCTACTTTGAAAAAAAACCAAAAAAAAACATCTCTAATACAACGGAGACCATGGAAAATAGTTCCCGATCGATATCATAGTACAGTAAATCTTAACACGTAACTCACATTTATTCATAATTAACAAAAGTAATGATTCCCAAGGTCAGTCTTATCACCAGTCATTTTTATTGCATATTGTCTCCAACATTTGTCGGAATAAAGAACAACGTGGTACACGACAATATAATCCTCGTATACTGGAGATGATGGTAGGACTTGGTTTATATTTTGCAGATATGACAAATATATAATGATTAGTTGTCGACTCATCTGATAACACCATGTTCTCCAGGAAGAGAGTTATTTTCCAATTGCTTACGTATAAAATGTATAAAAAATGGTTATTATTGCGTTCAAACTTTGCATTCGTGACTACGTCAGTGACGTATTTGAATTTACTTATTTTCAATCAAACAACGGATGGATTTGCATATGTATTTCCACAGATTTAGAAGTGAGTAGTTTTTAGAGATATACCATTGAACTGCAATTAAGTTCCACAAACTAGATCTCAAATTATAATCTGCCAACAGGTTATCGTTATATGTTCTTTGCTTGCAGCGTTAAAAGTTCTGTATATCCTGGTAGAAGCACTTGCCTCGCCCCTCCGAATACACCCAATGTTTTTCTTTGGTTTTATCAAAAAGTGTGTCATGGTTCGGATTTTAAGGGACAACGTTCAGCCTATTTTACTGTAATTCTTAACCATAATCTGAACAAGCTCCGCGAAGCCTTTTGGCCTCGTAGTTGCCCTGGAAGTCCTAAATCTCTATGAGAAAGCTGTATCAAGTTCCGTTTCTTTCCCGACTTTCTAGGTTAATCCATTGTACTTCAAGATATCCTTTGAGCGTAGTTCGGCAAAGACACCTGTTTTGACCTCTGCCTCTGTGATATACTCTGCTATGTTGTGCAAGGCCTACAGAGCGCATTTCGGCTTGCCTATCCAGGATCAAGACGAGTTCTAGACAATTCATTTCACCAAAAATATTTCAAGAGTCTCAAGACTTTGTTACACCTCTTTGAGTACGACTGGGAGGTCATTGAAGACTTCAAAATGGCAGAGTTTCTGACAGGTCCCAAAATTTCCCTGCTATATTTGCCTTTGGGACCGCAAGGAAACCTTAGCACACTAATAAAGCCAAGACTGGCCATAGCTGCTCGAATTTCTCGTGAAGATGAAGAATGTACTTGGGAGTCATTGATTGACCCCCGGGAGATATTGATGCCACCTCTACACCATCTTATAGCATAATTTGTCACAACTCTAAATAAGAAGTTTGTAGCTTTCAAGTACCTTCCCTTAAGTAGCTATCTGGTGCAAAAGTAGTATATAATGAAATATCAATGCTCTAATAAGAGAATCAAAGTTCTAAGGGAATAATAGCCATTTGTACACTTTCTTTTAGATGTAATCAATAAGGAAATAACACTTATTACTCAGGAACTAAAAAGAGACAAACTCACTATCACAGTCAATGATTTAACAATCGTAGCATCAGAAGTTGAATTATCTAAAAAGAAGTTCCATCGAAGAAT
The DNA here is from genome assembly GCA_963457665.1 of Thysanoteuthis rhombus. NCBI lineage: Eukaryota > Metazoa > Mollusca > Cephalopoda > Oegopsida > Thysanoteuthidae > Thysanoteuthis > Thysanoteuthis major. The sequence goes on along the minus strand of OY735238.1, from coordinate 33,670,371 downwards.
GAATAGGGTCAAAATAAATTTAATTTACATCGCTGGTATTTTCCTCTAGAAAACATCTGAAATGGAGGAAAAGCAAGTAGATTCTGGAGAATCTAGATATATTCTTATTGTTGAACTGTACCTGTCAAAATGAGACCCCAAAATGTCAAAAAAGCTAAAAAAAAAACGAACTTTTTGTAGAATAAGTCTTGTGGTGTACTTATGCCAATCTTCAAGTCTGTAGACGAGACGGCATGGCACTGAAACTCACAAACACTCATACACACAAACATATTTAAGTAAAAAATAAGGAACAGATCCCATGCCACCTCTGTTGGCTACGGTCATTCAATTATATAGGTACGGAGTGGCCTAACGTTTACCAGTGAAGAATAAGGTATCGACAAACAGAGTTCTAGTTCCGATCCCGTCCACTTATGCTCACTCCATATTATTTCCCTTGAGGTAAAGCATAAACCCATTTCTAAATAGCTGGGCAATTGAAGCCCTTTAGCCCTTTAAAGACAGTCCAACAGAGAGCTGGTTACTCTGACTGGAAATCCCCCCCCCCCAAAAAAAAACAAGTCCGGAATCTGTGTGAAGAAGAAAAGATGAGCATCGAGCTTGAAACTCCAACCCGTAAGATCAACAAACTACTATCAAAATTATGAATGCGGCCCCTTGCTCCAAACATAGCCTACAGAAGCCAATGATAATGATAGAAGAAATATCAACAATTGCAGGAAAACGTTTTTCAAAGTTAATATAAAGTCCAAACTATACATTTGATAATTCTTTAATTCATTAACACAAGATATCTTTCTTTTAGTTTACTTTCAAACAATTCTGCGACGTAACCTTCACTGTTATGTTATGTAACCTTCATATTGTTATAATACAAGCCTCTAAATGCTTGTTTTTTTTTTCGCTATCTTAATCTCTTTCACGAGAACCAATCCATTATAACTTTTCAATCCTGTCGTTTGATCATCATACATTGATTTTGCCGGACTCCCCATTGTTCCAGACTGAACGTTTCAGCCGTTTTACCTCCGGCCTTCTTCTTGTGTGTCGTATTCGTTAACCTTGGAATTCCGTATAGAATCTTTTATCCAATCTATTGAAGTGGATTGTCCTCCTTCCATTGTCGAAAATCTCAACACCTGGTTGGCTTACAAGACTTGTCCTTTACTTCCAGAGAGAATATGACTGCCTCCACTTATTGTACCTGTTATTTCAAGACGGTCACCTATCTAGGTACTGACTAGGAACGATGTTGCTTAACCGGTGATCGTATGAGAACCGGTGTACGAAGCGCGATTGGCCTCAAAACAATTCAGTACAATATCAAGATGAATAGTCAAAGTCCTAACTAATACATGCCTGCAAATCGACACGTGTCAGTTTAAGTCAAAGACTTGTACTGCACTGGCAATCGGGGGCCAACCGAAGGCTCCTCTTTTCTTAGCTACTATCCCTTCAAATAGGGAAGGGTAGGAATCCATTCCTCATTTTTTCCAGCCTATTCACTCAACTTGGGGTGGACTCAGCTGCTGGGTGCATTCGGAAATTTGTTCTAAAGAAGAGATTTCCCCACTCTCTGGAAAGAATCGTGAATGTAGTTGTACCCTCCCTTATTTGAAGGGATAATAGCAAGCAAAAGAGGAGCCCTGGGGTCGTCTCTGACTGCCAGTGCCGTACAAGTCTTTGACAATTGTACTGACTTGTGTCGACTTGCAGGCATATATTTATTATGACTTTGTTTATCTTGATGTTACCCTGTATTGGTAAGGACTAATTGCGTGGATACGCCAATTTTCGTACGATCACCGAAGTTGAGCAACATCGTGTCAGGTCAGTACCTAGGAGGGTGACCGTCTGGAAATAACAGGCGCTGTAACTAACTGGGGAACGTTTCTAATGCTCCCAAGTGCAAGTGGAAGATTTAAAAAATGTATGATGATTGAATGTATCCTGCAACTGTAGTCGTTGAATCATTCTGCAACCGTATGCAGTCCTTGTCTGTTTGAAGCCAATGGGTCTTCTCCCGGGCTAGGGTCCTTAGCTTTCTCACTTTATTTACAAGATCTTGAAGTTCCCAGGCATGCATCTTTGAGGTCTACTTGCAGTTTATCGAGCAATTGCGTACACTGACGATCATTTGTGAGTCTTGTAGTTGTACCGTAAATTCCATGGCTTTTTGTGCAGGTGTCTCTCCAGTCATCCATTGTACATGATCAAACAAAGATTTCCATAGTGGGATCACGTTTATATCTCTCTCTATATATATATATAGAGAGAGAGTAAGAGACAGACAGACAGAGAAAGAGAAACATATATACATATATATATATATATATATATATATATATGATTCATGATACATATGGTAAAGATCAGGCTAGTAGTGTAACATAATACAATAATATATTGATAATATCAAGCAACTTCTGATATGTAATGGATTTATTTCATAGAGTGTTCGATACATACAGCTTTTTACTCTTGAAGTTCACATTCTACTATTTATTTCTAGCTCTAGCGAATGCACATTATACAATATATATATATATATATATATATATATATATATATATATATATGTGTGTGTGTGTGTGTGTGTGTGTTAATGTGTGTGGTTGTTTGTGCATGCATGTACGTGTACATTGATGACTGACAGAGAGAGAGAAAGATATATATATATATATATATATATATATATATATATATATATAGAGAGAGAGAGAGAGAGAGAGAGAGAGAGACTGGATTCAGGGACTGGAAAAATCTTACCCTTGCCCGCTCATACACGTGACGGGTCCCTGCGTCAAGCTTACCTTATGTCCAATTTGCCCCCTTTTTGCAGGGGTGGGGCTAATTAATCCCTACGCCTGTATTCTGGTTACATCATCTTGAAAAACACTGTCGCCATTTTATGACTTCTCAGTCGCCATTTCAGTCAACCCACCAAAGCATCGATAATTGATAGACTCGACAACACTCATCTCAGGATTGTGCGGGGGGAAATTGAAAGAGTGTGGAATAGGTAAGAAAAACTCATAATTTGAAAATAAAAATGAATGAAATGAAAGAAACATGACATAGTGAGTGGATATAAGTAAAAAATAAAAACAGCAGTAAAATGATTGGATAAAATGAGGGGAGTCGGGAACATGTCCACGGGAGACATCATTAAAATCAAATTACCTCGTTAAATTCACTTCCGAAATATCACCAAGACTGTGCTCGGGGCATTTGTATCGGTATACAACAATAAGACTTAATTTGCGGCCCACGGATACGTTCCATATGTGTACACCAAGTCCTTCTTAGCTTTTCCTGCTGAGGCCGTGAGACGGGACACTTCAAAATTCTTTGGTGCAACAGCATTTTATCATCGAAAAAATAAAAGAGAAGAGAAAACTTTAAAAAAAAAATAATGAATTAACCTCCTGGACTCTGTAAATCAGTGGTTCCCAACCTTTCATTACCAGTGAACCCTTTTATTTAAATCAATTTTTTCCCGACGAACCTTGAGCTTTTGAAAGGTCTGCCTACTCAACAAGCTCACGGGCCCCGGGCTTTCGGAGATAATAGCATTATGAACCTCCAGGGATCCGCAGACAGAAAGTTGGGAACTATTACCATAGATCTTTCCTACCGGCAGATGCAATACAATTATCTGATAAAGAACATGGGTATCCAATGACCTCAGAATAACCAGTATTGGCGTGTGAAGAATTACTGGGCAGTTGTGACCTTTCCTCTTTCAAAATGTTTGCTGCTCCAGCTGTAGAGTGATAGACGCCGATAGCAAATTTAAAGTCAAAGAAGCAGATGACAATAAACCTAACCCCTAACCCTAAAATACCCCCAAAACACCAACTCTAAAAAACACTAATCCTGTAGCGGCTTTTCCGAAACGGGAAAGGTAAAATAGCGAATGTTTGCCCATCGTAGATTCCATATGTTTTATCGCCTTACAAATAAATCAATTTCGTGATAGCTAGCAACTGACATTCTTTAGATGCAGTTTCAAAGAAACATGATCAAACAATCTATAGAAAAACATTTCCGAGATCATTTAACCCCTTAAACCCCATGAAATAAAATCTTCTTGGAAATGAGATTTCGATTTTAAGATTTTGTTTCAAGACAGAGGCAAGCTTAAATGCTTTGAGTCCTTTTGTTTACAACGTAGAACCATTGACTACGAGGTCTTGGTCAAGAGACATGAAACAGAAAAATAGTCTGAAATAAATCCATCAAAGCAAATTAATACGAGTAGTTCTGGGCCTGGCAATTGGTTCGATCAGGCGAAATATCACTTTCTGTAATCCCGATTTAACTAGGAAAAAAAAAAAAGATTTTGAGTTGAGTGTTGGAACCTGTAGTTTCGCTTCGATGCGACTTGAGGGCCAAACATTGAAATTTGGTTCTAAGGATCAGCCTTGACATCCCTCCATATATTTTTCTTTTGAAACAAATTCTCTCTTTTGTCAAACTACAAAACTAAACTTTTATTATCATAATTTTCACAAGCTTTTACCATAGTTTCAGATGCTTTTTATCGAAACTTTGAATCGGATCGTAATCCGACTGCAACGATTGAACAGCGTGATCGGAAAATAAAGCCCACTATGAGTATCGAACTTGCACCCTCAAGCCAAAGGGGGTCCTGTACATACCTGGATGCTTTCAACCATTCAGTCAACCATTACAGTCACAGTGACTTTACAGTTGTACAGAAGCTACCTTTACACGTTAAACCAAAGTCCTTACAATCGATATTCCACACTTGTTAATGTCTGTAGTTTTGACCTAGTAGTCTTTCAATAAAAATATCGTTGCCGTAGGATTATGGTCCGGGTCAAAGTTGTGATAAAAAGCAACAGAAAGTTAAGATGAAGTTAGACGCTAAAACTATCAATAACGTTGAAATACTTTGTCCGGTAAAAATTTGGAAAAAATTAAAAATATTGTTATACAAAACAGAAGCTGACTTTATTTTTCTTTTGTAACAAGAAAAAACTTGACCTTTTTCACCAAAATTAAGGAGGGTCAACTGATATGTAAAATTCACATCCTAAATTCTCTTCTCTCATTTGAAAATGAAGTTTTTGGAAAATAGATCCACAGATGAGCTTTTAAAAATGCAAGAAACAGATCAGTGGAAGTTTTTAGATGTGTGAAGAGGAAATGGTTTAAGAGTTTAGCGAAATCTAACACGTGGGAAATTAATTGAATTTAAAACGGAAAAAGTAACAATCGCCGAATGGTATGATATTCACACGTTAAAACACATCGAGTTAGAAAAAAAGACTAGTTGAAGTATGTAGTATTTCATCATCATCATCATCATCATCATCATCATCAGTCTTTTATCGCCCGTCATTGGACATGGACCCTCCCAAGGATTCGCCAGACCTCTCTACCATGGAAGTTGCTGAGCCAATCCTTTCTGAATTTGTCTAGTTCGTCTCTCTTGTATTCTGACTCGTGATGTCCATTCTTATAACATGACTAGCCCATTGCCATTTGAGTTTTTAAGATTCTATGATGGGCCCAAATTCTGTTTTCCCCTGATATATTGTGTTATCTTGGAGTCTCTCCATGTGTGATTAAGCATGATTCTTTCAGGCGTACGTTGTATGGTTCTTAGTTTGCAGGTCAGTCTTTTGCAAATGTTCTATGTTTCAACTCCATGGATGACTATCGGGAGGATGCATTGATTGTATACCTTCCTTTTTTGTTTTTAAGACTAATAAAATTTCCTTGTGCTTGGAGGTTAGGCTTGCTTTACCGAAGGCTTGCCATCCTAAGTCGTAACAAAAAATCTAAAGTTATTGACGAATGAAACAATTTCCCCTCTACTTTTGACTCCTCAAGCAGGAAAAAAGTGTCCCTTCATTTTTGACCCTTCGGGGAGGGAAAACATTCCTTTTTCCTATGGCTTCTAATGGGAGGAGATCCCTACACTTTTGGCCCCCTTGAAGGGGGAAAATGTTCCCGTGAGTAATGTTCCCATAAAAGGCAGGGGATAGGAGAAGTGAAGAGGAGAAAGGAAACAGTTTGATAAATGGGTAGTAAGAGATGTGGAAGAAAATATGTAGGTAGTTTACTGAGTGGGTAGGAACAGACTGGGGTAAGAAAGTTAGGTAGCTTAATAAGAGGGGTGGTGGGAGAGAGCAGAAAGTAAAGGTAGTTCATTGAGAGGATAAGGAGGGGGTAGAAAAGAAATAATACTTTCAGCTTAACTAATTCATATTTGTATCATGTTTGGATATAGGTAGCGTACAGGCGAAGGGTAAGAAAAGGGCAAAGGCATGAAACAATCTTTGTTGAGTACCAACGTGGATTTTACACAGATCCAGCTGGTAAATGATAATTATCCCATATTTCTATGAATATCTATCTATCTATCGCTTTCAGTCAGTTTCATATGTCTATCTCATTCTATTCATAACCATCTATGTTTGCATCTATCTATCTATCTATCTATCTATCTATCTATCTATCTATATATATATATATATATATATATATATATATATATATCCATCCATGCCTGTTCATATCGATCTATCTTTCTTTCTATCTATCTATCTATCTATCTCTGCCCATTCATTATTCATCTATCTATTCATCCATCTATCTATCTATCTATCTATCTATCTATCTATCTGTCTGTTCATATCTATCTATTTATCTGTTTATGTATGTGTGTATTCATCTTAATTCGTTCATGTCTATCCTTGTTCATATCCGTCTATCTCATTCAGTTCATACCCCTCTCTCTCTCTTAATCGGTTTAAACACACACACACACACACACACACACACACACACACACACACACATATATATATATATATATATATGTATATATATATATATATACTCAATGGTATTCACTGAGGTGCCGGTTGATTAAAAGAGATGACGGGGCGTGGTCTCTATTGCAGATCGAAGCAAACCCCGAATGTCACTGACAAAAGATGCAATCAATAGACAATACTTTTAACGGATACAATCAAAGAGAAAAGGCGGCGTCGAACGAATTCTGAAGCGCATGTGGGTTGTGGTGGGAAGAGTCAGATTTTCGAAGAAGAAAAAAAATAAAGGAGGAGGAGGAGGAGGAGCTCTAAGCCGGATTATTGGTTGGGGGTCTAATCCGACACTGAAGAGAAAGGCTATGAAAATTTATACAGTAAGTGGGCACAGAGGCGTTTTGGGAATAGAACGGATAATCCGGGAGTATGCCGTACCAAAGGGTGTAATAATGTAAAAGATATTCGTGTGTGTGTGTGTGTGTGTGTGTGTGTGTTTGTGTGTATGTATGTGTGTGCATGTGAGTATGAGTGTATTGCAGAAGAGGAAATTGTCGAGCAGACTAGAAATTCCAGCTAGGGCAATTCGAGTTGAAATCGAACAAATGTTACTTTGGAAAGATAACCGTACTCCATATGAATGAATTACCTTAACCTAAATTTCTAAAAAGAAAGAGGGAAAAAATGGGTTTCCAATCTAAGACTATTTAAAAAAATACTGGCACAAAATTTGGTCATTTTTGGTCCAAAAATGACCATAGAAACCAAAAAAGCATTTTTTTTTAAATGCACAAACAAAAAAAACTTCTTTAGATAGTACCTAGTGGTGCAATCATTCAGATTTTAAAGGTTGTAGCCTAACAAAAGTGACCAGTAGCGTCCACAGACACTCACACACACGCACACACGCACACGCACACACACACACACACAAGCAAAGAGACTGTTGTCTACCCGGCTGGTTGGTCAAGTGGGGCATTTGTGAGGCCAAGGTGATTCGAAAAGCATGCATATACTATGTAGGTTTGGTATGGTTTAATAACCAAGTATTTCATGATAAATATTTCTTGGAGAGGAGCTGGGCACTGCTGAGTAACCCCCATTACACTGGTTAATATCATATGTGTGTGTAAGTGTGTATGTCTTTCTGCATGTGTTGGGGAAAGTGAATGACGGAGGGGAATTTGAGTTTTCATCCTTTGCTTCGTGGTCCCTGAGCAAATTTACTTAATCTTCATATTTTTCTCATTTCTTTTATTGTCCATCATTAATTTTCTTTCATTTTCTATCTGTCATTCTTCAATCTTAATTTTCTTTCTTTCTCTCTCATTCACGTCTTTGCTTTTTCTAGTTTCTCTTTCTCTAGTTGTGCTGCATTCCTTTCTTTCTGTTACTTTTTCTTCCTTTTTTCTTCTCTCTTTTCTTTTCTCGTCTTTCTTTCTTTTATTTTTCGCCCCTTTACCTTCTTTTATGTTTTACTTTCTCCTTCTCCTATTTTTTCCTTTTCTTTGACTTTTACTGTTTTTCATATTCTTTCTTTTATTTCCCCCCCTTTTCTTTGTTTCTCGTATTTTATTTTTCTTTCTCTCTTTTTTTCTCTCCATAAGTTTTCTTCATTCCATGTTCTTTCTTTTTTTCTCTCTTCCTCTTTGTTTTTCATTTGTTTTTTTCTTCTACTTTTCGGGCGATTTAGTTCTACAACATACCAACACCCCACACATTAACAACATTTAGTCTACATCAAGTTAGCCATATCTATCAATCTATCTATCTATCTATCTGTGTGTATATATATTTTCTCTACAACCAACTTTTGCTATCAATATATATATATATATATATATATATATATATATATATTGGAGTGACTACCCTATCCGTCGAAGGTTCGATTCCTGCAGCAGAATCATTTTCTTATCTATGTGATACATCAAATGTTTAATGACAGGAGGTTATTTCGAATTAGAATTCTAATACGATACAACGCAATTCATAATCATTCAGTTGGATCATATATCCATTTCTTAATATAAGGATACATACACACACACACACACACACACACAAACACACACACACACACATATATATATATATATGTGTGTATATATATATGTACAAAAATGTATTAGTATAGTTATTATATGTATTATACTTATAAACATGTTTACCCCACACCAACACTCACACACACACACACACACACACACACACACACACACACACACACACACACACACATATATATATATATATATATATATATATATATATATATATATATATATATATATACATATAAATATATATATATAGTGTTGGTGTGGGGTAAACATGTTTATAAGTATAATACATATAATAACTATACTAATACATTTTTGTACATATATATATACATATATATATATAAATATATACACACACATATACATATACATATATACATATGTATTGTTTTCAATTACACTCACACCATATACATATTTGAAATTATACTTCACTCATATATGTACATGTGTGTAAGTTTTCATATATGCATGAGTGTGTGTGTGTGTGTGTGTGTGTAAAGTGAAGCATGTGATATTGGATTAAAAGTTTAAAATGGAGAGGAAGGTGTAATCACGATTTATCACATGATTACAGGATATATATATATATATATATATATATATATAGAGAGAGAGAGAGAGAGAGACAGAGAGAGACAGAGAGAGACAGAGAATAATGAATTGCTGAAGACGTTGTCAACTTTACTGGAGAGGTATATAACGGGGGAAGGGCTGTTCATGGTGTATAAGTATTTAGGAGAAGGAAGTAGAAAAAATGAGAGAGATTAAGAAAAAATAGTGTGAAAAGTAGAAAAAGGTCGGCGTTCGGGCCTTGATAGACGTTGGGATAGTAAATGCTGATTTTCAGAGCATCGTTTTGAACATGGCTGCAGCATAATCTTCCAACTCTTTTATATGCATTGACTGAAATCATTAACGTAGAAATGGAGGTAAATAAGGATTGAATGATGACGTGGAAGAAGAAGAAGAAGAAGAAGAAGAAGAAGAAGAAGAAGAAGAAGAAGAAGAAGAAGAAGAAGAAGAAGAAGAAGAAGAAGAAGAAATTGGTGATGAATGAGAAAAAGATGAAGGAGAAAGAGAAAAAGGGAGAGATGATGGAGAAGAAGAAGAAGAATTAGAAGAAGATGAAGAAAAGAATAAGAAGATAATGATGGTGTAGATGACGGAGATGAAGAATGAGAAGAAAAAAGGGATATTACAGAAGAAAGAATACAGGAAGGAGAAAGCAAGCGAAGGGGTGTTACGTTGACATGAAAGAAGAAGAAGAAGAAGAAGAAGAAGAAGAAGAAGAAGAAGAAGAAGAAGAAGAAGAAGAAGAAGAAGAAGAAGAAGAAGAAGAAAGGAAAAAGAGGAAGAAGAAAAAAGAAAAGAGGAGAAAGAAGAGGAAAAAGCAATGGAACAAAGAAAAAGAAATAAAAGAAGAGAAAAAAGAAAGAAAGAAGAAGAAGGAGGAGAAGAAAAAGAAGAAGAAGAAGAAAGGAAAAAGAGGAAGAAGAAAAAAGAAAAGAGGAGAAAGAAGAGGAAAAAGCAATGGAACAAAGAAAAAGAAATAAAAGAAGAGAAAAAAGAAAGAAAGAAGAAGAAGGAGAAGAAGAAAAAGAAGAAGAAGAAGAAGAAGAAATGAAAAAGAGTAAGAAGAAAAAAGAAAAGAGGAGAAAGAAGAGGAAAAGCAATGGAACAAAGAAAAAGAAATAAAAGAAGAAGAAAAGAGAAAGAAAAGAAAGAAAGAAGAAGAAGAAGAAGAAGAAGAAGAAGAAGAAGAAAAGACGATTTATAGTTTCTGCTTATACCTGCATTTCCGAAACGTTTCTTCCCGCCAAAGTATGTGACTGACGTTTTAAGTTAATTAGTGCAGTCTAGAATTAGAGATTTGACGCAAATGTTATCTGCACCCCCCCCCAACAAAAAAAGATAGAAAGAAAAGAATATGAAGCCTCATCCGAATTATAATAATTACTCTTTCAAAAAAAAAAAAGAAAAAAAAGAAAAAATAAGACAACTAAAAAGTATTGAAAAGAGAAGAATAAATAAACGAATGTAAAAGCCATCTCTTTGTCCGTATTCGTCTTCCCAGTTATTAAGCAATAGCGACCAAAAAAGAAAAAAAAAGGAAGCGATTTAAGGCCGCTTCATTAAGCAGTTCTTCCCTAATCAATGTTTGTAAGAGCACAAAGTTGGTCTCTTTCTATGGCAAAGTAAGCGACAAGCTTTCCGTTTGTTCTCTACCCTTTCATGCCAAGATTTCTTCCCCGACTCTCCGTGCAGAGTCCATTCTTTCCGTACAATACCAGCTAATAGCTGTCTTTCTCGTTTGTTTAAATCGATATAGGGTGAGAATGCAAATTATGGATTCGTTTAATCGATTTTATATATTAGATAAGACAAAAAGCGATTATGTTATTTTATTTAATTTCCTGTGAATTTTTCTCTCCGGCTATATTTATTTTCGGAAGCCGTCAACCATAACTGTCACCTTGACTATAAACACAGGTTTCTTCAGTTTTTAGCTCTTCTTTCTGGCTAGTTTTGAATGTGTCACGCTTACTAGTCTCACCAATAAAGTTAGCGAGCTGAAAATTTAATCATTTACATCTTATCGTGCCTAGAAAAAAACATCTTTTCCAAATCTCCCCGTATGTTTTCAGTGGGGGTTCAATTTGCAATAGAAACCCCATTTTCTTTAACTGTTTATTCTATTTACGTTGTCTAAATTGACTGATATATTAATAATATATTCACCGTGTAACAACGGGAAATCATTTCAAATAAGTTTCTATATAATATAACGCCATTTATAATCAAATACATTTATTGTAAACGCTTTTTGTGCTTCGTTGCAGAATGCTTGACCCATGATGTGTGTCAGTTTGTCAGTTTGTCATACTATTCAATGTTGTCTAGACATCTTTTTGGATAGATAAAAGCATGCTCGTAATTTATAATATAAGTTTATGCTAAATTTGCCTCTTAGTTTGTATCCAGCAGTATTGACGCTTGCTTTCTAAAGAAATCAAACTTCTCATTAGTCATTACTGCCGAACAAAAGTTGAGAGAAGTAACTTATTCAACGATTAATCGTCTTGCCATTTTAGATTGATCACTCTCAACATGACGAGCTGCCAGAAGACGTTGGTCTAGTGATGGTTTTTATCGCGTGACTAACCAGACCTGTTTTGTTTTTTTTAGTTTTCTTTTGAATTTATTTTTTTATTTTTTTGTTTTTCTTCTTTCTTTCTCATTTTTGGTTTTTCTTTCTTTTCTTGGATGTTTTTTCTTTGTGGTTTATCATTTCCTCTGACACCCGAATCAATTCCAATCAAGTCGATAGAGAGAAGTCTGAAAAATCATTTTTTTTTAATAAGAACGTTAACCAGAAAGCATCCAGTGAATGCATACCTTTGTCAATACCAGTGCCACTGGAAGTAAAATAAAGGATTTCGAAGATCCGCCCCCAAAATTTAATCAATCCCTCTTTAGCCAAAGACCAACCTCAATTGACTTTCGTTGGAATCCATTTAGAAAATTGAAGATATTGCGTCGATAAACAAACAGACAGTCTCAAGTGTGTGCTTATGCAGTAAGTGCAGAAAGGATACGATGGATTCGAAAAAAAGTTTATTTCAACACACGTCGTCATCATCATCAGTCTTTTAACGTCCGTTGTTGGCCATAGACCTTCCCCAGGATTCACCACATTTCTCTATCGTGGGAATCGCAGAGCCAATACTTCCGGAATTTATCTACTTCCTCTCTCCATCTGCCGGCCTCGGTTTCGCATGTGATCTCTGGGGATCCATGTTGTGAGTCTATCAGTTGTGCACCATTCTTTCAATATGACCAGCCCATCTGAGGTTGAGCATGATTCTTTCATGTGCAGGTTGTCGCCTATGCACCCCATGTTCCCGTGGATCCCCAAAGATCATATGCGAAACTGTGACCGACAGAAATTAAAATGGCTTGACGAATAGGACAAGTTCAGAAAATAATGGCTCAGCGGTGCCAAAGATAGAGAGGTCTGGCAGATCCTGGGGAAGGTTTATGCCCAACCACATACACTAAGGGGCTGCAGCTGCTGTTTATGACGTGCCTCTGTCGAGGAAGTTTGAAGTGATGTCAACATCTTACCTCACTCAAGCCACAAACATTAATGAATATAAGAATGTCAAATTTCATCATCAGCCGAATATCGGTAGAAAACTTAGAGGGGTTTTCGAAACTTCAACAGCTCTTTTTATTTTCATTTTTTGTTTGTGTATTGGCTTCTAGAATTGTTTTTGAAATCATCATCATCATCATCATCATCATCATCATCATCATTTGCAGGAGTAGAAGCCGTTGTTAGTCCATTGCTGGACAAACACCTTTTCCATTTCCTTCCATGTCTCATGTCCAGCCCATTGCCATTTAAGTTTTTAACAGTGTCTATGATGTCCTGGAATCCTGTCTTTTCTCTTGTATACTGTGCTGTTTCATGATCTCTCTACGCAAGGTTGAGCATGATTCACTCATGTGTACATTGCATGGTTCTCAGTTTGAGGGTCAATCTTTTGGTTAGGTTCCATCTTTCTGCTCCATTTGTGACCATCGGTAGGATACATTTGTTGTCCGACCTTCTTCTTGGAACTAGTGGGATTTTCATGTTCTTAAAAGTCGAGCTTGCCCAACCGAAAGCTTGCCAATCTAGTATGATTCTCTGCTTTATTTCTTCTACTTTTGCTGACTTTTCACCCCATATCGCCAGATAGCAAAAGTATTCATTCAATCAATAAATCAATAATAATACTAATCGTAATAATAATAATAATAGCAATAATAATAATAATAATGTATATATCACTTACATTCGCTTTTGATTTAAATATTGATAAAGTCCACAAATCATTTCAATAATTTTCAAAAATAATGATACACTATCATTGCAGAAGTAAATAAGTAAGAGTAATGATGGTATCTTAGTTATCACTACCATGGAATTTCTATGGATCCAACGAGCGTGGAATATTCAGAGAGGTTGAGAGGAAATATGGAGATGTATTGGAGTTTATTGATGGCTTTTGGAAACCGTCAACCAGAACTGTCAACATGATCATAGTCAAAATCAGTATAGATTTCTTCAATTTTAAAGTGCGTCTGGCTGGCTGGCTTTTATATGTATCATGCGTACAGAGCTAGAGGGCTGGAATTCTAAATATCATCCTTATCATGCCTAGAAAAAAGTTTAATCATTTTTCTGAGACTCTTCCCCAAAATAGGTTCTAAGTTAGGGCTTCGATTTATAAAATAAATCTATGCTAAATTGGTTGCTTAGTTTGTGCCCGGCCGTTTCCACGCTTATATTTTTTCAGCTCGTACTTTTTTAGTGATCACCACCCAATAAAGATCAAATAGAAGTAATTTACTCATTGATCACCTTTTTTGGCAATCATTTAGTTTATTACCTACACGTTGGTCACGTGATAGTTTCTTTTTGGTGACTAACCAGACCTGGTTCAATCAGCATCCTTCATTGACATAAAGATATTGGTTAACGCAGTAACATCGAATAATGTTAAAAGATTCTTCCTTTTGCTGCTGGGCTGTTTTTTCGCTTTGAATATTGATCACCGTGGCCCAGTGGTAGAGTACTCACCGTTGCTTCAGTCGGTCGTGGTTCAATCCATTGCCGAGTCATACAGAAAACTTGGCCAATGTCCCTTCACTGAGCACTCAGCGCAGGGACCAGGATTGAGGAACCTCTCCTCGAGGCAAAGGGATTAAGAACAGATCACGTCGGACACTTCCTTGTAAAAATTGAGCAACGTCGAGCGTGGTCAGTACCTAAATGAGTGACCATCTGGGGAATATAAGGTGTCGTGAGCAGAACCAAGCTTCAACGTGCCTGAAGCCGGTAACGTCTTACTAACAATTGCCTGCGCGTGCCTAATCCCGCGACACTCTTGATGGAGGCATGAACAACAATACATATATAAAATCCAACAATCTTCAAGATAAACTCGTTAACCATTATACTACACTGGGCATTTAATAATCTTGGCAAATTGATATGATGAAAATTGCATTTATTTTGCACTGACAGGATAATTATCTGCTGATAACTGTGTGATAGGCAAGCTAGCTAACCATTGCACTATGGTGAGGCAGCAAGCTTAGTTAGGTCTGGCACATGATCACATATGTGGGTCACTCAGGATCAAGCTGTATGCTAAACAAGCTTGTTTACCATTACACCACGGTGAGGGGCCGAAACATCACCGTGCAACACATGCAATACTAATCAGCCACCTGTTATGTGGAATAACTAAATACCCTTACGCTGGTTACGGCTTCAACAGTCCCTGCTTGAACTCCACATAATATATTACTGTTTATTCAGTCCGTTTGCGCTATGTGATTTAGAATAAGAAACTAAATACCGGAAGTGACGTCAATAAGTTCGCCTTGCGCTATTTCTACTATTGCGATGGATTCATGCCTTTTGCAAGGGTATTAGAGCGAAGTGGATGCCAACTTGTCTCAGCCAGGGTTTGAACTTGATTCACCGATTCTATACTCCGAGCCGTTACCAACTCAGGTAACCTGCACCTCTTATAGAGTATTGTTTCCGCTTCGTTTCTGTGAAAACGGGACTGATGAAGTGCGGCCATTTTGAGTTGAATTTGATTCTTCCTTTCCAGTCTTTATCCACCCGGCTTTCCCTCTATTTTATTTTTCTGGCTGGTTGGTCGGGTAGGACTGGGTGGGATAAGGAAGGGTAGTAGGGTATCGGGGTCTTTTTTTTATTCTCTCTTCTGCTATCCTGTGTCTACTTGAGATAGAATCGGGTACATTATGTTGGTCGACTTGCCGTAGTCCTACAATACCATTGCCACGCATGGTGCTTGCAAGCTGTCGCTCCGTGTGTCTGTGTGTGCGAACCGATCACATTGGCAGTGTCAATCTAGTACTGTCAGGTATGGCTTATTATAAATAGCTAAAACCGTTTAAATATAGCTAAAATTGGCTAAACTTTCCCATTTCCAACCAACTCATTTAAAGCCCACATCAAATTTAAAAAAAAAACCTATGCGCTAAGACTTCAGAACACATTATTAATTTAAATCGTACATTTAATTTTATTGAACTTACCAATTATATTTTCACATCGCCTGTTTTTCAGCCATTGAAGACATTTATCGGCTAAATTGGATACAAACCAGCCAGGTCTGATTTGGCAACCACGGGTCAATCTCACAGAAAGATAAACTTATTTACCTACATATCTACGGCAGTACATTGCTCTGTCCCCCTCTAACCCCTTGTTAACGTGGGCGGATGGCTTTGTTAACAGATCTGTGTGTATACAAGAGTGCCTACAAGTATATCAATGTATGAGTGTACGTGTGTTTATTGATAGGTGTGTATATGAGTGTGTATATATGTACGAGTATAATGTATTCCTCACCGTATGTATATCTATGAAAAAGCGTGTGAACGCGTATATGTTCTCGTAAGCATATGTTTGTATGTACGTGATAGTGTATATATCAAAGCATGTATATATATATATATACGTTAGTAAATGTGTTTGTGTCAGTGTGTGTGTGTGTGTGTATGCATGTTCATGTATGTGTTTGCATATATATGTATGTATACGGTGTGTTTCAAGTGTCTATATGTGTATGTGAGAGTATGCGTATTTGTTAGCGTGTCTGTATACGTATATGCATGTACACATGTGTTTGTGTTTATATATGTGTATATGTATGTGTGTATGCATTAGTGTCTCTCTGTGTGTGTGTGTGTGTACATTTAGGACGTGCAAAGTGGCCGATCGGCTACCGACGCAAAAAAATGGACTCAGTTTTGCTCCATACTTATGGCCTTGGGAGGGACATGAATCCATAGCCTAATCCTAATCCTAACCCTTCTCTTCAAGCTGCGGGTAAATAGTAGGGCAGACTGAGCTCCTGAGACGGACAACTCTAATTCTAAGCCTGCCTGAAGAGGGATAAGCTTTGTCAAGCTATCTCACCCTTATCTACGATAAATCCATCTGTGATGATCCATCGGCCCAAAAGTTACTGGATTGGTAAGGGCAATATATATATATATATATATATATATATATATATATATATATATATATATATATATATATCAGGGTTGAGCACTCTTTGAGTGAGGTAACTCATCAATTGTAAGCTCATGCAATGCTCTTCCACAGGAATAGAGCACTCTGCTGGATGGGGAATTTATGTGTAAATAAATATATCGCTAAGTAAGTACAATTAAGCCTTACTGATCATCCAATTCCGTACCTCAGATGTAGGATATCTGGAGCGAAAGTTTCAATTCAGCCTCGTGGTACTGGATGGGATAATGGAAAGTCTATAGCCACACTGAAAAGTTGTAATACATCAAAACAGCTGTCTGTAGATGACACAATTATATATATATATATCTGGCATGTATGCGTACAGAGGATTGCAAGAAATAAATAGAAATCAACAGTTATTATTTATTACTAAAAATTATCTATGTATTTGGTTTAACTATCAGAGAACAACAACTTGTCTCGGCGTGAAATAAATACGATCTGAAATTACACTTCGGGGCATTTCAGACCATGTTTGGCGGAAGAGATTCAGCAAATCTGAACATGTTGATCACTTTTTAGACCTAATACGCAAGTTCTCATCTAATAAGGCTCATGTGTCTTCAACGGAGTCCATGACAAGGGACCTTACTTGGCCAAGGAAATCGTTTGATGCAGTATCTGAGAATTGAATAAATCTTGATTCATCAGAAAAAAATGACGTTGTGCCAAGAAGCTTCGGACTTATCGCTCATCACGATGGCCAAGTCATTCTTCTTCTTAACATTAGTCGTTCCTTCTGGCTGCTCGTCAATAATAACCAAGTCGGTAAAGATAATTTTGCTAATTTGATATTTTTTCTACCATTTCTGTAGCTTTCAAACGTGGGTTGTTTACAGGATAAAACTAAGGATGTCTATTCACTTTCAACATGTCTCTGTACGTATATGTGTATTAACGAGTGCACATATGTGACTCTGCATGTGTTAGTATATATGTACATATATGTATGTGCAAATATATGTGCGTGTTTGTACGTACGTTTGATTTTATGTTTGTCTTTTTGAGTTCACGAAGATGGATCCGTAGCCTGACTTGGTTATCAAGAGAATTTTGATCTGATATCTCCTATGAATAATGTTCGATCTGTGTCATTTCTATTTACCACCGAAGTAAGTGCGTTTATAAGAAAGAAGATTAAGCCGAAAATTATTAGGCCACAAAACTATTGATGCACTTACGTATATCTGCTGTGTGTATGTATTTGTGTATGTATGAGTGTATTTGTGTTCGCTAGTTTGCGTGAAAAGCCAAATCGAAAACGCAGACCTTGAGAAAATAAACCACTAAATCTACGTAGGACAAATAATGTCGATGAATTCCTCGAAAGAAGAAGAAATCAAGCAAAGAATCATACTAGGTTGGTAAACCTTCGGTAGAGCAAGCCCAACCTTCAAGAACAAGAAAATTCCACCAGTCCTAAAAAAGAAGAGTATACAACCAAAGCACCCTCCCGATAGTCACCAGTGGAGCTGAAACATGGAACCTGACCAAAAGATTAGCCCTCAGATTGAAAACCATGCAACGGGTACAGAAGACAACAATGCCCAACATAACTTGGAGAGATCACAAAACAGCACAGTATATTAGAGAAAAAAACAATGATATCATAGAATTCATTTGGAAAATCAAATGGCAATGGGCAGGTCATATTGCAAGAATGTCAGACGATTGATAGATATCACAACTCACAACATGGATCCCCAGAGATTATATATCATAACGCAAGCGAGAACATTTACAGGAGTAAACTCTTCAATGTCTGTCTACGCCGTCAAGTTAGACCAAACTGGTATGAAGGGTAAACATTAACATTTGGAATCATGACTGAGTGATTGGTAACCAGTTCTCTTACCGACTGAGCCAAAGTGACAAGTCTTTCAAATCTATTGATATTAATCTTACAGATACGAAGAGCTCATTTATTTCAAATAAAAGCAAACAAACATTTCTACTGAATATACATTTGTAAATATATGTATTTCAATATTTTTTTTATTTGTTATGTATACATAAATATAAAAGTAACGGTAATCATCTTCAATCGGAAGAGAAGCTGGATTGGAGTTTGACCCTGAAGCAGACGGGCTTGTTTACTTATTTATAAGAGACTATCTTCTTTTTCGCCTCTTTATCTATTTATCATGATACCGTTATGAGTCCCAACTTTTATGACGAGTAATTATTGCCTGATATTGTGTGACAGCAAGTTTCTTCAATTCACCAGCACCTTCCTCGATATCGGTTGCCAAACCGTTATTTAGATTTGATCCGAAATCTTCCTTGAATTTTCAACTCATTTAATCTAGAAGAAAAATAATAAAAAAAAATCATATTCCAAACCTTTCTCAGCTCCCTGGCAAGGTCCTGGTATTTTACTGATTTCTTACTCTCTTCTACGTTCACTTTGTATTTCGCTGACAGAGCCATGTCTACGATATAGCAAATCCTTTTGTTCTCATTCGCGACTATCGGATTCTGTCTACTCGCTTGAATAGTGTGGTCGGTCTGGATGTGAAAATTCCAGTGTCCTTAGTGATTACTTCTTCCAGGACAGTCTCTGCTTTTTATAGATACCATTCTTCTACATTGCCCAACCCAAGTCGTTTGCATAGTTCCCAATATATGACTGTTGCTACACCTGCATCGACTTTTTTCGTATTTGTATCCAGACTCTCTCGTCGCCTGTACTTATTGCGTTTTCATACCATTAATATTTTGTAGCTTTGTCTAGAGATAAAGAGATGGCAAGTCTTTTCAGTAACCCAGCACCCTCCTCAGTATTCTGTCTGGTTTTAGTAATTCTATCGTTTGTACAGCATCAATTATTCAAACTTCTTTGCAAGGTTCTTTCGAACAGTTCCAAATGTCCCAGAAATGCTTGGCGCAACTGTCATTTCCGTATATACAACAAAAATCTTGTCATTTTTCCCGGGCAAGGTCTAGAAATTGGGGAGGCTTTCACTGTCTTCCAATTTTACTCACAGGCCTACGGGGTAAGCCACTATGGGGTAATATTAGAGAATTCCCAGACCTAAAAAAATGGGGATGATGGTATGATAAACGAGAGGAAAACATCGTTGGATGTAGAAGAGAGAAAGAGATAGAGAGATAGTGAGTAAGGGATAGAGACAGGGGTACATGCCGCTTCTATAAAGGCTTGCTGCAAAACAAACACCGAACCCTATTTCCGAATTTTGGCCTTTTTCGTGAAGCGAAAAAATGGTGTGAAACGAACTTTTGAAAAGTAACGGATACCAGGATTCAATTTCTGGCTTTCTGTGCGATAAAAAAATGCATTTCGCTCGGAGTCACTGGGAATTGGATTAGATAAGGGAGCTATCTCTTCAGGGATAACCTGATCACCAACTTAGCAACCAGAAAACTGGCTTAGAAAATTGAATCCAAGAAGGACGAAGGAAATAAACGGGAATAAAAAGAAATTCTTTTATTCTAAAGTTGAATAAAGGGCCAAAGATATCATAGAAACTGTTAGGAAACTCGATAGTCCATTCACTTACAAGTATCATTTGAATGGGAGAATTTTTGTTGTGTTTTTGGCTTGATAAACATCTTTGGTCCATAGCTTGGTATGTCAACTATTGCGGGCTAGTAGCCTAATGGTAGATTACCGCGACTTTTAACCCACACCCTATGAGAGGAACCCAGAACGATGAAAAAGGGTGTCCTCACAATATCTTCTGAAGTTCCCAATGAACAATAAAATTAGCACAATGATAAGCAATGTATTCGTCTGTCTGTTGCAATTATATGTCCGTCCGTCAGTCAGTCATAATTAAAGATAAACAAAAACGCTGATAGGGGTTGGAGTAGAGGGGAATGAAGAGGAAAACACAATCACGAAGAGGGAGAGAGAAACAGAGTAGGGTACTGAAAAAGGATAAGAACTAAAGCATAAAGATTTTCTCTGAACAAGAACGGCTGAACTCGGTCTTAGCAAAATAAGAATTGTTCAATATTTAAAGTCTAAGAACCAAATGCTAAGAATAAGAGTCCACCAGAATGATTTCTTTATTGAAGGGGTCCTTGAGTTTCCAATGTTTCGAAACCGCTGTTCCAGAGTAAACCGCTTATATTCAACGTAGACCATCAGAAGTTTTACAATTAGAAAATTACAAGAAAATGAGTAAAACGCATAAATGGAGGGTTTGGAAGCCGAAATAATTTGTTTGAGTCCCAATGAAAGCAATGGGCCCAATTGGTGGCGGAAAGTAAAATGAGGGGTAATTGAACTTTCTCTCGAGTGTCTGTGAGTGGAAGATTTGGACAAGTGCCGGGTATGGTCGCTTCAAAATATTTTTTAAGTTTTTTTTTCAGATACGAAAGTGCTTTACATTTCCACCCTATGTACTCTGTCAGCGAAGCGATGGGTAATTTAGGGGTAGATAATTCAAAACCAGAATCATACGTTCAACAATGTTTCCACCATCCGTGGTAAAAGTAGCAGTAGAAAAAGATTTACTAAGATACATACACATATATTTATCTGTATATACTTTTATACACACACACACACACACACATATATATATATATATATATATATATATAAAGATAGATAGATAGATAGATAGATAGATAGAGAGAGAGAGAGAGAGAGAGAGATGATGATGATTCACTCGAAGGTCTGGATCGAGCTCCATATCAATCAAAATGATCCAATTAGAAAAATTGACATTCAGTATTACTAGTTGTGGTAGAAGTAACAGGTATGGGAGAAAGAGGAAGACGATGAGGATGGTTCTGCCGAAGCTTCGGACCAAGTTTTATATCAATTCAACATGATACAGCTGAAAAATTGATATATAAAATGTTGAGGGCCAACTGACCGACCAGCCGACCGAACGACTGATCGATCGAAAACAGTCTTATAGATATGCATTGACACCTATAATAATGTATTTGGCACTCTCTGGCCTTTCATTTAAAAGGAAGATGAAGATATAAAAAAAGTGAGAAACTTGCCATCAAAGTCGATAACTGAAAAACCATAGCGTCAAAATTTGAAGTCATGTCAATCAATTTTATCGAGGAATTATTACAATAGATTCTATTTATGATATCACAGGCGATTTCCATATGAAAACATCTAAAATGAAGTAAAAACATTCAGAAACATCTAAATTCTAGAGAATTTAGATGTTAAGCCTGCTGGAAAACATCTGAAACGGAGGTTAAAACAAAAAACATCGAGAAACGTCTAGATTCTCCAGAATCTAGATGATATTTCCGCTGGAAAGCATCTCCGATGGTGTTAAAAAAACATCTAGAATTATCTATATTTTCCAGAATCTAGATGATATTTCCACAGGAAAGCATCTCCGATGGTGTTAAAAAAACATCTAGAATTATCTATATATTCCAGAATCTAGATGTTGTTTATAAACCCGTCAAAATAAGGCCGAAAAAGAAACTAAAAAATATTTTTAGAAGAGGTTTGGTGGAGTATCGATGACAATTTTTCAAGTCCGTAGACAAAACAGTGTGACCAGGAGCGCTGGAACACACACAAACGCATACACACGCACACACACACACACACACACACACACACTAAACATGCACGTATAAAAAGGGATAAACCCCTTTGTCACCTTTGGTGACTACGGTTGTTCGATATGGAACTCAATGAAAAAACTATTGAAAGAAAGAAAGAGGATTTACTTGCAATATACAAAGAGTAAAAGTAAGTAGTGCCCTTACGCTAGCAACGGCATCAGTTGTCCATGCTTGGGCTTCACAAATCTCGTTACTCGTTTATCGACCAATTTCGTGATATGTGAAATAGAGTTGGAGGCAACTAGTACCTGAAGTGACACTATTTCATCCATAGCTAGGGGAGAGATGAATTCATGCCTTCCTCAATTATAATGATGACAGGGACGAGAGATCATGGACATGGCTACGAGAAGGAAACCTGAAGAGAGAAACGGAATCGCTCATCAAGGCAGCTCAAAACAAATGCATCAGGACAAGCTATATTAAAGCAGATATCTGCAGAACACAGAAAAACAGCAAGTGCCGCCTGTGCAGTGGAAGAGATGAGGCCGTAAACCACATAACTAGTGAATATAGTCAACCAGAAGGAGTATAAACACGGACACGATAGAGCAGCAACGGCGATACACTGGGAACTGAGTGAACGAATGGGATTTAACCATACAGAAAAGTGGTACCAGCACAAACCGGAGACAGCCCTGGAGAATGGAAACAACAAATTATTTTGGGACTTTGACATCCAAACGGACAACCTCATCCAAGCGAGAAGACCAGGCCTTGTAATCGTAACAAGAAGAGGAAAACCTGCCAGATAATAGATGTGAACATGCCTGCAGACCATAGAGTGGGGAGGAAAGATAGTGAAACACTGGAAAAATATCAAGATCTGCCTAGAGAACTAAAGAAGGTGTGGAGCAAAAAAGTCAGGGTGGTGCCAGTAATAATAGGTGCACTCAGAAGTGTCCCAACGACACTGAGCGTGAGACTTGAGGGAGTTTGGATACTGTACAGACCACAGCACTGCAAGGAACTACATGGATACTGGGGAAAGTGCTAGAAATATAAGAGCTACGACCCTCAATCTTCGCAGTTGTCTAAGAGAGGAGGAGGGGAAAACATACCTAAATGGTTGCTGAAGTGTGAACCAAATCACTGGTGTGATAGGTTAGGGAGAGATGAGATGTGGGCTGAAGATCTGAGAAGACTTGCTGTCACTCTGCCTTCAGTGATAACTACCGGGCAACTGGTGTGAAACTGAAAACCACAGTGTTACTGTGGACTATGCGGGTGTAGAAAAAGGGGCTGGAGACTTGTGAAAACTTGCTGTCACTCAACCTCCAGCAGTAACCACCAAGCAACTGTTGTGAAATTGGTAATAATAATAATAATAATGGTAATCTACTTATGTAGTGAAGAGTGTATCTTTTTTGTTCTCTGTCCGTAAATGTAGATTCTCTCACCTGAAGATATCTCCCACTCATTTTAAGCAATGGACCGTTCCACTGTACAGATTCTTCTTTTTTTTAGTTTACTTTCCTGAAAAATTATCAGACAGAATTCAAATACAGGTATTCCCCGCTATTCGAAGGTTTCATTTCACGCCACTCTTTCTGTTTACGAAAGGCCTTTAACAAAATGCTCTCCTTTTTCGGATAATCTGAATATCCGTGAATTTTTTCTCACGGGGATTAATGTTTTGATAATGATGAGGATAAAAATAAAACTATTTCAAATTTGACAAATGGAATATTTGGACAATAGTGATGATTGTAATGATGATAATGATGGTGATGTTGATAGTGATTATAGTGATGATGTTAGTGATGATGATAATGATGGTGAAGATGACGATAGTGATGATGATAATAGTGTTGATGATAGTTATGATGATAATAATGGTGAAGATGATGATAGTGATGATGATAGCGTTAATGATAGTGTTGATGATGGTGCTGATGATAGTGATGATGAGGGTAAGGTGATAATGGTAGTGATGATGATAGTGATGGTGGAGATGATGATGATAGTATTGATGATAGTGTTGTTGATAGTGATGATAATGATGGTATAGATGGTAGTGATGATGATAGTGATGGTGAAGATGATGATGGTGATGATGATTGTGTTGAAGATACTGTCGATGATCGTGATAATGATGATGATGTTAGTAATCATGATAATGTTGATGGAGATGCTGATAGTAATGATAGCGACGATGATGATGTTGGTGGATATGACAGCAGCAG
>OY735238.1:33618093-33623093 GCA_963457665.1 Thysanoteuthis rhombus | reverse complement strand
AGAAAGAAGAAGAGGAACAAACAGAGAACAAAAAAGAAATAAAAAAGAGAGAATTAAAAGGGAAAAAAAGTTAGTAAGAAAGAAAGAACGAAAAAATGAAAAAAAGAAAAAGAACGAAAAGGAAAGAAAAAAAGAAGAAAGAAAAATGAAAAGGAAAGAAAGAAAGCACGAAAGAATGAAAAAGAAAAAAGAAAGCAAATAGAAAGGAAGAAAAAAAGAAAAGGGAAAAAGGAAAAGAAAGAGAGAGCAAAAAATGAAGAAGAAAGATAGAACTAAAAATAAAGAAAGAAAAAGTGAAAACGAAAGATGAAAGAAAAAAGAAAAAGAACAAAAAGAAAAGAAGAAAGAAAGAAAAAATAAAGGGAGGGAAAATGAAAAAGGAAAGAAGAAAGAAAGGAAAGAAGAAAGAATGAAAACCAAAAAAGGAGGAGAAAAGAAAGAAAGAATCCAGGCTAAACAGTATTTGCACTTCTTATGTAAATTTATAATACTTTCATTTTCCAATCAATTGTGTTACATTTCGGAAGATATAATTGTTTTATTTTTGTAGCAATGATTATCCATTTTTAACTTGGATCAACTTGGGAAGAAATAGTTTTATTTCAGAAACAATTATTGATAAGTGTTGTCAAATGCTAAACAAACAACGTCGCAGATTTTGAATAGAGTCTGTCTCTTTACTTATTTCTCTGTGTGTGAACACACAGGCGCTACTAAAAGATGCCCCTAATTCATGTACACTGGGTGTCCAAAAATTAACCATCACTTTTAGTGAAAAAACAGGAAATTAAAAAAAAACAACTTGAGACATCATCATCATCATTATCATCATCACCACCATCATCACTACCACCACCATCCATTATAAGTCCACTGCTGCACAAAGGCCTTTCACATCACCTGTCCATCTGTGTTGACCGCTGCCTTGTCTGAGCCACAAACCTTACAATTTCCCCTACCCCCCTCTCGTCTAGTCTTTCGTCTTTTCCTACTCCAGTTGATTTAACATGGGCACCAGTTGGTTAGTCTTTTGGTCTATCTCCAGACACCTCCTCTTGCTAATTGTCCAGTCCATCTCCACTTTTGTCACTTGATAATTTATACATACACACACATACTCACACAAAAATAATCACTCACAAACGCATGCATATATATATATATATATATATATATATATATATATACACATATGTATACATACATATATATATATATATATATATATATATATATATATATATATATATATATATATATATATATACATATATATATATATACACAATGATATTACCAGGAATTTATCGCCTCTTAAGGTTTAAGTCGCTCTATTTCACCCTGACGAGTATATATATATATATATATATATATATATATATATATATATATATGTAACGATATATATATATATATATGTATGTAACGACGATATATATATATATATATATATATATATATATATATATATATATATATATATATATAAATACATATATATATATATACACGTACGCACACAACCGCATACATACACACACATATATATATATATGTACATAGTGAAACAAAATATATGTATATTGAATGAATTTATGAACTTATAAGGGCTGGAATTTAATCATTAAATTCACTGCGAGGTTTATAAATGTCTTAATGTATCTCAAAGCGATCAACTGTTCTAACCCTCATAAATTTGTTTACAAAATCATGCCTGTACCGCTTTCCCTGTTTTTTCAACATTCATTATCAATATGAAAAGGTGAAAAAGAAATAGAAATTCAAGAACCATCGCGAAATTTTTTTAAAGCTATTTAAAGATGAAAAAAAAAGGTGTGGGTAGTCACCCAGTAGAAACCGATATGTACCTAACGTCTTTGGCTGCATGTCCTAATGAAGGAATGATAGATCAATTAATGATTGGAAAAAAAGATGTTCAATAAATGAGATATTTCTCACGCCTGTATTTGATCCCTAAAAATTTCTGAATTTGCAATAAAAAACAAAAAACGTTCATAAAAAATAGCAAAAAAAAGAACGCTGCAAGGCAAAAACTAAGGTTCAGTATAGGATAAACCATATATATATATATATATATATATATATATATATATATATATATATATATATGTGTACATATATATACAAACACACATAAAAAACGCGCAACCATATCCATATAAGTTAGGAAAGAATTGTATATATATATATATATATATATATATATATATGTATATATACATGAAAGGGAATAATCAGTTTCAGTTATACGTATATATATGAAAAACACATAGATGTACATATGCACGTAAGGAAATGAGAATACTTGATATATATATATATAAGGGAAGAGTCAAGATTTATGTAAACATATATCCATTAGTGCCTGTATATATCTCTTTATGTATCTTTTACTTACAACCCCTTCCGTACATTCTTGCAATACATGATTGAATGAAACGGGTACTTCTGTAATTAAAATCTTTTTTTACCTGTAACATTTCAAATACTCTCGCATGTCTGTTTTTGGATATATGAGTATATATATATACATATATATGTATACGCTATTTATCTGTTTCTGTCTGTCCACTTCTATCTCAGTCTGTTGGTCACTCACTGTCTCCCTTTCTTTATATGTATGTATGTGTAAGCGCACCAGTATTTGTGTGAATATATATACACGTGTGAGAGTGTTTTAATGAAACTCAATGAATGCATATGTGTATTGCAACTTATGCATCATTATATGTACGTATATATATACATATAAGTATATATACATTAGTATATATAAATACATACATATATATATATATATATATATATATATATATATATATATATATATATATACATACATATACATATGTATATATATGCCTACGTATATAGCAACTTATGCCTCATTATTCATATGAATGTATATGATATACAGAATTATTACTAGTTTTCTATTAGTTTTCCGACTTACATCCGTATGTAGTATACTTATATATATACATATATATATATATATATATATATATATATATATGAGAACGAAAGAAAAGTTAGGGAGAGAGAGAAAGAGAGAAAAAGAGAAAGAGAAAGAGAAGGGGGAAAGAAGGAGAGGGGAAGGAAGGGAATAAGAGGGATAGTCCGTGGCGAAATTTCAATGGTGAATTTCATGTGGATCAAACATTAAGAAGTGAAAATTTCTGCTGACAACTATGTGTCAGGCTCAGAACCTATTGATGCACTTTGTGTGTTTTGGTCTGCGTGCACATGTTTCAGTGTGTATTTCAGTTCCGTTCGTGTTATTAAACCTATGTTTGTGAGCGCGTAATTCAGAGTAAATGTTTACCTCGTATTTATTTCGTTCATGCACATGCATGTACACATACACACACACACACACACACATATATATATATATATATATATATATATATATATACGTATATATACATATATATATATATGTAAACAAATACGTATCTATAAATATGTATGAACTCCTAAAAATATCATTGCTTATATCGTATTCATTTCACACACACACACATACTGAGAGAATAAATAAATGAATAAATATATGTATATATATATATATATATACACACACATATATATATATATATATATATATATATATACTGTTTCAAAATTTCCTTTATCAATGACGATTGTGCTCAATATGTTCAATTTTCTTTATATATACGAATTTTACATCATGTTTCTCTTCCTTCTCTTCGATATATATATATATATATATATATATATATATATATATATATATATATATATATATATATATATATATATATATATATATATATATATATATATATATATATATATATATATATATATATATATATATATATATATATATATACCTTATATTGACAACGTAAATAGAATAAACAATTAAAGAAAATGGGGCTGCGGCAGGAATCAAACCTGTGACCTACTTGGTAGCCGCCTCAACGGTAAATCATCGCTACGTATCGGTTGCAGGTTCGATTCCTGCTGCAGTCCCATTTTCTTTAATTGTTCATTCTGAATCCGTTGTCTATGCTAAATGGTACTTTAAGTATGTAATGACTGGAGTTCATTTCAAATAAGATTTTCTATAACATTTTATATCTATTCTGTTGGATCATGTGTCTATTACTTAATATACATATATATATATATATATATATATATATATATATATATATATATATATATATATATGTTTAAATTTGACATTGCTGTAGAAAATTTGTTTCAAGAATAAATTCAATTAGTTTTGTATTTTGTCTTATGTTGATAGTTTTTGCGTCAGTCTATCTATCTATCTATGTACTCGGCTCGGCAATAATTTTTTAGCCAGTACACTACCGTAGCCGATAGGTTCGGTTATCTAATTAGAATACATGCACAAAGGGTTGGCATACACCCATAGATAGCCAGGGTATTTGCTAAGGGAAGGAAACTCCCCTCACATCTACTATCTGGACCATTGCATGCAAACCCTTTATTTCAAGGGTTGGTTCGTGTGTTTGTCGCCCTCAACCAAAAAACTCTTGCGCTGGATTTGAGTCTATTCATGTTCAGGCCCTTCCAACTCAGGACCTGAAAAAAACTGGATAACACCCCCAGATCTCCGTTTGCGGATCCAAGCCATCACTTTTACGCGCAGCGGCCTAAGATATCTCCCGTGGCCACAGAAATCAACTAACAATATTAGTTACCCCTTCTTTCTTTCTCTCTCTCTTTAGCAGGGAAGGGGGGGGGGTAAGTACCTATGTTCATCGAGATTAAATTAGTACTGTACGAGACACACGGTGAGACTCAAAATCATATGAAAAAGAAATGTGTTTTGTAAGGGAGATTACAGACAGTGAGGGCGAATGTAAGTTGCAAGGACAATTATTTACATGCTAGACAATTGTAACACTGAGCGACAACTTATGGAATCGATCGCACGGCCTCTAAGAAGGCACAGACGCCTTCGTATTATACCCACG
>OY735238.1:33603093-33615593 GCA_963457665.1 Thysanoteuthis rhombus | reverse complement strand
TCCAGAAACCTTTCTCTCTCTTTAGTTTTGGTCATGTTCTGTTACCCCTCTGATCTACTTGTATTTCTACGTATATCTACGTATTATTCATATTGTTTTCATGTTGACAAATATGATATATATGAATGGATAATAGTTTCCGATAGAATGATAAAGAATAACCATTTAGGAACTATGTTTTTGCTCAGACTGATTTACTTACGGTAGTAAGCGTTCGGTGTTGATTAGAAAAAAAATCATTCGGTGCCATTCGAACCCACAACCTTCATGGTAACACTTTTAAATCTACAGCTCACAGATGACTTGTATTCATACATACATACATACATACATATCTTTCTATCTATCCATTTATCTATGTGTTCATAAATGTGTGTTTTGCTGAATGTACCAAAGGGTATTATTTTCTGAGTATATTTCCTGTGGTAGTTAATACAGGAACACTATCATCCACGTTTTAAGTTTTTACCTATAAACCTGATGATATTACATTTAATAACATCGTATTATGTGAAAAATTAGGACTTATAATAGATGAAAGTATATACACTAAACCTCAGCATTATCATTTCTGGAGTTTTAAATTGATATACAATCAAATGTATAAAATCCATTATATATAAATTCCATATGGAAAGTAAATTCTATTGTAATAAAATCTTTTCTGGGTAGTATATTACTATATCGGTTAAATAAAAATTGGACATAATAGATACCCGCGAAGGGGCTAAATCTATCTCAACATACGATTTTAGCACTCTTTAAACAAAGATTTCCCGTGAAGATCTCACAGGAGAATTGAATGAAATAATAGACTTGACATTTGCGGTAGTGAATAGGAAATATTTTGGGTTTACAAACTGTAAGCTTTCTGCTGTAAAACAAAAGAAGGCAAGACTTTACACGTTTTAATATTGTTAGCCATTTTATTGGGAAAATTTACTTTATAATTGGTAATAGATTATTTCATCAGATTATTGTTATTCCTATGGGGATTGGTCCTGCACCCTTCTGCACAAATTTGTATGAATTTCGGTATGAATATATATTCATGTCGTCTTCAATTAGAACTAATATAAAGCAAACACGTGCATTTCATGGTTGTACACGTTTTATTAATGACATGTGTTATCTTAAAGATTGAGGAGAATTCGGACAATCGTATTGCCCTTAAGATCTTGTGCTCAAATGTAATGATGACGGAATGCAAGTAACTTTCCTAGATTTGAATATTTGAATAAAAAACTAGAGTGTTTGTCTATAAAATGTTTGACGAACGAGATTCATTCCCTTCCCATATTGTATATATGTTGTTTTTTTTTAGAACAAATATTCAATTTTATATATTTTATGAAGGTAAACTGTCAAGATATTTAAGGATCACATGTGCCTCACAGATTTGTCGATTTCATGCCGAGAATTGTTTCTCTTGTTATAAGAATAGCCGATCAAAGCGATGATCCGTGTGAGATTTTAGACAATTTGATAAAATCAGGACAAAATATCCTGATCCATTCAAGACTTATCAGGTTGACCGTGATGAAGTAATGACAAAAATCAAAGGATACGCTAATGAGAGTGTAGAAAATAGAAGAAATGGAATATATATATATATATATATATATATATATATATATATATATATATATATATATATATATATATATATAATAGATAATGTAACTTTTGACGAAACCTTTCAGTATGTTTTAGGGAGTAAGGAAATCAAAGGAGAAGAATATGGTCCTTGGTCAGTGGTAAAGATCATTGAATTGGCTAAAACCAGGGATTGGGGAAAACATCTGATTCTGGTCCATTTGTCCGATATAGGTATTTGAGTGGGTTGGGAGATTGAATAAGTAATACTTGATTACAATGTCTGAAGTATATTGATATTGATACTAAGTACTAAAATGCTCTTTGGTTTCGTTTTAACCACATGTAAAACCCTAATCTAATTAGAAGAAATTTAAAATGTTAATGGAAGTGAGATGGTTTAAGATTAATGATCTTGAAATATTCGATCGAATTCTTCTGTTGAATATAGTGGTAGATTATCGACCTGATTTTTTTCAGATTAACTAGTATTCTCAAAGAAGGTATCGTAAGTTGGTTTGCTTGCAATCCATTGTTAAATCCGACTCAACAGATTTAATATTTACATGCGCAGAAGTGCCGAAGTGACACAGATAATCCGTTGTTATACAGACTGATCCCTCATCGTCAAATACAGTTCTTGGGGTAACCTACGGTTTGCTTCAAGAAGATCAACGGTGTGTAGTATAAAACAAAATATATATATACAATACATCATGATAATACCGGACATAAAATAACCAGCTGCATATATTATGACACGGCCTTAAAAATAATAAAACAAAGTTGAATATTAAAGGGCTGGGGCTTGATCAACATTACTGGAGAGCCTTGTTAATAAAAGCGTTTTGTTTTTAATTCCCCGGAACCGTCAGATGGAAAACAACTGATTACCCTACGAGAAAAAATTCGCATATAATACTATGATATTTAATTCTGTGTTAAGCATAAAACTGCTCGAAAAACCTATGAAAATTGCATTAACAGATATTTAAAAATAATTGACTGAAATGACAAAAAACTTTAAAAAGTTCTTTTTACTTCTTTAGTGTTTGAAGTTGTAAAGTTTTCTCAACTATATCTATAGACCAAAAATAAACGAGATAAGAATTTCGTGTGAAAAGAGTTATTTGTGTCTTTGCATTACCGGTGGCGGTTTAACTGAATGGTTACAGTATCGCTACTTTGAAATCGCTATCATATCAGTCGCTGGTTCGATTCCTGTAGTAGTACCATTTTCTTTAATTGTTTATTCTATTTGCGTTGTCTCGGATGAGTGATGACGGGAAATAATTCCAAATTAGTTTCATTATAATGTGAGGCAATTTATAAACATTCTGTTGGATCAGATACATCCATTTCTTAATTCATAACTGTTACGTTGAAAGAAACGAATAGTCCGAGAATAAACAAGATGAGAATTCGGGGTGAGAGTATTTATTTAGGCCTTTGCATTACTGGCAGCTGTTTAGCTCAATGGCACGAGTATTGCTGCGTTGAAGTAACTACCCGATAGGCCACAGGTTCGATATATATATATATATATATATATATATATATATATATATATAAGAGAGAGATAGAGATAGCTACGTAGATAAATAGATATGGTAAAATGTGTTTTAATGTGTGTATGTGCATATGTCCACTTACCGTCGTTATGTTTATTATCTGATACTTATATTGATAAACCGACGTATATCAGCTTTAAAGCGTTTGGCGCAAAATATGCTCACGTGGTAATCGTTTTCCTTCTTTACTCAACTAAATATTTATTGTTCCATTGCATATAACTTCACAGCCAAAACGAGTCGGATGCACATATTCCTCTACGATCAATGGAGTTAAGCAACGCCAAGCCTGGTCAGCACCTAGATGACTGACTGTCTGGGAATACCAGGAGTCGTGACCAGCAGGGTAAATACCCCTTACATCTGCACTGATCTTCAAAACGATCTGAGCACTTCTTTCCTTTAGAAGCCTCGAGCATGATTGAGAGGTGGAACTTTGACAAAACGCGTCCTCCATACTATGCGCTCAGCCACAACGACTTTAAGATGCTAAGATCGTTTGTCAACAACAAAAACAGCCATTTACACAATCAGTAGGAATGAGAGTAAATAAATCTTAATCAAGGGCAAGAATATTTGTAGGTGGATCTCTTACCAACGAAGCCAAATAAACAACTTGTATCTTCCATCTGATTTATCTATTATGTGTGGAACACAAAAGTTGCTGTAATCACCTTAAGTTGGTGAGAGTGGAGTTTGGCCCTGCAACAGCTAGGCTTCTTACGAATTTATATCATTATGAAATGGTTTAATTATCTAATAACCGTCGCTATTATAAGCAAATGAATAAAATATAGATTTTCTGTGGACCTACATTTCATCTATTCTTTCTTTCTTTCTTTCATCCTTTTTTTCTTTCAGCACTATGGATGAATTCGGCAAACCATGTTCAAACTCCAGCTGTGGTATTTTGTGTCAATCGTCCACTGGTGCTTTTGGGAAAAGTATAAATATACCTCTCCTAATAGGTTATGGTTGCCTTCTTGCTGCTGGTATGATCTAACCCAATTTAACCTGTCACATGTTACTTGAAAAGGAGTTGGACACCCCCAGATAAAAAACTCGAAAAATGCTGCGATGGCCTCAGCATGGTACCCCAATGTTTTGTTGGGTCATTGAATTTATCTATCTATCTATCTATCTATCTATCTACCTATCTATCCCAGAATAAGAATGAAACGGAAATATTGCAAAATATTTTGATGAGATCAAAATAGCCTCAGAAGATGTAAATATATCGATAAATACGCACGTGGGGATTCGAAGTAAGGGTTTCGAAGACTGCCTCTTAGAAATAGGCACACTGACCCTTGCCATCTTGAAATGATTATCTAGCTTTTTTGCATGCATCTTTTTCACCATATTTCAGGGGGTCATTTCCCTCCTCTTCCAGGAATGACTGACCCGGAAAGTGAATTCCAGAATTTTAGTTTGATGACAAATCAATATTCCCACAGTTTGATTCTACAAACCGGCAGCCCCATTTCCCATGAAACCCAAGAATTCTCTCCAGTGGTGTGCAGTTGGGGTGTCCTTCCCAGGCTAGGACTGTCTGATGCTGAGGTTTGGCGTTGCAATATCTCCCAAAGCCCTGCCTGAAACTAAGCTAAGCTTAGT
Source organism: Thysanoteuthis rhombus (assembly GCA_963457665.1). Classification (NCBI taxonomy): domain Eukaryota; kingdom Metazoa; phylum Mollusca; class Cephalopoda; order Oegopsida; family Thysanoteuthidae; genus Thysanoteuthis; species Thysanoteuthis major. The sequence goes on along the minus strand of OY735238.1, from coordinate 33,610,809 downwards.
CAAGCTCTTCTCGTTTCGGCAAACGGTCTTAACATCTTCAGGGCTTTGAGATTTAATGCCTAGACGCTTAGTATAGACGAAGTGCTCTGCTCAAGTTCCACTCCCCATCTCTCGATCATAGTACAGGCTTCCAAAAGAAAGACGTGTTCAATATATTTGGAGATCATCGTAGCTCCAGGGAATGCTTCCCTAGCTGGTTTCGCACTTGATATTCCCAGCCATTCACCCGTCTAAGTACTGACCAGGCTTGACGTTTCTTAACTTCTGTGATCGTATAGGAACCAGTGTATCCAATACGATTCGGTCTTAACTATAAGATAAGCTCAGTAAAACATCTGTTTACATAGGTTCTTGTTATTGTTGATTGAAGTATAAATAAAAAGGCACAAAAGTATTTAGCCGTCTTCCGAGCTTTCAATCGGCGATAATCAGAGTGAAAACACCTGCAAAATAAATGAATAGATTTAGAAATACTTTGAAAACCACAAAACATTCTCGCTTATTGAATCATATCTTGATAAAAAGAAGTCTTAATGTAATTCTATTTGAATCTAACAAGCCAAATATGACAGCAATAGAAGTTACAGCGTTTTCAATCAAAAACTGAAATGCCGACATAGTTTCAAGTAAATGGCAATCTATCTATCTATCTATCTATCTATCTATCTATCTATCTATCTATCTATCTATGTGTTCATCATTTATCTCAGTAAATTCATTTACATCTATCTATCTATCTATCTATCTATCTATCTATCTATCCCAGACTCCTCATACGTATGTATGTATGTATGTATGTATGTATGTATGTATGTATGTATTTATCTTAGTCTGGTGATATGTGTGTATGTATGTTTTGGGGCAGGGTATGTTACGCTTGAGCAATGATCGAATTGCAAAACGGCTTTTGTTTGATGGCGAATTACGGTCTAGAATGCTTCCTCGACACAAGCTTAAGAAGAGGCACAGGTATTGCATGAAGGCTAACATAAAGAATTTGGAAATGAGCGAGAGTAACTTGGAAGAACTGACAAAGTGATTGGTATTGCCATGTTGAGGGAGAATGCAGCATGTTTGAGGAAAGGCAAATTAAGCACATTGAACTGAAACGAACCTTGCACAAAGAACTTCAGTGGATATGCCGGTGAATATAAAAAAACATTGGAAGTGTGATGTCTGTGGTCATACTTTTCTGTCAAAGGCAGGCAACGTAAATCACTCTAAATCATTTTGAAATCTGCAGAAACTGTCTTTTTCTTCTTTTCCCGACAATACAACTTGTGCAATATGTGGCTAGGTGTATAAAGCAAGCTCAGGACTGCGAAGACGTATGAATGAGTACATGACTGCCATATCGCAGACAGATGCAACACAATCCTGTGAGCCATCTGAATTTTGTCTGTCAAACTTTCTTTCTATTTATTCACTCTCCCACCAGAGCAAAATACCACTCAAGGTCTGGGCTTTACGTGGGGAAAACAGGAAACACCCATTAAAAATAGCTCCAGCCAACGCGACTTTGGTTGCTAAGCAACCGTTGTTGCTAAATCAATTGCAGTCACAAAAACCACACCTAATATTATAAGCCACCTTGGAGCACATGGACGTTGTGAAACGAAGCAGGATGACCAGGTGAAATAGTGGGATGACTAACATTTGACAAGATGGAGAAATTTATCCCCCTATCTATTTCATTCCCATCTACCTAAATATCGAGAGGTACTTCCCGAGCCTCTCATATATGGCACATCGAGCGACGAATATTGGCCACCAAGTAAGTATCGTTGCTACACGATAGTCTACAAGTTCCCTCTTACACACGCATTTTCTCAAACACGAATGAACACACACCTGTCTTTATGTGTCTATTTGTCTATACGGATCTGTAGTGGGTGGGGTTCTAACCAAGGTGAAACTCAGGATGTAATAACTAATTTTAGGGAGTTCACTGACGTGACTATTCCTGACGCTCAACAAAATCATCCTCTCATTGAAAGAAAATTCAATTCCACATTTTACTTTCTCGTCTTTCTTCTCTTCACAACAGCTGAGTTCAGCCTTTTGCCTTTAGCGAATATCTTTATTTCCCATCCTACACTTGTACGTACCTCTACTTTACTTCTATCTCCTCTGACCGGGCTCTTCTCAGTTTCTGTGTTGTAACACCTTTCTCATATCCTCTCCTCAACTCCAATACTTCGAACGTATAAAAGTATTTAAAAGCGTGTCAGACAAACTAACAGACAAGTTTGACAAAAAGACGGACACGCTTATCATAGTGTCGATGTAAATCCGGCTGTCGGTCAAAGTTGGTGCATATCTCCCACCAGTCACAGTAGTGAATGGTCTGTGTCTAAAATCAGATAACTGCCAGGATTTCGATGCGACTTTTTTTAAACAAGAACATCCGTTCTGTTGGAAAGATCGCTGGAGTGGAATTTTCTTAAACAAGTTCGAATGTTACCCTTGAGCAAAGCGTCATAATCTATTGATTTAGCGGAAGAGACGAAAGCAATACAAGATCAGTTGATTCCGTTTCTTCCCGGGGATTTAATGGTGGAAATAGGGTGCCAATCGTGAGAATTTTGCAATTAAATCACGTAGTATTGGTACAGTAATAAGTCTAATGAATCCAATCCTAGGGGAACTTTCAGGTAGTCAAAATAACTTGAGTAGACATTCAAAATCAGTTACAAAAATAATGGTTGATTTTTACTGTGGTTCCCCAGTCAGAATTTCTCTTTCCATCAATTATGGGCATATTGTAAATCGTTGGAAAGGAAATTTCTCTCTGAATAATCTACACAGGAGAATTGTATACCTCAGTGAGCTGAGTATCACGGGAGTCAATAGACGAAGGGCCATCATGTTGGCCATTAAGGCAGTAGAGGTTCTCCAAGCATAGCTGTGGGTCAGAAGAACTGTAGGTGAGGTAGCACCACCTGGACCCTAGCGGCGGCTTGATCAACCCTGGCTAGGTCACCCGAGAGAGGGTCAGTTATTGAAAGACTCGAAACATCCATTGACCTCAGGAATGTCCAGGTGTATCACAAGAGGTACAAAAAAAAAAATCAGAAAACGTGGATGACTAGATTCTGGCTCTCCATTGATAGCATTAGGTTGTTACATATAACATAAAGATATTTGAAGCAATAACGTTTTTTCAATGGGCTTCCAATAATAAAATACTTTTCCCGTTGAAGAAACTATTTGAGTTCACTGGTCGAAAATCTACTAAAAGCTCAAATAATATGATCCTTTTATTTAGATTATGAAGTTCAAAATGCCTCAAAGATGATAACCTGTAGGAGAAACACGTGAATATGGATGCTTCAAGACTTCGTATACCAATTCTCTAAGCTTAGGCACATTCAGCTGAGAGGTGTGTTGCTTGGCACTGTCATGGAGCATTTCATTGAGTTCATGTGGAACCCATTATCCCAAGTTATTAACCTTTTTTTGTGTCTTGAGATGACGTAATAGGGTCGCTGTTGTAGACCCCAGAATGTCACCAGAAAGAGCTCTTAACCTTTGTTCGTTGGTCGGTGGCCACTGGGGTCGATAATTCTTCATTTTGAGAGTAGGTATGGCTCTCCCTCGGGGTTTATTATTGGTATCCGTATTTCTAGACCTAAACTTATTGAATCAACGCCGAACAATTCGCACGGTAATAGGGTTCATCCTATTTTGAAATCTTACTTAACAATTAGTCCAATTATTGGATAGACACCATCCCAGTTGAAGACTCAAAAACCTCTAAAATAACATATTATCCTTGTTTACATTAAAGAATATATCTATGTTAGTAAATCTTTCACTTTTTGGGGACATGTTTAGGCCTCCTGGAGGGTTTATATAAAGTGTCTTCCCGATAAAATAACAAAACATTTTACCATATTTATACACCCTCAAAATTGACCAATGATTTTTTTACCCTCGTAAATTTTCGAAGTTCAGTTTTATTTAAGATTCATTTGAACTATTTTAAAACACTTATTCTAAATTTCAAGCTCTAAAGTGATGTTAATGGTCGTCTCGATACTGTCTGTACTTGTTTCTGTATCATTTGATTATCATGGACCAAGGCTCAGACACTCACTTACACATGCTTACTCATAAACGTAAACAAGTGTATGCATGTATCTATTTATGTATGTATATAACGAATCAAATGGGTTATCCGACCAAACGGCCTCGTGGACTTGGGATTCTTCTCTCTTTGCTCGTCTATGTGTGTGTATGTGTCTCCAGTCGCCCCTGGTCACATTTTAAGGGATAGAATAATCTTGAATTTTTATATGAGTACACCACTAAGCACTATCTAAAAACGATTTTTTTTTTCTTCAAAAAAGTGCTCCTTTGGGTCTCTATGGCTGTTTTGGTCCAACAAGCCCGAAATTTGAGTTAGATTTTTTTCGGATGATTATAGATAGAAGATCTATTTTTTTCAGATAATTTTAGATGATTCTTTCAGATATTTAGTACTGGTGCACGGGCAGGGCTCGGTGAAACATTTATGCAGATATCTACCTTTCTTTCTATCTATCTATCTATCTATCCCAGTGTATTTCTATCAATCTATCTATCTATCTATCTATCTATCTATCTATCTATCTATCTCAATCTCTTCCTATCTATCCATCTATCTATCTATCTATCTATCTAAATCTCCTTCTTTCTTTCCTTCTCATTTCTTTCGAATCTATCAGCACTTGCCATCGTGCGTGTGCGTGCCCCTTTCTGTGTACGTGTGTGCGTGTTCAGTTTTTCGTGTCTCTGCCTTCGAGAATGAAAAACTCCCAAGTATCTAAGCGAGTTTTGTATCTCACTCCATCGTCGTTTCTCCGTTGTCCGTGTCTCTCTTTCAAATGCTGAGAAGCGAAAAAAAAAAAAATAACAAAAAAAAAAAAACTCATTAGCTGAAGGTGGGCGGCACTTCGAGTTTGGCGAGATGAGAGGATACCTTGCTGCAGTTCAAAATCAACTGCTTTCTTTAAATCGACGTTGCAGACACACAGGCAAGCAGGTGTGTCTGTGTGTGCGTCATACGTCGAATTCTCTACATCAGAGGTCCCCAACCATCGGGCCGCAGACTGGTGCCGGACTGCAAAGCATGTCCTATCAGGCTGTTAGGAAAACGATATGAGAATATTAGAAAACAAATACAAATCAAATTTCATTGATATTTCCTGTAATAAACTGGTCTCAATAGAAACTGTCTTGTAACTCACGTGAATTGGCAAAAATGCTGTGTTGGGGATGATCATTCGAAACATCGGAAGTAGGGGTGGTCAGATGATATATTACTTCTCTTGCCTTTTGCTAGGCAGTAATCCCTAAAATATCGGAATTTTCAAAAAATAAGCGAGCACAAACCAAGCAATAACTTAGCATAAACCTACTTTGCAAACTGAATACCCCACCCCACTTCTAAGGGGGAATTTTAAAAGGAAAAAAAAAACGATTTGTAGACATAAAACGGTTTAGATGTCTAAATTTTTAGCCATCTAGCTTAATTGGTGTGACTTGTTTGCATGATACAATCATAAAACGCCAGTCATCCGGACCAACTTGAAAACTGAAGAAACCTATGTTGACAGTTTGGGTGACATTTCTGCTGGTCGGTTTCTGATATAGAAATAAATTCATTTCCAGGGTTTTTTGTATCAAATCTGTTCGATGAAGCCTTAATCAGGATTAAGTGCGTTTGCAACTTAAAAGCAATGTGATTGACTTATCACAGATATTTCAGTTGTAATTAACCTCTCACCTTAACTTATCAACTGCTCCACTTAAGTATTGTTAATATTGAACCAGTCTGCGATGCAAAACAGGTTGGGAGAACCGTCTTACGATTTGGAACATTTAATAAGTGACATTTAGTAAATACAGTACTAAATGTGGCTATTTGATTCAGAAAATAACGATTTGGTACCAAAGAAGATTACGAAACATAGCAATCAATTACTCATGAATTATACGATAAATATACATAGAAAATAGATAGAAATATGTACTCTGATCCATTTTTCTTGCAAGCTTAATCAGATGATGAATAATCAGGCAAAGAATCACTTTAGATTGGCAAACTTTCGGAAGAGCAAGCTCAACTTTTGCAACTAAGGAAATGCCATTAGCCATAAAAAGACAAGGTTTACAACCAATGCATCCTCTCAATAATTACCTATATAGAGCATATAGAGCTGGAACACGGAATCTTACAAACTGGAACCATGCAACGTACACAGGAAAGAGAGATCACAAAACAGCACTCTATATTACAGAGTCAGAATTATGGGAAAATACATAAGAAAATCCAAATGGCAATGGACTTACCATATTTCAAGAATGTCTTACAACCACTGGACATCATAACTCATAATGCAGATCTCCAGATATTATGTGCGAAACTCTGACTGCCAAAAATTGAAATAGCGTGACAATCTGGACAAGTTTTAAAAGTATTGGCTATTTCCAACGACAGACGCTAACAGACTGATAATGGTGTCGACTATTCTAAATTTTACACTAAAGCAATTCAATTTGGTCTCAAGACCACACAAATTTGATTTCGTGCGATTAAAGATATCTGGAAACTCTGCCACTGTGAAGAAGTACAAGAATCTCCTGCTTTTCTAAGGTTTGTTTTACGTCCACTTCATTGTTTCAAAAACTTGAATCAATGCAGGTTTCCATGGTTTTCTAAAATAATATTAAGTGAAGAGGCAATGACCATATTTATACTTGTTAGACGTTTTTTTAGTGTTCCCAGAGCTAAATAATAAACTTCTCGAGGGTTGTTGTCTGTTTTGATTGATGTAGAATGCTTAGAATACGACATTTTGCTTGGCTGCCTTACGTATATTATATCGCACAGTTCTTTGTAGGTATTCAGATAATCCTGAAAACCTTTTTTAAACCTACATGCATCTCCAAAGTTAGAGTTGTACCTTTTTGCAAGCATTGCAGTGCTGTCAATTGTAGCGAAAATCTCATGCAAAGTTATTTTTCGAAGGATGGGGACACTCAGAAATATTCTCCAAGTAAATAAATCGAAATCATTTCTTCGCTATCTTCGTTAATCTCGATATAGAACCAACTTCACTAACAACTTTGTACCATTTCGGTTTATGGAAGCTTTCATGGGAATTCTCTACGCTCAGATATTAAGAGAAACGCGTGCCCTCCCTCACATACAAACAGGCATACGCATAAACACGTTCAGTTAACTGGGAAAGTATCATCATCAGTAGCAGCAACCATTTAGCGCCCTTCGTTGGACGGAGACCTTCCCCAGGATTCGCCAGACTTTTTTTTATCGGTAGCCTCTCATAGCCAATACTTTCTGAATATGCTTATTTTGTCATACAATATAATATTTTGCTGGCCAAAGTTTTGCATACGATATCTGTGAATCCACGTTGTGAGTCGTAATGTCAATTGGTTGTCTGACCTTCTTGCAACATGACCACTTCATAGTCATTTGAGATTCTGGTGGTTTTTATGATATCTCTGACGATTGTTTTTTTTTATATAATATACTGTGCTGTCTTGTGATCTCTCCATATGTAGCATGATTCTCTCTTGTGCACGCTCAATGGTTCTCAGTTTGAGGGTCAGTCTTTTGGTTAGATTGTGAGTTTCAGCTCCATACGTGACTATCAGGATGATGCATTGGTTATATACCCCCTTTTAAAAACTAATAAGATTTTCTAA
>OY735238.1:33533093-33598093 GCA_963457665.1 Thysanoteuthis rhombus | reverse complement strand
GATGAATCAGTTCTGCAATCTCTGGGATATCCGACCAGGCTAAAAGATAAAGCAATGAACATTTTATTAACATTTCTATTTAATTTAAAATGGCCCTTGTTCAGTGCGATTCATGTCGGGAGACTGACATAGCTAAGATAACCGCCTAATTCCTTCATAGACTAACCATAGATGTGACGTATTTTGTCGTTCTAAGGAAAAGCATTCTATTCTCCAATAAAAGATCCTGTCTTTTTCCCAAAACTATTATTGATGTTCTTCACCCAATTGCTTTGAACAACCAAGTTTCTAAATTATCAACAACATTATAACCAAATACCTAATGAATACAAGAGAAGAAAAAACAAACAAAACTGCTGGAACAAAACGTAGGAAAACTATTCTCTAGACCATGAACAGTTAAAAAATTCAACGAATATATACTGGAAAGATGTCAGTGAGTCCCGACTATAAGGCTCTGCCCTTCCCCGCTCTTCGTGGTCAGGTTAAAGAAATGGCTTTCATTTAGCTGCCCCAATCCACATCGTCTAGATTTTATACACTCATTCTTGGGCTGATTTTCAAATTACTACGTTACATCTGAAGCTTCGCAATGGTTCTCAGTTTTGAAAATGGTGTTGAAAAATTGATTATTTTTTTTAAAAATCTGCTCGTATTGGTCTTCCATACCTTCAAATTTACAGCATTGAATAAATGATATGAATATCAACGGACCCTGACATGGTGGAGGTAAAATTCAGAAAGCAAAGAATAGCAACGAGAATCAACAAGAATGTAATTTTAAAAAGATTTTATGCCAAGTCCACGTAGTTCAGATCACAAGAGTTGTAAAATTTAAATCTAACTTCGCTCCGGGTTAGAAGAACTGGAGTTTGAGTCTCACAGGGACTTTGCTTTTTATTTACTGCCAAAGGGAAGCCAACCTGATTATAGTTAATTATTGATAGTCATATATAATACATTATGTAATATATTAAAAATAAGAATAACAAGCATGGTCGTGCTAGAGTAAAACTCCCTTTCTTCATTGAAATCTAAAACGTAAACCAAACAGAATTCACTGCTGCACTATATATATATATATATACATATATATATATATATATATAAATATATATGAGCACTCTGGTGGATGGGGAGCTTCTGCGTAAATGAACATATTGCTTAAATTTAGCCTTACTGACCACCCAGTTCCGTAGTCCAGAGGTGGGATATCGGCCTCCAGGTCCGATGTGAGGGTTTTAATTCTGCCTTGCAGTACTGGATGGGTTAAAGTCTATAGCCACACTGAAGAGATGTAATACATCGAACAGCTGTCTGTGGATGACACAATAATTAATGCTCCTCTATTCAGGATTGAGCACTCTTCAAGTGAGGTAACTCATCCATTGTAAGCTTACGCGATGCTCTTCTATCGGAATAGAGCACTCTGGTGGATGAGGAGCTTCTGCGTAAATGGATATATCGCTTAAATTCAGCTTTACTGACCATCCAGTTCCGTAGTCTAGAGGTAGGATATCAGCCTCCTGGTCCGATGTGAGGGTTTCAATTCTGCCTCGCGGTACTGGATGGGATAAAAGTCTATAGCCACACTGAGGAGATGTAATCCATCGAAACAGCTGTCTGTGGATGTCACTATATACATATATAAAATAGTCAAATTTTGATTTCTCGATAACCTGATTCAGAAATATGTCTTCAGAAATAATAATAATAATAATAATAATAATAATAATAAAAAAAACTGTTCGTGGAATTTTAGGACGTCCAATGGGGTTGTATCAAGTCGTCTAAAAAAGTCATTAATCTTGATTTGGGCTCAAATTTTATGGGTGTCACAGAATCTTCGTTGTAGGTGATTTTATGTCAAGTAGAAGTTGGGGAATTTCGGGGGAAGTGCTTGCCCATCCTTTAAAGAGAGGGAATCTTATACTATGATAGGGGTTCTTAGATGTTACATTCATATATATGAAAGGATGAGGGCCTAGATGCCCATTTATAGGTACAAAACATGTTATATATCACAGGATAGAAATCAAAATATCAACTCGCACGATCGAACGCGAGTTGACCATCATTATCCAACAACCTAGTCGACACAGCGACGTCTGAGCGGTACAAGCCACCCGAGTCCAACTAAACGCTGACAAGTGACGGTACGGTCTGTATCTGCGTGTGGGTTTTTGAATGAAGGGAGGTCTCAGATCGCGATCGTGCAATAAGCCAGTTTGGGTGCAGCTCACCACCCAGGAAGACAGCGTGCGTTGTTCAGTAATAAAAACTTTGGATCACAGGCAGTGTGGTCTTTCGTCAGCGTTAGGTTTGATCATAGGCACCTCGCCTGTCAAGAAATTTTGGGAACCTAGTCTCACTTACCATAACTAATGTGGTGCATTCGATTCTCACTGTGTGCCTTGCACAGGTGACCCCTAAAAACTATTAGTATTAGGGTTGAGTTCAATTGTTCAGCAATTTTTCTTTTGAATTAATTCACGAGGATTTGCTGTTTGTCCATACTAAAACTAAAGTCCATTAGGGTAGGGTTAGGTTTAGGGTTTTCGTTTTCATGGTGGGGGGGGGGACTATCGAGCGAAACCATGATTTGGACTCTTCCTCGGTGAGATAAAGATATTTCTTTGTTTCTTTTTAGACTTCTGTATTTAAAAATTGAGGACGTTTGCTTTTTAAACGAAAAAGACCATACCCCACAACTATAGCCAAGTACCTGATTAACCTTGACTTTGAAAATAATGATGATGTTGCCATTTTGCAGGGGAGTAGTGATTAATCATAGTAAGAGGGTAAGTCTCAGATTGATTCTCACAGGGGTACCACTATTGTACCCGGTGCAAGGTTAAGCTAAGTACGGTACAAGCACAAATGAGTTATATCAGGGTATGAGAAAAGTCTGCCTGCTTTTAAAATCTGCATTGAAAATAATGCTTTGTTTTAGCTGGGCTCGAATACCGACATCTGAGAAGAAGAAGAAGAAGAAGAAGAAGAAGAAGAAGAAGAAGAAGAAGAAGAAGAAGAAGAAGAAAAAGAAGAAGAAGAAGAAGAAAAAGAAGAAGAAGAAGAAGAAGAAGAAGAAGAAAAAGAAGAAGAAGAAGAAGAAGAAGAAGAAGAAGAAGAAGAAGAAGAAGAAGAAGAAGAAACACTAATGGAGAAATAAAGAAAGAGTATATCACTGCCAAAGTCATCGTCACTAATACTGAATCAGAATCAGTTCATATATAGCTATGAAGGTTGTGTGTTTGTGTATGGGGGTTCCTGGATCCACCTGTAAATTTTATTAATTTTAAATTTTTTTTCTGTAGCCCATAACCTACCCTGCCACCCAAAGTCGTTGAAATTCATTGAGAACTTTTGAAGATAGTGTGGAAAAACATGGGTGACATGAATAAAAAACAAAATGAAAGAATATCTCTCAATCGAAAAAAACAAACAAACCCAAAACAAATAAATCATGGATTAAACCCTAAATTTAGCCAATCCTTTCTTACCCAATGGATTATCTTTCCAGAAAAAGTCTTTCATCAAGAACTTCGGGAGATGTTGTAAAGATATATACTTGCAATACAGGGGAGGTCACTGTGAAAAAAAATTGGATCCTCCAAATTTGATCAATTCTTTTGTAGCCTACGGCCAACTTTTCCTCAAATCATCATTGAGATTCGTTGAGAACTTTCAAAGATATTGTATAGACAGACGGACAGACAGACAGACAGAAAGACATAAATACATACATACAAACAGACGGATAGACATGTTGGTAGGAGTAAATAAGAAGCGTAACTTTCGAAGATAAAAACTGCCACCGTTCGATATGATCAAATGAGGTTGAGAAACCAGTTGAAAAGGAGAGGGTGATCTTTGTCGTTAATTCACAAGATGAGACACAATAGGGAGAGGGAAAGATATAGGGAGAGATAGAGAGGGATGGAAAGAGGGAGAGAGATGGAAGAGATAGACGCAGAAAAGGAAGAAAAACAGAGAGAAAAGAGATCGAGAGAGAGAGAGAGTGAAGAGAAAATAGACTGAGGATTCTATGGGGATCGAGAGCAGTAGATAAGAAAAGAGAAAGCAAAACAGAGAGTGAGAATTTGAGAAAAGAGAGGGACAAAGAGAAGGTGGCACAGTGACTGAGAGAGAAAACAGAGAGAGGGATAGAGTTCAAGAGAGATAGAAAGAGACAAAGAAATAACCGAAACTGAAGGCGAAACACAGAGGGTGGGAGAGAGGGAGGGAGGAATAGAAAACAAGAAAGAGCAGGGAGAAAAAGAGAGAGAGAGAGAGTGAAAAAACGCAGAAAGAGAGAGAGAGAGAGAGATAATAGAGAAATTGAGAGAGAAGGATGAAAGCACAAAAAAAGTTGTTGAAATGAAGATAAAGTGATATATATATATATATATATATATATATATATATATATATATAGAGAGAGAGAGAGAGAGAGAGAGGGAGAGAAAGAAAGAGAGAGAAATAAATAATGGAGAAACAGAGAGAGATGAAAATGAAAACATAGAAAAAGAGTTATTGAAATGAAGATAAAGTGGAAGATATATATAGAGAGAGAGTGAGAAAGAGAGAGAGATTGGAAAAAAGGAGAGACAACAGGAAGAAAGAGGAAGGAGCAGGAAGGGAGAAAGAGAAAAACAAAGAGACAAAAGTAGACATAGAGAGAATGAAACTACAGTAACCATACTGATAAACCGATTGCCATATATGGCAAAGTATAATTACTCCATTGTTTTCCATTTCCACCATCTTCTTTTTATTTCATTCATTTCTTCCTTTATTTCTTTACCGCAAAGCCATACAAAATAATATTTGCTTATCAATTGTCAGCCAATAATTTGCCGAAAAGTATGTAGATATATGTAGATACCCCGTTCCTGTCCGACCCTGCGACTTTGAACTTATCATTGTCATTCCCCCCCCCACTCCAATTACTGCGATAATACTGGTATTTTTGTCTCCATAATGGCAGGAAAGACTTTGATAATTTACTTTGTGATAATAGTATTAATCTATTAATAATTCGTTCTCACCAACCTACCTACCTACCTACGGTGTCGGTAACGCTTCCTCAAGTTCACCACAAAACATTTATTTAGTGCTGCAATTTAATTTATCATTCCTGGATCCCAAAATGTTTCGTAATTGCCAATCTACGTGTCTGAAGACACACACACACACACACACACACACACACACACACACACACACACACACACTATATATATATATATATATATATATGCTACATGGTAAACAACTGATGATCCCTAAAAGAGAACTTCTATACGTTATACCATAATAACAAAGTGTGCAAAGTGTGTGTAAAACAGGGGAAAAACACTCAAGAAAAATTGCGTAAATTGCATTGACAGATGTTTGGAAAACAAGCAACTGAAGAGACAGGGAAAATTCTTGAAAAAGCTTTTTAATGTTTAAAGCTTGAAGTTATAAAGCTTTGTGAACTATAAATATATGTGTGTGTGTGTGTGAGCAGCAATAGATGTACAACGAAGATGTGTAAAAGTATTAACTAGATCTTCAATTCAGAATAGTGCTCAGTACCATCGGAAGAGTGATTAAATCATGAATAAAGATTATTTTACCGGTGCATTAAGGACTGTAAGTTTCATTTCACTTCTGAAAGATTTTCAAATGGACAGTCAAGACATATTTCTATTTTTACCATGATACTCGTCAGAAATTCTAACTTTTGGGAGCTGATTCTAGGTAATATTTTTTGCTTGATCTAATCTGGTTGCCCTGTAACATACTATGGGATTTAGAATGGGGACAGGAAGAAGATCAGATGTTTTTTTTCGTTTTTTTTTTGTATTGAGATGTTAAAAGAGTTCTGATTATTCTATTTTTCATAATCAGTTTTTATTACTTTGTGATTTTTCCGAAAAGTATACAACCAATGCATCCTCCCAATAATCACTTATGGAGCTGAAACGTTGGACCTAACGACGAGACTCGCAAACTGAGAAGCATGCAATGCGCTCATGAGAGAATCATGCTCGACCTCTTGCCAGAGATTGTTCAGTAAACGCCTGGCTGTTTTTTCGTCAAAACCTCTTTGTTTGTTGCATATAGACTATTACAGGTTCAAAATATAACGTGTGAACTATCACATGTCCAAAATATTTAGTTTATTGTTTTGGTGATCCTTTGACTTTAAAGACAGTGGAAAGTTAAAAAAAAATGAATATACGGATTCCCCGCTTGGGACCAGTCACTTTTTGAAATCCAGTACTCAATGATGTTCAAATGTCACCGATATTTGTATTGATGACACATACATTATTTTCTGTATCCTTTCGTTACTCATCTGAAAATTTGTTGCTATACTTAAAATTTTAACAGTCTTCAAATCCAAAAAATATCCATGTGTTACAGAGGCACATCTGACTAGTAGGATCAATAAGACACGATGGCGTCACGTGGTTTGAGCCAAGACCGTCTCAAAATATTAACTTCCAATATGCTCGGCAAGACCGTCAGGACGAACTTCAGGTCAAGCAGGGGGCACGGTTGGCACCAAATACAAGCTATGGTATACAGACAACATTCATGCGGGATGTTCATTTTTTGGACCTTTTACATGTTAAGAGTTTCAGATAAGACATTGTGTAATTGTACAACTGAGAGGGGTTCGATGTTGAGCAGTTGCAGCAATGTCTTACTAAGCTAAGCTAAGTATTATTGAGAGCACCTGACTTTGGAATGTTGGTTAGTGACCCCTTTTTAATGAATGACGTCCTCACTGAGTGATTCACATGCGTTGCCTTATGTCTTAATTTAGTCCACGAGTATCTTAACCATGAACCAAGAGCAATATTGAATTTGCACGTTTGTATGAGATAATTAATTGTAAATCCAAGTCCCACGCTTCTGCAATCTTCAGAAAAGGGTGAATCTCGGAGTAAACAAGAAGTGTTGGTTTCTATGTATCCATACATTCATATATACTGAGAGAGAGAGAGAGAGAGAGAGAGAGAGAGAGAGAGAGAGAGAGAGAGAGGGTTTTTAGACCTAAAGCGGAGAAGATTGACCATTATTGCATGATAACATTTTTTGAGCGTTCCCTATCCCAAGGATTCCCGAGGAAACAAGGTGTATCTCCGTGTGTGTAGATGTGTGTGTGTGTTTGCGTATGTGTTTCCTCTCTTTCAGCTTATCATTTGTAGTACTTCTATTTTTGAAGGGTGCAAAATTTCATAGCTTGTCCCCACTTTTGATAATTCTATTATTTTTGTTTTTAGTGCAAGCATCTGTTGCTTGCCGATATAATCTGCGTCTGAGGCGTGTTTTAAATTCCCTATTTTCTGATTACTGCTGCTATCCCTTTTATGCTTTTTTCCTTCTTTTTTCTCCTCTCATTCTTCTATAAGATCTCATTCTTATATAAGATCTGCCTCTTGATTCCGTGTTCTTTAGTTTTTTTATTCCAACATCCCTACCCTTTCAGATAAGTTTTATTACTGCTTTTGATTGCCCCTCCGTGTCTTTGTTTACGTCTCACAAACAGACTACTGGTCATTGTAAATGAAAACCAATCACGCGAACAGGAAGGTTCCGGAAGTGGCTACTCACGAACAGATCACCGACGTACAATGGATCAACCAATCAAAAAAAGCCTTTAGAATACAACAGACCTCTTTGTTAGGTCTTTGTAGATTATAAGAAAGCATTTTTACTCGATGGAACATACGACAGATCTCTACTCGATGCGGGAACAAGGTGTTAAGGAGAATTATAGAGAAGTCATTCAGAACAAATACGAAAATGACGCTGCAATAATTAGTCTACATAAAGATACGAATGAGATAAAGATAGGAAGAGGGATAATACAAAGAGATAAAATAACACCTAAACTATTAACAACGGGCCTTGAAAACATCTTTCGGAAAAATGACGGGATAACAATGAGGATAAACATAAACAAAGGATATTTAACCCACTCAAGATTAATCGATGACGTTTCCGTGACGTCAAAAGCATCAGAAGTATTACAAAACATATTAACTGATCTAAATAGGGGAATGAAAAAATAGTTTGGTGGACAGAACAAAGACGAAAGTAATGTTTGATATATAGTCCCCCCCATCCAAAAAAAGATCACGAGAATAGAAGACGATGCGCTAGAAGAAGTTGACGAATACATCTATCTAGAGTAGGTAATGACGATACATAACGATCAGCTGGAAATCATTTGGTATGAATAGAGACACATTGAAGAGCTTTTTGCCAATTCGATTAAAGTGTACAGTAAACAAACAATACATATCAGCTAGGATCTATTGATTCGAAACCAGAAAATTGAAGAACAGACCGACAACCAACTGAGAATCGCATATAAAGACACAGAAGGAACTACACAAGGGGAAACTCTGAGAGATTGAAGATCAACATGGATCAAAAGATACAGTACATTGAAGGAAATCATTCAAATGATTAAACAAAAATGGAGATGGGCTGGACAGTGGATAAGAAGAGACAACAGCAGATGGAGCAAAAGTCTAACCAATTGGTGCCCATGGCCAGACACAAAATGGAATACAGAGGTTTGCCAGTAAGATATGGTAGAATTTAGCACAATCATTGGCATCGTGGAAGGAAATGGAAAAGGCATTAGTCCAGCAATGGACATATGATGGGTATATAAGTTTCTGTACATGATAAGTGCCCAACGAACCTCTTTTAGAAAGTCGGTATTTTCATCACTTTTAGAGGGACTACAGTCAAATGGTTTTTTTAATTTTCAACTTTGAACAATATAGATTATGATGCAGAGTCGTAAAACCTCGAAATCATAAAAACGGGGAAAAAAATAACAAGAATTGTAGCTCTGGAAATAACAAAAATGTCAACTTTTCAAAAAATGTTCGTCGGGGACTAATCTTGCTCGGCAACTGATATATATATATATATATATATATATATATATATATATATATATATATATATATATTTGTATTTATATATATATATATTCTGAAGGGCTTAAAGCTTCATACACTTAACACATTGAAAAAAACCTTTCTCCTAAAATATTTCCGTCTCACTCCAGTTACTTATCATACATATGTAATTTATGAAATTTTCCTTAGTATTTTTTCATGTTCACATATACTTCGTTATAAAGGTACTAGACTTCGTATATATATGTCTAAAAACCTAATGGGACTATAATATATACATATTCATTATCTACTTAATTACAAATCAATTTTATCCCCTTCAAAAAAAGTTTCCCTTGGATGATGTACACTGACAGAGATTTTGTTCCCATCCCCGGAAACAGTGCTTGGAGTCTTCAACTGACGCTACCTTGAATGGGGTCTTCACGACCTGTTGGATGTTTTCAAAAGTTCCCAAAAGGCGACATCCGATTTTGATGTTGATTTGAAAGCAAATGATCAAGATTCCTGCAAATATGTCATAAAAGTTGACAAATCATGGATTTTTGAGTGTGACCCGGAAACCAAACGTCAAAGTGATGAGAGGCACAGAATCAAACCATCACGTCCTCCCCCCCCCAAATTGGCAAATTCAAATTTAGTATCGTCGAGTTATTTTTAAAAAGGTATATGCGGATTAAAGACAGACAGTCGATCCAATTTACCACTCGTGTCATGCCTGAGATCGCTTATTCTTGGGTGTTTCAACATGATAATGCCCGCTGTCACACTGCACTCTCTGTGAACGAGTTCTTCATTGTAGATATTTCATATCATGCCTGGAGAAGACCGTAGAATGAACGTGAAGAATAGATTGCCTGAACAAAGATTGAAAATTACTATCTCTTCTGAATGGTATAGATAAAGCTGATAATGTCTCCCCGAGTCTTCAAATAGCAAATATAAGTATATTCAATCAATATTTCAAACTTTGGAGTTATTTCAGTTATGTAACAATATTACTACACCAAAATCCGATGAGTCATACACGAAAAAACCATAACATGCACAAAAACTGATGATGTGTACAACAACATAAATATATCACATTTTTTTCGATACGATGCATAGACAGGAATAGAATAGACCAGATATATTTTATTCCACTAAAAAACAAAACAAATAATTTTTTGGACAACAGAGGTAAGAAAACTGATAGATTAACTAAAGAGATGATTCTTTTTGAGATTGTGTTCCTTGAAGTATTCCGTTTGTTTCAAAGTTGTAAGGGGTTTCATTTTTGTGAACATTAAATTTCTTACGAATAAAGTAGTTGAAATGTGATACGTATTTTTGGAATAATATTGTATGGGGAAATGCATCCGGTTTTGTGTACATCTTAGATTTTAATGAAGCTGGTGAGTGCAGCTAAGTTCGTATGAACAGTCATTGACTAGTATTTTCTTTAATGTTAGATTTAATCGCTTTTTTGCCACAATTACTCAGGCTATCAGTCTACGGCAGCGAGGTTTTAGCACAAGAGGATAATGAAGGATTTGTAAGGAGCCATAGATGGTTGAAGAACTTAGGTCTACACTTGAATTATTCTGTAATTAATTGTTCAAATTCAGTACAAAATTCGAACGAAGTCAGACTATCTTCTGGATCCAAAGAAATTTATTTTTGGCACTTCGTCAATGTACATCTTAGCTAGGGAGACTAAGTTATGTACCGAGATGATAGTTAAGAGTATATTATAGGGGCTAGCAGAGGAGATGAAATAAACTGACAAAAATATCTCCCTGTACCAAGTCAATCAGAAAAGAGAAAGAATTAATAATAACTGCAATAAAAGGTACACAAGTGAACAATGAAGTGAAGAATGATCCTTTATACCCACGGTCAAATCAGCTTCAGGGCTGGGTAGAGAATAAATTAACTCTGTTTTGTGTGATTTGACATGTGAGCTTTTACAAAAGATGCCAGGGTCTTCAATCAACACTTTATAACCGTTAAACACTATTCCTGACGATAACCTGGAGGTATTGGGTGAAACATTATTCAGAAACATAAGATTTTAACAGAACGTAGAGATTAATTTGTTGTTAAGTAAATTCATGTGTCACTTGGGAATGGTTCATAATAAGAGCCATCATCTTGTTTAAAGAAGAAAACCATGTCAACATAAGGGTTCGTCTTGATGCACACGTTATCCTGCAGCTCTCGGCATCAGCAGATGTATAATCAAGTTTTTATCATTTACCTGGCTGTAATTACAAGCATAATACTGATTCCATAATGTCGAGGTCATTGGGGCGTTATACTACTTTTTCGTTCTTTACTGCGTCCTTTTGGGCAAGGGGGATAACTTTTTGGGCAATGAAGAGGTTTCATCTTATCAGTAGCCAGGAAATGTTATCTACTCAATCAATCGCAAACCAGTGTTGAGACACTCTAATCAAAATATTTTTCTAGAACTCAAGAAGAGGTAAATCCATACATTTCCCATGGGCAATCGTACGAAGTGTACAATCTCAACCAAATCTGAGTTTAAACGCATTTCACAGATTTTATTTTGCATACTATTAATCTTAAACCTAAATCAATTTACCATTGCACAGTTTAAGGTCAAAGGTTGACTGTACCATGTAAAGTTCGTTTTGAGTATGAACGGTCGGTGACAGAGTCCCAATTCCTATTGCACGCTTCAGCTTAGTGATACTTGCAAGTCTAGTCTGGTCGAGAACAGCACCTTATACCAACAAGTTTTCACGACCAAACCCTTGGCAGGTTCACCGGAGGGATAATTCGACCCTAGCCATACAGATTAGAGTGCTTCATAGCTGCTGAGTGTATAGGGAAATTAGTCCTTTTTTTCATTTGTCATAGTTTCGAATGAATCATTTTTAAATGTATCTTCCGTCCCTGATTGTTTACTAACATATACCTGTAGAAAATGAAGGGTCATTTATGTACAGATCAGCACTAAGGATTCTAAAGTTATCTTATTAAGTAATTCATTTCTAATTATTCAAGAATCCTCAAGTCTTAACTCATCTTGAACTGTTCTAATGTGTGATCAGGCATGGTGTCTTAAGAATCTCTATATCATAATTTTCATTATGTCATAATAGGAAAGTAAATCAACCTAATCAGAGCAATCCATTTGATCCCGAATGGAGAAGGAATTTGCCTATATGGTCACTATAAGTATAGATATAATACCTCGTCCCAGGATTCAAAGAACAACATTTCATACGCAAGAGCCTGATAGATATTATTAAAATTACTTGTTCAGTGAATGAACAGAAATCAGTGTTTTAACCAGTCGTTCATAGTAAGAAATTTTGATCGTTGTGTCTTCGAGCTCAACCTTCAAGAACAAGAAAATCCCATTAGTCATTGAAAGAAGGGTATATAACCAATGCATCCTCGCAATTGTCACCTATGGTACTGAAACACGCAACCGAACTATGAGATTGGCCCTCAAACTGAGAACAACACCACGAGCACAATGAACAATCATGCTCAACATCACATGGTGAGATCACAAGACACCACAGTATAATTGGAAAGAAGTCAGAGATATTATTGAATCCATTTGGAAATACAAATGCCAATGAACTGGTCATGTTGCAGAAATATCAGGACATCACAAATCATAGGATAGATCCCCAGAGATCATATGCAAAAGTGTGGCCGATGAGATGCCACGACGAACAAGACAATTGCCTGTTCCGTGACGCCCATGACAGAGAGGTTTGGAGGTATCTGGGGGCAAGTCTCAGTCCAACAATAAACACTAAGAGACTGCAGCTGCTGCTGATGATGATGATGATGGTGATGGCAATGAATGAGGAATTAGTAAAAAGAAAGAAAAACTGGTGCTCTTTTGAAAAGTATTGAATCTTCCGGAAAAGTTTTTTCCCCGAGTTTCAGGTGAGAGATACAGGTGGATGACATTCATGATGGGGAAGGTGAGGAAGATTGAATTTGATAGGTGTTAGGAGCGAGGGTGTCAGGTTGGGGTTGATTATACGTACAGGGGGTACTGACTGCGTCTGCTTTTAGCCTAATTAACAGCAGAAAAAGTGTCAGGGTGCCGGCTACACAGATATTGACTTGAGCGGTAACGAGGATGAATGAAGAACCATAAACGAGGTGAAAAAGTACTACACACATGGATACATACGCATGTACATATATATATATATATATATATATATATATATATATATATATATATATATATATATATATATGTATATATACATATGAACTATACATGCATATGCAAATATATGTATAAATACATACATATATATATGTATATACATATATATATATATATATACTCTGTATTACTCTCTGAAATATATATTCAATATATGTGCACATATATATCAGAGTTTTACATATGCATGTAGGTTTCAAAGTAGATGTAGTTACACGTTCATTGAATGCATATATATATATGACTTTTTTTTTGCTGAGATGAAATAAGGGGATGTACATATGTACAGGCCTAAACATACATATATTCGTAAATAATATAAATACATGCTTGGATACAAGTATATATATATATATATATATATATATATATATATATATATATATATATATATATATATCTTTAAAAATACTCTTATATGTAACTACAGACATAATGAATACATACTTATATTTATTCGTTATGTGTGTCGGGGGCGTCTTCGTGTCCATATATATTTACACTTCTATCTGAATATGCTTGTGAAAACCAGATTTACATTTGGGAATGGTATATCATATACATTTATATCAAAAAGTTTGAACTATACACATGGAATTGTGATTAGATAAGTGTGTATAGGCAATTTTTGGCACGATACATATGTAAGTATAAATATATCACCAGCCTGATGATGAATAAGTTAATTTAAACCTATCATTTTTAATCATTTTTCAACTCAATTTTTTTCTTCTGTGATATATGCACACACACACACATATATATATATATGTATATATATATAAAAAGATCAGATTTTTCAATGAACTGCAAGGTGCAATGTCCTGAGGGTCTCTTCCTCAGAGCAATATCTGTTAAGCAACTGTCTCTATTTATTTCCCAATTAACATACGAGAGATTGTACAAGCTGCCCAAGCGGCTGGACCCTGGGTGCTAAAACTTGTCTGTACAGGTAACTTGAACAAAAGATCAACCCTGGACATAGAAAGTCATAACAGGTCAACTACATTTTATATCCTAATCTGTGAGCTCCTATTCTAAGATTCCCAATCTGTGGAAGCACGAATAGCCAAGTGATTAAGGTCCAAATTCGGGTGGAGAAAATTATTTTCTGTTAAACATCATATGCTTTCAAACAAATCGCACCTACTGGACAGTTTTGAGAAAAACTTAAAAGGTATTAGATAGATCGTTCTATTTACAATGTATCAATGTTTCAAACATTCAGGAAATTTCTTATTTAGAAAAAATGTCCGAAGTTTGAAAGGGAGATCTATTTACGATGTAGATATAATGCTGAGCTGGATTCTTGTTTAAAGTCAGTCATACGGAACAATGGATATGAATTTCTCAGACTCTGAAGCAACAATGAAACGCTAAATCAAACCATTACCCAAAACCTATGCACAACAATCGACTTTGGACAATATTCAAATAAGATGGTCTGCTTTTATGTGCGAACTACTAACGCAAAAATGAGCTCATGGCTGCTCAGTTCTAAGATTAATGATTTGCTGCGGTTTCAGAAGGGTGTCCCCTGAAGTGTAGGTAGGTGTGACCGGGGAAGGGGAGATGATGGTATATACGCATCATCAACTTACATAATTCTATGAAATCTATACAAAAATATATGGGTTGTTTCATTTGAGTTTGTTTACCCGGGTAACCGGGTACCCCAGCCAGCTAGGAATATATATATATATATATATATATATATATATATATATATATATATATATATATATATATATATACTTCTCTGTATCTTTGTACAGTTGTGAGACATACTTGTGTGAAATACATATATCTATTCATGAGTATATATAATTATATACAGTTATACATATACATGCATACGTATATATCTTTGTGGAATTTGTATGAATTCATATATATATATATATATATATATATATATATATATACATATATATATATATATATATAAACGTTCACACACACATATATATCTATATCTATATCTATATATATATATTTGTGTGAATTACAAATGCATACTGGAATCGAAGTATACAGATAATGTACTGTGAACTACGCATACACATATGTACATGTACCCCCCATATATATATATATATATATATATATATATATATATATATATATATATATATATATATATATATATATATATATATATAGTGAATTATAAATGCACATTGGATTAGAAGTATAAAGATAATATACGGTGAAGTTCGCATACACATATGTACGTATATATATATATATATATATTGGAACTATGGAAAATGAGAAAAAAATGCTTTGTGCATATGGGAGAAGAAAAAAACTAACGACGGACATCAGATGGCAAATTATATCGTTTCGCCCAAGATCATGTAATCCGTGTAAAAAAAAATGGGAAAGCCAAAAATTTAAAAAATCACAAAAACAAAAGAGATATTCTGGCGAATGCGACAAAGATATTTTTGTGCATTAAGGTAAGTAGATGAGAAATTATATAAGTAATCAATGTTAATAAAGTCTCAGAGAGGAGTGAGCGAAAAGGTATGGATATAATCTCTGGAAGCAACAAAAAAATGCAGAAGTCAATGTGTGGAAGTGCAATCATATAGCAGTAATAAATCTATCTATCTATCTATCTGTCTATCTGTCTATCTATCTATCTATCTATCTATCTATATATATATATATATATATATATGTATATATATGTATATATATAAATGCATATTCTGTAGGCCTATGCTTATCCGTATCTCTATATGCTGTATCTATTTCAGGCGATTCATATCCACCTATCTTTTCAACATGTCTCTCTCTCTCTCTCTCCCCCCTCTCTCTCTCTCTTCCTCTCTCTCTCTCTCTCTCTCTCTCTCTCTCTCTCTATATATATATATATATATATATATATACATTCATATTTATATACATATTTATCTATTGTACTTATGCATAAATACTCCCTACACTTTACACACACATATATATATCAGAGTA
Source organism: Thysanoteuthis rhombus (assembly GCA_963457665.1). Classification (NCBI taxonomy): domain Eukaryota; kingdom Metazoa; phylum Mollusca; class Cephalopoda; order Oegopsida; family Thysanoteuthidae; genus Thysanoteuthis; species Thysanoteuthis major. The sequence goes on along the minus strand of OY735238.1, from coordinate 33,581,956 downwards.
AAATATATAATATCCGATGTATGCTGGGTTTATTTCTTAAAGTGACATTAGGTTGAGTTAGAGTTTATCTTGAATTATGATGAAGTGAAGGATTCACTGCACAAACATGTTTATGTTTCTGTCCTATTTGGACTTCCTCCGGAGATTCTTCCGGTTCATTTTACATTCCTATTTAGGACATTCCTTTGGGTTAGGGTGTCTATTTTTCTATGTGTTATGATCTTCCTCTTGTTCTTTTTATGTATTCTTTTCCCCTTTCTTTTTCCCCCTTTTCTTCGTTTTATGGTTGGTCATCGCTGGATATGTTTTTCTGCTTTATTTAGTGGAGATACTGTGCTAGTTGGTAGTTATAAATCATGATTTAGCAGGATTTAGTGTAGACATTTTCATTATCAGTATATTGTTAAACCATCATCATTTTGTGGGTTTTTTCCTCTCTGAGAGTGTTTTATTCAAACTTAAATCTGTTTCCCAGTGTTACGTTTCAGGTGTTAGTTAAATTTTTCTGAGTTCAGTCTGTTTCTCCATATGTAAGATAATTATGGTGATTAGGTTTTTCTTTATAGTGGCTGGATGTATAATATGATAATAGTGTTAATAGTATTAATAAGGTGAATAAGATTGCTACAGTTTTTAAACTTTGATATGATTGTAAGTGGAGCGTTAAATTGTTTTTAGATAGAAATTCGTGTGGTGTCGGCATTTTAACGCCATTGCATTTTTTCGATTTAATAGTTCTGTTTTAAAGATTTCTTTTTGTTTTATTGACAAAATTGAGGATTTGAAATTTTGCATTGAGGCATAGGTAACATAGGGTTCCAATATTCAGGCATATGTGTTTGTTTTGATATTTTCCATTTTACTGCAGGTTCAAGGTTCCCATTGGTTAGTCTCCTAAAATATGTCGACGATGATGTACCGTATCTGCATTTTTCGATTGTGAATAATGATGAATGATTGACTAATCTTAGTTCAAAGGGTATTTTTCACGTCTAAGGGTTTTCTCTTTGGTTGATATTTCAGCTTGGCACAATATGTCCGATATGAGATATTTGTTTTGCATAGAGCATCCAATTTTGTTGGCATCATTGCAATTTCGTTTATCAATGCTTTTTCCATTTACATTATTTCTAATTACTTTATTGTTATGTTTTGTTATGAATTCACCATACTTATCCGTACAACTATTGCTAATTTTCAGTTTGTTTTTGCAAAATGTTTTATTCAATGGGTGGTTAGGGGGATTTTTTTTTTCAATTTATTGGATGAATATTTTTCCTAAATCAGTTTTTATTTGTGGGGTGAACGGTGGTGTATACCTATTGATTTTCCAACATTTACTTTTTTGTTGTTGCTACGTTTTACTCTATTTGATTTTACTTTTTCGTCATATTTGAAGTTAGTTTTGGTGACCCATAGTCTTTTAAGAGTTTACTGTATTTATTTCTGACATCGTTGAATATTGTTTTATATCAGCTTAGTTTGTATTCACGTGGGATCTTCTTGATTATCTTGTTTTGATGGTTGGATCTTGTGTTGATGTACGTAATTATAGCATTTTCTTCTCTATGCAGTTTATTGATGTTATTATCTAGATTAAAGGCAACATCTAAAAAATGTAAAAAAATTGCATTGGCTTTAATTTCAACTCTAAAATTCAATTTTTTCATTTCTTTTATGATGCATTAGAAAAAAAATCGCATTTTTGCGCGTTGCTGTTTTCTTCAATTAATAGGCCGTCATCTTGGTAGAGTTTTATATTTTTAGACCTCAGTTTTTTGGTGAGGCTATACATAATATACAAACCAATCAAGCTCGACATCTCGGCTGAATCGAGACCACCCATAGAAATATCAAAACCAGAGAAATTTTCTTAGTTGTCCTGGATTATTGAACAGTTCCGTTCGCTTACAGTGTTGGACTTTTTCAATATATTCATCATTAATGCAAGTGTACATCTTTGCGAATTCTATGGCTTCTTTGAAGACTCCTTTGGATATTGAAGGGCAGTAGTCCATGATGTCAAATTATACATAAGGACAGGTATTTTTTGCTTAATGTTGCAAAACCAGGTAATAGCCCCATTTGTGTTCACCCATTTGTTTAGATGTAGTTATTTTTCGATGCTGTAGTTTATGTCTTCTAATGTATTTTTACTGATTTTCTGTATGTGGGATTTACTAGGGTTGATTAGTCTAGTTGGTTTATGAAATCTGGTTCATGGTCTTTCATGAGTAAGTGAGCATCTTTTTTTTTTGTAATTTTCCTACTCTATTGTTGATTTATAATGCGTCAGTTATGTTTTTGGTCTCCTCATCTATAGTTACTTAACAGTTTTTTAAATTTTTGGTGTATCGTGAGAATCTGTTGGTTTAGACTTTGTTGTAGATTTGGTAATTTGTTCCATATATATTGTTAGTCTTGTCATCTTTTATGAATATGTTGTTTGATTTGTTGATTGGTTCTATTTCTTTCTTTTCTTTTTAAAAAAAATTCTCTGGAATGGGCTTAAATGTTTTGTTTTTTTTTTTAAACTGTGATGATAAAGTTTTCCAGTAGTTTTCTATGTGGTGGGATTTTTTTTTTGTGTTTTGAAGCCGAAAAAATCTTTTCCCTAGTTTTGCTTTTGGGATTCGCTAATGCACAAAATTACTTTCCATCTCATGCGTCCGATATGATCTTCCGTTTTCCCACAGCAACCGTAATCGGCACTGGTGTTTGTAATGGTTGGGGATGTCCTTGAAGGGGTGTTCGATGTTTAATTTTTCCATTAATGTTGCTCGTAGGAATAACATCCGTAAAAGTGCTCTACTAGAGTGTTCAGCTTGGAGCTATATTACACAATATAAGGAATACGATATAATATAACACAATGTAATATCTGATGTTTGATTATTATTATTATTATTTTATACCTCCGGCCACTTTAAAGAACAACCTAATCAATATAATTATCTTTTTAAAAACAGACCGAACCCAGAATAATTGAACTAAAAACTAAGGTCATATGAAAGTGAAACCCAACACTAAGAAACAAATTCAAGTGTGAATAGAATACCCTCAGAGAGGAAACATACCATACTGGCTGATAGTTTAACCACATACTGATAACGAAAACGCTATATCCTGCTAGTTCATAGTTTATAACTAATGAAAAGCACAGTTTGTCCGCTAGATAAAACTGAAAAAAACACAACAAGCAATGACATACCACTAAACAAAGAAAAAAAAAGATTAAAAAGAGGAGATATATAGATAGAATAAGAGGGAAATCCTACAACCTTGAAAAATAGACTCCCATAAAAATCCTAAATAAGAATCGAAATAGAACCGGATCATTCACCCGAAGAGGCCCAGACAGGGCAGAAACATAAACGTGTTTGTGTTCCGAACACTATATTTCATTACACACACACACACACAGACATAGACACAGACACAGACACACACATATATATATATATACAATGTATAAAGAAATGGATGATTCACAATACAAACACGTTTATGTTTCTGTCCTCTTTGGGCTTCTTCGTAAGGAAAATTTGATTTATTTACATCTCTATTTACGACATTATTAGTGTGTGGAGGACTATTTTTCTGGGGTAAAAACCTTCCTCTTATTTTATCTATAAACCTTTTTTCCCTTTTGTCTTCTCCAATTGTTGGCCGCCGTTTGTATTCTGTTTTCTGTAGTAGAAGTGGGTTCACGTCTGATAATTATAAATTACTCAGGGTGTTTCAGACCCTTCAACAAAAACTGTCACTAAAACGTCAATTTTTAAGTTGGCCCGGTTGTCTGGCTATGTATGCATGTATGTATGTATGTATGAAGCGTACTGGTTGCATCATGCAGTTCGCGGGGTGAACGTTTTGATATTCACTCCTTGTGCCTAATAAAAGTTATTTAGAAAAAATCTCCTTAAAATAGATTCTCCATTAGGGTTCAATTCACAATGTAAATTCTTGCTAAATTGATGACTTAATTTGTTCTAACTTGTTTTTAAAAAATAATTTTCTAGTGATCATCGCTCAAACGGTAGGAGATGGAATTGATTTATTCAAAGATCAGCCCAATATCCAATTTTTGATCGATTCCCCTTAACGAGGCATGCTGCAGAAAGACATGGGTCTCATGACAGTTTCTATTGAGTGACTTACCAGACCTGTAATGAAAAAATCGATCTTTCCATTATTAAAAAAGAAGGGAAGATATATTTTCAACGGAAATAGTTGTCACTTGATCCCGTGTGACAACTAGAGGGAACATTGAGTGTTAATAAGACAAAAACAATTATAGATGCAATCTGGGTGCCTGAGAGAAACGAAGGGGAATATTTAACAAGAAATCACTCAAAGGATGTGCACCTCAATTAACTTCCTTCACCAAATAAACCGAAAACAAATTCATCCTGGAATGAAATCACTTTTTTTACCGTTATCGTGTCGACAGAAATGGGCAAATTCAGAAATGCATTGGAGAAAAAAACGGAAAAATCTCTCTCCGTCAGAAATAAACCCGAAGGATCACCCCCCGAATCTGATCGCTCCGTTTAATACCCTGTAGCCCACACTTCAATAAAATAACATTGAAATTCATTCATTGAGAACTTTTGGAAATATTGTTCGGACAGACCGAAAGACAGAAACAGTCGCATACATCAGCCTCTCCAGCTTCGTGAGAAGATATGAAAATAGTTACACAGAGCAATTGTATTAAAACATTTATCAAAGCCAAAATAGCATATGTCGCGAGTTCGGTGACGGAGATGAAATAGGAGTTGAAGGTGTGAATATATCTAACGGTAATTATATATTGAATTATTTTTAGATAAACCATTGTCAATTATGATCAATTTTCGACCAGTATTTCTTTCATCTAATTCCAGTTAGTTTCCATCGAAACTACTTAGACTGCTATTCCATGGCAATTAGTAAACAGCTCTCTGTTTCCGATCCTTGTAGTGTATTTATGGTTGTGGGATGGCCGTCTGAGTTGTTGCTATAAAAAGCCGCTGAGAACAGGAGAAAGTTATGTCAAACGCTCCCAGAAGGAATACTGAATAAGACATGACTGGATGGGAACGTTGTTCCACTGGGAACTGTGCAAACAATTTTGGTTTGACCATATAGACAAATGATCCAGGTACACAATATTTCATGAAATCATTGGGATCTAAAACCATTTTGAAATCTGATTTTTCCTGAACAGATACTGTATCGATAATGACAGATATTTCCTTTTTTGTCTCTCACTGTAATCAATGGGGGTCTTGTACATCTTTTAATCTTTTTACTGTCTTCAAAATTGAAAAATCAACTAAATTAAGCAAAGAGGCCTGGTCTCTAAATAGAAACAGTTGTGCAAACAACGCTCTTTAGCAGCATGCAGTGTTGGGGTGATCAATTTAAAAGAATTGGAAAATGGGATGATCAATGACTTAGTTATTTCTCTTGCCATTTTTGGGCAATAATCATTAAACAAGTCTGCCCCCCCCCCGAAAAAAAACAAATATGAATGCTCTGTGAAATTAATTTGGGGATAAGTTCAGATAAAAAAAAAACTGACATTGCTAATCGAAACCCTCATTAAAAACCTCAAATGGCAATGGACTGGTCATGTTGCAAGAATGTCAGACAACAGCTAAGCATCACAAACCACAACAAGAGATCATATGCAAACTGTACCGAGTAGAAAATATGATGAAATGACGATCTAAGCAAGTTCAAAAAATACTGGCTCCGTAACGCCCATGATAGAGAAGTCTGAGGAGGGATTATAATGCTGACAGGTTGCTGCTGCTGATGAATCCCAACTTTAGTATATTTCACATACCTTTTTCTTCACCTATGTCCCTGTTTAGGAAGGAAGGGAACAAAATAAAAACGTTTTGTTGACATAAATATATATCTTATACATAGGTTTCTCTCAATTGTTAAGTTGGTCTGCCTGACCGTAGTATGTAAGTTTTCAATGTGTCAGTCCTCTAGCTTCATGGATGTGGCCTGTACGTGAAATGCATACATAGCCAGCCAGGCAGACCAACTTAAAAACTGAGAGAAACCTCTGTTGACAGTTTTGATGACACTTTTGGTTGACAGTATCTAATATCTGTGAGACTCATCAGACTAGTGGGAGACTTGTTTGAGCCAAGGGTGTATAAAATGATAATTTTATGCTGTGCTCTAAAGGGCTGGTAGAGCGCAGTGAAAGTAAACGAGACAGTCATGATTAGGCATGGTTCCATGGGGTCCTGTTTAGCGCCTAACAAGACCTCCGGTGTGTAAGCGATATCCATGTAAAATATTCGGTTTTCGAAGCTTGCAGACACTGGATCTCTTGTAAAAAGCTCTTCCATATTACCGATATTAAAAATCACCTGGTGCAGAATGATTCATTGCAAATATCGTTTCAGTGATGCCAGGGATGGAATTTACTCCAAGAAATGAAAGTAGTTAGTCAGCCGAGAAAGATAACAAAGAGATATGATTGAGTCGGAACGGCGAAACTCTTGGAATTGTACAAACAATATATATGTTGGATAATGCATACAAACCAGAAATTGTCTTGAAGATTAGTAAGAGAGAGTACAAAACAACAGACAGCAGATGTCGCTTGTCCAGTTCCAGGAATGAAATTTGAATAATATGAAAAATCAAGATGGTTAGTTAACTTAAGAAGAAGAAAAGAGATGTGATCAGGTTGGAACGGTGATACACTGGGAACTGTGCAAATGACAGGATGGATCATGAAGACAAACCAGAAACCGCACGAAACCGTATTAGATCATTAATAACAAGGAAAAAAACTCGGTTGGATAGAGGGCATCGAGTTCTTGTTGCCTCAGAGTGATTCTTAAAGAAGGGAAAGGTTTGAAAAACATTTGAACTTCCTAGGACAAGTAATGGAACATGATAATGACACATTTACCCATCATTATAAGAGTGCATGGAACAGTTGAATTACTTGAACTCGGAAGGAGAATTATTGAAGTCGGCACGAATTCTGGAGTATGAAAAGATTTGTTGGCACTTGATGTCTTGTGAAAGTACCTGATACTGTTTGTGTGTAAAACGAGCAGTATATTTCGGTCCGAGACATTATAGAAACTATTCAAAAAACTCAAATGGCAAAGGACAGGCCATGTTACAAGAATGAAAGACAACTGATGGACATCATGACTCACAACATTGACCCCCCCAGAGAAACCAAGGCCGATAGTACATAAGATGGAGAGATGAACTAGACAAATTCAGGAAATACTGGCTCTGCGACACCCACGATAGAGAAGTGTGGCGAATCCTGGGGAAGGTCTATGTCCAACGACGGACGTTAAAAGACTGATGATGATGATGATGATGATGATGATGATGATGATGATGATATTTTGAAATTTACCAAGATTTCACATCTCAAATCAGTTGTTTTTTGAGTTGCATCTTTATTCAACCAATCCATGGAGATCCAATGTTCGTCGCCATCGTGTTATTTCACAGATCTGACAACCAAAAAGCATTTCCTCAAGAAGTGGACTCATGCCTTTCCTAAGGACATCATTTCAGAGAGAGAACGCAGACTGCCCTAGCCGGAGTTTGAACTTGGTCTGCCGATTCCGTTAGACCTTCCCCTCGTAAGATAAAGAAGTTGAGAGAGATAGATGTATAATCCGTCTCTATAAGTAAATTGCGATCATAGCGGAGGAAGTGCTTCCGAAAACTTTAAAAAGAATGACTCAGTTTTGAAACCGTGTGTCAGTTTGACGGCACTTGTGCAAGGATATCAGGGAAGGGCCCTGGATAATCAAATTTTGTAGATAAACGTAGAAAAAAAAGAACTCTCTTGAATACGTAGATATTGTGAAATTTTTTTTATATAAAAATACACTGATCTTTTTCTCCAGGTTGTAATTGCAACATTTTAGTTTTCGTTTATAGAAGCGTAAGAACATCTGGTCCCACATTGTCATCATACAGCTTATATATATATATATATATATATATATATATATATATATATATATATATATATATATATATGTGAGTGTGTGTGTAGAGCTTATATATATTTGAAAAATATATATATGTGTGTATATATATATATATATATATATATATATATATATATATATATAGCTTACATATATGTATGCAAATGTATGCGTATATAGTTATATGCATATAAACACACACACGCACATATACACACGCGAACATATATATTCTTGTTTCCGTATAATTTTTTGGACAATATTTACATTCATTGAAACCAAAGATCCGTTCACTCGTACAAAAAAGAAAAACAAAAAATAAGAAAATATTACTGAAAGATTAAAAGATACTTTTGTCTCTCTTGTTTAATTAAAGTTGTATAGATTCAAAACATATGCATATATATATATATACATATATATATAGAAATATATTCATTTAAAAAAATTTTTACTGTATTTTGCCACATCCTGAAAGAATGTTTCGTTGCTCTCTCAACTCTCCAAATGATCAATCAAATGTTTTCAACGTTTTTTTTTTATAAAATAACCGCATTTTTTCCTCATGGTTCTATCACATAATGCAACTGTTTGGCTTCTCTTCCAATGTTTTGTTCTGTTTTAACTGGTCTTATACTTGATAATATATACGTCTCCCCCCTCTCTCTCTCATTCTCTCTCTCTCTCTCCCTATATATATATATATATATATATATATATATATATATATATATATATACGGAGAGAGACATCATCTTCGCCTAGTAGAAGACCTAATACAAAACATCTAAAACTGAAATAAGTTGCATCTAAAAGAGGTTCCCAAGCTTTTTTGTCCATTCATCCTTCTCACCAAAATTTCACTATGTAGATCTAATCCGTTCTAAAATCCTAAAACCATCGCCCACTCCCAAGGAATCTATCCCTAGATGAGAATCTCTATTCTTGATATGAATGGCCTTGAAGATGAGCGAAATCTGGTTCCACATTCTCACCCTCTTCTCTTGTTTGGGATATTTCCATTTTAATTCAACAACCTAACAATAAAGAAACATCTTTATTTTCAATGTGTTTCTATATTAAAATCATTATCAGTGTATTTACATTATACAAATAATAGCAAATTTCTGTCAGTAACGTTCAGATTAATTGTTGACCTCTCTCTTCATTTTTAAAGCTTTTCTATAATAAAATCATCAGTAAAGATTGATCAGATGGTTACGTATGAAACTGAACGTTCTGCATCGCAAGACGGAGGATTGTACCGATATCAAAATGGTCGACATCGATTATTAAAGCTTTTAGCGCAGATATGAAATTCATTGAACTTTTTATCGCAGATATGGAGTTGAATAGACCTTTATTCGCAGATAAGGAGTTGATTGAACCTTTTATTGCAGATATGAAGTTCATTGAAACCTTTATCGCAGATATGAAATTCATCGAACCTTTTGTCGCAGATATGGTGTTCATTGAACTTTTCATTGCAGATACGGAGTTCATTGGACCTTTTATCGCAGATATGAGGTTTATTGAACCTATTATTGCAGATATGAAGTTCATTGAAACCTTTATCGCAGATATGAAATTCATTGAACCTTTTCTCGCAGATATGGTGTTCATTGAACTTTCCATTGCAGATACGGAGTTCATTGGATCTTTTATCGCAGATATTGAATTCATTGAATGTTTTATCGCAGATATGAAGTTCATTGAAACTTTCATTGCAGATATGAAGTTCATCGAAATTTTTTTTACAAATATGAAGTTCATGGAAGTTTTTATTGCAGATATGAAATTCATTGGACTTTTTATCGCAGATATAGTATTCATTGAAGCTTTTATTGCAGATATGGAGTTCTTTAAAGCTTTTATCGCAGATATGAAGTTCATTGAAGCTTTTATCGTAGATATGAAGTTCATTGAACCTATTATCATAGACGTGGACTTCATTGGACCTTTTATTGCAGATATGAAGTTCATTGAACCTTTTATCGCAAATATGATGTTCAGAATGGTTGAAATGGTGATAATCTATATGAATATGATGGATGCTGACAGGCTTCATATTCCAATCCTCGAAGCTTAGACATGATCAAGTCAGAGGTGTAAAGCTTAGAACTGTTATGAAGCATTTTATTCAGTTCTTGTGAGACTCTGCCTTTTCAACTGTTTAATCTTTCCTATTACCTTTAGATGACGTGGCACGATCGCTGTTGAGATCTGAGAGTGTTCAAACAAGGCTCGAACCTAATGAGGAGTGGACAGTACAGTTATATGGATCGCACATTAAAATAAATGAATTTGGTGACTGAGAGATTAGGAGAGAAAAACAGTCAAAGAAAGAGAGAGAGTAATAGAACCTAAGAGAGGGAGAGAGAGAAGGGGAGACACTGAAAAAGAGACAGATTGAAAGAGGGAGAGAGAGGGAAAGAGAAACTGGAATAGAGAGACGAAGTGAGAGAGAGAGAGGGGGCAGAGAGAGAGAGGGGAAGAGAGAGAGAGAGAGAGGAGGAAAGAGAGAGAGGGGGAGGGGAGAGAAATACGAAAATTCTGAGAGATATTCTAAAAGTTAAACAGACTGAGATTGAGAGACAGGGGCAGATAAATAAACGGGCTGATACAGAGAGAGAGAGGAATAAGGAGGGAGGAGAAATATATTGACTGAGACAGACAGAAATACAGAGAGAGAGAGAGAGAGAGAGAGAGAGAGAGAGAGAGGGGTCTCCAAAAATTGAAATGAATGTCGTTTGGTAGACAAGACAATTGCCGCAAAAGTTATTCTAGGGAGAAAAATTGATAAGAAAACAATAGACAATAAAACAAGAAAAATACTCTTACAGACAAAAAGTAAGAAATTTTAAACCCTTTTTCTTTCCTTCTTCATTATTCTCGAATTTTTGGTTCTTTATTTTCATTTTGTTTATTCTTCCCCCCCCCCGTCCTGACCACCCTGTGAACCTCAATGTTCTCTCACTCTCGTGTCTTCGTGATATATTTGACGTCATTAACAGCTTATTATTGTCAGTTTCCCTGTCAGTCCTCGATGCAAAACTGCAAAAGCGACCATGTCTTGAAGGGGAGAGAACTTGTTCTGGTGAGATAGAAACACACAGGTGGCGTTGCGGTAGATTCAAGAGTCAAGTTTGCGGGTGTAGGAAGAACGAAAAGCAAGAAAAGGCGGGAAAGACGACACAAACCGAGCAGACCTTTTTTTTTTTTATAAAAAGAAACTTGTTTTTTTTTTAATTTTTTTTTTTTTACAATAAACTTTTATTCATTCTTCTTGTTATTCACTTTTTTTCTTTTCGTTTATTGTTCTCAGCTGTGGGTAAATGTTTGAGAAACTCATACAACTTTAGAGAAACACTTTCTATTTTCATTTTTTTTTTGATATTCAATTATGTTTTCTAAACTTGAAGTCTGCAACGCAAAAGGCAGAGGCTGTGATACCAACAAAACAACACCAACATAAACAAAAGTTTTCTTTTTTTACTTTCTATGTCCCTTCTTCGATATACATATAAATACACACACACACACATGCAAACACACACACACACACACACATATATATATATACATATATGTGTGCGTGTGTGTGTGTGTGTGCATGTGTGTGCATGTATATTATTTAGATTTGTGTACATTCATGTGCATCAACTTCACATATATACAATACACACAAACACGCACACACATGTACATATGAACAACGCTACAACGCTATATCTATGTGTTTATGCATTTGCTTGATGCATATATTCCTACCATTATTTTAAGAGAACTCTTTCCATACCAATTGATATCCTAATGATTGAGTCATTTCTACACAGTCTCTTTCGTGGCCATTGACCACTTTTTTCAGCAAAATTATGTATTTCTCCATGAAAGAACGATTCCAGTTTTGATTCAATGAACTCTTTGAGGGATTTTCCATATTCAAACTTGTCGGAACCACTTACTGGACAATCATAACGAGGGAAGACGACAGATCTGGAAAATACTCTGCATGTGGTAGATCATCCTAACCCAGCTGTGCGATTATTCACGGCGTCCTGTTTGCAACTGGGGAAACTGGAATTTCATACCGAAAATGAAACAAATCGATTTTCTCACAGATGAGAAAAATAACAAACTATTTCTTTCAATGTGTCATTCAAAGGCGCAAATTGCTCACTGTGTGATCGTGTTGTAACGGTATGCGTAGCCGTCAATAATCCACTATAAGAACTAACTAATCCAGCAGAACTCAGACAAGAACTTTTTACTAAAAGAAATTAGTTTCTGTTGGAATCTTGAAAAGCTGTCCTGGATTTTAACAGGATTTTGGGATTCTCATGATTATTCAATTTTCATTGCAAAAGACTCAACATTTTCTGGTTGGATTTGCATGCTAAATTGACTCCTTAGTTAGTTGGAAGCATTCACGGTTCTTCGGGAATTCTTACTTTTTTAATTATCACTGACCAACAAGAGACGAGTGAAGTAATTTGTTCATTGATCACACTGTCTTCTAATTCTCAACTCACCAACCCTGAGAGAGCATGTTACAAAAAAAAAAACCCAAAACGTTGGTCACAGGACTGTTTCTGTTGAGTGACTAAACAGCCCTATCTATCTATCTATCTATCTATCGATCTATCTATCGATCTATCGATCTATCGGTCCGTCTGTGTATTGCGTTGAAAATTTGTTAATCACACTCCCATTTAAAACGAAAAAACAAATAAGAAAGAACAATCAAATTGAAATTTTTATGTAAATTCTGATCTGGAAGAATTTGCTGAATCAACTTTGAATGAACGGAACGGAAAGCGAGTCTCTTCCTTCATTTCCATCTTTTGTCGGCTGCAAAAAGATTCCAGTTTGATCTCTGACAAATTTCCGGTTCCTTTCGACCCTCTGTCACTTCCTTCTATTTCCCTCTTTGTGGACTGGAATTTTGCTGCATCGTTTCAAGTTGACAAATTTAAATTTCCATGTTTTTTCTTCTCTCTTTGATACATTATGTCTCTTCTATACTTCATTCATTCATTCTTTCCTCATTTTCTTTCTTCTCTAACATTCTTTCATTTTTATTTTTTGCTCTTTGCGCTTTCATTCTTTCATTCTTATTTCTTATTCTTTCCGCTTTCATACTTTTTTCTTTCTTTCATTTATTCATTCATTCTTTCTTTCGTTCTTTATTGATCTAATAATTCACTTTCCTTTTTTTTCTCCCACATTTCTTTATCTTTCTTCCCCACCATTTTTTTTTTTTTACTTTTCTCTCTTTTGTTGAGTTCCTGTCAAAGTCGGAGGCTGCTGTGGGCTTTGTTTCTCGACGTTACCAACAAGAATAAGGACAATCTTTACTGAATTCAGGGGAGAAAACTCTCCAATTTTTGTCTGTCCTGTCAAGTTAAAACAGATAAATATATAAAATCAATATTCTTTCACTGTGATTTGTAACCATGACCAAGTGATTGGCAGGCAGCTCACTTACCAACTGAAACAAAGAGACAAGTCTTACATTCATGTTACAAACACGAAAGGGGTTATTTCATAATCTTTATTTTCGTTCTTTTCCCTTTCTTTCTGTCTGGACCTTTTTTTTTCTTTTCCTTTCCTTTTTTTATCTTTGTCCTTTTCCTTACTATCTTCCTTTCTCTCTCCCCTGTTCTCTCTTTATTCCTTTCCTTTATTTTTCCTATCTTTCTCTTTTCCTTTTTTTTCCTTTTCCTTTTTTTCTTTCTTCCTTTCTTTCATCTTTCCTCCTTTCTTCCTCCCCTGCTCTCTTTTCCCTTTTCTTTCTTTCCCTCGCTCTTCCTCTTTTATTTCTTTTTTTCTTATATGGTTTTTCTCACTTTTTCTTCTTTATTTATTTCTCCCTTTTCTTTCCTCTTTCCTATCTTTTTCTTCGCTTTCCTCCCTCCTCCCATCCTCTTTCATTTCTTTCTTTTTAAAATTTCTCCCTTCCTCTCTTCTTCTTTCTTTCTTTCTTTCTTTCTGCTCTTATGGCATAAATCTATCCATTCTCTCTCGAATTTTTCGCCGCTTCATTCAGTTTTTCTGTATCCATTAGCCACCAAGGCCTATCAACCTTACCCTCAACACTTTTCAGGACCTTGGATTGACAAAAAACACAATCAGATAGCAGATATAAAGACAGAAAATCTCCATCAAATGTCGGTCAAATTAAAAGAAAAACATCAGATTAGGATAATTATTCTTTTCGACTGGATTAAAGAGAGAAAAACAGATAATGAGCGTTAATAAAAACTTCCCATCAAATGACGACCAGATTAAAAGAAGGTTAGCCTAAAAGACGTAGGTTAGTGGAATGGTTGTTAAAAAGAAACAGTCAAAGTAAGTACTAGTTTTTTGATCAAACGAAGGACTTGTTGTGTTGGTCGATTTAGGAAAGTTGAAACATAGGACCTGAACTTATGAAATAATTGGTAGGAGCAAAACAGAGTTTTAATTCAGATAAATATATTGACCACAAATGAACTACAGGTCTTATATCAGTGAAATGTTTTGAAACACAATTTGTAAACACGCCACCACAGTCAATGATTGAGCTACCGTCAGGTCAAAGTTTGAAATCATGCAAAAAAAATTCATCAAAGAATGAATATGGTCAGAATACAATTTATGATATCATTGACGTTTTCCTCAGAAAAGACAGATAGAGTAAAAAAACTCCTGAATCCTCAAGAATCTAGAAAGTTTTATCAAATACGTCAAAATACGGCCCCCAATGGTGAAAAAAAGCTTTTTTTTTTCCATGTGTAAAAAAAAGACACTTTAGAAGATATCTTGTTGAGTACTGTCGCTAATTTTGAAGTTTGTGGACAAAACGGTATGTCCAGGAGCTTTTAAACACAAACAAACATTTAAACGTATAAAAAACGGTTGGAAACCGTTGCAATCTTTGAGGGCAACTGTTGTTAAATATGAAAAAATGTTTTGATCAAATTTCGATCGGACTGAAAAAAAACAGGACTTGGGGATTTTTATCATTAGATTGGATTGATGGAAACACAAAGAAGAAGTTGTAAAGGTGAATCAGGAATGAGAATGTAACAATTTGTTTGAAATTTGGTCGGATTAAAGATTGGGTTGTACCTGTAGTCCGGCTGCTTCCAGATCCATTTATGTAATTGTGTCTTTAGTAAAATTGGTTCCACTTGACGTTGTTTCAATCAAAGATGTTGTTTCCAGGAACCTAAGCACTTTTTAATCGGGGGATGATGTTCACTCAGGTGCAAAATACATATAAACTTTATATATATGTATATATAATGGATTCTATTCCCAACATTGGAACTCAAAAAATTAGGGAAAATTGCATTTATTTCCATAACATGTTTTTGGGATGTATAACGGAAATATATACAATCCATTTTTTACTGATTTTCAAGTTTCATATTGTCTATCAAATCCACCGTTATGTCGGATAAAGTTCATCCATTTTCGATATATATATATATATATATATATATATATATATATAATTATTGTGTCATCCACAGACAGCTGTTTCGATGTATTGCATGTGTGGCTATAGACTTTATCCCATCCAATACTGCAAGGCAGAATTGAAACCCTCACATCGGACCCGGAGGCCAATATCCTACCTCTGGACTTCGGAACTGAATTTAAGCGATATATTCATTTACGCAGAAACTCCTCATCCACCAGTGTGCTCTATTCCTATGGAAGAGCATTGCATAAGCTTACAATGGATGAGTTACCTCACTTAAAGAGTGCTCAACCCAATGGATTTTATTGACAATATGGAAACCCGAAAAACCAGGGAAAATGAATTGTATTTATTTCCATAATATATTATGGAAGATGTATTACGAAAATAAATACAATCAATTTTTCACATTATCAATCAAAATCACCATTAAGTTGGATAAACTTTATTCGTTTTCCATGTATTCCCACACTTACATATATCTATATATACTTTTTTAAAAAGTCTCATTGAAAAACAATGAAGAGAATTTTCTTTTCTGCAAGCTGAAAAATACACATACATATACTATTTTATTAAATATCAAAATTATTAAATATATATTCATCTCCAACCAGTGTGGCTATTCCTTACTCCTTACTTATCTCTTACAATACATATATATATATATATATATATATATATATATATATATATATATATATATATATATATATATATATATATATATATTGTAAGATACATATATATATATATATATGCATGCATGAAAGTCAGCTGATGTCTTCCTGTCCGTTTCCGCCATGTTTATTTAACCATCGGCCATTTTGTTATTCGCGTTCCACTAATTAGCAAACGTAACGACCGTTTAAGTTTTCTTTTTATAGCCTGTTCCGATTCTATCTTTTGTCTTCCTACCACCAATCCTTTTTCTCCCTTTTGTTATTCTGCCTAACCAGAAAAGCAAACAAGTCCAATTTGGATTGTCCGTTATAAATAAACAATGTCGACGTGAGAGACAATAGTTTAGCCGCCATTATTGTTGATGATGGCAATACGAATGGACGGTCTCTGAAGCACTGTTTCCGTTTCGAACCGCTCGGAAGATCAGAAGAAAAATTCCACCTCTTTCCCCCCGGAACCCATTCCAAAACTTTCAAAAGAAAACAGCGAAATACTGGAAGAATAGAAGAACTTCTTTATCGAAACACATAGAAGTAGAGAATAACGGGTTGAGATGGGCAAAATGGCGATGATCATTCCTATAATTCTTTTGTAATATTACTGATGACGATTGCGAAGTGTATGCTAAGGTCAGAAGCAAAATTTGAATACGGTCTATAATGAACAGTGTGACTTTTTCTGTCTGTTCCCCTGTCTATGATACAAACCATAAATAAGATAACATACAGACAAAAATATCTCAGAGCCTCAATTTGAAACAATAGAGTTGAACGATTTAAGGCACTTTCGGAAGACACCTTGAATGAAATTGATAAAATGCATACATTTATTTACGCTGTAATTGCTTTGACGTAGTGAACTATCAAGTCTTAAAATAAGTAAAATAATGTCGAGAAACTGCTCCAACTCTATAGAGATAGATATCTTTTTATCTGAATGCATTCAAGGTCTTCGGTATATATATATATATATATATATATATATATATATATATATATATATATATATATATATATATATATATATATATATATATATATATATGTGTATATTTCGAAGTATCCGCAGCCGTGTGCTTCGCAGACCACCCCTGATCTGATTGGTGTTATTTCAATATTTTCATGTACATAAATTCGAGCTGTACACTTGGGTCAGAACTGATACAAGGGAATGTCCAGAGATCTGTTGTTCCATATATATATATATATATATATATATATATTATTGAGTCATCCACGGACAGGTTTTTTCAATGTATTACATCTCTTCAGTGTGGCTATAGATTTTCCATTATCTTATCCAGTGCCACAAGGCAGGATTGAAACCTTCACTTCACATACACTTTCCTTCATTATTTTACAATGTATGAATTGTCTCTTTTTGGGATCATCAGTTGTTTACCATGTAATCGTTTTAGGGATTTTAAAAACACAACGTCACAACGCAGCAGTGTTGCTCAAATTCCACTCCCTTACTTATACAGTCTATGCCATACATGTAGTTTATCATTTTATGTAAGGTTTTATATATATATATATATATATATATATATATATATATATATATATATATATATATATAAAGATATATATATATATATAGTTTAGAAAGCTTTACGGCTTTGAACACGAAATATTCGAAAACATTTTCAGAAGACTTTTTGTGTCACTGAAGTCACTTATTTCCAAACATCCGTCAATGAAACTTTTTCCCTTAGAGTTTTTTCCCTGTTTCCCTTATACTTTATTATGGTACATTGTATAACTCGTCTCTTTTTAGGATATGTATATATATAGATTTATAATCAGTTTGAAGAGGAGAATATTGAAATAACACAGATCAGATTAAAAGTGACTTTCGAGACACATTCGTTGATACTTAGGACTATATATAAAAATCAACTAAAGGAATTATTCTTTTTTGGAATTGCAGGATGAAAAGAAACTATACATGAATTCCATATATATATATATATATATATATATATTTATATATATATATATATATGTATATATATATATATATATATATATATATATATATATATATATATATATATATATTTATATATATATATATATATATATATGAGTGAAGCTGCAGATCCTCGTACATT
The DNA here is from genome assembly GCA_963457665.1 of Thysanoteuthis rhombus. Taxonomy (NCBI): domain Eukaryota; kingdom Metazoa; phylum Mollusca; class Cephalopoda; order Oegopsida; family Thysanoteuthidae; genus Thysanoteuthis; species Thysanoteuthis major. The sequence continues at coordinate 33,563,697 of OY735238.1, read as the reverse complement.
TCCTTGTATCGGGAATTATGACCACCTCAGTTGCAAGTGTACATTTTTTTCTGTTGCATTTTCTATGTATGAGCAAACAAATAGTTTTGAGGTGTTTGGATGCTGCTTATTCCTTCTCCTCAGTTTTTATTTTTTAAGTTTATTAAAAGGGTGTCTTCTAATTCGACACCTGATCCCGTTATTTTGACACGGTGTAGTGTCAAGTTTGGTCCCCGATGAGCGGTTGACATCACTTTGGGAGCACACAGCGGCAGATCTTTCTCCTTTCACACCTTTGCACAGGAATGCGAACAGATTCTCACACGAGATAAACACTTGGTCAGTCTCTGACAGAACGCTTTAAAAATATACGTTTTTTTTTAACTCTCGAGTTCGATGCAGGGACAGTCGGTATTTTATGATCTTTTCTTTCTTTATTTCAGATAAGTATCAAAAAACGCAATGAAAAATCAATGTCGACCAGAGATTCTCGAACTTTATTGTATGACGGCACACTAAAAAATATACTTGCCGTACGTGGCACACTGATTGAGAAAATGAAATAAATCAGAGAAATACATTTCAGTAGTCAATAAAAGTAATAATCACCCTTTTTCTCTTAGCAGCTCCAAGAAAAAAATATTCAGATCTCGTGAACCATTAGTTTGTGGAGGAAGCGGCACAAACTTAATATCCGTACTGGATACGTTAAAAGTTCGAAATATATGTTTGAATATTTGAAAAAAATTACACTGCACACTTCGGAGACATTCATGACACACCACTCGACCGCAACTCACAATGCCAGAACCACAACTGTAGACTAACGATTACTTGTCCAGCATAACTAATGTAGTGAGTTCCATATTTACTGGATACCCTGTCCTTGTGCCAAACTAAGATGAGCAACAGTCAGTGGACTAATTTTGCATACCATCTCCCCTGTATGGGTTAGAACAGATGATTTTAACCCTCATGTAATGGTGACATAATTTTAGAAAATAGTTTCTTTTAAGTAGTCAAGCCAAATATATAATGTCACCCTATCAGCTGACATAAGGAAAGTATCTTTTCGAAAAATATTCAAAAAATCATAATTTCGCGATACACCCAAAGATTATCAACGAAGTACTAGTTTCAAGACACACAGTTTGGAAAGATCTGGTTTGGGGTTTCGATCCGTGCCCAACTCATTTGGCTTTGCACTATATCAAACTATGATGAGTTATAATTAGCTGAATAATTTCGTAGACGGTTCAACCTCAGGGTTACTTCTTGATTGTAACCTTATGCCAGACTAAACTAAGCTAAGTCAACTCGTAGAGGAGCAGTAGTTAGCTACAATCGTAGGTATCTACTACTGAAGTATGTTTGGTCTTCAATGAGTGCTAAACATTTGTAGCCTTGTGTCAGACTTGACTGAGCTTTGTTTCATGAAAATTTTGGTTACTTTGTCGTGGTCCAGAGTTGAGCGGCACCACAATGAATACAGGGACTGTTAAAAAGGACTTTCATCGCTTTTGTAGAAGCACCTACGGCCATTAGACAACAGGGGCTGCTCACAGAGAGGTTTAGGTCTTCATGGCAACCTCTACTACATAAGTTGATCACAGAACCACAGCATAGAGGGGATTCAAAGCTGTAAAACTCGAGCTTTTTCCCGATTTCCGGACCTTCTTCTACAGCTGTTATGAAAGAAAAATCTTGAGGGTTGCTGGCCATCGGCAGACCTGCAACGGTCGTGGAAATCTTTCCCAGCAAGAACAAGTCTCTCACTCATCTTTATTTATCCATTGTTGATGATATTCAACAACCACACTCGATATTTATCCAAATGAATAGAACTATAAATTCATTAATTACACTCATAAGGGAAAAATCCAGCGAATGTCAGCATTTCATGTCTAAAGCAATCCTTAGCATATGCATGTATATGTTAAAGAAAATGGGGCTGCTGCAGGAATCGAACATGATACCGATACGGTAGTTGCCTCTTACCATCGAGCTAAACAGCTGCCGGTGATACAAAGGTCCAAATAACTGCTTCAAATTTAAATTCTCATCTTTCTTATTCATCGTCCATATCTGCTCCAATTGTTTCTTTCAACGCAAGAATTATGTTACAAAGAATTGGATATATGATCCGAAAGAATGATTTTAAGCTGTGTTATACCATATTGGAACTTTTATTTGGAACGATGAAATTATTACGCAGTGAATGTATCACTTGGCCTTGACTGGATAAATGAAGTAAACAATTAAATAAAAAGTGACTACGACAAAAAGCAAACCTGTGCCCAATATAAATATGTATATATATATATATATATACTAAGACTAAGCTTAGTATCAGGCTACACGTGTGCAGTGACCCAATGAATATAACCGAACTCTCTACCATGATTATTCGGCACAACTAGATATTCATAACCCAGCAACAATGCTCATATATATATATATATCCGTGTATGTGCATATATATATATATATATATATATATATATATATATATATATATATATATATATATATATATGACCGAATCTAAAAAGTGAGGTCTGAGATAAGCAAAATAATGCTGAGCATGGATTGTGCACCAATTTACCACTGCAGTAATACTTTGAGGAACTATATTGTTGTTGACTTTTCCCTCTTGACACACACACACACACACATATATACATATATATATACATTTATATGTATATTGGTCTGCAGACGGAAATATGGTTGGTTCTTCCATTTTTTTCAGGTCGTACGTCAGCGTGAATAGCCCAAAGGCCTGCACATTTTCGTTTTTAGGTGAAGTGTGAATGGCAAAGTAACCAAAACTAGTACACAAGATTCATACATATTTGGAACACCAAAAAATGGAAAAATAAAGAAAATAACGAATTCTTCCACAGAAACACCACTCCTGTTTTGTCTTGAACGTACATTTAATCTTCTCTTCTCTGTCCGTCTACTTGCTTGTCTGTATATCTATCTGCCAGTCTCCCCCTTCTCTCTCCCTCTCTCTCTCTCTCCCTCTATCTATCTATCTATCTATATATATATATATATATATATATATATATATATATATATATATATATATATATTGCGTATGTAGAGCTTTTATATGTTTTTATTTTTGAAGTTTTTGGATGGTTCGTTGGCTAAGGCGCCATTTTACAGCAATCAACATGAAAAAAAAAAAAAGAAAGATTCGTAGAAATTCCACCCTCAAAGAATCTAGTTTATCTATGGAAGAGACCGATCAAAAACATTGATCAAAAAGCTAGAAAAATCAAGTCACGTGGCAACGTTATCAAACGAGATTTCAAACAAGAAGCGCTTACTGAAGAAGAAAAAACGAGTGAGATAAGACGAGAAGTCATGAATTTCGACGGAACATTCTAATACAATTTATCTTTCAAAAGAAGAATATTTTTTTATCCAATAAACCTTATCTGATTTAGCTGTGTAGATACCGGGAAAGGTTTCTCTGGTAAATATTATGTGTGTGCTCGTGTGCCTGCGTGTTTTGTATTTTAATTCATTTTAATATTCAAACATCTTCCTATCTTCCGAGATATTAAAACACACAGTAATATGTAATACAATAATCATTAATTCTCATTGCCACTATTCCCCGGGCAGATGTTTGGAACTTCTGTTTGTGAATTTACAAATCGCATTTAGAACTTCTAAACAAAACATTTCACTGAGAATGGAAACCAGCTGATGGCTCTATATTTTTTAATATTCTACTAGCTGAACCCGTGAAATCTCCACGGGTGTTGACAACTAAGATTATCCATTATCTTATGCCTATGCTCTTCTCTCAGCTTTTTGCCTGTATTTTCTCATTCGTTTTCTTATCTCTTCTAATCTTTGTTGCCCGTCCATTTTTTTTTATCAAAATGTTATATAAACATGGATTATTTTTCATTTCTAGAAATCTCTCTCTTCCTTTAGTAAACTACTCAACATTCTTTCCCTTTTCCTTTCTCACGCTTTTATTAAATTACTTTTACTTTCTTTTCTGTCTAATCTTTTTCTACCCTGTTCTAACAAACTTCTATCTTGCTTCCCTCTTTCAATTAAACCATTCTCATTAAACTAACTAACCTTTGTCTTTCGTTACGATTGAAAGTGTAACATTCGAACGTAGGCAGGGACAAGCAGATCAATATTTGAGCTTTTTCGGGTTTCCTTCTAGAAATTCTCTCGAATGCATGACTAGACATTTGATGTAGGCATTTAATGAACTATATCGTATACATTAGTGTTTCTAAAAATGTTTTGGCCACGACCCTGGGCACAGAATAATATTGGCTTGGTAGCCATCAGGATGGAACCTAATTTTCCTATTTCTTAATTTAGACTTATCCGATAAATTTTACCGAATTTCACTTTAATTTGATAATCAAGAAACAGTATTAGACGTAAACAGATCAGAAAACGTCGACAGTTTTCAAGCATTTGTAGATGTTTTTTTTTTAAATTTACAACTAACTACAATTCCCTCTCCCTCATGACGTTTAATATTAAAATAAATCTTAGTAAATGTATTTGCATTATATCTCAAAATATCTTTCAATTATTTTCTTTTTTTTTTCCTTCCAAACATCACATGACCTTCAGGGGTATCTATGCAACTCTTATTTGAATTGCAACCATCGGCTTGGAAAACATTGCTATACAGTCTCAACGCCAAGCAAAGAGATGAAGAATTCTATCTGTTGCCTAAAGATGGCGACAGAAAGAGACTTCTTAATTGGTGATTTCACTGTTGCAGAGACGTAAGGGAAAGAACGAACAACAAAGCGCGAATTCATACGTACAAGAATGTAACATTCAGATAGACAAGGAACACCAGCTCAACAGTAGTTCATTTGTGTGCGTCTTAGTCTGCTGAGGTCAACATTAGGCGATCGAATCCCGGTCGCCGTTGTAACCAACAGATCTACGAAAGGTCGTCTGATATGAAAAGTAGTAATCGACACACATTCTTATTGCGTTTTTAAAAATTTGAAAATCAATATATGTTGTGTGTGTGTGTTAGAAGTCTGCATTGGCGCCCACAAAGATTAAAATGATCTGATTTGTATCTATCTTTCTACAATTCACCTTTTTGTGACCCCAATTCTAGATACTTGAATTAAATATAATCTAAGATTTCAAAACGGTGATGGTTTTCCATAAAGGTATTACTAACTAGGTACATAGTTCAAATCCATGATATCTTATTGGGACAAAGGCCCCGTTAAGTCTTCTGTAGGAACTGGCTGAAAACCCTACCTGTAGGCTAGTAAGGAAGAATTAGTGAGTTCAAAATTAATCTCCTATGAAATACATAGGTATAAGAATAGAGACAGTGTACCCAACCCCAAGATAAAATATGACATTCTTCCTGCATTTTTAAACAGAATCATCATTATACCACAAAGGTTTTTCCCAAGTATAAGAAGACATTGGCGGAGGACAAGTGGCCCTACCTTGCTTTGCTCATGACATGTTGGCCAGAGAGGGGTACATGCCTTTTTCCAACAGCTTTACTGCAAAGTGTACGTAAACTGTTTCAGTCGGAGTTAGAACTCAGCGTGCTGGTCCCACTCTCTGTGCCATTAACAGCTGGCCAACTCAAACTGATTATAGGAATTCAAGGCATGAAACTAAAGTTCCCTGCATTCCTGTAGATTTGCGACAGGATTACTCTGGAGTGAAAACGAAGATAAGATTATTCAGACAATTGAATGCCAAACTCTAATGACAACTCTAATAATTTTTTTTCGTGTTCAACAACCGTAGCCATCAAAGATGGAGAATGGTTCAACCTTTTTTTTTTCATGTGTGCGTGCATGTTTGTGCCTGTGTATTTACGTGTTTGGTGTGTTCCAGCCCTCCTGACCATACCAATTTGTCAGTAGACTGGAAAATTGGCATCAGTGCTTCACTAGACCTTTTTTAAAATAATTTTTTTCCTCATTTTTGGAAAAAAAAGCTCCTCGGATATTTTGATGGCCTTATTCTAACAGATTTATAAAACTAAGTTCTCAAGAATCTGGATATTTCTACATTTTTAAAAATCAATTTTCAGATGTTTTCCATGGAAAATATTACTTTAATGCTTCATATTCTTATTACAGCTTCGAGTGGTCCAGTAGTGTCATAAATGGAATTTATTCTTACCATAATCATTCTTTGATCAAAGTTTTTTTTTTACATGACTTTGACGCTACGGTTGCTCAATTATTGACTGTGATGGCGAGTATTTATACCCACTTAAACGTGGGAGGATTTATTCGCCTTTTAAGTACAAAGTGAATGATTTCTGTGCTAAGAAACTACACTTGTTTGTGGTTCGTCATGGGTTCGATGGTGATGCACGTTTTGTTGTGGCTACTGTTGTCATACTTTCCAAGATGGCGGAGATTGAAGATAGGGTAAAATGGCGGCAAAAATGAATGCGATGGGGAAAATATTAAAGATGGCGGTGAATTTACCACCGCAGTCTTCTTTGCTTTTTTTGCCCATTTTCATTTGCGACGCATATTTTGTAAATGATTGTGTGAATATGAAACAACAATGATATATTGTATTCTGTCCATTTTTGTGTGTGTTTTTTTTAGATGCTTGTTCTTATTTTCATACCATATTTTCCTTTTTGAACTTATTTTGGTCTTCCTGTTAGATTCTTTCTCTCTTTGGCGCCCGAGGTATCGGGGGGACAAGATTATGTTTTCACCGTTACAACTCGATTTGTACGAGAGGTATTTCAGATTGTTTCTGCCTGTGGAAGCGCCCTTATCATCTATTGTCTAAGTTTATACATGATTTCCCAGAAGAGAAGGGACGTTGACAATTCCACCACAAGACAACCATTTTCTTTCCCTCTCGTTCGTTTCTGGCTTTGGTTCTTTATGTTTGTTTTTTTTGTTGTTGTTTTCCTGACATTTTTATTCGTTCATCTGTCGCTTGGGTTTCTTCTCGCTATCACTGTTTATTTTTGTTAGTTGTAGTTGTTCATTCTTCATTACAAAAATCTTTCTTTACGTCTTTCTTTTTTAGCTTTCTGTTTTCTCTAACTTCCCGAAATATCTTCCTTGTTTTTTATTTTTTCTCTCAACTCATTTTCTTTCTTTATTTCTATCTTTTGCTCTGTGTGATTTTACTCTCCTTTTTTCCTTCCAATGATGTATTTTTCCTTCGGACGTTTGCTTTCCAATTTTTATTTTTCTTTCGGCCTGATTTTGTTTTTCTTTGTTTCTTCCCTTGCTTCTTTCCTTCGTAGTTTCTGTCTTTCCTCCTTTTTTTTTGTTGATGTTCTTTGTTCCTCTTTCATTCCTGTCTCCGTTTTCCCCTTTCTTCCTTTCATTGCTCTTTCCTTCTTGGTTTCTTTCTTTCTCCAGTTTTTGTTGCTTTTCTTTCGTTTCTGTTTTCTCTCCAAGCTCTCTTTCATTCATTCATTCTTTTTTCTTTTTGTGTCATTCTTCTCTTCTTTCTTTTTCCATTAATGTTTTTTTTCTTTACATATTTATTTCCAATTTTTCTCTTCTCTTTTCTTCTCCTGTTTCTTTTTTTTCAGCTTTCCATTCCTGTCTTTCTTTCTCCACTCACATTCTTTTGTATTTCCTTCCTTTCATTTTTCTTTCTTTCTAATTATGCATCTATTACCCTTCTTTTATTATTCGCCGGTTTCTTCCTTCCTTTTACTAATGACTGTAATCTTTCTCAGTTAGGTTTGTATTTCTTTCTTTATTATTTTTTCTATTCCCCTTTTCTTCCTTCTTCCTAATTCTTCTTCCACTTTTCTTCCTTATCTACAACTCTCCTTCTTTTTCTTCTTCTCTTTCTTGCTTTTTGTTCTTTTCTTTTCGTTTTTAATTTTTCTTTCTATGTTCCTTTTCTATTTCTTTCTTTTTTCTTTCACTTTTTTCACGTTTCTATCATTTTTCTAACTTTTCTTTCTTCTTTTACTTCTATCATTGTCTTTTTTTCTTTTCTTCTTTCTTTCTTGTTGGTTTTCTCGACTTCTCGTATCTTTGGCGCTGCTTCTTTTTTCTCTTCCCTATTACTGTCTTTCCTTACTTTTTTCTTTTTCCCCCTTTTCCTTTCTTCAGTTCCTCTGCTACTTTCTTACTTTCTCTTTCTTTCCCTTTTTGACTTTATCTTCTTCTATTTTTTGCATTTTACCTTCTTCTCTTTTTTGTCTTTTCATTTTCTGCTCTCTCTCCCTTTCTAATCTTTTTCTTCCTGTTCCTCCTTTCATTTCCTGTTCTTTCTTCTTTTAGTCTTTTTTCCCTCTTTTATCTCATCTCTAATTTCTTAGCTTTTCTTCCTTTTTTCTTTCAATTCTTTTTCCTGTTTCACCCATGTGTTTTCTTTTACCGTCTGTTTTCATTCTCTTGTTAATTTTTCATGCCCTCTCTCCACGTTTTTCTATCACGTTCTTCTTCACAGTGTTTATTCTGTCTTCATTCTCGTTTCAATTGTCATATCATTCTTCATTGATTCATTCATTCATCCTTTCTCTTTTATTTATTACTTTCTTTTCTTTGTTAAGTACATTCATTTTATCCGTCTTTTTTTCTTCACTGATCTTTTTTTCCTTCATTCTTTCTTCCAATAATATACCTAACTTTTGTTCATACATCTTTTTTTCTGCGTCATTCTAATTCATGAAAGGCGGATATTAACATACAACAAAAAATGAGATAGATCTATCGGGAAAAAACGTGAAAAAGCGAGATTTCGAATGAGCAACGTAGAAGGAGTCAAAATGGAAGCCTTTAGCTGGTGACATTTTTTGTTGTCATTTATTCCTATTCTTATATATATATATATATATATATATATATATATATATATATATATATATATATATATATATATATATATATATATATAGTACCTTGTGATCGTACACTTGAGATTCGTCTCAACTACATCTACGGTCGAAATGAGCTGAGACAACTTAGCTTTATCAAAGAAAGTTCTTTATCCCACAAAAGAAGGAAAAAAAAAATTACGGGAAGAATATTTGGAAATCTTTTTCAAACTAATTTGCTAACATAGCCCAGTCGTTTGATGTGGGGGTATATAATTGCCAAGGGTTGAGAGTTCAAGCTTTGCTTGAGGTATCTGGTGCAAATTAGACTATCATTTCCGAAGCCTTGTCTCGGCAGAATCATCATCCGGTGTTGAAAAACTCCCTGTTTGATATAACAGTAACACCCCACTTAACGCTACCTCGGTTAGCACAGATTTGCTCTTCTTGAATATCTTTCATAACAAATTTCTGAAATGATAAATTTCTGAAATAAACGCTGAAGTCGGTGTCATAAACAGTTTCCGAGAAAAAACCGAATATTGAATACTTTGTTAAATATACTATGTTTATGAAAACAGTTGCATACGTATACGGTAATTGATCAAGTCTAAGTCGAAAATGGAAACCTGAAAAAAGTAGACCACTACATCTACCTATGAGAGCGAATCCCCATGAAATCCTTGAAGAAAGAAAAAAAGCAAGCCAAGAATCACTCTAGGTTGGCAAGCTAAACCTTTGATAACAATAAAATTCCATTAATTTTAAAAAGAAAGGTACATTCAATTCATCCTTTTGGTAGTCACCCATGGAGCTTGAACATGGAAGCCAACCAAGAGATTGGCCTTGAAAGTGAGAGCTATGCAACGTGCACATTCATGCTTAACTGGGAGAAATCAGAACACACCACAGTATATTAGACGGGAATAGGGGTAAGGGATATCATGAAATCCAATAGGAAACTCAAATAGCAATGGGCTGGTCTGTTGCAAGAATATTAGACAACCGGTGAACTTCTTGACTCACCACGTCGATCTCCAGATATCATATGCGAAACTATGGCTGGCGATTTATAAGATGGTGTGACGAACTAAACAAATTCGGATAATATTGACTCAGCAATGCCAATGATAGAGAGGTCTGGCGAATTCTGGGGAAGGTGCATGTCCAACGACGGACGTTAAAAGGCTATTGAAGATAATGTACGTCGATACTTTATCATATTTCATCAACCAAGTAGCTACCTGATTTGATAAACAGCATTAACCCATTTCATCTTGTTGAGGCTCAGTAATGGTATCAACATTTTAGAATGATTGCGGGCACCATTTGTGCTTATGTTATGGTATCAGGATGCCATGTGACGCTGTTTCCAACATTTTTTAAGGACTTATCTTCAGCGGTATTACGGTGAATATTTTAGGAGCGTTGGGTAAAAACAATACGTATAATACGTCTATGTAATGCTCCCCAGTGCAACAATTTCTTAATAATAATAATAATAATAATAATAATAATAATAATAATAATAATAATAATAATAATAATTGATGATAATAAATAATGAATAATAAATAATAATGATAATAATAATAATAATAATAATGATAATGAGAAGAAGAAGAAGAAGAAGAAGAAGAAGAAGAAGAAGAAGAAGAAGAAGAAGAAGAAGAAGAAGAAGAACAACAACAACAACAACAACAACAACAAAAACAACAAGAGGAAAACCTGCCAAGTAATAGACCATGGAGTTAAGATGAAAGAGAGTGAAAAACTGGAAAAATACAAAGATCAAGCAAGAGGACAGAAGAAAGTGTTGAAGATGAAAGTCAAGGTAGTACCAGTAATAATAGGTGCACTCAGAACTGTCCCTCAAACATCGAGGGCGAGATAGGAGGAACTCGGGATAAAAGGAAGGATTGAGACTGTACAGACTACAGCATCGCTAGGGACTGCACGAATGCCGAGGAAAGTCCTAGGAATCAAAACCCCAAATAGTAGTAGAGGTACAAGCCGGAGACAGCCCTGGAGAATAGAAGCCATAAATTACTCTGGGACTTTGACATCCAAACGGACATCCCATCCAACTGAGGAGGCTGGACCTACCTGGTAATTGTGGACAAGACGAGGAAAACCTTCCAAATTATAGATTTGGCGTGCCAGTGAATCACTGAGTAAAGAGGAAAGAGAGCAAAAGCTTGGAAAATACCAGGATCTGGCAAGGGAGCTGAAGAAGATTTAAAGCATGAAAGTTAGGGTAGTGCCAGTAATAGTAGGCGCACTCAGAATCGTACCAAAGACACCAAAAGTGAGATGGGAAGAACTGGGGATAAGAAGGACGATCGAGACTATATATACCACATCACTACTGAGGACTGCACGAATACTGAGGAGAGTTCTGGGAATACGAGACCTACGACTGCTAGCTGGTAGCAGTGGCCTAACAGCCAAAAAAGAAAGAGATAAAAATGGTGAAGGTTGTACAAATCACAGCGCTGCTGTGATAAATGAGGAAGTTATGAGACGAAGGCTAGAGACTTGAGGAGACATTATCAATCAGCCTTCAGCGATAACCATTGGGCCACTTGTGTGAAACTGTAAACCATAGCACTGCTGTAAACGGTGAGAATAAGAAGAAGAGGGAGAGGGACTTGTGGACACTTGCTGTCACTCAGTCTCAAGCAGTGACCACCGGGCAACTGGTGAGAGAATGCCAATAATGATAATAATAATTTCATCATCATCATCATCATCATCATCATCATCATCAACAACAACAACAGCAGCAGCAGCAGCAGCAATAATAATAATAATAATAATAATAATAATAATAATAATAATGTTATTTTTTGCATTTTCGCACCAGTTGCCTGGTGGTCATCGCTGGGCCTGAGGGTTAGTGAGTGACAGCAAGTCGCCTCAGGTTCCCAGCCCTTCTCTAATATCGCCCTCACCTATCATAGCAGCGTTGTGGTTTGTACTGTTTCCACCATACCTCTAGATTCAATAGAATCTAGATGTTTATTGATAAACCATACCCCACGACATCAAAAGGTCAAAAATCATTTTTCCTCCAAAACTCAAAAGAAAAAAAAAGATTTCTTCAAGGGGTCTAATGGAGTACTTATGCCAATTTTCAAGTCTGTAAACAAAACGTTGTAGCCAGGAGCGCTGGGGCTTGCAAATACACGCACTTATATAAAAAAGTAAAGATCTTTTCACCACCTCTGGTGACAATGGTTACTCAATAATAATAATAATAATAATAATCATAATAATAATAATAATAATAATAATGATAATGATAATAATAATAATAATAATAATAGCAACAACAATAACAGTAATGATAACAAAAATAATAATAATAATAATAATGATAATAATAATAAAAAGAAGAGGAAGATGAAGATGAAGAAGATGAAGATGAAGAAGAAGATGGAGAAGAAGAAGAGGAAGAGAAAGAAACAGAAGAAGGAGCCTGGCTGTTCAAGGGTCAAACTCCACTTCTATTTCTATTCTGTCTGAAGATGATTACTGCAATTTTTGTATTGTGTATATAACAAATAGAAAAATACTAAGTTTTTTTTTAGTATAGATGTGTTCATTTATTAAAACGACAAAAACGCTGGTGTATATCTTAGATGAAGTCTCATAAACTAGTAACACTTGTCAGTGTAGCTCTGTCAGTAAGATAGCCACCTGCTGATCACTTGGTCATGATTTCAGATCACGATTGGGAAATGCTTATTCCATACATTAAATTAAATTTGATGAGAATTGTTCCGAATCTCATTCTCGTAGTTACGTTAGAAAAAAACAATACCAACTCCAGACTTGGACAGGAGTTTAACTATAACAATTATCTTAGGGGGGGGGGGAGATTTAGAACGAAAAGATGAAGATAGACAATTAGAAGGTGATGAAGAAATCCGACAACATTAATACTAAAAATGATATGTTATCGGTATGCTATTCAAAAAGAGAAATAAGTTCAAAGAACTTTTTCGTCAAAAATAAAAGAAAAGATTTTTCAGGAGAGGACTATTGGAGATCTGATGCAAATTTTATAACTCTTTGTAAACAAAACAGTGTAACCAGAAGCGCTAGAAGACTCAGACACCCGCACATATAGAAGAAGATAGGACCCTTTGCCAGCTTTGGTGGCCATAGTCGTTCAATAATAGTAATAGTAATACTTATAGTACTAATAATAGCAATAATAGTCAGAAAGATGTCAAAGCGAGCGGGGATACAAGAATTAAGGTTGAACAGAGGTATAATAACAACGTTGAGAAGAATATGTAGAACCAGAAAACGAAATTGGCGAATGATAATAATGAAATAAATAATCAGGAAATCTCAGATTGGCAAATTAAAATCATAAAGCTAAGTGCAATCTCCCTTCAGACATCAACTGAAAATCAATCTTATATAGCGGGAAAAGCCCACTGGCCCCCAAAGGATGATTGTCCACATCAAACGAACTGGCAACCACCGAACCCCTAAACCCCAGCCTCTTCTCATCCAAGACGAACAACAAACCAAATGTGGATCGTATTGTCACATGTCCAGCTCGTTTGCAAACAACCAGGCCGTTATATCTAATGATGTGACCGTTAGGGACTTGACAAAAGAACGGCCCCATTCCCCCCGCCCCTCAAAAGAAAAAATGAAGGAAGGATTATTATAACCGTCGGCCAGAATTTTTTTTTTTGCCGATTGGCCTGTCCCTTCTTCTCTATTCCTTTTTTGTTTTTATAATTATTATTATTATTATTATTATTATTATTATTATTATTATTATTATTATTATTATTATTATTATTATTATTATTATTATTAACGCGTTTGCCATCGGCCGTTGCATTACCTCAACTCTCTCTCTCTCTCTTTCTTCCCCCTCTCTCTCTTTCAGTCCATCTTTCTCTCTCTCTCTCTCTCTCTTAGTATTTCCTCCTCTTCCTCCTTCTCACTCTCTCCATCTCCCTCTCTTTTTCGTTGGTCTTGCTTTGATGTCGGCAAAACAAACATGGCCACCGTCCATATTTTGAACGCTGCTAATTGCGTAGCGCACACACACTAAAAAAAAAAAAAATGGAAAAGTATCAGCGATTCCACAACTGCGAGTGATGATAATAAATCGCACAAAGAAAAGCGACAATAATAATAATAATGATAATAATAAGGAACTTGCTGACAATAAGAGTAATAAAAATGAACGGCTCTAAGTATAACGAGAACAATGAAAATGATGTATCTGATGATAAAGACTTCGACGATTACGATGTGAGGGGTGTGGTAATGAAATTAGTTGCTGTATTATTAAAGATATTTCATAATAATTATGCAAGTAATAATAATACTTGGAATAACATCAACGTAATCGGAATGATATTAGCAATAAGGACGATGAGAAAAGATGCACCAAGATTATTCAAAATCATCTCTGAAAAGGGACTTGTTAATAATAATAATAATAATAATAATAATAATAATAATAGTAATAATAATAATAATAATGATTCATATTTCAACGTTTGAAAATAACCGTTGAATTCTATGAAGTTTTGAAAAAAAAAAAAGCATACAAAAATGTTGGAGAAGATGGAAAGATTAACGAAACGTGACAGTGGAAATTCTCAAGAATCTAGGGATGTCCAACAGCCAAAGTGGAGGTCGTGCCAATAGTAATCGGAGCATTTGGCTCCATCCTAAAATATCTGCACCATATCGAATAGTTAGACACCAAGACAGACATGAGAGTTTTTTTTGCAACAATCTGCCGTCCTTGGAACACCTCACATTTCAAGAAAAGTAATCGCTGTCTGAGGACTTTTGTTAAGGCTTGACAGTCATCCCACAGACGGAAGATCCTGTGTGAGCATTGTGCAAGGTAAATATGATAATAATACTAATACTAATAATAATAATGATAATAATAATGATGATGATGATGATGATGATGACGAGGATGAGACAAAAAGATGCAGATCATGGAGACAGCGAAGAAAGACGATATCAATAATAGAAAAGACAAAAACGAAAAAGAGAACAAAAGACAGGAACCGAGAATTGAAAGAATAAAAACAGTGTAAAAATTCACATCAGGGAGAAGAAGGAGAAGAAGAAGAAAAAGGAGAAAAAAAAGAAAAGAAAAAGAAACCCTGATATTAAAACGAGGGAAAATCAACAGAGACTGACTGAACTGAAAAAAGAAAAAAGAAGTAGAAAATAGAAAACGAGACGGAAAAAGAGGAGGAAAAAGATCGCCTATAAATAAAGTATAGTTTACAAATTATTCTGAACATCAACCAGAATGTGACAAGCAGACGACAAAAGAGTGCAGAGCGTTGACAGCAGTTCGGATTATTTATGTATAACATCAACATGGCGCCTCTTATAATCGGAAAGTTTCCGGTCGCTTCGAAGACATACGGGAATCGAATATTTCTGAGAGCTCACATCCATTGGCGTCCGCTGCCACCTTTCCAGGAGGTGGGGGAATATATTTTCAGGGGCAGGATATATACATATATCTATGTATATGTATTAGGTTACCAGTAAAGGACATTGGTCTTTTTGTGTGGGATTGAGTTGGGGTTACGTAAAACAGTATTTACCATTATCCTTCATGACTACAAAGTTCCAACTTCCAAACCATCTCAACTTCGCAGAGAAGGCCTGTTCCAGGGGGAGTCAAAAACCCTACTTGTCCAACCCCCGTCCATCGGACGCCTCTACACTCTTCACTCCTTTAGTTATAGGGGAAATCTTGATCGTTTACATTTCAAGATTCGGTACAAGGTTGTGTTTGGATGAAAACGATAAAGCTGTGTAACAGTCGGATATATATATATATATATATATATATATATATATAGAGAGAGAGAGAGAGAGAGAGAAAGAGAGAGAGAGATAGATAGATAGATAGATAGTAGGTATGAAGTTCCTTAATCTCATTACCCCATCTGTACTATCCCCAACCTATACACACAATATAATGCTAAACCTCTACCTTACATCCCTGACATCTTATGGCCTTTCTGAGACATACTACAGCTGCTACTATCATACTTTGTTTCAGACCATCACAGACTTCACCACAGACAGAACAAAGTCCAACGCATCATGATGACCCTAAAGGAATCCTCTTCCTCGAGTCAAATTTTTGCTTCCAAAGAAAAACATCTGAGGGTAAATTCATTTTCTACGGAAACGTTTTGATCATTGAAAGGTACACACACACACACACACACACACACACATCACACGCTACTGGAGAGGGGAACACCTTCCGACACACCAATCAATTCATTTATGGATTGACTAATCAATCAACAAAGTCACTTACACCTAAAACTATCTCATTTCCTATTGTTCACACGCTCACACATACACACGCTTATACATAGCGTTGTAGGACACCGGTTTGATTCCTGAAGCAGCTGTATTTTCTTCAATTGTTTATTTCATTCACTTTGTCTAGGCCAAGTGATACATTAATCGTGAAATGAAGGTCATATAAAAGCAAACTAACATTTGGAAATAGATTTAGGTGAGAATAGGATACTCCGAGAAATGAAACATACCACAAATACCTGATGGATTAAGTACTGACCGATAACGAAAATGCCAATCTCACACCCACTAAATTCATAATTGAGAGCTACCAACAAGTGCAGCATCCCCACCGAAGAAAAAAACATCACAAGCAATGACTGAACACACACACACACACACACATATATATATATATATATATATATATATATATATATATACAATAAAAGAGAGACAACCTAGAACCTCCCTGCCCAAAATTTCCTGAATAAGAATCTAAAATAAATCAAAACATTCGTCTGAAGAAGGTAAAATAGAACAGAAACATGAACGTGTTTGTGTAACGAATCCTTACTACATTATATTTTAAGCTCTACTCTAAATCAAACTAATGTTTATTGTTGAATGTATCGAGCACTTTATGAAATGAACCCATCACACATCGGATATTGTACTATATTACAGTACATTATATCATACAGTATTTCTGATTTGTATTGTATGTATATAGTGTTATCGGACGCAGGTTCGTTTCCTGCAGCAGCCGTATTTTTCTTTAATTGTTTATTCTTACTGCATTGTCTAGGGTAAGTGATGCATTGACCAGATGACGTCGGGGGATCATTTCAAATTAGAGTTTCAGCATAATGTATCACAAATTATAATCATTTTGTTCAATCATACATCTATTTCTTCACACACACACACATATATATATATATATATATATATATATATATATGTATATATATATATATATATATATATATATGTATATATATATATATGTGTATATATATATATATATATATATATATATATTCTGATTACATGTATTTAGTGTTGCAAATTCTATATTACAAATCATAATCAATTTGTTTGATCATACATTTATTTCTTAATATATATATATATATATATATATATATATATATATATATATATATATACATTCTCATTACATGTATATAGTATTGCAAATTCTATATTACTAGATTCGATATAGAGTGCTCAATAAATTTATGAATACGATTATTATGATAAGGAAAATACATGTAAAAATATCAATTGGATACCAATATAAATTTAGTGGGACTTCTAAGTCCAAAATAGTTAATTTGATCTTTGATATACGAGAAACATAAAGAAAGAAAAGAGGTATTACGCACGCACATATTTCCTGACACATAACAACGCTCACAGATACAAACCTTGGGAACTAAAAACTAACACGAACATTATATTTGATGGACGGCGCGAATAGCCTCTAATCCAGACAAGATGACCAAGTTTTTCTGTCTCAGCTCAAAGTTCAGGGAAAATGATGAATCAACGGACGGAAAAAAATGAATAATCTCTCAAACTGTAGACAGTCCAATAGCTACAGAAATGATTTTCGCCGGATAAATATATAAAATCTACAAAGCTTTACAGCTTTAAAAACTAAAGATTTAATTTCAGTCAATCGTTTTCAAATATCCGTTAATATAATTTATATAAACATTTCTAAGCGTTGTATGTTTCAATCAGAATTAGATATAATGATTTGTGAATTTTCCTTGATTAGATCTTCAGTCGTTTACCATGTAACCGTTTTGGGGATTTAAAAATGAAACAGTTATATTAACATGGTTCCACAGCGATGTTGATCAAACACCCCTCTCAAGATATGGTTTTAATATTTAAATTTTTTTCATTGTTTTCAAGGTACATATCATATTAAATGTTGTTCGTCATATTGCACAGATTATTATCATCACATATCGCATGTGGATACAATTTTACACAACAAGTGGCTTATTCATATAGATTATTATCCCCAAAACGTTTTGAGGGTCATCCAGAGTCTGATTCTCTCCAATAGTTCATTGCATCAACGCTGTTTAGGCCAAATTCACCATGTTATAACGGAAGATCAAATACAGTTTCAGTTTAGAATAAGTGTGTGTGTATGTGTGTGTGTGTGTGTGTGTGTGAAAGAGGTCTTGTATTCTGTGTTTGTATAAAAAATTTTCGTAATCAAACAATGTAGAGACATGTATGAAATGCTGATTTTGAGTGAGAAATAAAGGTCATCATTAACTTGAGAGCTGTACATCTCAGCTTAGAATAAATGTTATTAATCGAAATAAGAACTTGAAACAAGTCCATTTAATCCAGGAGAATAGGATTATGTGGCCCTGGAACCAATTGATTTTTCGAAGGCGTTTTAACCCCATGGAAACATTTACAGATATATTTGCATTTCTATGAGATGATCATTTCAGAAAAATAAATGCTGAACTCGTTTCAGTGGAAGAGTTCCTGGTTTTGGGAGATACTTTTTATGAACAAAAAGTGGAAGAGTCCATTGTTGTGGATAAAGATATAGAAAAGAAAGTAAATACACTCACATGTGCCTGTAGGTGTATACGTATCTACAAAAGCCTTTTGCAAGTCAAAATGGCATGAAGTGCAGTAGCAATTATCATCAGTTTATGTAGTGAAATTTCTGAGCGTTTCCAAAAGTCGTGATGATGGTATATTAGGCTGTGTTGACAGAGGTTGATATAATAGAAGATACTGTAGAATGCTATGTAGTAGGAAGATGGAAAAGGCCCATGTTGCCTATAGAACGGATCACTGTAAAACAAACGGTGAAACGCTATTTGTCCCTTTTGGCTTTTTTTCGTAAAAGCGAAAAACTAGCGTAAAGTGAATCTTTCGGAAAGTCGGGGATAACTTGTAATGTTTCCTCTGTATTAGAAAAGTACAACGTTCCGTTGAATTTTCTTTTCAGACGGAATGGTTTAAAGCAAAAATGCAATTATCATTGATTTATATACGGAATTTCTATTTTCAAAAAACCTTCAAGATCTCAAAGTAATGTTAGACGAACTATATAAAGACAGCAAAAAAGTCAGTCTGCACATGAACTTCAGCGAAACAAATGTCATGTATGACAAACAAGTTGGGGACAAAGACACAATAATCAAGACTGGAAACTGGAAAAAAGTAGACAAGTACAACCACCTAGGACAACCAATCTCCGTGAAACCTGCAAGAAAAGAAATCAAGTGAACAATCACTCTTGGACGTTAAGCTTCCGCTGGAGAAAGCTCAGCCTTTAAGAACAAGAAAATACAATAAGTCTTTAAAAAAAGGTCTGCGACCAATGCAGCCTCCCGATAGTCAACAATGGAGCTGAAACATGGAACCTAACTAAAATATTTAGAACCATGCAATGTGCCCATGAGTGACTTTCCTCTGTGTCTGTCTGCCTCGATGTCTGAGGTCGCGGTTTGTTGTATGCAGTGGCTTGAGATACAGTTGGAGGCTGGACCCCTCAGCCTCAGATTTTTTCTACACCATAGACATATCAAACTAGTCTTAAATATACGTGCCCTCTCAAAATCATTCACGACGATCGAAATGCTCAATTATGTCAAATTTTATGCCTAGCTCAATATCCTTTTGAGCTTTCTCAGGCTTTTCTGATATCTTGGTATACATATTGGTCTCGGGTGCATGAAATATATCGATATATTGAGCGAATGTTCATAGACTAGGTTAACAGCTAATGCTGAGATACCAAGTGCTGTTCCCAGAGCAAGGGCTTGGTGGCACCGATTTCACCGTTCGAGGGGGGCGCTGCCTCCACACAGCGCCCCCAGCCCCCAAGTGAACGCTGACTCCTATTTTTGCTTTCGGCATTTTTTTGTAAAAACAGAAATCTTTTTAAAATTTTATTCAGATTTCGAAAACAAGTACTGATGTAAACCTTTTGTAAGCGCTAAATGGCGTAGAGCTGACTTACATTCGGTGGACGGGATAGTAGGAGGGAGAGGCAGATAAGACGAAATATTTGTTATTTTTCCTGTCGGTCACAGTTTCACATGTGACATCTGGAGACGACATTGCCGATTTAGCGCGTTTCGCGCTAAATTTAGCACATTTCTTGTTATTGCAGTACGAAAGTAGCTAAATCAGCATGGGAGTGTCAAAACATTTTGGCCATTTTTTACCATTTGTAGCATATCTTTATCGATGTTTGGCCATATTTGGCGTTTTGGGCTATTTTTCTTCTTTAAATTTAGCACTTTTTTTAGCCTATTAGCGCTTTTTAGCAGTCTGCATTGGCCACGCGTTCCACGGAGCGACATTATAAGTTGTGATGTACAGCAGCTGTCTGAGATTCTTGCAATATGGCCTGCTCATTGCCATTTGAGTTTTTTGAAGGATTTTATATCTCTGAATCTTGCTTCTCCTCCTTCATTGTTCTGTCTTGTGATCTGTCCAAGTGATGGTAAGCAAATTGAGGTTAGAGGTGATTGA
Organism: Thysanoteuthis rhombus; assembly: GCA_963457665.1. Lineage (NCBI taxonomy): Eukaryota > Metazoa > Mollusca > Cephalopoda > Oegopsida > Thysanoteuthidae > Thysanoteuthis > Thysanoteuthis major. The sequence continues at coordinate 33,543,026 of OY735238.1, read as the reverse complement.
AAGTTGAGTTAAATGAGCAAACCGATATATGCACTCTAGATCTCATTTACAAGTCTATCGGTACGTATGTGTCGCGGAAAATAAAGTGAGTGATATTTTCCCGGCTTTTACAAATGCAGAACTTAACCATACTTTACTAAACAGGGCAGACTCCAATTTAAAAAAAATTATAGGTATATCATCGATTGTGACATGGAAGTGTATACATTGAGAAAAACAGTGTCTATAACTTTGAGAAGAGACATTAACATTCTTTTGTTCCCCGAATCTAATACCTTCTTTACAATGTTGATGCAACCTTCCAGTTGATTCATTCTCCAGTTTTCTCAGAATTTAATACATAAATTTGGAAGGGAAGCCTGCAGATTTACAAACGACACCGACACAGGTCGAGGGAAGATTTGACCAAAACATTCGGTCGGATTGAAAAATGTGGAGAAGATATTAAATTGTTCGAATAAGAGCTAGTACACAAATGTTATTTCAATCTTTATCCTATGTTTCATTTCAACATTTGGGTCAATTTTATCACTGGATACATTTCACATGGTATCATAAATGCCAAAAGTGCTTTCGTAATGTATCTATGGGGGTCGATAGGCCCTATGTATATTCCGAATAAGTTGGCGAGTCTTACAGAAAAATGTTATGATTTTGCTTATGTCATCATCATCATTATCAATCTTCTAAGGTCCATCGTTTGACATGGACCTTCCCCAGGATTCGCTACACCTCTCTACCTTGGTGTTACGGAGCCAATCTTTTCTGAATTTGTTCAGTTTGTCTCCCCATCTTGTATTCTGCCGGTCTCAGTTGCGCATGGGATCTCTGGGAATCCATATTGTGAGTCGTGATGTCCATCGGTTGTCTGCCATTCTTGCAACATGACCAGCTCATTTGAGTTTTTGTCGTGGATTCTATATCTGATCACTATTTGTGGGACTCTTGTTTCCCCTCTAATGTATTGAGCTGTCTTGTGATCCTTCCATGTGAGGTTAAACATAATTCTTTCAGATAAATAGATAAATAAAAACTTATTCTAGAAGGGGATTTTTCAGAAAAAAAATATTAAACATTTCTCATACTCATCGAGATGAGTGTGTGCACAAAATTTCAAGTTTCTACTTGGAATTGCAAGAGCTGGGCGGAGTCCGAAAACATAAATAATCAGAGTCCGGCAACAGTGATCAAACAGGTCTGCTGTAGTTAGCAGTGATTAATATATATATATATATATATATATATATATATATATATTATTGTGTCATCCGCAAACAGCTGTTTCGTTGTATTACAACTCTTCAGTGTGGCTATAGACTATCCATTATCCCGTACCTCGAATCAGGATCGAAACCTTAGCTTCAGACCTAGAGGCTGGTATCATCTCTCTACTCCACGAAACTTGACGGTCAGTAAGGTTGAATTTAAGCTATATATTTATCTACGCATATATACCCCATCCACCTGAGTGCTCCATTCCATGTTGGAAGAGCATTGTATAAGCTTACAATGAACGAGTTACCTCACTTAAAGAGTGCTCAACCCTGAATAGGGGAGCGTTAATTATTACACACACGTATATATATATATATATATATATATATATATATATATATATATATATATATATATATATATATATATGTGGGTGGGTGTGTGTGTGAGGTCAGGTAAAAGAATTACTAATAAATATTTAATGGGATAAATTTATCCCATCATGATATGCGTTTTTCAAATTAACGAAAACTCAGGCTTTGAGTATATTTGTAGGCTTCATCTTGAATATGGTTAATCTTAGAACGAGAATTCACCTTATTTGGGGGAGAGGTTTTTTTTCTGAGAAGAATTTCAAGAATGCCGAAGAATAGTCTGACAATCTATTTTGATTTTGTCAATTAAACATGAACATCATTAGATTACTTAAACCATTAACAGCGGAAGGTGGTGTTGAGCAATAGTAATCCATTGAAAAATAAAAGCCTTTATTCGTTGATAAAAGCCTTGGCAGACAAATACAAATGAGTTGCCATTGATTGCGATAAAACGGAAATTTTCATAAAGCTAGCCATAGCAATTTCCGTCATTCGCAGTTTATGGGTTAATTCTCAGTCCTTCAGTCTAACCAGGAAGGTTTTTCGATCAGTGGAGAGCAAGGTTTGTAGAAGATAAAGAGATGCAATTTATGAGAGTGGAGAGCAAGGAGAGCAGGGAGAGCAGAGATTTGCAAAGGCGAATCGCATTTATGACAAGGCAGCGAATCGGAAGTGGGAATATTAAACAGAGTATTCCGGGTTATGTGACGTCGGGGGGGAGAAAGTTTTGGCAAAGGGGTTGGCTGTCCGATGTTTTCAAAAAGCGGACAGTGGCAAAGGAAAACGTGGGGGGGAAGGGGGTTGTAAGGCAAGTGTGGAACGGCAGGAAAGGCATATTGTAAAACTAGGAATAAGAGAAGAGAGACAAGATGATGAATAGGTCAACAGAGGAAACGTTGTCTTGCATCAATCAACGTCAGCGGAAGCTATCGTCGACAAATGATCAAGTATAGCTGCCTTCCCGCCCAACCCGCCCAGCCCGCCCTTGCCGTATCTTCTCTCATCCAGTACACCACCGCCAACTTCCTACTAATCCTTTTTTTTTCTCTCGTTAGGGACAAGCAGAGGTCTATTCGTCTACCTCACGGAAATTGATGAAGAGGCGAGCTTTTAATTCAACTCTGGATTTACACAAAACATTGTCTTTTCATCCGTCATTTATTAGTTTTCCGAGCCAATGTGAGGGCAGGGGGAGGGCAGTTTGTCATATTCCTATCTTAAATACTATGTTTGTTTTAAAAGAGTTAATAGTATTTAGTTCCGAGTTGATGAGCTACAAGGGGGATCTCGGAAGAGTTGCGAAGTGCAACAATTTTCGAAATCGAACATACAGTGAGAGCAAGATGTTTCCGATACATTCGAAAGAGTTGATTTTAACATCTTCGTACAGCTTCAAAATTGACAGAGTTTGGATAAAGAAAAAAAAAATACATATATACAGGGACAAGATAGAACATTCATAAGTAATGTACAGAAATCAGATATCTTTTGACCAAGATCCGTCAACATCGAAGCTGTAAGAGGATATAAAGATAAACTATTTGAAATGTATCGGATACATTTACTTTGGTTCTTGGAAGGTAGTGATGCTGCTGGTATATATATATATATATATATATATATATATATATATATATATATATATATATATATATATATTATTTTTTATCTTTTATTTTTGAAGAAAAAAAAAGATCCCATTAATCCTAAAGAGAAGGGTATATAACCAGTGCATCCTCCCAATAGTCACTTATGGAGCTGAAACATGGAACTTAACCAAGAGACAGACCCGTAAGCTGAGAACCATGCAATGTGTACATGGAAGAATAATGCTGGGCCTCACATGGAGAGACCACAAAACAGCACAGTACATCCGGGAAAAGACAAGAGTTAGAGACATCATAGAATCCATAAAAAATCTTAAATGGCGGTGGGCTGGCCATGTTGCGAGAATGGAAGACAATGATAGAGAAGTGTGGCAAATCCTGGGGAAGGTCTATGTCCAACGACGGACACTGAAAGACTGATGATGATGATGATGATGATGATATATATACATATATATATATATATATATATATATATATATATTTATATATATTGTTCAAATCAGGTTTGAAATGTAACATGTTGTATGATACAAAGCAATATCTGATATGTGATGGATTCATTTCATAGTGCACTTGATATATTCAACTTTAAACTCTAAGTATTAAGATGGTTTGGAGTAGAGCTGGAAATATTGAAGAAAGGCCTGAAGATACAGGCCTAAAGAGGACCAAACAGGACAGAGACGCATTTGTGTAGCGAATCTACTATATATATATATGTATATATATATATATGTGTGTGTGTGTGTGTGTGTGTGTGTGTGTGTGTTTGTGTGTGTGTGCGCGCGCGCATGTTAGTGTTTGTATGTCTGTGAGTGTGTGCATGCTCAAGCAACTGAAAAATTGAAGGAAAAATGAACAGTTCTGTGCGCTGGAACTGAATATCTTAAAGGATTTTGCCGTTACTTTTTGTGGGCAGTACCTTATGTGAGATCGCTATGTACATACTCAGGGAGTTTAGTACAGAGGACACATCAGGAACTACGAGTCAAATATCCCGATTTGATTTGTTTTACTCTACGTATTCTCAAACAGTCGCTATTTCAAATGAAGCATTTTTCTGTTGACTCAATCAGGACGGACTTATTACATTTAACTCCTTTTTTTAATTGCAGTGACGATTTTTTCTTTTGATAGCTCATAATAGACGAAACATTCCATCGACTGCTTATTGACACGAGTGAAACTTTGGTCTTGATCGTAGAATCTCAGATTTCTTTCTACTATGAATAAAATAATTAGTTTCACGGTGGTATTTGTAAAATAATGGTGACTTCATATCGAACAATTTTCCAGGAAATATGTCCGCTCATACATAATTACCCCATCGAAATGCCACGGCCAAATCGTGATGGATACACCGGTTTCCTTATGATGACCAAAGTTAAGCAACATCGAGCCTAGATAACACCTAGATTGGTGACTGTCCAGGTGCTGTCAAAGCTGGGATCATACAGAGAGCTCCTGAGAGAGACCAATCTGTACTATACGCTTGATAACACGAGCCAAAAGCCCCCCTCTTTTTACCTTTTGAACCGGCTGACTGCTATGAAGGTAAGCTACAACAAATGAATGAAAGAACCTATTCAAAAATGCTATTCAAAACATCGGCACCTTTGTCTATAGTTCTCAGAAAGGTCATAAATATTCAAAGAGTTTTTTTTTGTTTCAGAGACGGACACCATTCTCTCTGGGAGGAAGTCCGGATCATAGACAGGGAGCGCCTTTGGAAACTGAGAAAAATCAAAGACGTGACATACATCGATATGTCGACTGGGTGCATGAGTCAGACGAGTGCATATTTCAACTCGATGTGGTTCCCGCTACTCAACAAGGACAACGTATGGGAATCCAGACCAAACAAAAACAAAAACAAAGAAACTGAAAGGAGTATCCTACGTTACGTTGCAACCATGGGAAAATAAAAAAAGGTTATGTTCGCCACTACTACATTCGGATAGTACAGCTTAAGGAGGCCGTAGAATGGATCGGCCGAAATGTAATGTTAACAATACAAACAACGACAACAAAAATAAAAAAAACAATAAAGTGTTTTTTTTTGATGAGTATCTTTATTCTAAGGCATTTCATTTCAAAGTACTAGAAATCTAAATAACTAAATATTTTGAGGAAGAAAGTAAAATCCAAATTGACTTTCAAGTTAAAAAAGAAAGAGGAAACAAGTTTGGCTGTACTAGGGTCAAGCTCCCTTGCTTCATTAAAATCTAAAAAATAAATTGAATAGAAATCATCTCTCCATACAGTATAGTTCCCAAACTACATATTCCATTTCAATTCCTCTATCAGCAGTCCCTATAAACAGGATTTGCAGACTTTAGCGAAAGAAGTTGCCTTGATTTGGGCTTTAGAAGTTTGAGAAATTTCCCTTGTGTTTTCTTACGAAAGTCACTATGTCACGGATATTCTTACGCGACCTCATTTGTTTTTGGTCTGATCACTGTCATTGGTATCCGCCATTGTTATTACATACGAAAATGAAGTCAGTCCTCAATTGTAAGAGTTTGATAAAATTGTTGGAATTAATTTTCTCTCACTAATTTCAGCAATCGTTTAGTCTATTAATTATTTTTACTAGCAGATCTGAACCACACAACCAAAGAATATCCCTCTGTCATGGAATACTAATTATGGTAGAGGAAGAGAAAACAATTAAATGTGGTGGATCCTTAATTTATTTAGTTCTTCAATTAATCCGAAACCAAGAAAAACCAGTTTGATTTAAAAGAATAGTTAATGACCAATTCAATTCCAAGGGAGGGAGGAGACTTGGAAAGGTGATTTAGTCTCAGTGCTCAATAAAGAACAATAGATATCAAGCAAGTCAACCATATGTGAGAAAATATTGACACTAGTGAGAACTGCAATATACTAATGTCACTCAACTTGTGTATTTGTCGTTCAATGTGTACTGATTGTTTCAATACTTTGATACGTACACATGTTGTTCGGGTGAGTTGAACCATAGGTACATATTAAAACTTACTGATTTAGTTCCGCTTGTAAAATGTGTGAGGCAGTCATCCTTGCTTATCCCTAGCAAAGATGCGCCAATCCATGCTTTACCTCACCAGGGCTGATACAATGGTTGGTAAAGTTGAGCCCTGAGACTATTCTGATAAAAATCAGTTGTAACCAACTAACCAGATCCCCTGCCAACATATGACAGGGCATGGCTTAACACTCCTCATGGTTCGCACACTCAAAAAATAGATTAGACTTGATTGTGGAAATAAATTATACATCTTTTCTGAAGAATTGTGATTCTTTTTGGTTTACCATATTACCAGCATCTACGTAAGTTTTAATATTGTCAAACTCTTGGAGAGTTGACTTTATTATCACAATTAGTCAGCCAATATAGTGAGAAGTTTTGGTGGAAAGGAAGAGTGATGTCATGACGTCAAGGGGTGTTAACTTGCGACTACGAATAGAAAGTTGTTTTCTATACCTGACCTCATACATATATATACATATATATATATATATATATATATATATATATATATATATATATATATATATATATATATATATATTAATCACTGCTAACTACAACTGACCAGTTTAATCACTGTTGCTATTATTTTGATTTTATATGTGTTTTGCCAATTATATGTATCTATTAATGTATCTATCCGGACTTCGCTAAGCTCTTACGATTCCTAGAAGAAACATAGAATTTTGTGCGCACACTTTTCTCAATGAGTATGGAAAGTGTTTGATTTTGTTTTTTGAATATTCCCCTTTAAGATCATTTTTTTTATTGGGGGAAGGAGTGAGTAGCCAATGTAAGCTCATGCTAAATTGGCCAATAGTTTTCACCTGATTATTTTTCTTGTCAAATGTTCAAACTTTTTTGTTACTGATCACAACGAAACAAAAAGCTAGATAAGTAATTTATTTAAGCTTCAGTCAGAGTGGATCTTGACTCTGAAGTAGCTTATCTTGTCTCCAAAAAAACCTTGAATTCATTTATGTCTTGAATTAAACTACTTATAAATTTGAATTAAAGCACTTATCTTTGAAATAAGATTACATTCATGTTGAATTAGAGTCCATGCATTTTGAATAAAGGTACTATTGATAATTCTGTAAATTGATCAAATGTGTTACTCCCGAGTTAATCCAATGAATAAAGAGTCTATTTAAATGTTGCTGGAAATATTCAATATAAATATTAGTAGTTGTTCCGACTAAACAAAGCAGTAAATAGAGCAAGGTATTTTATAGAAGTAAATTGTACATATTTTCTAAACAATATAGCACTTCCTTTTGTTATGCCATGTTTTCCAGCCTAATTCATCTAAGTTCTAATACTCACATAAAAGATATATAATGATCGTAATTAGGAGAAAACAGGTCTGGTTAGTCACTAAGCAGAAATCGTCACGTCTTAAGCGTCTTTTAGCAGTATGCCGTGTTGGGGTGCTCAATCAAAAAATCAGAAAAAGTGGTGATCAATGAATAAGTTACTTTGTTCGATAGTGGTCACTAAAAAGGTCAGAATTTTCAAAAGACAAGCGTGAATGCTGCTGGTCAGAAAATAAGGGACCCATTTAGGATAAATTTACTGTGAAAAACTGACCCCTGCTCACTACAAACCTATTTTGGGAGATAATTTTCGAAAACAAAAAAGTTTTTTCTCGACTTAATAAGGAGTAAATACCGAGATATTCAACTCTTCAAGTCTATTTATACGTGATACGTAAATAGCCATTCAGCTAAGGAGCTAGCCAGGCAGCCAACCAGACCCACTTCAAAACTGAAGAAACCTATGTTGATAGTTTGGGTGACAGCTTTCATTGACCGCTTTCATTGGTGGACGCAGCAAACAAAAACGCTAAACTCATAAACCGCTAAAGTTTTAGCGGAAGCCAGGATATCGATTTAGCTTTGGTTCGTTCTTTCTGTTCTAAACCTTTGAAAGATAAACCAAGAGAGCTGAATTGTTAATATATTGTGGCTTAGACATAGAGCTATGGATAAACTCTACGTTGCACTTTCTTCTCTCTATAGCTCTTTAAAGCAATTGTAGAGAGCTAAAATTTTAATACGTTGTGGCTTGGACATAGATCTTTAAATAAACTGTATGGAAAATATAAATTAATGATTCAATTATTTTCTTTAAAAGCCTTAAAAACAGACCTAGAGAGCTGAAATGTTTATTTGTTGTAGCTTAGAGCTTTGAATAAACTGAGCGTTTCATATTTCTGCTCTAAGCCCCTTGAAAATAGATCGTGAGAGCTGAAATATTGATATGTTGCAGTTTCGACTAAGAGCTTTAAATAAAGTGTATGTTTTTTTGCTCTGAAACCTTTAAACAGATCTAGAAAATCAAAATTTGGATATTTTGTAGCTTTGACAAAGAACTTTAAATAAATTTTATCGAGAACGTGAACTAATGTTCAATTTCATTTCATCGTTTAATTATTCATGAACACCTTGATCATCATCTGATATTGACACGTTCTACCTTACTAATTCTCAGCACATCAAGATTCCTGCTCTTTGGGTCTGTTTTTAAGGGTTTTTGAGCAAAGAAATTGAGCCGAAGCAAAATTCATTCAATGCAAGCGAGCTAAATTATTATCAGTTTACCAGTTTAGCATTCTTGTCAACTGTGTCGACCGTTGGCGATTTATAAAATCTCTCAAATGGTGGATGTCACTGATCCAGGCACACAAGAAAGTAAAACTGAAAGTCAGTGATAAACTCGAAAAATATCCCTGCTTGAGAAAAGAATTGTTAAGCATGATGCTAATAGGTGCACTTATTATTATCGGAAGACTAGAATCGGTCCGCAAGAGCGATATCATTTAGTTGATAGCGATACTAGAATCAACATTACTGAAGAGAGTGTGGAAGTAATTGAAATACTTGCTACCACTTGATCTTCAGTAAAAGCCAATAGACAAAACTCAATAAGTATAATATAGGGATGAAGAATTATTTCTATTATTATTCGGACTATCCTCATATTGGTTGTTTTTGATACAACGTTTCGGCCGTTGTTCTCTACGGCCTTCATCAGGTATCATCTGGTAGGTGTGGGGAAGTAATGAACCGAACCCTTTATTTAACTGACGGGGGTATGTATTGACCGCACTCCCCTTTTAGCATTAGTATTATCATTATTGTCTCAAACAGGGATTGAACCATACATACCAGATATATTAGGGATGAAGAATTCTTGAGGGGGCAATGGGACTTGATCTCCTGTAATCTCCATGAAAAATAGAATTCCAGAAGTAAAAAGGAGGGTTTGAAACCAATAGTAGAACTGGAACAAAGAACTTACCCAAAAGATTTAGCCTCAAACTGAGAACGATGAAACGTACAAATGAGAGAAAATGCTAAATATAACATGGAGGGATCACAAGACAGCACAATATATTGGAGAAAAAAAATAGAAGGCAGAGGAACCATTAGAAATGCTAATCCCAAGAATGTCAGACAACCGTTAGATATAACAACTCACAACATGGATCCCCAAGGGTCGCTTGCAAGATCATATCCGACAGAATATAAGATAGCATGACGAACTAGACAATATTAGAAAGTACTGGCTCCGTGACGCCCACGGAGGAGAGGTCTGATGAATTTTTTGGAAGGTCCATGTCTGACGAGATACACTAAAAAGCGCTAAAGATTCAACAGCTCGGAAAAAATTAAGTAGATAATAAAAATAATGATGATATATATATATGCCG
>OY735238.1:33515593-33528093 GCA_963457665.1 Thysanoteuthis rhombus | reverse complement strand
ATCTAGATTTTCCAGAATCCAGATGTTTCTAAATGTTTCTTCACTTTATTATATATGTTTTCCAGTAGAAAAAAAATTGCGATGTCATGAATGGAATTTATTCTGACCATATTTATCCTTTGATAAGATTTTTTTACGGAGTTCAAATTTTGACGCTACCGTTGTTCAATCATTGACCGTGTTAGCAAGTTTTTCATATTTCTTACTAGTTAATCCCTAAAAGTACAGCGTTCTTATAATTGCTTTCCGTAAGCTGAAATGATGCAAAGCGAAAAAGAAATTTGTATTTGAATTATATTAGAAAAGAAACTTAAAATCTTCGTTTCAGTGGAAGACTCTTCGGTTTAAGATGGTCGGAAGGAGATATCTCTATCAGCAAACGTGTTATCCTTTGAGTGGAAGAGTTCATCTTACAGTACAGAGAGAGAAACAAGAAAAAAGTCACAATTCATCACCTAAGTTGATTTATCCCCGTGAAAAAATACATGGAAATGTAGGTTCCCCTCGTTATCCAGAAGTAAAGGTTTCTTTTCAAAGCCGTTCGTCAGCTGAAATGGTACAGCTAAGCGATGACCATTATTTTATATGGGAGCACCATTTGGATATCCCAACTCACTATGAATGGTGAGGATAGAAAGTCAAGCTGAGTCTCGGTTAGTCATGATGCTGGGAGGTACGTAGTACCAGAGTATAGATCCTAGATTACGCATTTACTAACAACGCTTACCAATTGTTGCAGTTTATGAAGCTTTGTAGATACTATATTGATAAAATTATTCTTGTTCTAATAAAAAAAAAAATCTGATCACTACAATTTCTACCACCTAGTATGACCACAACTGATTTGTGCGCTTTGCTTGGAAGTCATTACAAGGCGTAAATGTAAGCAAATCAAGGAAGGAACTTTTTAAAAGTTCGATGGAGCAGTAACAACCATCGCAACATAAAGCATCATAAGACGGCTTTTCTCAAAACGCTACCTGTGATTGTTCAGCGGATTATCGAGAAGCTCGTCATATCTCGTCTGCTAGTAATTAAAACAGGCACAGGATGATTTGTTGCCAGGATATCGGTTGTATATTTGCAACAGAAATAAATAAATAATGGAATGAAATAAGATCATTTTTGTAGCTATTCACATTTTATAAAGCTACCATAGACTGGTAAAAGATGACAATTGTTTGGGTCCTTTGGGATCAAGTTCATAACTCATATCTTGTTGAATTACCCATGTAACCCAAAGCTTCGGCAAGTATATTTCGGAAAATATATCACGTATAATAAACGTTAATATGACACATTCCAATACAAACACCTACTTATCTATTAATTTCAATTAATAAACGACTGGAATTTCGCTTGTGAGAGAGTACTTACTTATGTATGTTATTATTAACGGATAAAAACCGAAAAATATGACTTCAAGACAACATGGAAACAAATATTTCTTTGCGGCCGAAATTCCATTGTTTAGACTCCATTTCACTCTACAATTTGTTCTGACTATTTATTTCATTTACCTTGTTGTTATTGCAACGTTTCGACCGTTCCATTCTCCAGCCTTTCATAAGTTCACAATTCGATCTGTATTTTCTGTAATTTTTAGCGTATTCATTTTCGTTGTTCGGATTATTGATCTCATTTTTGCTGCTTTCGTTATTCGCATAACATTTTGGCCAGTCTTTCCTGTATTTTCTGTAATTCTGAGAAAAGTTTATGATCATCACAAGAGTGGTACGGATTATTGATCATATTCTTTTGTTGCTTTTTTTGCTAACAGCGCACTATTTTGGTTAATCTTTCGGGTTCCCTCGGATGGGTAATTTGTATGGTAGACATCTTTTAAAATTTTCAAAATTGTCGTTGTTATTTCAAGAATTATTCTAGCTATTGACCTGAATCTATTTTTGCGTTTGTTGTTAACGTAATATTTCGGATTATTCATTCTACATCCTTCTTAATAAGTGCAAGCCGTACTGAAGATATTTTCTTTAATATATTATTAGTCATTGTTATCAAAATAGTTGTGACTACTAAATTCGTTCTTCTGGTTGCTTTTGCTGTTAGCCCAATGTTTAAATTTATTTACGGCCTATTGTGTATAATCCGTGTGAAAAAAAAACAGAACAAAATAAGCACTAAAAAAAAAAATAAAAATACTGGTGACCCCATATATGATACCAAACCACACAGCAACGCGTCTCAGTCGAGTAATTCCATATTTTATACGCTGGGCTGACTGCAATTCTTCCCTTGCTAAAAAACGCTATGCTTTCGTGAAACGTATACTTATTTGGCAAGCTAATGTACGTTGCTTTTTTTTTTCAATTTTCGTACACTCAAAAGATGCGCTGTAATTGGACCTCACCCAGTTGTGATGGTGTGATCTCTCTCGCCTCCAGATATCGTCTGTCATATTACAGGAAGATATACTTTGGCTGTTCATAACGAAATGTTCCTTGTACTCCAGTAAAAACGACGTGAATTATAAATTGAACGACCTGCTGCTTTCTCTTCTCTCAGATTTCGGTATTTTGCATAAGAATTCTGCTTAGTGAATGGGGTTTTTAGGCGATCAAAACTACGTTATGAGTTGGCCAAAAAGTTCGTTCTGTTTTAGTAGTAAGGTATCATGAAATTTTACTTAGATACCCTCGAAAATATCGCTTTTGATTGCATTGAGACAGTTTTTATATCAACGTGTATTTTGAAAGATATCAAAATTGGCGTTTATTTCTTTTATTTTTATTCTCATTTTTTTAATTCTTACCGCGAAGAGGCAACATTTTCGGCATATTATAGATTTTGATTAAAAAAAATGTAGAAATGCAACTAAAACGCAATAAGGAATTTACACGAAGTTTATGAAGAAGGTATTGTAAAAGATCGAACGTGTGAAAAGTGTTTTGTGATCTTTCGCGGTGGATATTACTTGCTGAACTATGCAGCACGGTCAGTTGAACCAGTTGAAGTGGGTAACGTTCAACTGAAATCGTTACTCGAGATTGAGCAACGTCATATATCACTTGAGAAAGCAAACATACTCAAAAATATCAAATCAAATGTTAAAAAGGATCTGCAAAGCTTGTTATGTTAACAGCTTTGATGAATGGCTTCCACATATTAGGTAGCCCCCCGCCCAACTGAATAGCGTTTAGCATATATCTATCATCTAATAATGCCTTACCTAGCGAAAATGTTCTGCTTTTAAAACAAACTGTAACAGGTGATGAAAGTGGATACTTTACAACAATGGGGAACGTTAAAAACCGTCCGTAGTTCAACATAGATCTTCTCTCTATCATGGGCATCACGGAGCCAGTACTCTCTAGTTCGCCCCGACATCAGCCATTATGCCAGCCACGGTTTTGCATATGATCTTATAGGATCCACGTTGTGAGTTGTGATGTCCACCGCTTGTCTGACATTTTTGATACATGACCAGTTCATTGCCATTTGAGTTTTTCAAATAGATCCTATGATATCCGTAACTCCTGGTTTTTTTTTTCTCTTATCTTCTGTGCTATTTCGTTATCTCTCCATGCGATGTTGAGAATGATTCTCTCGTGTGCATGTTGCAAGGTTCTCAGTTTGAGGGTCAATCTTTTGGTAAGGTTCCATGCTTCAGCTCCACCCTTGAGTAATTCCTCGCTTGATTTCCACTTCTTCCAAGAATTTTATGGAGATTTGTTCTCCTTTTCCGATTTTGATTCTTGTACCTTTATCCTCAATATGTTTTTTGTTCATGACATTTGTTTGAGTTCATTTGAAGACCAACTCTCTTGCCATTTTCAATGAGTGTGTTTGGAGGATCATGAGGTTTTTTTCTACCAGGGAGATTTTTGTTTAGCAAATCTGAGATTACAACCACTAACTGTACCAAAAGCTGGTCATTATCCAAAGGAGACGATGCTGTGTATATGGAAATATTGGAAGGAAACCTCTTATATGCTCCTTCTGAATCACAAACATTTAATAGTCCATGATAGCGCTTCATATATATATATATATATATATATATATATATATATATATATATATATATATATATATATATCATTGAGTCATCCACAGACAGCTGTTTCAGTGTATTACATCTCTTCAGTGTGGCTATAGACTTTAACTCATCCAGTATCGCGACGCAGAATTGAAACCCAGAGGCCGATATCCTACCACTGGACTACGGTACTGGGTGGTCAGTTATGCTGAATTAAAGCGATATATTCATTTTTATGCAGAAACTCCTCATCCATCAGAGTGCTCTATTCCTATGGAATATATATATATATATATATATATATATATATATATATATATATATATATATAAAGAAAATGAGGCTGCTCTAGGAAACCAAACCTCCGACCGACGGGGTAGCTGCATCATATATATGATCCAATAAAATGATTATAAATTGTGTCATATAAACCAAATCAAAGATCCATTCACTTGTACGAGAAAAAAAAAAGAAAGAAGATTACTAAAAGATTGAAAAGATGCCCCTCGTTTATCAGTTATAATGGAATGAGGAAATATTTTGCGGGTATCCAGACGCAAGAAGTTATCATACCAAGTGAAGCATTAAGCTTGAAATAAAACTGACGAACAGGAATTGTATGAGATACAAAAGGTGCACACTGCCTTTATAACAGCATTTTTTATTTTTATTGTTATTGTTGCTGTTCTTCTTTTTCTGTCACTAAAACAACAACAACAACTACAAATAATAATAATAATAATAATAATAATAATAATAATAATAATAATAATAATAATAATAATAATTAACGGATCCGTGGAAATTCCATGGTGTTGACAATGAGTAATCATCATAGCTCTCGCATACATATTTTTCCAATTAGAATGATCTATTTGTTAAAGTAATTTATCATCCATGAAACGTATGCATACAAACTATAACAATATGGTAAAGCAGATGGAACTAATATCTTCATTATTATCATCGATTACTTCTGCTGTCTATGTTCCTTTGACCCTCTGCCAGTATAACTTAATCTTTAAGCTTCAAACTAGTACAGGAAGAGTATTTAATGGATGATAGTTATAATGAAGGTTGAGTACCTTTTTTTTAACTTCCAAACATAAGCACTGTCTTCCATTCTCACTCTTGTTCATTGCATTTCAAGGATGGACAAGGAACGAGATGAGAAAAGATGCAATAGATGCGAACAATGGAAAATATTCTGAAAGCATGAAGAACGTGAATACGAATGAGCCAAATAGTAAGATAACATGCCTCGCTACGCTAGGGTAATATAGTAACATTTTTAGGACAGGCAATCATAGTGTGCAGATCTTTAAAGCCATTAATCATGATTTTTTCCTCCAGAATTTCCAGAAAATATTTCCTATTGCTAGACTAAGCATCTCAAATTCCTCATTTTCTTCTTCTTCTTCTTCTTCTTCTTCTTCTTTTTCTTCTTCTTCTTCTTCTTCTTCTTCTTCTTCTTCTTTACTAATACTATCAGAGTTACCTTTGCTATTTATTAATCATTGTTGCTTTGTATCGCTCTATTTCTCTCTCACTCGTCTCTATTTGGAAATTCTTTTCTTCATAGTCTTCATAAACTTCCTTTCCTCTTCTTCTTCTTCTTCTTCTTCTTCTTCTTCTTCTTCTTCTTCTTCTTCTTCTTCTTCTTCTTCTTCCTTTCCCCCAAATGTCCTTACGCCCCCCATTCCTCTTGCTCGAAACCACGACTTCTCTCTCGAAACGTTGGCATAGGGCGAGAAAAGGGCCAACATATTCACTTTCGCATCTCCGTCGATGGAAGAGCTCCAATAAAATGAGAAATCCCGGCCACTCTCTTTCTATTATATATATATATATATATATATATATATATATATATATATATATATATATATATATATATATTTATATATATATATAAAAGAAAAAAAACCGACAAATAAAGAGAATCTAAATGCACACTGTACAAAAGTGCCCGACAGTAGCTAACAGCATATCTCTTCATCGGATTTCGCTCATGACATTAGCTTATTCGTAAAGCGAACCTTATGGGTACATATCCCCCAGATCATCTTCGATGCAAAGAGGAAGTAAAGACATTTTTTATTTAATAGTAGCTCACGGGATAGCCCCGATCGACATCAGCTAACACACAATCCATTATCTGTCAGCGTAGTTAAAATTGCATACGAGCTCCGGCGGCAGCAACCTGCCTCTAGCTTAAACGTTATCTTAATAGGACGAAAGATTTCGCAATAAAGAAGTCTATACATTATGAGGCTAGAGAACACCCTGTGGTAATAATCCCATCTGTGATTTTTTTCCCTCTCCCATGATTTTTTTTTTACTTTTTTATTTTATTTTATTTTTTTTGTGCTGTAGCAGTAATGGTATTAAAAGGTATTAGAATCTTGCAAAATAGGGAAAAAAGTCGCCGTCAGGATGATTGACAATGTTTCTTCTTTTTTTTTTCATTTTGTTTGTCCTGTTTTCTTCCTTTTACAATCTCTCTTTGTGTCTTTTTTCTCTCCATTTTTCCTGCTCGCTCTCTCTGCCTCAGACCGTGTTACGAGTATTCCGACTCCTTTTTCCCGAGTCTTGCCTTTTTCTCCAACTTTCAATTTCGCGCTGTCTCTGTTACTTTCTTGCTCCCGAGCAGTCTCCATCTTTTTGTTGGTAAATCTCATTCGATTTAGTTCCCGCCAAAAAGATAATTTTTTTCCGCCTATTCCCGCCAAAGTTTCTCTCTCTTTCCTTTTCAGTCAAGTCTCTTTTTTTTCGGTCTCTCTTTTTCTGTTTCGGCCATCTCTCTTTATTCACTTCGGTTTCTTGCTAATTTCTCATCCTGACAAATTTCTCTGGAGTTTCTCCTCGTCTGTCGTTCTTTTCTTTCGTTTGTTCCCATTGAAATCGACCAATTTCTCTCTCTCTCTCTCTCTTTTTTGCTGCTTTTTATCCTCCCACCATGTTAACTCCCTTCTTTAGTTAATTGTCTAACGCGTTTCTTTCCTTCTCAGACCAACCACTATCTCCCTTTGGAACTGTCAACTAGAACTGTCACCTAAATAGTCAACAAAGGTTTCTTCTGTTTTTAAGTTTGTCTGTCCGGCTGACTGGCTATGTGTGTATGTATGCATCGTGCACAGGCCACACCAATGGAGCTAGAGGGTTGACATTTTTCACCATTTACTCCGTATTTTGTCTAGAAAATATCTGCGTCCTCGATAAAGGCTTTTAAAGGGGAAGGACTCAATTTATCTGCATTTATGCTAATTTGTGTCAGGCAGAATTCACTTTTATGTTTTCTGGCCTTAGTGATCATCATCAGTACTTATCGTTCGTCACATTCCTCTATCGTGGGCGTCGCAGAGCCAGTATTTTCTTAATTTGTGTAGATCGTCTCTCCATCTTGTATTCTGTATCTTGTTTTGCATGTGATCTCTGTTGTGAGTCATGATGTCCAGCAGTTGTCTGTCATTCTTGCAACATGACCTGCCCATTGCCATTTGAGTTTTCTAGTGGATTCTATGATGTCTTGGACACCTGTTTTCCCCCTGATAAACTGTGCCGTCTTGTGATCTCTCCACGTGAGGTTTAGCATGATTTCTCATGCACACGTTGCATGTTTCTCAGTTTGCAGGTTTGTCTCTCGGTTGGGTTCCATGTTTCAGCTCCATAAGTGACTATCGGGAGGATACATTAGTTGTATACCCTTCTTTTTAAGATAAATCGGATCGTCTTGTTTTTGGAGATTGAGCTTGCTGTACCAAAGGCTTGCCATCCAACAATGATTCTTTGCTTGATTTCTTCTCCATTTGTCACTGCCCAACAAAAGGCGAGGAAAATCATTGTTCATTGATCACCCCTGCCTTTTTACAATTTTCCAGATTGATCAATCCCAACACAGCATGCTATCAAAAGTCATGGGTCAAATAATGGTTTATATTGAAAGGCTAACCAGACCTATTTTTTCTTTCTTCGTTTTCCTTAATCTCTGTTTTTGTAACATTGTACGCCTTCTTTCTTTTTTATCTTTCTGTCTTCTTCATTTACGCTGGAATTCTATCTTTCTTTCCTTCTTTTCTAAGGAGCAAATGATGGAAAAGAAAGAAAGAGAGATAAAAAGGTTGAAAAAAAGAAATTATTTCCCCTTTTCTATCTTTCTTTCTTTTTTCCATTCACTCATTCCCTTAGTCCCTTTCTTTGTAACATCATACCCCTTCCTCTCTTTTTTCTTTCCTTGTTTTTGTACTGTACATATGATGATAATTCTTTTTTTTTCATTTTCCGTCTTTTTCATTTACACCAAAATTTCATCTTTTGAACACATCTTTCTCTGTTTCCTTCATTCTTTCTCTCTTTCTTTCTTTCTTTCCTTCTTTCTCCCCCTTTCTATTTTCTCCCCGTCTTTTTTCTTTCTTTTTTTCATTTTCCTTACTTCCATTCTTTTTCTTTCATTTTCCTTACTTTCATTCTTTTTTCTTTCTATTTGTTCTTCCTTCTTTCCTTCGTCCCCTGTTCGTCACATTGTAAATTCCACACGTCCCAAACATTTTTTCTGTTTCCCCTCTTCTCCCCCTCTCTCTCTCTACTTTTACGACCACAATATCTTTTACATTCCTTTTCATTTGATCAGCTATCTGTTTAGTTAAAACTGTCCAACAAAATGTGAGAGAATTAACATTCATTGATCACCCGTTTTTCCAACTTTTTAATTGATCACTCCCAACTCAGCACATACAGGAGGTGGTGATTCATAATTTCCCTTGGGATGATAGCTTTATTTTCACTCTGCTTTCTATTTTGTCTCAATCTCCTAATTGAACAACACGTCCTATAGTCTGATCAGTACCATTTCTGCCTCTTTAACTGGATCAACATTTGATCGAAATCCTTACGTACGATATGATTGTACGATTTTCCTCATCTATGTATTCATTTGGTCACAACGTTTCGGCCGTGTGCCCTCCAGTCTTAGTCGGATGTTTGCCATCTTTATATATCTCAGCTGTCCTATCAGGGTACTTCCGAGTTGCGCCCATTGCATCTGGTAATAGGTAATCTGTTTTATTTTTTTTTAGAAGTCTCTTATGATGAGAGGCTCCCAGATGCTATTGATACAAATACTTGGTCGGCTAATCGATTCGACTGAAGAAAGTATATACGCTTCCACTATGAGAAGCTTCCAGTTATTATTGACGAAAAATGTTGTACTCCAGTGTACGGAGGTACAGAGCTGGAATTCGTGAATAAATTATCACATAGAAGACGAATATATTCCGACAATATACATATTGATAAGTACATCCCAACCCGTCTGACAACATTCAGACAAAAATTCGATCAAAATGTTTTATTAACCTCGACTATTCGTTTGTGCTTGTGTCAATCTATTCTATAGATACAAGTCCTGTTTCCAGTCTTCTTTTAATCGGACCAACGATTGACCCAAACGTTTTGTTTGTATTTACCGTCAATTTGAAATGAATGACTCAAGTGAATTTGTTGAATTATGTCTGGGTAATCTGGACCAATAACAACCCGCAACTTTTGACAATGGATCAAGTGTCTTTTCCGAGCTGGATGTGGAATTATGGAAGCCAACAATCATTTAGTTCCCAAGACGGCGTTAATTGCTGTTTCTGTTGAACTGTTATCATTTGCCGTATTTCACATATTTCCTCGCTTTTATCCCAAAACCACCGTTGACTAATACACACACACACATGCGCGCGTACGCCCCCAGTGAAAGAAACATACAGTTAGACACACACTCATCTTCCCCATCTCTCTCTCTTTGTCTCTCTCTCTCTCTGTCTCTTTGTCTCTCTCTCTGTCTCTTTGTCTCTCTCTCTGTCTCTCTGTCTCTCTTTCTATATATATATAAGTGTGTGTGTGTGTATGTTTGTTTTAATCGGCATGATTTAGATAATGTGTTTAAATGAAAATTATTAACGTCATTAGTATGATACAAAATGTTTTTTTTAATCACTTTTGAGAAGTTGGTAAACCATGAAACACGTGAACAATCTATCTCTTCAATTTGTGTGTGTGTATGTGTGTTTGTGTGTTTGCCAACATTCCTATTGTATCTTTTATCATTGTTTACAAGAACCAGTATTTATTCTGCGGAATAGACATCTTACTAATTGCTAACGAAAGTTCCCCCTTTTCTATACTCTTATGTCGAATCCCCTGAACAATTGAAGAAAATTTTCATTTCTTATATTCTCTTCCTCCTTAATCTTTCGCTTTTCTTTCCTTCCTTCCAACCTTTCTTTCTTTATTTCACGTCCTTTCTTTCTTATGTTATACCTTTTTCCCAGTCTTTCTTTCTCTCTTATACTTCAGTTCCTTTCTTTTTCTTTCTTTCGCCCTCCCTTCCATTCAATGTTTCTTACACTTCTTCCTTGTCATTCCTTCTTTTATCATATCTTCCTCCTAATCCTTCTTTCTTTCTTTCACTTCCTTTATTTTTTCCGTCTCTTCTTTTTACTTCCCTTTCTCTTTCTCCCATTACCTCCATTTCCTCCCTTCTTTCTTTTTTTCATTCCTTCTTTCTTTCAATCCCATCACTTTTTCAAATGTTTTTTTCCTTATTCAACTTCTTTCGGTTCTTTTTTTCATTTTCTTTCTTTCCCTTCTTTCCTTTCATCGCCTCCTTTTCCTTTCTTTCACTTCCTTCACTTTTTTTCAGTGCTTTTTCTTTTTTATTCTTCTCTTTCTTTAATTCTTTTTCTTTTTCTTTTTTTCCCGTTCACATGAATAGAAATAAACCATAAGGAAAAAGAAGGAGAAAAAATAAAAACAACAAAAAAAAAAAACGGAGAAGGAAATCAAAATTAAGATATGGAAAAGATTTTGGTGACCAGGGAAAATGGAAAAAATTGTCTTTACCATTAAAAAAATTCAATAAAAGCACAGTTTGACACAAGGCTTTGTTAGGGAGCGTTCAGGAAGGATCGAACTCATTTGAAATATCAACACTTTTTACGTTGAGCTCCACGAACGGCCGCCACAATAATAAAGCGTATACAATGGCTGCTAAGCCTCTCTGGGTGTAGATTAGCAACTACCAATCGACCCTCTTTCCAAACTATTTTTCTCTTTTTTTGTCTATATCCTTTTTTCTTTTTCTTGTAATCTGTCCTGCTCTGTAACACGAACTAAATATGTCTAAGCTCTCGTTTCGTTTAGCTGCCGGTAGAAGGAGCTGCTTTTCGCAGGACCGCCATTTTTTTTCTCTCTCTCTCGCTGAGCCCCAATGTTGTACGGACATTTTTCTCTTTTCACGAACCAAAATTAGATCTCCATTTTTTTTTCTTAATATTTTTTCAATTGTTTTGTTATGCTCACCATCTATTGGTCTGTGGGGATCAAGTGATTTGCGCCGGACCTCAGCCGAGAAGAAATAAAATATTGCAGGGGAGTAAAAGTTGGGGAAGAAAGGAAAAGAGGCTGGTGGGAAAGATGAAAGGTAAGGGGAGATAGAAGGGCAAGAACAAATTAGGTGCGATATGAGAAGAGGGAAAAAGTTGTGTCAGTAAAAAGAAAGAAATCAAGAACGAAATGCCGGAAGGAGAATCGAAGGAGAAAATAAATTGAATACTGAAAAGAATGAAAAAAAAATAATGAGGACAGAAATGAATGAAAGGGTAAAGCACTGGAAAAAAGGGAAGAAAAATGGAGAAAAAATGAATATTGAAAATCTCAAAGAAAAGAAGAGAGAAAGAATAAAGAGAAAAGAAATACAGAAAATGGAAAAATTTTTCTTCAGAAGAGAGATGTATATAAGGAGGAAAAAAAGAGAAAGAGATGAGGAAAGAGAGAAAGGACGGAAAAAAAAGGAAAACAGGTGACTGGAAGAGAAAGAAATGTAGAATAAATGAAAAGCTTGAAAGAAAGAAACCAACAAATACAGAAAACATAATTAGACTTGAAAGAAAATTTAAAAACTTTTTGAATGAAGGAAAAGATAACAAAGGCAGCTTAGAGCTAGGAAAGAAGTAATGGAGGACTGAAAGAAAAAAGGAAAGAAAGATAGAAAAAAGGATCAGAGAAAAAAAGAGAGAGAGGGGGGATTGAATGAAGAAAATGAATAAGACTTCAAAGAATAGAAAGGAAGAAAATGAATGAACGTTTGAACGATAAAATGAGTGGGGAAAGGGAAGAAAGAAAAGATAAAACAAAATGATGGTAAAAAGGTATAACCTGAAGAAACAATGAATGAATCAAAGAGATAGAATGACAAACGAACAAAAAGACGGGAAGAAAGGAAAGAAATGGAGACTAGCAGACGATATTCAATTGAGAACAAGCAAGTCGTAGTGTAAAAAAGAAGCATGAACAAATATGAATTGAAGGAAAAAGGAATGATAGAAGGAAGATGGTAAATATAAGATTGAGAAGGATGGAGAAAGAAGAAACAAAGAGAAAAACGAAGAAAAGAGTGACAAACAGAAGAGAAGGAAGGAAAGTTGGGAGAAAGAAAGAGAGAAATGAAGAAAAA
>OY735238.1:33440593-33508093 GCA_963457665.1 Thysanoteuthis rhombus | reverse complement strand
CACTGATTTTGATTAGGAAATCAAGTTAAACAAACCACCGAATGCATTTATACAGTGATAATTTCCTTCAAATCCATTCTTATAGTGAAATCACTGTCCGATGCATTCCTATCACAAAAAGCCTTCCTGATACATTTCTATTGTTAGATCCCTTTATGATGCATTCTTATAGTAAAATCCTTTTCGAAGGCATTTCTATAGCAAAATCCACTTTCAGATGCATTCTTATAGGAAAATATCTTGCCAATCTATTCCTATTTTGAAATTCTGTTCCGTTGCATTCCTTTAGTGAAAATCTCTACCAAATGTATTCCTACACTAAAATCTTTCCCAATTCAATCCTACACTAAATTCTCTTCAAAGTACATTCTTACACTGAAATCTTTTCCCAATACATTCCTACACTAAAATATATTCCCAGAAATTCCTACACCAAAATTTGTTCCCGATGAATCCCTACATTTGAAGCTCTTCCTAATGCGTTTTTTATACTAAAATCTTTTCCCCAATGTACCCGTACAGTTCAATCCTTGCGAAATTAAATCCTACTTTAAAATCTGTTCCCAATGCATTCTTAAACTAAATACTTTTCCCAACGTAATCCGACACTAAAATCTTCCAAATGAATTCTTACACTGAGATTTATTCAAATCCATTCCTACGCTACAATCTTTTCCCAATGCATTCCTACACTAAAATTTCTTTCCAATGCATTCCTACACTAAAATCTCTTCCGTATGTATTCTTAGATTAAAACTTTTTCAAAATGCATTCCTACATCAAAACTTTTCCTCAATGTATTCCTACACTGAAACCTTTCAAATGCATTCCTACACTAAAATCTTTTCCCGATGCATTTCAACACTGGAATCTCTTTCCAATGCATTTCTACTCTAAAATCTCTCCCTGATGCATTTTACACAAAAATCTCTTTCCAATGCAATCTTACTCAAGAACTTTCCCAGAAGCATTCCTACACTAAAATCTCTCCCCAATGCATTTCCTACGCTAAAATCTTTTCCCAATGCATTCCTACATTAGAATTTCCCCCCAAAGCAATTATACATTAAAATCTTTCCTGATGCATTCCTACACTAAAACTCTCCCAATGCAATCTTTTACTGAAATAATTCCCAATGTATTCCTTCACTAAAATCTTTTCAAATTCCATTCTTACACTGATCTTTTCCCAATGCAAATCTACACTAACATGTCTTCCCAATGCATTTCAATGCTAAAATCTTCCCTGAATACATTCTTACACAAAAATCTCTTTCCAATACAATCCTATACTAAAACTTTCCCCCAATGTATTCGTACACTAAAATCTCTTTCCAATGTATTCGTACACTAGAATCTATTCCCAATGCATTCCAAACTAAAATCCTCACCCTAAAGGATTCTAACACAAAAATATTTTTCCAGTGCAATTTTACTCTAAAACCTTCCCCCAATGCATTCTTACATTAAAAAATTTCTCCCAATGCATTCCAAAATCAGAATCTTTCCCCAATTTGATTCTACATTTAAATTTTCCCCAATGCATTTCTATACTAAATTATTTTCCCAATACAATCCTATGTTAAAATATTTCCTAATGCCTCCTATACTAAAATCTTTTCTCAATGTATTCGTACACTAAAGTTTTTTCCAAATGTATTCTTACACTAAAATATCTCTTCCCAATGCAATCTTAAGCTACATACTTTTCACAAATTAATCCTACACTAAAATTATCCGAATGAATTCTTGCACTCAGATGTATTCAAAATCATTCCCACGCCAAAACATCTTTCTAATGCATTCATACATTAAAATCTTTTCCAAATACATTCCTACATTAAAATTTCCCCCTGATGCAATCCTACACTAGAAACTTTTCTAAATGCATTCTTACACTAAAGTCACTTCCCAATGCATTCCTACATTAAAATCTTTTTTCTTGGCGAGGGATTTTTAAATTCCTAAACTTAGATATCTCCCCGATCCATTCTTACATTAAAATTCCTTCCCTATGTATTCTTAAAATGAAATCTCATCCCAAAGCTTCGTTATAAAGAATCTCTTCCCAAGTGTATACCTATTGTGAAATCATTCTCCAATGTATTCCTATAGTAAAATCCCTTTCCAATACATTCTTATAATAAATCCCTTTCCAATCCATTTCTATAGTGATATCCATTCCCGTGTATTCTTGGAGTGAAATCTTTCTCCAATGTATTTCTACAGTAAAATCCATTTCCAATTCAGTCTCGTAGTAAAATCTCAATTCTATGCATTCCGATGATAAACTCCCTGTCCAATCCTATTCATAGTAAAATCTTCATCAAATGTATCCTTATAGTAATATCCGTCCCCAATCCATTTTATTGGCAAAATCCCTTGGCAATATATTCGTATAGTAAAATCCCTTTGCAATCCATTCATTTTCTGAAATAATTTTTCTAGTTTATTCCTATGGAAAAATTTCATTCCAATATTTTTCTATAGTGAAATTCATTTCCAATCCATTTTAAAGTAACCCCCTCCCATTCGATTCTCATAGTAGAATCCCTTTCCAATGTATTCCTGTAGTAAAATCTCTCTCTAATGTGTTTCTATATTAAAATATCTATTTCCTATTAATTCTTATAAGAAAATGTCCCTCAAATGTACTTCTATAGTGAAATCCCTTTCCAATCTAATCGAACGGTAAAATCCCTTTTCAATGCATTCTTACAGTAAAATCCCTTCTCAATGTATTCCTATAGTAAAATCTCTCTCTAATGTGTTCTTACATTAAAATCTATTCCCTGTTAATTCTTATAAGAAAATATCTCTCAAATGTATTTCTATAGTGAAATCCCTTTCCTATCTAATCGAACGGTAAAATCCCTTTTCAATACATTCTTACAGTAAAATCCCTTCTCAATGTATTCCTATAGTAAAATCTCTCTCTAATGTTTTTAAAATCTATTTCCTATTAATTCTTATAAGAAAATGTCTCTCAAATGTATTTCTGTAGTATAATCTACCTCAGATGTATTTCTATAGTGAAATCCCTTTCCAATCTAATCGTACAGTAAAATCCCTTTCCAATGTATTCTTATAGTAAAATCTCTTTCCGATCCAATCATATAACCAAATCTCGGTAACATGTAATTCCAAATATGTATGCGGTTGAGAATAGTCGTTGTTCATTTTACACATATATTAGCACCTCTCATCTTTACCTTATGTCTACCATACTCTCAACATTTGTAACGTTATGAGTCAGATGTATTTTATGACTGCTAAACAACCATACAATATAACAATTATGATATGATACTCTATGGAAGCCCCTGCGTGTAAAAACCAAGCCTAAAGCACTTTTAGGACTAACTAAACTTTCGTTCGTCAAAAGATATTATGTATTTATTACATAGAAATGATATCGTTATAGGCAGCAAAACTGTTTAATCGAATCCCAAGTATCTTTTGATCAAATCTCATTCAGCTTGTTTGTGTCAGAGACCGTCAACCAAAACTGTCACTAAAACTATCAATATAAGTTCCGCTCGGTGTTTAAGATGGTGTGGCTGGTTGGCTGGCACCAATGGAGGAAGAGGGCTAAAAATTCAAACATTTACTCCTAAGTCAGCACCAAATGCTATTCTCGCTTTTGACTCTTCTTCCAGGTTTTTAGTGGGGGTTCTGTTTTTGATGTAATTATCTTACTAAATTGGTTCTTGATTTGTACCCACTAGTTTTTTTGAAAATCTAGACTTTAAGTGATTACTGCCCAACAAAAGGCGAAAGGATTAACTTATTCATTGTTCACTCTTAATTTTTTAATTGATTATCCCTAACATGACATGCTGCCAAAGACGTTGGTTGCGTGACGGATTCCATTGAGTGACTAACCAGACCGGATCATTATATTTTTTTACAATGGTTTATTTTCAGTTTAACCACTTATTTTTTAAACTTCACGTTGTGCTCAATTTCCAACCACCCTGCTAATCAGATTATGACAGATTTATCACCCTCAACCTATCCTGATTCCAAGTATTTTGAATAAAGTGGATGGAGAGAGCAAAAAAGTTGGTCTTCACTTAAAACTTAAGCACTTTTGTTAAAGGCAAAAAAAACGACGATCAAAATCGAAAACGCAGAACTGGAGGGAGTAAACCACTACATCTACCGGGGACGATTCATCTCCATTATCTTCTCAGAAGAAAGAGAAATCAAGCAAAGATCAGTCGAAAATGATGAAACTTCGGTAGATCAAATTCAATCTTCAAGAGCAAGAGAACCTCGTCCTGAAAAGAAGGGTACAAAACCAATGCATCCTCCCGAGAGTCACCGATGGAGCCGAAATATGGAACCTAACCAAGAGACCAACCCGCAAACTGAGAAGCGTGCAACATGCACTGGAAAAAAATCATGCTCAACATCACATGGACAGATCACAAGAATGTGCAATATATTAGGAGAAAACTGGAGTACGAGATATTATAGAATCTATAAAAAAAACAGCTTAAATGGCAGTTGGCTGGTCATGTTGCAAGAATATCAGACAACTGCAGGACATCAGGACTCACAAAGTGGATCCCCAGAGATCACATGGCTGGCAGATTATAAGATGATAAGTCGAACTAAACAGATTTAGAAAGTATTGGCTCTGCGACGCACATAATACTGATGTCTGGAGAATCTTTGGGAAGGTCCATGTCCAACGACAGACGACAAAAAACTGATGATGATGATGATGATAATGATGATTGTAAACAAATGTTTTATTTCATTTGTCCTTTTAATTATTCATGTAAACCTTGATCATCATCTGGTGTATTATAACATCATGAAAAACTCCATGACTAAGCTACAACTTATTAAATTTTAGCGCTTGAAGGGTTAGATAATAGAAGTTATCGGTTATCTCTGCTCCCGCTAAATTCTTAGCGGTTTCGTTTGCTGCACCCACGACAGGTAACACCCGAATAGAACATTAAACATAAAGAAAGCGAGAATATATTTTGACTTTTATCTGATATAATTACGTACTCTGTCGAGATTTTCTGAATATCAAATCTAAGGAGTAAATCCGTTTCTTCGCTGTTGTTTTTTTTTTCAGAAAGATTTGTGTTTTGAACATGCAATAATGGCCTTGCATCTGCCGTACAAAAATTGTACATTGTGGATAGAACTGAGTTTATTGTTACTATTATTTTAGTACAGAATTAGAGGAAAAACATCTCGAGTTCATCAAAATCTCATCTTGTTGCATAGATATATATGATCTGAAACCATCCATTCAGTTATACGATTTGGTATTCAATGAAATTCATTGTTTTGGACTTTTATTCAGATGAGAAATTAGAAATTTAGTCGGCTGAATCTATTCATCTATCTATTTATATATATATTATTGTGTCATCTACAGACAGCTGTTTCGTTGTATACTCTTCAGTATGGCTATAGACTATCCGTTATCCCAATCAGTACCACGAGACAGGATCGAAACCTTCACTTCAGACTCAGGGGCCGGTAGCCTGCATCTGCTCTAAGGAACTTGACGACCAGTAAGGCTGAATTTAAGCGATATATTTATTTAGCTTAAATTCCCCATCCACCAGGGTGCTCTATTCCTGTGGAAGAGCATTGCATAAGCTTACAATGAACGCGTTACCTCACTTAAAAAAGTGCTCAACCCTGAATAGAGAAGCGTTATACATATATTTAATTCCTATTCAGTATTTCTCTGGTAAAAAAAATATTATTTTGATTTTTCGTTCTAATCATTTGATGGAGTATTATAACCCAATATTTTATTATTTTGACTGTTTCTTGCCTTCATCTTAATAAAAAAAACTGATAAAGGCCTGGTTAGTCATTCTATAGAAACCTCCTCGTCACCAATGTCTTTTGGAAGCATGTTGTGTTTGAAGTTATCAATAAAACATCGGGTGACCAATTAATAAGTCACTTCTCTCGTCTTTTGCAAGACGATAGAAAGTCTGAATTTTCAAACACAAAACAAAAAAAAAAGAAAGTGGATCCGAGCAAGGAACCGATGTAGCATAAATTTACATTGCAAACTGAATATCCTTCACTCCAAGAACTTATTTAGGGGGGAGAAATAAAATAAACGAAAAAAAAAAGGTTTTTCGTTTAATTATTTAGTGAATGTTAGAATATTAAGCCATTTGACTCCATCGGTGTAACCGTACGCTTGATACACACACAGCCAGCAAGCCGGATTGACTTAAACACTGAGAGAAATCCATGTTTACAATGTTGGTGACAGTTTTGGTTGACAGTTTCTGATCGGGATGGAGGTAAACCCAAGTCACAGCAAATAAAATATTTGGAAACTTGATAAGTTTTGAATTTAAAGTTTAACAATTTTTTCTCAGCCCATACCCCAACATTTTTGTTTTAGTGTTAATAAATCCACTCCTAAAATCTCTTTGTTCAGAACACACGTCCTGTTGTCTTAACATTTGGTTAGGGTCAGCAAATTGAGTTTCAATGCATGAGTATCGTTCATTGTTCTCCCCCTTTTTTTTGTATGCCTTTCCCTGATCTTCTGTTTATCGGTGCACAGAAGCGGATCTATGGAAAGCGATCTTTCTTTATAAACATTGAGCGAGCTATATTAGCGAAATAACCTCAACACAAAAGCGGACTCGGAAAAATTCAGTCTTGAAGGATTGTCGAATTTTTAGGTTCAACTTGGAGAAGAATTCCGTGATAACAATGCCGCTGAAGAAATGGTGAAAATAAACAAAGGAAGGAGAAAGGAACGGTGAAGAGCAGCACGAAATAAAGTCATGGGTGCCTTGACAAAAGAATTTCGGATAGTGTTCTCAAAGACTCGAAAAACAATTCCTTTTTCGGCGTGTAAGCTTCAATGGAATTACAAAAAAAGAGGTAGTATCCGGCTCACTTTGTTATCTGGACAATGTTTTCTGAATGAAGAAAGGATTCAATGAAAAAAAGAAAAAAAAAAAAAGAAAAGGTTCGAGAATGAAAAAAGCTGAACGAGAAAGAATGAAATGATCAGTTAAATAAAAGCGTGGAGAACCGGAGTGTCCCCGATTTTTGACGTAAATGAAAACTAGTAGAAAGTTTCTGAAGACATCAGGGAGGGAACAGGATAAACTTCGAAAAAGTTGAATGGAATTAAATGAGATGAAAAAAAGGAAGAAGAAAAAAAAACCTGAGAAAAAAGTAAAACAGAAGAAAAAAGTAATGAGGAAAGTTGCCACCAAAACTAAAAAGAATTAAGAGATTATCATTATTATTATAAATATTATTATCATTATCATCATTATAATTATCATTATTATTATCATCATTATTATTATTATTATTATTATTATTATTATTATTATTATTATTATTATTATCATCATTATTATTATTATCCATTATTATTATTATTATTATTATTATCATTATTATTATTATTATTATTATTGCAGTTGTTGGAAGAAGAAGAAGAAGAAGAAGAAGAAGAAGAAGAAGAAGAAGAAGAAGAAGAGTAAACCGATGTAAAACCATAAAATGAGGGTAACCAAGAAAGACAACAAACATTACTGCTGATGATTTATCAATGATGATGGTACTACTGATCGAATGAGGGTGAAAAAGGAAGAAGAGGGTGAATAATAATAATAATCATAATAATAACGATAATAATGGAGGTACAAACCACAGCATTGCTGTGATCGGTGAGGGAAATATGAGATAAAAGGAGGGCTCGAGACCTGAGGAGACATACTGCCACTCAGCTTTCAGCGATGACCACCGGGCAACCGGTGCGAAACTCTAAACCATAGTACTGCTGTAGACTATGAGATTGTGGAGAAGAGAGCTGGAGACTTGAGGAGACTTGAGGAGACTTGTTATCACTCTGACACCACCAGACAGCATGTGCAAAAATGCAAATAACACAACTATGTACTGTTTCTTGTATAACGTCCTTTATTGGTCCAATATTGACCCACTATTTTGTGTTTAGGAAGAACAATATGCCGGTACCTACTAAGACATAACATTGTTAAGTGCTTTAAATGTCAAGTCAAAACTCAGTGTGCAAGGAATACCACTAGACATCAAAAGGGAAAATAAAATAATAATGATAATGATAATTAACAATAAGGAACAGGATAATGTGCATTAGTAAACATCAAGAACATATGTGGCTCTAGATGATGAATGGGGCTTGATTACTCAGAGACAATTTGGAAATCCAAACTTTGGTCATTCCAAGAGAAGATTGCTTGAATGTGAACCTCTCTCTCAACTATGTCTAGTAATTGCAATGGTTTTACCCGGGTGAAAAATACTCGCTTTAACAATACTATTAAAACGAGTATGAATTCATAAATATATCAAGGAGTCTCCATAGTGGGATCTACAGAGACGTCCTGAACTGACATGGTTTACCAGAAATGACCGGGAAACACTCGTAAAAACAGTCGGAAAATTAAGCCAAAATTTAGGAGCACGATTTTGAATTGTGCAATGTGCAATGTCAGTGATGCACAAGGAACAACAGAAAGCAATAAAAGGAATAGATCTATTCCCACCTCTGAAAGAAATATTGGGGTATCGTAACGAAAGGAAAACTGCTTATAGCTTTTACTATTGGAAGTAGATTCGATTAAACAAAATGAAATGAAAGAAAACACCGAAAAAAGTGTTTGGTTTGAGGAGCAAACACCGAATCAGCGGGCATAAATCAATGGGCGGCAGTCATGTCAAGACATTCAGGATCCTTCCGAAATTAGACAAGAAAATAATTGACAAAAGATGGTTCAATTGATAAGAAAACCGATGGCTATGTATGAAGCCTTGCATTCAAAAGATAACATTGATAGGCTTTATTGAAAAAGGGAAAAGTTGAAACTCAACTATTTGATGCATAAGACATTGGAATAGAATCAAGAATCAAGAAATGTGCATTGCTGGGGATGCTCAAAGGAAAACAGGATGCAAAAGAAAGAATTGAACAACCTAACAATGAAATCATCAGAGAATTGAATGATGAAGAGTTGGACTGACTAATTTGGATAAATAGGAAACTGATAATCATCTACAAATTTGTTCAACAAGAAATGTCATCGATATTGTCAATTATTCAAATTTTATCTTTGGATGAAGTATTGCAACATTATTATTAATTTTGACTAATTCTCAATTGCTTTTTCCTCAGAACTTTGAATCGGATTGTAATCCCAGATCAACGATTTAACAGCGTAATCGGAAAATAAGGTAAAAACTTGTTAAAATTTTTAATAACATTGAAATACTTCATCGAGAAATGAAATTCAAAAAATTAACAATATCGTTGTATTAGGAGACTGCTAAGTCTCAATTGTAAAACTTCACCTGCATAGATTATCAAATGTAGGGAGCTGGGTTTGAGGTGTGAAATCAGACACCGTTTAATTATAAAGTCCCAGCGGCTGAGTGGTTAAAAGTAGACAGGGGTATACTTGACCCCCGCTCGCAAGAGGGTGTCACTTCGCTTCTCACTGAGAGTTCGTTCTTTTTTTTTTCCACCGTATGATCTTTGCCGTAGGATTACAGCTCGATTCAAAGTTATGATATAAAGTAACTGAAAATTAAAATGGAAGTACAAACAAAATAAGATTAACAAAAAGAAACGGCGAATATCTAATCAGAATATGACCAATTCGAAGTCATAACTTTTTCCAACGAACCTCTAATGAGGATTTTGGATTAATTGTCACAAATCCTGTAAAAGCATGAATCAATTGGGATATGAAGTCTTGCAGCATCCTCCATATTGATCTGACATTTCCCTCACATATGATCATCTTTTCAAACATAATAAAGTTCATAAGTTCCCGAAAAGATGTTCGTGAAGTATGTGATAGATATGGAAGGCACTGTGTAACTTCATATCCCGATTCCTTAAGCTTAGACGACAATAATATCAATAATAGAAAGAAGAAGACGAAGATAGCCAAGAAGACGTTGAACAAATACGACAATCATAAGAATGAACATTGAGAGAGTCAGAGCGAGGCTGAGAACGACAGAAATGGAGACGAATAAAAAACACAAAGAAAGAAAGAAGTACGAATGAAGAAGGTGAATGTTTAGATGACGTAAAAATGGAAAAGATAGAAAGTTGTAGCAAGAAGAACAAAACGAAAAACAAAAACAAAAAAAAATACAAAAACAAGCAAGAAACTGATTTGTTCGAATGCAAAGGGACTCTAGGATGAAGATGAGGACATTTAAAAAGCGGAAAAAGGAAACAATGTTTCATATTAAGATAAAAGAAACCCTGGCAACAAAGGTTCCCTCTCTTCTTGGTTGAATGGTCGTTATTGACAATTGTCATTGCATTAAGGGTCGTCGTTATCATCTTGATTGGATGAGAGTTACTCGATAGGAACAGCGACAATATCTATCCTCTTTCTTTCTTTCTGTAAAAACTTTCTTTTTCTTTCTTTTTCGTTCATTTCTTTTCGCTATCTTTATTATTTTTTCTCTTACTTTCTTTATTCTTTTCTTTTATTAAAACTGTTTCTCCCTTTGTTTTTGGTTTCTCTCTTTTCGCCATCTTTATAATTGTGTTTGTTTCTTTCTTTCTTAATTGATTATTTCTCCGTCTCTCTCTTCCATCCATTTTCACGATTTTTACAGTTTGTTTGCTTTCTTTCTTCCTCCCTTCCTTTCTTTCTCCCTTTCTCCTTTTCTTTCTTCCATCTTTCTTTCTTTCTCCCTTTCTCCATTTCTTTCTTCCATCTTTCTTTCTATCTTTCTTTCTTTCTTTCTTTCTTTCTTTCATCTTTCTTTCTTCCATCTTTCTTTCTTTCTTTTTTCCTTTCTTTCTTTCTTTCTTTCTTTCATCTTTCTTTCTTTCTATCTATCTTTCTTTCTTTCTTTCTTTCTTTCTTTCTTTCTTTCTTTCTTTCTTTCTTTCTCAAACCAAAGTATTCCTCCTTCATTGATTTCTCCTTCAATCCTTTTTTTCTTCTCTTTCTGATCTTCCCTTCCCAATCTTATGCAAAATCTCCCCCCGCCCTACCCCATTCTCTAAACAATAACAAAAGTTTTACAAGACCATCACAAAAGGGCGGGAAAAATGAACGTCACATCATGGAATTTTCAGATCATAGCGGAATATCAATGATGGAAGAATCTTTAGGATCAAAGAATTCTACAGAACCGTTTGAAAAGCGAAAACAAAGAGATTAGGAAATAGAAAAAAAAGTTATTGACGATATTTGATGAGGCAGAATGAAACAAAGAGATGTTTTTTTTTAGTGACAATAAATGAATCAAATTATCGCCTTATCGAAGTGTAATGGTTAACAAACTTTCAAAAGTCTCACCAACTTCAGAGAAACTCACCCGCTTATCATTCGTAATCAGGAAATTTGTTTTGGTCATACAAATCACTGAAAAACTTTCAGAACCTCGTTAACAACTCGCACAAAGTGCATTTAGTCGACTGTGACCATTCAATAATTTTTGTGTTAAACTTTGGGTATCTCTGTGATTTTTCTTACCTTGGTGTACATAAATCTCAGTTCGAGAACCTCTGCTCTGTATCAAAACTGGGAGTCATACTTTTTATTTGTAATAGTGTCAAGAAATTGAAATCTGAACATGGTCTAAAATATTCATTGTTTGCTAGAGTGAACAATGAAAAAATAAAATGTAAACCAATTCGTCAAGGTACCCCACCGTGGAATAGGGTTAAGTAAAGTTGGTGAGCTAGTCGCAAAGCCGTTGCTGCTGTTAAGTGAGCTCGATCCTCACTGGGTGTTGACAGATTTTTGTATGGTTTTTTAAAAAATCGTGTTTTATATCCTATAGTGGTTGTGCTCTTTGTTGTTCGATTGCCATGATGACGAATGAGCTGAAGATTTCTTTCGCTGAGATGGAGAATAAAAAATGGAAAAAACGAATAGAAATTAAGTAAGGCCAGAACGAGAAAAGGAATAAAGGACAAGGAAGAAAAACAGAACAAAGAAGTGAAAAATATGGAAGAAAACAAAATACAACAGGGACGAACTCTACTCTAGTAGAAGCTTAAAAGTTTTTAGAAATATTTCGACTCTTGTAGAACATTTTCCCTTCAACTGAAAACGATCTTTAAATTAATTCATGAGAGGGGACTCAATAAGGTAGTATCTAGACGTTCTTCTTGATAGCTGGCATGAAAGTCTAGGTTGTCCGAGATATAATCGATTTAGATATTAACTGAAAGTTGCCATCCACAGCTTTCTCTCTCTCCATTGATTGTGGACGTAGGAATAGAATCTGTCTCTGTCTTTACCTTTCTCCCTCTTTCCATCATTACAAAATTTTTCACCGTTCAGTCTTTACCTGAAGTCTAAAATTGTCATTGTTGTTCGGCGAGAAAAATAAAGTCAAATCTCAATAAGTCTGGTCAGTCATTGAATGCTAATTATATAGTAGTTTCCTTTACTCATTCATTGATTTATTTATTCTTGCAAACACCTCAACGATACGGGTTAATTCTGGTTGAATATATACAAGAACACGTCTGGTTTGTCACTCACTATGAACCGTCACGTGACCAACGTATTTCAGAGTCATGTTAAGGGTGATCAATGGTAAATTGAAAAAAAATGTTGTTAATTGAAAAACTTGTTTCTTTTGCCTTTTGTTGGATAGTGATCACTAAAAAGTCAAAATTTCCCCAAATAAAGGAAAGGGAATGCTTCTAGCATTTCAAATTGAACCCCTACCGAAGGCCTATTCAAGGACGTGATTTTTAAAAAAGTGTTTTTTCGTAGTCATAGTAAAGAGTAAATATTCAAATTTTTCAGCTTTCTGGCTACATTGGAACGGCCCGTACGCGTGGTTCTTTCATACATATATAACCAGCTAGAGAGAGAGAGAGAGAGAGAGAGAAAGAGAGAGAGAGAGAGAGAGACGGGCAGATGGACGGACAGAGACAGATCATGATGAAAGCAAAAGAAACCTATTTTGACAATATTTGTGGTTGTTTCAGTTGATAGATCATAATGAAAATAGAAGAAGGACAGAAATATAGAAAGAAGAATGAAAAGGGAGAAAAAAAACAACGAAAAATAATAAAGTAAAACAATAAAAAGAAAGAAGTTGAACGATAGAAAGGAAGAAAGAAAAGAAGAGAAGAGAGAGAGAGAGAGATATGAAGGGCAGAAGGAAAGGAAGAAACAAAGAAAGTATCCTAAAAATTGACATTTAGCATCATTAGTTATGTTAGTGGTAGCAAGAAGATGAAGATGGTTGGCATGAAAGCTTGGACCAAGTCTCATATCAATCCAACATGATACGACTGAAATCATCTAACATATTACTGACCTAGAGACAAACGAATCCACCGAAGAGTGTCTTATAGAGATGCACGTAGGCATTTAGAAAGACGAAAGAAACTCGAAACAGTTTAAGAAAAGAGATTAAAGAGACCGATCAGTTGATTGGGAAGAAGAAAGATGACAAGTCTGGCTGCTGCAGGGACAAACTACACTCCCACTTCAATTGCCACAGAACATTATTACTATAACCTTTGTATTACATATACAAAAAATAAATTTGCATATACATATATATATGCAAATTTATTAGTTGTATACATACACGTTTGTATTGTAGATGTGAAGTGATCCGATAGAATGTTGATGGAAGTGACAATTTGGGGGTGAAAAAAAAAAGCTCAAGAAAAAAGTAGATGTTACATTTCAATTTTTTCCTTGTCACGTGGGTATGGTTAGATGCATTGCGACGGGTGCCAATCATCTATTTCAGAAAAAAAAATTTGGAGCACTTCAGA
This sequence comes from Thysanoteuthis rhombus, assembly GCA_963457665.1. Taxonomy (NCBI): domain Eukaryota; kingdom Metazoa; phylum Mollusca; class Cephalopoda; order Oegopsida; family Thysanoteuthidae; genus Thysanoteuthis; species Thysanoteuthis major. The sequence continues at coordinate 33,494,292 of OY735238.1, read as the reverse complement.
GAAAAATTTGCTGTTCTCATGTTTGTGGCTGAGGTTGGTGTAAAATAAGAGGATCCTGTGAGAGGAGGGGTCTGAAGGTTTTTGTTTTCTGTCTCTGTGGATGTTGAGTTCGTCAGATGAGAAAAGGCAGCTAGAGGAGGGATCAGGACTAGAAAAGTCAGTTCACAGGAATTTTTTTCTGAATGGAGAGGTGGTGTGTAGTATTTAACAGATAGTAGTTGAGGCTGGGAGGAAGTAGGGTGTGTTGTTCTTCTAAAATAATCTTTTTAGTTGATATTGGTGAGACTTCTTTTTTCTTTTCTTAAAGAGTTGGTATGTGTGTGCTCATATCATTTCTTAAATGGGCTGTTGGCGGTAAGTCTTTTCTTTGTATGTTAGTGTTGTAATGTGTTGTATGCATGTGATTCTGTTTCAAATCAATTTGTTTAAAGTTTTACAATCTGGAAGTGGCCATGCCTTAGTGTTATTTCATTGCATTGAGATATAAGGGTTACTTCGATTCATTTGTGTGTCGAGGAGTCATGTATATTTTTGATGAGATGGTTTTGATGAAAGTTGAAGTTGCCTGAGTTTTTATTTTCAACCAGGATGTTCGTCTTTCCATCCTGTTTTAAGGCTCTCTCGTGTTTTTTTCTTGAAAGGTCTCCATGTCTCTTCGATGTAGATTTTGTTGCAGTCCTTGCACAAACACAACTATATACATGTATATGAATATATTTGTTGTCAGTTTGACAGCTGGTAAGAGAGTAGCTAAGCAATCACCCATCCGTGATTTATAACCACGGTATCAATTTACACACAGCTTTGGTTTGACGTGACTGGACGGACAAACAATGGATACTTCACTCCCCTGAACTAGGTTTCTTTCTTTGAATCAACGTATCATCCACAAATGGCCTGATCAACAAGCTGAGTAGGTCACAGATTCTTCTTTATTCAGGTATCAGTCTACTTGTTAAGCATGTGTGTGTCTGGGTGCTCCTGGCCTCATTTTTTGGGCTATAACCACGAAAATTGAAATGTACATGGGTACACCACTGGTCACCATCTAAAAACGGACATTTAAAAAAAATGCCTCTCTTTCGTCTTTAAAGTCATTAAGGAACCAATAATGTCTTAATCTTGTGCTGGTATATATTTTCAAGTAATTTCTGATGAAACGTCTATTTTTAAACATAACTCTCGATGAAAGATGAACTTTTTCGACAATTCTAGATATTTTTTCGATAATTACTTCTGGCACACGGACGGGCTCTGATGATTCATTCATGCACCGTACAGATATCTTTTTTCTTTTGTTCTTTCTTTCTTTCTTTCAGTTATATCACCAACACTTCTCTCTTTCCCCTTATTCTATTTACACTTTCTGATTTACCGGTCAAGATTTTTTTTTTTAACCTGCAGCTTCTATTCTTGTTAGCAACAGTTTCACCGGCAGCAAAAACGTCCGGTCTTAAATATCCAATCACAGAAGGTCCAAAGATCTGAAGCCGTTACTATGACAACTAAACGAACGAAAAAAAAAGTCAATAACTCGGAGAAAGCCATTGTTTCCCCGCAAGAGAAACACATGTTGTTGAATTTCTTCAGTGCAAGGTCGATCGAACGGGAAAGGTTCGGTGCAGTTTTATGGCGGATGAAATTGGGGGAAGACCCACGGATATTTTTGTCGTTTATTATTGAAAAAGAGAGATGATTCAAGGAACAAATAGCCGCAGACACGTTCTTGGAGAATGAGAAATAAATATTTGTTTGCAGATTACTGAGCTCTCTCTTCCGACAACTATTTGTTCTGAAAAAATTGACTAGGCTGTCTACTTGAGTCTAATATCTCCTTACACGTCATTTGATTATATTTAGGTACTCAAAGATCTATCTCATTTAGTTGATATCTATATATCTATCTATCTTAGTTTGCTCTTGTTTATCTCAGTTTGGTCTTATCTATCTATCTATCTATCTATCTATCTATCTATCTATCTATCTATCTATCTGTTCATGTCTATCTATCTATCTATCTATCAGTCAATCTGTTTGCATCTATCTATCTATCTATCTATCTATCTATCTATCTATCTATCTAATCACATCTATCTATCTATCTGTTCACATCTATCTATCTATCTATCTATCTATCTATCTATCTTCACTTATCATGTATCTATTTATCTATCTATAGTTCAGTTTGCTCATATCTATCGTTAACCAAAACTGCCATCACAGGTCACCTAGGTTTCTTCAGTTTTCAAATGAATGAGGCTGGTTATGCATATGTGTGTCACATGTAAGAGTTGAACCGATGATGTCAGATAGCTTGAGTATGAGCATTTACTAATCATTATGTCTACAGAAAGATGAATTTTGAAAATCGCCTTGCCGACAATGAATTTTGATATTTTTCTCATATTTCGATTTACAGTGTAAACGTATGCTAAATTGGTCTCTTATTTTGCATTTGGTTTTTGTTTATGTTTCGGACTCTCAACGATCACTGTCCAACATATTTTTTAATAGATCAACCCTGACATGGTATACTAGCAGAAGTCGTTGGTCTTGCCACGGTTATTATTGAGTGACAAACGAGACCTATTTGTCTATTAATCTATCTATCTGAAGACCTATTCAGTAACAGTAAAAGCAAAAAATAAATAAATAAATGAATCAATAAAAAACAAAAAAAAAAACAACAACTAAAAAACGTAAAAAAAACTGTGTATTTTCTTGCACCTGACGTCGTCATGTGCACGTTTTTCAAACTAAAAACTTACGAATTTTAAAAGAAATTCCTTTACCAGCTGCTGTTATTGTTTACAGAGCTCATTTGGCCACAGCCTGGAATGAACAAGAATGCGCTTATAACAAAACAAGACACAATAAGCTATTGAAAGACGTGGTCATGGCCTTAGGTAAAAAAAGTTTGCATGTAAGTCATATAGAACCATTTGAAAAAAAGGATAAATGACAATTATTCAAAGGACATTTAAAAACATTTTCAATCGGGAAAAAATGAAAAAGAAAAAAACGAACAAAAAAAAAATAGCAAACGAAGAAAAAATCCTTGGGTGAGATGTGGATTTATGTAAATCAATTACAACCGCCCTGTTGTAGGAAAAGCGAAAAAACAAAACAAAGAAAAAAAAAACTGAAAGTAAGAATAAGCTGTGTTTATTTGAAACTCTATCTTATTTTGGCTATTTCTTCCTTTTTCGTACTTTCTATTACAAGTCCACTATGTCTCATTAATCATCCCTACATTGTACATTTAAGTAGAAACAGCTAGGCACAAGTTCGATCATCATTTCTACTACCTTTCTACGGTCTGCAAAGTCGCATTCTCCTTCATCTCACCCGCGGTCTGAGATCCTTTTGGGAAAACCGAAACTTCACAGAGAACCAAATCCAGGCTAAAGACCGGGTTGATGCAATGTTTTCCTCAAAAAACCTGCATGAAACGAGAGGAATGACTCGCCCAGCCATTCTCAAAGTAACTGTCACGAAGTACACAAACTCCCTCAATAGCATCTCATTAACGATTGAATAACCCCACTGGAGAATGACCCATTTGATTGGTTGCAAAGCCAAACTACTGCCTTGTAACCAGCTTGTGAGATTTCAGGAAAATTACTTCGAGGCTGGGGGAACTTTTATTCACCTATAAATAATTTATGTCGAACAAAATTGTTATGTAAACAAAATTTACTACCACCACCAAAAAAAAAGGAATCATACACAGAGTAATGGAATATGATGAATTTGATAACATTGTTTTACCTTTCCTGTTCCTAAGTGACTAAACTCTATAAGTAAAAAGATCATGCAGAGGGATATATTAGCACTGCCGTCTTTGAAATTCATATGTCGAGGAATCTATTTGGATATTTGTTTTCGCTCAGTCCCCCCCCACCTGATAACAATTCGGTTGAATATTAAAAAAAATAAATAGAAATGGGAGTAAGATAAAAGACCCTTTTTCCGACCTTTTCCGACCAGTGGCCAAGAAATTTACGAAACTTACATGCCTGGGTGAGAGTTGTCTTAATTGAGTCGAGCGGTCCAGTTGAATCTTACAATCATCGAGATAGAATGTTTGGATACTCTCGAGACAGAATTTGTACATCGGTATTAGTTGGCAAGTGAATTAACAGTTTTAAAATGAGGCATTTATGGAGATCAGGTCTGATTCGTGGTTGGAAACAGGAAATTTATTTTTCATTGATCGTAAAGTGGAAGAGTTCTTTCTCCAATGGCAAATTACGCAACAATCACAACCGCCCAAAACCAGTCTAATCTATATTCGTCGTAAAAAAATTCTGAGTCATCATTGATAAGCAGATTGTCATACATTTAAACTAGAAAAGAATACGGCTGATTATATATATACATATATATATATATGTGTGTGTGTGTGTGTGTGTGTGCGTGGGTATTTGTTGTGTGGATCAGGGTTTTCTCATTTCAGATCAAACTTGACTCTTATCCACACAAATACAAGCATCTCTATTCTTATTCATACTAAACTACCTAGAACACAGTGATAATCCCATTTCTTTCCTTAATCTCAAACGTTTAAACAGCATACAATTTTGCCTTCACCCTTGCATGTTTCTCTGAAAAAGATGGCAAGTGACCATCAGAATGCATCGAAACATGCCTACGTGATAATAGAAATTTACGAGATATAACATATGGTTTCTTCTAAATTTTTGCTTTTTGCCTTCCAATTATCATTTTCATTTACATATATCTGTATGAAAATGATATTACACACACACACACACATATATATATATATATATATATATATATATATATATATATATATATCAATCACCTTATTGACTTCAGATATAAAAAAGCATTCAAACATACGTTTCACCTTAAGTAAATACGTATATGAATAATGTCTTAAATACATTATTATCATTGTTATCATTATTATCTTTTGTTATTATTATTAATCTCTATAAACATATATTGAACACTGTAAATTTATTGACCTTTACAAATATACATATATTTATGTATTCTTGTAATATCTACACACACACACACACAAACACACACACATATATGTATAAATATATATAAGGAATAAAAACATGGATGCGAAAAGCAATTTGATACAGTATCATATTTCTAGTTTTTTTTCCTTCCTCAACTCGTCACCCCTTACCGGAGACCATACTTTCAAACACACCTTGTCCCTCCTTCAGATCACTTCCTTATCTCCACCCCAACCTTCTGACTTGAATCCCACTGAAGAATCGCTTTTTACCAACTTTGAGGTTTTGAGAACCCAGAGTGCCTTTCCTTTCACCCTGAGAGTACAAAAATCAAGACGTCGTCTTCACTTGACTCACATTGACTTTGGTCGCTCTTATGATTGCATTCGTCTCCTCCATATCTTCAGGTCATTCGTCTTCATAGGATCGTGACTGCGTCACAAGATGGACGCCATTTTCCTTATAGTTTTGATCATTTTCTTTATATTTTTTTTCCATTTGGACAAACGAAATTGTTCCTCCTTTTTAGTTTTATCCCCATTTGATGGTTTGTTTTATTTTCCTTTATAATTTTCTCATATATATATATATATATATATATATATATATATGGCGTGTGATTTGAAGTTGAGGAATCGTTCAGACGGTGACATATCTTCTGCAAAGACATTGGCTAGACTTTGGTAGTATTTTAATCGTCCGAAACCTTTAGGGGGACGGCTTATCTTTGAGGAAACACACATTGGAAGACTGCATGGATCTGTGAGGTAAGAAGATTCGATTGAAACTCTGATCAAAACGGTTGGAACAAACTGAAATAAATGAAAAAAATATATATGTATATATGTGTATATATAAGAGTGTACGCGTGGGTGTACCAGTATACACATATATACACACAGATGCACGATTGCACAGTGATATATATATATATATATATATATATATATATATATATATATATATATATATATATATAGTGAGTTGCTACCAAAAAATACCGGGAACCTGGAGGCGCAAAGGGAAAATTTCTAGGAAATAAGCAAAAAGGAAGCAGTGGAAAGAATTTTTTTTAGTTGCAGTGATCTCTTTCTCACTCTCTGTCTCTGTCTCTCTCTCTCTCTCTCTCTCTTCAGCTCCTCTCTCTTCCAATCATAGAAAGCGAGAGAGAGCAAGATAGAGAGAGATAAAAAGAGACATACATACAGTCAGACTGACTGACAGATATAGGGACAGGAATGTGTGGAAGTAAGGAGATATCAAGAGATTCCTGCATAATAAATTCCGGCTAATTGGGACAGAACGGAGATAGACCAACTAGACCCGATTATGTGGCTTTCTTACTTGCACAGATGGACACATAAAAAATATTTTCAGTTTAATATGTCATCTATATTTTCGTGAGCATGAAAAATCCAACATTTGATCTATTGAAACATACAGTCTATAGAAACGTCGAGTGCAATAAACCTTAGAATATTTCATGTGCTTTTTCACTACTTACTTATATGATACACTATATGATTGTCTACATTTCCAGTCGATTAGATTTAATAATGGAGATAACTATTGATTGTTAATCATAGATTAATCTCTTTTTTTGAAAACGCATATAAAATCCGGGAACATTCTGAACATAGGGAAAAAAACTACAGTTATGTGTGAATCTTCAAAATTTTTTGAACATAATTCAATGAAATGCTTGACTACAGTAACCATGACTGCCTGTTTAGTCTGGAGAATTCTATCCGACATTTTTTATTAACTGCAGCGGAATATTATCGTAGGTATCTTGTGATGATAACGGACTCTCTTCATTACCTTCATGCACAAAATATGTCGCAATATATCCACAAGCTTGGATCAATGTGCAGGTATCCTGACACACTTGGACTTTGATCCGAAATGTCCACCTTATAGAGTTTGATGTATGTGACTTTTGAAGGAGCATGTTGTCGGGATGTAGGAAGGAGGGTGGTTATATTGGAATAATATATAATTGTCCAGTAAAATATATGTTTTTCTCTTCATTGGGGGACAGACATATCGACACACCAGCATATTTATTTCATTGCATCATGGTTTGATATTGGTTATCCAACACCCACTATGGAGGTTTGACCTCATCTCGTGTGTAATAACAATGACGGATTCCAGTGACCAGACCAAAAACCAGGGACGTCAACCACGAATATCAGTGACTTAGTGACGTACGCAAAAGCTTGCGACGAATTCACTCCCACTTTCAGAGACTTTTATTGCTAAAATTTGCAAATTCTGTTTACAGGAACGACTAATGAAGGAATTGAAATAGGATGCATAGTTTTTGGAATAATTGTATTGAGAAATCAATTTTGTTTTGCTTAGAAAGTTTACACAACCAAGTTTGAAATGATTTAGGTGTTTCATTTTCCTCCTCTTCCTCCTCCTCCACCCGGTCTTCCTATAATTTTGACTATTTTGCCAAAACATTGAAGAAAAAACAAACAAAACATTATCGCAGTTCATTCTCGTTGTGACACTGTAGACTGCTAATTCTCCTTTGCCTCCAAGATATTGCATTTCCATAACAGCTTTATCTTCATTACTGATTCTAATTGACTTTTTTACGGGGTGTTTCATAAATGACATAACTCTATGGAAAAGAAGTTAGAATTTATATGTAAATTTCATACTACAATATCAGCCACAAGCCAACACTTTACTCAGAGACAATAGTATTTAGTAGTTGAAATGGACACAAGCCTGCACTCAGGTGGAATGTAAGTGTAATTGGCATGTTTTTCTAATTTCAAAAGTTTAAATACAAGTGGTCGAAAATGCGACTGCATCCCTTTTGAAGCACCATGTATTTTGGAATGTTTAAATTGAAATGAACCAAACACTTATAAATTATGTTGGCATTTAATCCTCGCTGATTTACGTTAGAAACTAAATCATTTTTTAATGACAAAGCATTATGTAAAATAGTTTTTCAGAGTTCTGGAATTTCGATTACACTAAATGATACATATAGTATATCCATACTCTAAAAGTCTTACCATAATGTGAGTACGAAAGTTTGATCGAGACTGAATAAGAGATGAATGAATAACCAAATCTAACCCAAATTTTTCTATAAACAGCTGGCTGGCCCAAATAAGCGGAGGGGATTATTACAAATAGAATTGATTTGGTTTTTGTTTTTCAAAATATAGCTCAAACGATTCTCAGTTTAGTTGGTGACCAATAAATTTCCAAAACAACAACAACAACGACGACAACAACAACAACAACAACAACAGCAATACGTACGCACATAATTACACACAGAAACAAGTTGTTATGAGATAAGTAACTGAGAGATTATATAAACTATAAAAAATAGATAATTTAATCAAAGTCATTTGAATCAATAACTCTTTTCTTGTTTTTTCATATTTCAATGGTAATATGTCATTTCTATGAAGTTCTTCAAATCGATACAAATTCAGCTGAAGCACAGATTATGGCTTTTTATCATTGAACCTTTTACATACCATTTTATCATGAATATGGATTATAAATGCTTCAAAACACGATAATTCAGAGACGAAACGTCAAATGAATATGAAAGCAGTGGTAAGACTTGAGATCACAATTCTCTGCACTTAGACACAATCCACGGAAAGTTATGGGTTCTGGCACTGTCAGGGAGCATTTCTTTCAGTTCATATCATATCAATTTTCCTAACTGTTTAACCTTTCCTTTCGCTTTGAGATAACAGGATGTGGTCGTTGTTGAGGTCATAAAATCTCAAGAAGGTTTGAACTGTTGTTAGCGGGTAGCTCACAGCTGTTGATAATTCTATATCCTAAAGGACAGATTTGGCATTTGGACCTATAATTTTATATAATTCTATCAAACCAATGGTAAACAGTTTGCACGCCAGTCGTGTTCACTGCAAATGCTTTGTTGACATTATGGGCAGCTTGAACAGCATTATGCCCTAATGTGGATTTGATCTTGGAAACCAGTCAATCTTTTGGGGTAGACACCACTGATGTTAAGGGATCAAAACGTTTGATATAATGAATTATGTCTCTATCAAATCAGTGTAGTTCCACAAATGGCTCGACTGACAAGCTTCCTTTTGAATGTCTACTCTGTTTTCTTTTGAAAGTCTGCTCTATATGCCTATCCGTGTGTATGTATCTCCGGTTGCACCTGGTCAAGTTTTGGGATCTACAACCTTGGGATTTCGTATGAATATCCCACATGGCACCAGCTAACCTTTCTATGTTTGTTTTTACAAAAAAGTGCTTTAAAGATCCTCTATGATCATTCTGGACTATCAATGATATTTTTTGATATAGAATCAACGTTTCTTTATCTTAATTTAAATAACTTTTTAAATATTCAGTTCTGATACACGCGCGGGCTATGGTGATTAATATCCATACGAGGTACAGATAGTCATATGATATTTGCAAAAAAGGCAATTAGTAAATCTTCAATTCTCAGCATTATTCTTCATGTTGTAAAAAAGACAATTCAAGTTTGACAACCTAATAATCTGTGTTTCAATAATTCATGACCTCGTTAAGTCAGTTATATTCCACCAAACTTTTAAAAAATATGATTCAAATTATTCCTGATACCATGGGTAGGATTTTTCGGATATATATACGAGTGCCTCCATTCACTCGTATGATTACATAGATAGTAACACTGCGAATACTGAAAGCAAACATAGGGCTTGAGCAGGTTTTAAAATTTCCTTATTACACGTTTACAGATACAAGACCAAAATCCTCTCCTTCTGTTTCCACTCAAAGATAATTAGTGTGAGTGTGGTATTTTATATATAATGGATAAATTCGTAAATATATAAGACTTGTTGGTTTGGCTCAAGTGTAAATAGATCTACCCAGTGTTCACTCAGTTGTGATTTCGAAACAATGAGAGTTCACTCCCCTTGAATTTGGTGAGGATTGTCTTTGTCTTGTGACGGGAAAGTCAATTCCAACTTGACTGGAGTCTGACAAGGATTCAAGTCAATCATTTAATATCTATGTCCTTCTGCAAGTGAAGTTTTACAAAGGATCAATTTTAGACGCATTTCCCGACCTTTTGACCCATTAGCCCTCCGTCCTTTAGATAATCTGTACCTGCAATCCTGAGACGAGAAAACTCAAATTAATAAAAGAGAAGTTTCGTTCGTACACTGCTGAAATACTTTTGTTCAATTCATTTCATTTCTACCGTAAGTCAAATGTATTTCTTCGTGTGGACGAGGACGTTGTGCCACCTCTGTAATCAAATAGGCTTAACGTGTCTGTGCCTTGCATAAATGAATTGCAATCGCCCGTATGTGAACAAAAACTAATCATGAAAGATGGATTTACCATGAAACACGTATAGAATATTTCACTTTTATCTAGAATTATTGAATATGGCTCTGTTTTAATTTTTCTAATGCTTTGAGCACCCAACATTTAATAAAGATTGGATTTCAAAAAATCAACTACTTTTATTGTTGTAATCAATTATTTCAATTTAAAAGCAGTATTATATATATATATATATATATATATATATATATATATATATATATATATATATATATATATATATATATGTGCGTGTGTGTGTATGTATGTGTTTATGTGTGTGTGTGTTACAGGTTATATATTTCTATGTACTGATGTTCATTTGAAAAGTACGTTACTTATTTTGTTTTGAAGTACAGTCCTCGAAATACGTCAAACTCACCTCGGGAAAACAATGTAAAGCGGGGAACTAAAAACAGCGTCATGTGTTGGAGTTAATGATTGTGTGAATCGCAAAGAAAAAATTGAAACACGAAAAATTTACAAAAGAAAAGTAAAGCAAAAAAAAAATCTAGGGATATTGGGGATCGCTAACGTAAACTTTCATGCCCGAACATGTACATTAGCGCATGCCTGCGCGCATGCGTATGTGTTGCTTGATATTTGGACAGTAATGTTTTGTCTCTGTGAGGATAGATAACATTTCCTTTCATGAATCTTGCATTTTTTCGATTCTTTCTGGGCGTTTTTTTTTGTTCTTTTTTTTCTCCCTTCGTTTGTTCCTTGTTCGAATATTTCTCTGTTAGTGTTCGTATATTTAATTGTATATCCTTTTTTTTCTTACCTATATGATTGGACCGGAAAGAAAACCTTTCCGAAGATAATGAAGTATTGGGAGATCATGAGAAAAAAGGGAGAGGAGGAAAGAGAAGGAGAGAAGAAAGGAAAAGGCAGAAAAAAGAAGGATTGGAGGAAAGAAAAAGAAAAGGAGGAAAAGACCATGAAAGAGAAGGATTGAGGGATAGAGGAGAGAAAATGTAGGAAGGAAATTCATACGGGACGAAGGAGATATGGACTGGAAGAATAGGAAGAATGAAATGAACGATCGAGAATGGGGAAAGAAGAAAAGAGATAGGTATTGAAAGGAAGGGGAGACAGACCCAAAAATAGAAGGAGAAAAGGAAGGAAGGAAAATGACTAACGGGTGTGGCGTGAAAATGGTGAATGAAAATATGTTGATGTGAATGAAAAGGAAGCGAAGAAGGAAATTTGACCGAAGGTAAGAGAAAAAAAGAACAACGTACTGTATGAAGAGAGAGAAGGTAAGATAAAAGGGGAGAAAAGCATGAAAAGAAAGAAATGATAAATGATGGGAAGTATGAGCAAAGGAGAAATCATTTGGCAGTAAATAAATAAAGGAAGGAATGAAAAAAGAAAGAAGGAAAGGAAGAAATAAAGAAACAAACAAAGGAAGGAGAAGAGAAAAATAGCATGTCAAAGAAGAAGCAAGTACAGAAAAGATAGGTCAGACTAGGAAGAAATGCAGGGAGAAAGAAAGAAAGAAATGAAGGAAGATAGAAAAGAGAAAGAAGGAGAGCGTGTGAAATATTAAAAGAAAGAAAGAAAAAAGATCAGGCGAAAAACTTCTGCAGAAAGATCAGAAGGTAAAATGAAGGAAAAAGAAGGAATAAAAGGTTATTTGAGAAATGAGAAGGAGACTGTATATTTATTCCCGAATTTTTTCGACCCTGTTCTTGAAATTTATTCCCAGTTTTGGCTTTGCAAACTTTGGCTTATCGTGTCGAACGAATGACATTCCTTCTCGACTGTCCTTTTTGTCTTCTCCAAAATTACTAAAACCATCTTTTTTCCTTTTCTTTCTTCAATTTTGCGAGCTTCCTCTATCTTTCTCTTTGTTCTCGTCCATGCTCTCTCTGTTTCTCTTGCTCCTAAGCAAACAAACCTTCTTCTCTGTCTTCCCCTTCCTTTTATTTGCTTTCTTCTTTTTTTCTCTCAATACAACACACTCCAACCCGGACACCCTCTGCTTCCCGACCATATTCATTTTCATCAGTCTTTTAGTTCAATTCTGCCTGGTCCACAATCTCCTTCTCGTCCTCACTGCATCAACTTCACGTTATCTCTTTGCAATTCATGTCCTCGGGAATGATGCCCTGCTTCTTATATAATGTTGAGATAACATTTCCATAACTTGCCTTTGTTTTCCTCATTCTAAAAGTCTGTAGAATTACTTTAAACACGTTTTGAAGCATTCGTCTCTTCACAAAAAAAAGTTTTCGTTCCCTGTGATCTCGACGTCTCTTTTCCTTCCAATTCGTCATTTTCCTTCCTTTTTTTCCTTCCTTTTTTTTTCTTTTTTTCCTTAGATGCTACTTTTACTTCTTTAATTTCCTTCTCTTACGTTTTTATTATACAAGAATTTGTTTCGTTATTGGCATTTGTGTCTCTTTCTTTCTCTCTTTTTTTGGGTCCTTATTTTTTTTCTTTCTCTTGTAGCTCTGGACCCCTTCATTCTCTTTTCTTTTCTTTTATTCCCCAGGTTATTTCTTTTCGTCCTTCTTTTTTCTTGTAGCTCTGAACTCTTTCATTTTTCTTTCTTTTGTCTTTTTCCCTTTTTTCTTGCTTCCGTTTCACTTTTGTTCTTTCTTCCTCTTGTAACTCAGAACTCTTTTTTTTTTCTTTTTCTATCTTTTTTCTTTCTCTATTTCTTTTGTTTCTCCATTCTTTCTTTCCCTTGTGATATTCATCATTATTTCTCATTCTATCTAATTATTGGTTTTCTTCCTTGACCTTTTCCCGATTTTATTGTTTCTTTCTTTCCTTCTCCACAATTTCATTCCTTCCTTTATATCTTTCACTGATTCTCTTCAATCTCCCTTTCTTTTTCTGATAACTGTTTTTGACTTCTATCTTTTTCCAGATTTCATTCAACCTTTCATCTTCCCTCTCTTTTCATTCAATACCCGAATCCAACTTTTTTCTGATTTTCATTCTTATCTCCGTTTCTTTCCCTAGATTTCATTCCACTCTTCGTAGTTTTCCCTGATTTTTTCCTTCTTCCTTCCCCGAGAGTCATTTTTCATCCTCTCCTTTTCTTGATATAATCCCCTCCTTCACATCTCTCCCTTATTTCATCCTATCTCCTCTTCTCTGATTTTCACTTTTGTTTCCTTCATTTCCTTGATCTTCTTCACTTTTCGATGTTTCCTCACCCCATATTTCCTTCCCTTCGTCTGTTTTAATCACCGCTATCCACAACAGACCCGTTTAATCACCGTTGCTGGGTTCAAGTTATTCATTAGTTCTGACATTTATACATATAAATCTATGTTGCTATCCATGTATCTAGCTATTCAGTCTTTGCCCAGCCCTAACCGTTCATAGAAGAAAACAGAAAATCCCCACCCCCAAATGAGTTAGCAAAATGTATTCTTGTTTCTTTTTTATCTTTTATTATTATATTTTATTAGGCATTCAATTTACAATGGAAGTTTATACTAAATTAATCCTTGAGTTTGAGTCCAGCAGCATTTATTGTTCCTTTTTTTTTTTTGAAATTTGTACTTTTAGTGATTGCAGCCCCCAAAACACAAGAAAAGTGCACTGATCACACTTTTTTCTAATTTTTTTAATTGATCACCCTATCGAATGACAAAGCAGACCTGGTTTATTTTTTATTATAAATTTATGATTCAAAGCACACTGGAACTATTTCCATCTATTGATTTTACCATCACCTTTGCTTACTTTACGTGGTTAGTAGTATGTAAGGATGGTGCTGATCCATAATTTCCCTTGGAATAGTAGATTCAATTTTTCTTTTTTTCATTTTTCCTCCTTTCTTTCTTTCGCCCCTACATGCATTTTTCTTTCCTTCTTTCCTCCTTTATCTCCTTTTTTCCTTCCTTCGTTCCTTCTTTTTCCTTTTCTTTGTTCGTGGGATCTTTCCATCCTCTCTTCCCTTTTCCTTTCCTTTCCCCCCATTTCTCCCTTTGTCTCTTCTGTCCTTCCTCCTTTTTCCTTCTCTATCCTTCTTCTTTCCTCTTCTTCCCCTTCTTTCATTTCTTTCACTCATTGTCTTTTCCTTTCCGTTTTTATTTGTTCCTTATTTTCTTTTTGTAATTTTTTCAACCCCTTTCCTTTTACGCCTTTCTTCCCTTATCCCCTTTTCTTTTGTTCCTTCTTCCTTCTTTTCCTTTCCATGTCATTCTTAACCCCTTCCCTTCGACCAAAATTCTCTTTTTCTTCCATTTTTCATTTCCTGCTTTTTTTTCTTTCTCTTTCTTCATTCTTTCCTTCGTTTCTTTCTTTCTTTGTTTCTTTCTTTGTTTCTTTGTTTGTTTGTTTCTTCCTTTTTTTCTTTCCCGTTAGTCTTCTTTCCTTTCTTCGTCTTGTCCTTCCCTTATTCCTTTCATATTTTTCCACTCCTTCTTCACTTCTCTTCTTCCTTCTCCCTTTCCTAATTTTTTTGCTGATTATTTCCCTTTAGTTTTCTTTTTTTTCTCTTTCCTTGTTCTAGTTTTTTCTTCCTTCCTTCATTCATTCCATTCTTTCCTCCCTTCCTACCTTCTTTCCTTCTTCCTTCCCTTAATTTTGCAACATTCATTTATTGTCCGTCGATCTTTCTTCTTCTTTTTTTTGATTTCGTATTTCTCTCTTTCTAATCCCTCGCTTAATCACTTTCTCTCTTTTCTCTCCTTTCTTCTTCCTCTTCTTCCTTTTCTTCCTTCCAACTATCATTTATTATTTATAAATATTTCACCTTTTTTTCTCTCGCTCTCTTCTTCTTATTCTTCTTCAATAAAAAAAGCAAACAAACAAAAACAAATAAACAAACAACAAAAAAAACGAACCTCCCTCCATTCTAGATGTCTGCGTATTCCTTCATTTTTTTGCCTGGGGTGGAGGATGTTTCTCGATAGTCGAAACATGACTAGTAGCATATCACCTGCAAAATGACATTGGCAAACAAAATCCTCCACCCTCCCAACCATGCCCCACCCTGTCACTATCCACCCTCTACCCACACCCCCGACTCGCTTTCAAGAAACAGCCACACTGAAAGGTTATCAAAGATGAAGAATATAAAAATCATAGATGTAAAATAATTCTGTACGGGGGGGGGATTGTGGAAGAAGAGAGAATGTCATAGGAATGAGGGGGGGCAGGCATGCGAGCAGGCTGGGGAACAGGGGGCAAGTCGCTTTCCCATCCGTTATTTGATCATTTGAGGACCGTTATCTCCCGCTTGCATGGTCGCCCTGGGCGGAGGGGGGCGGGGAGGGATAGAGAGCAAACAGAAGTTTTCTAC
The DNA here is from genome assembly GCA_963457665.1 of Thysanoteuthis rhombus. Classification (NCBI taxonomy): domain Eukaryota; kingdom Metazoa; phylum Mollusca; class Cephalopoda; order Oegopsida; family Thysanoteuthidae; genus Thysanoteuthis; species Thysanoteuthis major. The sequence goes on along the minus strand of OY735238.1, from coordinate 33,478,665 downwards.
CTTGAAGACTTAATTGTTTACGAGAGAGTGCAAATAAAAACAAATTTTTATTCCCCGCTTTCGTTTCTCTTTTGTGACCGTCTATTTGCACGTCTTTATTTACCAAATGAATTTCAGGCGCCGATTTACTTTTTTTGTCAATCCTCTCTCTCTCTCTCTCTGTCTGTGTCTGTGTCTCTGTCTGTCTGTCTGTCGGTCTCTCTCTCTCCAGTTAACACCAAAGATATACCGGTCCTTCCGTTATTTCTCGGTGCGGTTACCCTTTGAGGTACTGCTTGCTTACATGTTATCGAGATCTCTTTTTTAAAATCATTCATTGACCCTCCTATCTTCAACTATCTATCTATCTATCCATCTACCCATCCATATATATATATATATATATATATATATATATATATATATATATATATATATATATATATATATATATATGTCTATCTTTCTACTCAACGGAGCACCATAGATCAATCCACCAGCCAAGTAGGCTAGAGATTTTTTCCCTCTTTGTTCATCTCTGAGTGCATATATGTGTCTCTGGGGGTACCCGGTCACATCTTTCAGCCTTAAACCATGGATATTTGCACGAGTACACCACTAGGCACCATCTAGAAAGATATTTTTTTTTGAAACAGGTGTTTTTTTATTACCAACAAAGCCCAACTCTTGTGTTGGAATTTCTTTGGATAATTTTGGATAGAAAAACGTTTTTTTCCAGATAGTTTTAGCTGATTTTTAAATAACGAGTTTGAATACATGCATAGGCCATGTAAATTTATCTATCAATCTATTTTTCATGCTTAGCCTAATACATTATCGATACATACATACATACATACATATATACATATATATATATATATATATATATATATATATATATATATATATATATATATATATATATATATATATATAAATGTCAACTAAAATCCCCGAAATGGTTAAATGGTAGACAACAGATTATCCCAACAAAAGACAATTTATACACTGTACAATAATCACAATAAGTACAGGGGAAACCTAAAGAAAAAAAAAAGGAATACTTTTAAAGATTGCATAAATTGCATTGACAGATATTGGGAAATGGGTGACTGAAGTGACACCAAAAACATACAGGAAAAGTTTTCTTAATGTTCAGTGTTTGAAGATGTAAAGCTATCTAGAACAGACGCACACACACACACACACACACACACACATATATATATATATGTGTGTGACAAGAAAATCAAATACATATATATATATGACAGGAACATACTTATATATCTAGAGTTACAACCAGTGTTTCTTTTCCTGATGAGAAAAAGTTCTTAATCATGTTATCTTGAGAGTTCTTAATTTAAAAAACAATTAGCTTCTTCTAAGCAGTTAAAAAAGCCAATTGTTTGAAATTTAATTAAACGAAAAAGCCATGCAGCTGTTTGAAAACGATGGAAAATGCAAGGAAAACATTTTAACTTTCGGTAATTTCTAATGCGAAAAAGTTACTCAGATGTTCTATTAAATTTATTCGTTTTTTTATGTATATGTATATTCGTATCGAAATACAGATCCAATGTACCTACCTAGTTATTTTCAATGCATTATATATATATATATATATATATATATATATATATATATATATATATATATATATATAAATATATATATATATATATATAAATATATATATATATATATATATATATATATATATATATATATATATATATATATATATATATATATATATATATACGGGAGGTAGGGACAGAGAGAAAGATATTCTGTGCTTTATACTAATATTCGAGCTTTTTATTTGTTTACTTGAGCCTCTTCTCCGCAAAAACTACAAGGCTGGCTCACCTGATATTAGGCATGAGGAATCGATAAAAATCCACTCCCCACGTAGGCTAACTTTCGTGGTCATTCAAAGTGACCAGAGGTTATTTTTTAGCCCATCTTATGATAATCATTATATTTTCATCATCATTCTTGCGAGTGGCATTCATTTTTCTTAGAATAAAATCAATTCTTACACAAGTATCAGAGTTTTTTTGTTGGATATCGTGTTTTTTTTTTGGCGATGCAACAATGACAGTTGATGTGAAACTAACCCTTTCAAAGTCCGTGGAAGTTTTTGTGTCTCCCTCTACCCCTTCTTATTCACAAAACAGCATAGTGAAATGGATCTTCCTTCAAACCTTTCTATTTCCTCATTGATAAAAATTCAACGCACTTCAGTTAATTCTAAAAGTAATGCAGTACAAGATAGAAGCTAAATCGGGTCATATCCTCAAATAAAGTTGAAAATAATTTCTAATTTCTTATTATGCGTTGAGTCAAGTATTGTAAACCATTGTTAATAATTTTGTACTTTCGCTCAGTTCCATCCTAATTCTTGCATGTTTCTTAAACCACTATTTCAGTAAGGCCATCTGATCAGTATATCTGTGGGGCTACCAATCAAAAAACAGTCAGTAAACAGCGCATATTGGAGGTAAAGATTCACATCTGTCTAGATGATAGTTTTTTCATTTGGCTTAGATTAGGTGAGAATGAATAAAAAAGAATTTCACTGGGTTGTCTAATTTGAAGTTTCATATTTCCTATGGAAAACGCTGGGTATCCCTGTTGGTAAACAATATATATATATATATATATATATATACACACACATATATGAGTGTATGTGTAACATTCTTACAATATTGATTGTAAGCATATATATTCAGTTGCATCTATTCGTCTATTTGTTTGTTCGTTTGTCTGTCCGCACAATAATTTCCAAATTCTCATCTCGTTTATTCTGAATCCATATATATATATATATATATATATATATATATATATATAATGTGTTCTTTAGAAAGTGAGACAAACTCGGGAGTGAAGTTTTTGGTGTTAAGGTTTATTAATCCTTATATGTCAATAGTCCACACATATATATATATATATATATATATATATATATATATATATATATGGATTCAGAATAATATATATATATATATATATATATATATATATATATAAATATATATATATATATATATGGATGGATTCAGAATTATATATATATATATATATATATATATATATATATATATATATATATATATCAATAGTGGGCACATCCAACGAAAATGCTGGACAGTTAAACTGCTAAAAAAAGATAACTGCTAACTTTTATTATTTGAATTTAGCTTCGATTTGGTTTTGTGGTTGCTTTAAAACTCTAAATAACAGACCTTCAGAGATGAAATTTAATACGCTGTACTTAGACATAGAGCTTTAACTGAAATATAAGTTGAAAATAAATAAATGTTAAATTTCATTTATTCATTCAATTATTTCTGAACGCCTTGATCATCACCTGGTATTAGCATAATGTATTTTAGAAAGTTCTATGTCTAAGCTAAAGCATATCAAAAGACCAGTTTTAAAGGTTTCATAGCAAGAAAAAAAAATCGATTCGAAGCTAAATTTTAATATGTTGTAGCTTAAGGCGGAGCAGAGAGAGACAGAATACAATTAGATAAGAAAACTCGAGGAGATGATAATGAGAAGAACACAGCCCCGTTAAGAATGATGGAAAAGAATTGCAGACAAAGTTTCATAGTTGCATTGTTGACCCATGAATACTTAACTCTTAAATTCATACTGGCTAATTCAAACAGATATTCTAGGGGATTGATCTTTAATCATTTTCGTTCATAATTCTGTAATTCAATTCACAAATAAGTTCCAGTTTTTTCTACCTTAGTCATTGAAGAGTTCCACGATCGTTAGAAGCGGTCTATGAGATGAGCTGAACCTTTATGAATGGTTGATCAGAGCAAGAGGATTAAAACTGTCTAAATTACGGCAACAATAGATCTATACACAGCAGAATTTTAACAGTCGTCTGTGCAGAAACAATGAGAAAACTATCAATTTGTCCGTTCTACAAATGAAGCACCGTAGCCTGCACGTGCATCATAACAAATTATCTCCAAAAAAATATCGGAAAAAAGGGATCTCTAACTGAAATCATCTAAAAAGATTATCTAAGAAAAGACCTTATAACTAAAAGTATTAAAAAAACCCCACAGTATCTGGACCTTTTGTCTTTCTAGATAATTTTAGATTAGAGGTACCTTTTTGGATGGTGCTTACTTGTGTACAAGATTTCAATATTGTAGCTCCCAAAATGCGACCAGGAATGCCCAGAGACAACAACAGACACAAAGGTACTCAAAGAAGAAGGTATTAGTTGACCAATTAGCAGGTTGGTCGGCCATTTGTGGGGCTACGGGGAATTGATAAACGAACAGGTTTTGCTAGTCACTCACAAGAAACCGTCAGGTGACTTGGGACAGCACGCCATGTTTATGGTGACAGTTTTGTGGTTGATGGTTTCTAAAACTGAAATTTAGCCCAGGAGTACACTTAGTGTGAATGGGGGTCCTCTCTGAATTGTGCAAGGGATTAGGGTTTTATAATGTGAATAGTTTGTATAAGCATAAATCAGACGCTGTCCAGAAGAATAAAGAGGGCTTAGATTAAGAAGGAAAAATAAGTTTGATCTAGTCATCATGAACAAAGAAGAGTACTGGTGGCTTAACGGTTAGCATAACAGGAAATGGAATCGGCGAGACGAGTTCAAACTCCAGCTAGACAGTTTGTGTTTAATTCGAATAATTAACCTTGGATCGGCAATGTGTATATAGCAGGTTAAACTAGGATTTTAGCCTTGGTTGGCAGCCTGTCAAGGAGACAAACGTTTGAATCCAAACGCTGAAATTGAAACCTATCGCTCTGCGGTGTAAATGGCTTGCAACAAACAGAGTAGGAAACGTGATCTCGAAAAGTACAGTTAACGGAGTTCCGGTGAGGTTTTGACGGGAATAACAAACCGGAAGTGGATCATAGTGAATTGTTCGAATGTAAAATGAAGGTGAATACTAAACAGACGGACGGAATAATGTGACAGCCGTCTCTACCCCCTCTGAGTTCACTCCCGGGTGCAAACAGAAGATACACAGGGAAGAAAACTTGTTATATAGTAGATGTCGTTGCATTGGAGAAGAACAAGATGGAAAGAAAAGAAGAGAAGGAAAAGAAGAAAAGGGAGAAGGAGCAGCAGCAGCAGCAGCAACAGCAATAAAGAGAACAAGAATAAGAAACAGGAACAGGAGGAGGGGGAGAAGAAAAAGAAGGAGAAGAAGAAAAAGAAGAGGAAGAAGAAGAAGAGCAATAACGAAGAGAATGAAAACAAGAGAGAGGAGAAGAAGATGAAAGAGAAGAAGAAGAAGATTGAAGAGAAGAAAAAGAAAGGAGGAGATGGAATAGAAGAAGAGAAAGAAGAAGAAGAAGAAGAAGAAGAAGAAGAAGAAGAAGAAGAAGAAGAAGAAGAAGGGCAACACCAAGAACAAGGGAAACATGAACAAGAAAAGGGAGAAAAGAAGTAGAAGGAGAAAAAGAGGAAAATGGGGGAGATGAAGAATGAAAATACTTCATAAAATCACCAAATGCAACAAATCTGCCGAGAAGACCGTAGTCCTTATCGGCTGAAAGGTTATGTCGCAACAAAATACGATTATCGAGAAGTTGATTAAAGTGTCGGTGGTTCAGAAAAGTTATAAAGTACATCCAAGTAGCGTTTATTTCTACTAACGCAATGCACTAACTGAAAAATGAATGAAAATCAGTTCATACATAGTTATGATAGAGGTGGGGGCGTAACCGGAAGAGTTATTCTCCATTTTTCCGACTTATGTCTCAAAATATTGAAAATAGCTCAGAATCGGAAATAAATTCTTGAATCTGCCTACAAATTCAATCAATTCTTTTGCGGGCCATCGCCTGGCCTCACACAAAGTTACAATGAAATTGATTGAGAACTTTCGGAGATATATCGTGAGTAAAAAGGAAGACTGACATGAACAAATACATACACAACATTGAACTTCTTAGGTAGAGCCACAAGGAGAACCGCGGGATCGGAGTCTGTTGCTACTCACATTAATCTGCCATAGAATTCTGTATCTGGCGCTACAAATAATGTTGTCCAGTGTGGTAACCACGCAGCAGTATATCTGTGAGTGCACATGCACCTGTCTCCTCTCTGCCGCTGGTGAACCCGGCAGGTGTGTTCGGCGCAGTGTTCTTAGCTCGTTCGTCTTGCCCCCCAACCACTTTTGGATAATGACCTCACCTTAAAGCTTCTTCACTCATCGGCCATTGTAAGTGTTACCGGCAGCGGAGTTGGCCCAGTTTTAATTCTGAGGTTCGATCCTCTCTTCTGGTCGAAGACTGGGAGGATTTTCGTTTTGTTTGACCGAAGTCCCCGAGACATTCTCCACTAGTGTTCAGAGAGTTGAGACGGTGAATTGGGTGGATTGGGGTTTTGTGGGGAGGGCCTAGGTTGTAGTGCCTCGATCACCCCTCTACGTAGGATTCGGTCTTGCGGCTTCATTTTAGCTTGGAAATTTCTAGAGGGGAAAATCTTTTTTTTTTCTCTGTTTTTTTGTTGTTTTCAAATTAGATCTGGCGTTCGACATTTAGCCAGAGGAAAGTGCACGAAAATACTTTTTTTGTGTTAATGACGAGTGGCGTGAATAGAGCGCTCTGAATTCATTCGGAAAGTTCCAATACCTACATCAGATTTTGAAAGCATGAAAATTCATACATGAATTGATATAGACACATATATGTAAATATAATGCCGGACGGACGGACACACACACACACACACACACACACACACACACACACACACATACATATATATATATATATATATATATATATATATATATATATATATATATATATATATATATATATATATATATATATGCCCACGTTCTATTCTATACAAACGTATATGAATGGTTTTATTTAGCATAAACTAGCGCTGTCAAGGTTGACGATTACTGGAACAATTTTGCAGTTCATAAATCAGAACATATATATATATATATATATATATATATATATATATATATATATATATATAATATATATATATATATATATATATATATATATATATATATACATATATGTATTTATTTATTTGTGTATATGTATGTGTGCGTGTTATTAAGAAATAAATATATGATTCTACAGAATGATGATAATGTTATTATGTAGAAACTCTTATTTGCAATGATATCCCGTCATTACACGCTTAATGTATCACTTGGCCCGGAAAATGTTATTAGAATACGCAATTAAAGAAAGAGTGTCCGATACATTCCCCACGATTAATATTGAGATACTCATACATTTTCATAATTAACAGAATTCAGACCAAAGATTCCTAAATTTTGAACTTAAGTTTCCAATGTCGGAACATGTTTTAATATATTTTGTATTTTTTCAACTTTCAACTTTCATCGGAATTCCATCCATTTTGAAGTAGTATGAGAGTGTTAAAATTAATTTTCCAAAAGGTACCGGATACGTTTTGCAATATCTAACACACACACACACACACACACACACACACACACACACACACACATATATATATATATATATATATATATATATATATATATATATATGCAATGCTCTTCCACAAGAATAGAGCACTCTGGTGGAGGGGGGATACAAAATATAGAATATATCGCTAAAATTCTGCCTTCAGTTCTGTGACCCGGCGGTAGGATACCGGCCTCAAGGTCTGAAGCGAAGGTTTCAATCCTGCCTCGTGGTACAGGATTGGATAACGGATTGTCTATAGCCACACCGAAGAGTTGTAATACAACGAAACAGCTGTCTGTGGATGAAACAATATGTATATATATATATATATATATATATATATATATATATATATATCTGAAAAGCATTTAATCATGCCTAACATAACATGGAAAGATCACAAGACAGCATAATAAAAGCATAACTCTGATACATCATAGAATCCATTAGAAAACTTGAATGGCAATGGGCTGGTCATGTAGCGAGAATCGTAGACAATGGCTAAACATCATTACTCACTATGTGGATCCCCAAAGATCAAATGCGAACCAGGACCGAAAAAATAAAAGATTGCTTTGAGATAAGTCAGGAAAGTACTGACATTGTGATGTCCACGATAGAGAGGTCTTGTGAATCTTGGGGAAGGTGAATGTCCAACAACAGACACAGGCTGCTGCTACCGATGATTAATTATAAATTCGTCATCTTATTCGTTATCAAAATGACCAAAGAGCCCCCCCCATTCACTTTTTGAAGAAAAAAAAGAAAGGAAAAAAGGTATTTAGTTGGTGTCTAGCGGAGTATTTGTGATTTTGGAAACCTTGAAAATGTGACCAAAAACGCCCTCCAACACCCTCACACACACGCATAGAAAGGCACACAGACACAGGCAATCAAAGAGAGAAGAATAACATTGGAAATAAACTGACAACGATCGAAATTGAAAACGCAGAACTGGACTAAGCAGACCAGTACATCTACTTGGGACAACAGAACTCCATGAAACCATCAAAAGGAGAAGAAATCGAGCGAAGAATCACTCTAAGATGGCAAGCTTTCGGTAGAGCGAGCTCAATATTCAAGAACAAGAAAATATTCCATTTCTGATTGAAAAAAAGAGTGTACAATCAAAGAATCCCCCTGATAGTCTACATATGGAGCTGAAACATGGAACCTAACAAAGAGACTGATCAACTAACTGAAAACGATGCAACGTGCGCACAGGATAATCGTGCTCATCCTCATTTGGAAGGATCACAATACATCATGGGAAAGCAGGACTTCAAGACATCATAGAATGCATTAGAAAACTCAAATAGCAATGGACCGGTCATGTTGCAAGAATAGCAAACGATCCATGGATGTCACGACTCACAAGATGGATCCCAGGAGATCACAAGCGTGACCAAGACCGTCAGAATACAAGATAGAAGGACGAACCAGACAAGTTCAGAGAGTACTGGCACTACAACGCCCATCATTGGGAGGTCTGACGAATCTTGGGTAAGGTGTATGTCCAACGACGGACGATAAAAGACTGATAATGATGGCTGGTTTGTCGTGCTGTTAGTGAGGCTACGATGATTCGATATATATTTTTAGTATAGATTTATTTGAATGAAAGAATCCCTGTGTCTCTCTAACATATATTTTCGTTTGCATGTAAGAATTGTCAGTTTTGCTCAGTCGGTGAGAGAGCCTCTTACCGATTACTCATCTATGATTTCAAATCATGCAAGGGGAATGTATAGGTTTAGTTCAACATGGCAGTACCGACAAACAGTAGACAGCTTATTCCTTTAAATAAGTTTAGGGTTGTTGTTGTTCGTATTGTTGTTACGGTAGAAGAAATGAGGGCAGCTCAAGCCCGAGAGATATAGATAAATGTTAGATACAGGATCGATCAATAAGTCCCTAGCTCGACTCATGAATTAGCTGAATTTTGATCAGGAAATTTCACTGTTCGATGTATGCAACTATCAGAGAAATGTTGGATTGAGTGAGTTGACAAGGGAGGAGATTATGTTGAAAAATGAATAGTTGCTCGTTGGAATAAATGCTTTTTAGATCATGTGCGGACTGATCGATGTACCTATATATACGTAAGCATATCTATCTTTTGGATTATTTGTAAACTTTTAGTCTATTCATCCATCTCGCTCTATTTCTCTTTCGTTCAATGTCTCTCTCCCAATAACATTCCTTTATTCAGGGTTGAGCACTCGAGGTTACTCGTTCATTATAAGCTTACGCAATGCTCTTCCAACTTGGGAATAGAGCACTATGGTGGATGGGGAATTACGCGTGAATAAATACATCGCTCAAATTCAACCTTACTGATCGTCCAGTTCTGCGTAGGGAAGAGGCAAGATGTAATCCTCTGGCTCTGAAGCGAAGGTTTCGATTCTACCTTGTGGTACTGGATAGTCTATAGCCACACTGAAGAGTTGTAATACAAAAAAATACATCCGTGGATGACACAATTACGTTTTTCATATATATATATATATACATATACATATATAACCAACATTCGTTTATGTAAATTAAAGAACCGTAGCCACAAAGGGTAGCCAAGGGTTCTATCCCTTCTAATGTATGCTTGTGTGTTTGTATGTTTGTGTGTTCAAACGCTCTTGGCCATACAGTGTGTCTAAAGATTCTGAAATTGACTCTACCAATACTTCATTAGACCCAGTTTAGAAATGTTTTCATTTTCATTTTCGGAAAATAAGTTTTAATTAAAAGGGTTTATTGATACCATCTATATTATCCTGAATCTAGATGTTTCTGGATGTTATTTTAACTCTATTTTAGATATTTTCAAGTGGAAAATACCTTTGATGTCATAGATAGAATTCATTCTAATCAAATTTATTCTTCGATGGAAGTTCTTTTTAGATGAATTAAAGTGTTTACGCTACAGTTCTTCAGTTATTAACTGAGTTGGCGAGGTCATATTAAATCCATTCCATTAATTCAGAATTTTGGCAAGACTTGTAAATTATGTACAGTTGACTGATCTTACAGGCAACGGAGATGAGTGAACTTCTAAGATTTCCCTATGATTGTATAAAAGATAGGACAGGGAACTTTTATAAATCAGCCTTTCAAACGTGTTTCTAGTGCTTCCCTTTTCTTGTTTTATTTCCAGCTATAGGTATCGTTGAACAGAGTGTAAAGAAAATCGAGCATATTTCATCAAGATGCTACAACAAACGCACGTCGAATTCCCAAGAGAAAGGAGCAAATGTCATCCATTATGTTTCTTCAATTAGGTCATATGCTCAACCCAGCAAGATGTTAGCTGTTTCAACTTCACCTTCTCGACATCCCTGTCTTGAAAATCCCAGTTAAAACCTGACGTATACATTGCATCCTTCTAAGTAAACTAACAATAAAAATAATAATGTTCGTCATTCGTATTTGGGCCATAGACTGCAACGATTGGTATCTCTGTCGACTGGACTAAATAGGTTTTAAGCACTCGTGGGGGCGTACCTGTGATCGGACCTAAGTTGAAGTGTTATGGTACGAGAAAAATATTTACTTAAAAGAAATACTTGCTTAAAAATAAAAAAATAAAATATACCATTCAGTAAAGAGGAAAGAATAAATAGATAAGAAAAAGGTCGATACCAAACTCATGTTTCCGTGTGCGGCCGTTAGGGTGATCCAAGAAGTGCCCATAAAAAGGAAAAAAAGCAGAAAGCGCACGAATTGGTGCTGAAGTATCCAGGCACATAAAGAATTGAGATGGTAAGATCAGGCACGAGTGGACAGGGGCCGGCCACTGTTGTAAACTCATAGCTTTCGTGCGATGGTCAGGTCAAACACAAGTGCACGGGCTGACTGTAGCAGATATATTTTTTCATCACACACACACATTTGTATATATATATATATATATATATATATATATATGGACGATCGAAAATTGATTTTTTGATCCCCAGCAGGAAGCTGAAGCATTATTCTCAGATATTGGCGTAGTCCATGCAGAAATAGTAAGATTTTTTTTTATACCTAATTATTTATTTACTTTTGAATGTGTGTGTGTGTGAGTGTGAGAGAGAGAGAGAGAGAGAGAGAGAGAGAGAGAGAAAGATAGAGAGAGAGAGAGAGAGAAGGAAAGAGAAGGTATTGAAGACTTAAAAATAAGAGGAGAGTACTCGAGAAGTGCGAGAAGGAGACCGGGTAGAGTCTGAAGGCGAGGTCGGGTTGAGGATGAACAAGGTTTTGCCTCTAATGTTGCTCGTTGGTCAAAAGATTTGCACTTGGATGAAAGGAAGAAAAAACATCTTGTACGTTTGATATCGACACGAAAAGAGGTAAGAAAGACATTGTAGTCCATAAAGTCCTCATCCAGTGGCAAGAAGGATTTTGTCTGGGAGCGCCATTCTTGAACCAAAATATATCTTTTCGACCATTCTATTTACGATAGCTTTACAATTACCTCCTCACACACACACACACACACACACACACACACACACACACACACACACACGCATATGTATAAACATCATATGCCTTTGTAATTTGAACCTTTTTTACCTCATTACTTACAAGTTTTGTACATATATATATATATATATATATGTATATATATATATATATGTATATATATATATATATATATATATATATATGTATATATATATATATATATATATATATATATATATATATATATATATATATACATATATATATATATATGTATATATATATATATATATATATATATATATATATATATATATATATATATATGATCGAATAAGGATTCGGTTCACAAATGTGTCTATGTTTCCACCCTGTTTGAGAAGCCCAAACAAGGTAGAAACATGGGTTTATTTGTTAAGCGAATCTTAATCTCATCATATTCTGATCTCTACTCTAACGCAAATATTTAAATATCTAATGTTGAATGTGTTGAGCTCTTTATGAAATAAACCCATCACTCATCAGATGTTATATCATGCTATATTGTATTCCTGATTCGAATTATGTTATACACATACACACACACACACACACACACATATATATATATATATATATATGTATATATATATAAATATATATATATATATATATATATATATATATAGCACATATATAGAACATATATATATATATATATATATATGTTTATATATGTAAATCGAGTAAGAAAGAAAGCGAGAGAGAGAGAGAGAGAGCGAGAGAGATACAGACAGGAACAGAATGAGACAGAGAAGGAGAGAAAGCAATAGGAAGACAGGGAGACTTATGTAACTATATCTATGACATTCCTCAACCTCTGGTAAATATACAAATATATATAAGCAACATTCAACGTATTATTCAGTTCTATTACTTGCAGGAAAAATCATCTTTCTCTCCTCTCATTACAGACTTGGATCTGTTACATAAAATAAATGCTTTTCATCATCACGTGGTGACTTATTGACTTACGCACATATATATATATATATATATATATATATATATATATATATATATATATATGTATATATATATATATATGTGTGTGTGTGTGTGTAATCCTCTGGAATTTGAATATGTGATTGAATAAACTTTATGCTGATTGTAAATTGATGTTCAATTTTATTTTTGCATTTAAAAAGACTACATTACATATATATATATATATATATATATATATATATAGGTGTGTGTGTGTGTGTGTGTGTGTGTGTCTCTGTGTGACTATGTCCGTGTATATATGAGTGTCTGTGTATATGTGTGTGTCTGTGTCCATGTGTCTGTTTGTTTATGTTTGTGTTGGTGTTTGTTATTCATTTATACATGTCTAGTCAAATACGACAGACAAGAGAAATTTTGCTAATTTTGTATTTCTTGTTTCTGTACAAGAGAATGTATGTTTTGATTCAAAGGTTTTATTAGCTGTCCAAATGTGTTATCATACACCATGTCATATCAACTTATTGATGAAAAAGTCAAATACACCGTGGTTAGATCAACTATTCTATTGTCAATGGACAAACGTCATATTCCATAAATACAAACGTATGTTTTCTTAAATGGAGATATCAACAAAATTTTCCTTATCTGTTGAATCCAATCACACACACACAGACTCTCTCTCTCTCTCTCTCTCACACACACACGCACACACACACGTATATTTATATATATATATATATATATATATATATATATATATATATATATATATATATATATATAGATAGATAGATAGATAGATAGATATAAATATGATTCAAAGGAAGTGCTAGGTATTATTACACTCTTGGACAACTATTACACTCTATGAATCCAGATTGCGTTCTCTTGAGCAGAAAATTTAACTAAAAACCTACAGAATGTTCCTTGTCCATCTTATTTATGTTTGCTGATTAATGTCTTATGCTATTCAAAATTTGATTTGAAAAAAGCATAATTGATCAGGTAAAAAATGAACAGGAGAAAAAAGATGTCTTGAATTTGCATTGATATTAAAATGATCATTTTTTATCAATCTCTAATAAAAATGATTTTCAAATTAAGTAGTATTTTTTATATTGACAATATACATACATACATACATACATACATATATATATATATATATATATATATATATATATATATATATATATATATACGTGTATGTGTGTATGCGTTTGTGCATGTGCGAGTGAGCGTGCACCTATGTATGTGTACGGACGTCGGGAATCTCATGTAATCTTTTTTTTTGCGTAAACTAAAAGAATTACTGAAAAAATTTAGATGTAGTTTCTTCGTTTCTATTTTTAAATGAAAAATTAATTATGAATGTGTAAAAATATATATATTTATACAAACACACACATATATATATATATATGTATATAATTTTTCCCTTTGAGTAAAGTATTCCAATGAACAAACAGATACTACACTGAATCACGGTAGTACACAGATACTCTTGGAAGAAGCACCGATCCATACGTAAATAATGTCAATTTTTTTCGGTGGATACTATGATCGTATGAAGTAAAAACCCTGCGCAGAATTGAAACTGTAATCTTAACACGTCATATTGTTTTATAGACGCTTGTTCGAAACTTAATTATTTGAGTCATATCGTGCAAAAAGACACGAGACACAAGCCGAACAAAGAGTTCGTTCGTCGCTGTTTATTTTGCTCTTTTCAAAAACGCTGGAATCAAGCGATACCCTTTTTCATGGCGAACGAAAAAAAAAAAAACACATCAAAATACCATTTCCGTTTTTATCTAGATCTAATTTTCCTTCTCATCGTCCGTTTTCCATTGTCACGTCACATAAAAATGGTGCACAGCTGTAGTACAACGCGCCCGCCATTTTATTGATAGCGGCCGCCATTTTCGTCAACGAATTTCTCAATTTGCTTGAGGCTAAAGGAAGTTGTACAAATATACAAACTTGAGAACAGCCTAATAAAATGCCCGTCTTTTTCTCTGCCAGATAACGCTCAATATCCTACACTTGTAGGCAATTGCAACGTCTTCTTTTTTATATTTCATTGATTGCAGACGGATAAGTCTCAATAATATGCCCACCTTCTATCTCTACAATCTTTGGTTAGTATCCAGTTAGCTAAATAAAATAAGAACGTTGATAAAATTTCAGATGAACGTTATGCTGGAGTAAATTCCACCGACTTAGATATTTTTGGGTTTAGCTGGTCCTTGTTTTTATTTTATTCATTTGCTTAATTTTTGTCCAACAGTTTTATGATAATCACAATAAACATGGCATACCTTACACATTGTACTTTTTGAGGGGAAAATTTTCGTTTGCTCACTAATTTCTTTAGCTATCTCTTTTTCTCCTTACCGCCGGGCCTTGATGTGAACGGATAAAAGAGTTCAGTCCTTCATTACACACGAATAAATGAAGAAAGCCGCGGGTACAATGATGAAAAAATATTCCCTACAAAACTAGCAACTCATAATCGCTTTCTACGTACATATATATATATATACTCGTGCACACATATGTATATATGCATATATATTCCGTTTCTCCTTATTTGCTTCTGTTTTTCTAAGAGCACGATTCTCCGTGGCCCTAAACGATTGACTAAAAAACATTTCTCGTTACTAATTAAGCTGATATTTCTCTGAAGTAAAAATAATTAAACAATTTTCTGTCGAAAAGATGTATAAAATATAAAGTTATTGCAAGTTATTTAGAACTAATTCCCCTTCTTTATTTTTTTCTCGTTTCCTCGTTCGACCGTGTGCCCATCGGCCTTCCTCGAATGTCTGTTTGATTCTGGAATATCGAAGGAGTGCATGCTTCTCTTCCCATACTTGTCCAATCCCGTGCCTGAGCCTATGTGTTTTGGGGATTGTCTTTTTTTAGCTCTGCGCTGAACCTGTTACCTTACAAATGGACCTGTTGAACCTCGTCAGCGTCCTACACAGTGGAGGTCTAAATATATCGCTTGTTCTTTTCTAATTTGACCAAATATTAATGTCCACCCTCGGTCAACTGATTGAGTAATCTGAGCACATCGTGTGTGCAAACTCCTCAACCTTCTTCGTTGTTAATTCCTACATTGCATTTTCTCTTAATCCTTCAAAGGTTGGTGTGCTCCCACACCTTCCAGATATAAAGAGCTATGACTGATCTCGAATTGTTTCTGGTATTGCGCTAGTTTCAGTTTTTAGGCGTTAGATGGTGTAGCATTTTTACACACCGACACAAATTTCAACGTTTCTCACACAATTATTGGTCGCGTCTTCTTCAGCATGGGTTCGGGATCAGAGCAGCTTTTAAGAGAAGATAATCCCCCAAACACACAGACGCAGGCACTGGATGTGACCTGTGTGAAAACGATGCACGTGCCTCTTCAGAGCAAGATTCGACATTCAGAACACGAATTTTACCCAAGGAAAAACGTAGGGCACGCTTACGAATTGCTTCAATAAAAAAAAACCAACAATAAAGACGAAGGAAATGGTCCATTGTAACTTATATAGAAAGATCATAACACCACGTATAAAAAATAAGAAAAAACGAAGTTGGTTCAAATGTAATGCTGAATTTTTGAGGACAGGGAACTACTAGATAAACCGTAGCAAAAAAATCGATAACATATCAACATCAAAATCCATGAGAATCCAATAATTCGTTCCTTATTGAAAGAATCTGCAGGTCTGATCGGACAGAATTCTGATGATCCTAAATTGATATATTTCCATCTTTTAAGAGTCTCACCACGTAGAAAAATCCAACTGATATGATTAAATGAAAGATTCCTAATTTGCTACGACGGTTGAGTCGGGAGAATGAAAAAAAAATCGTCTCTTGAGTTTTATTTCTATTCTGAAGTGCAGCACTTGTTTCTTGACCAAACAAATATTTTCGTGTATTTTTTTTTTTACGATGACCGATGGAATTGTGCAAGTGAAAAGTTGATAGTAGCGGGAAAGATCCGTTCAAATGTATCAAAACTTAATTGTAAAGAATATAACTAATCATTGATTGCAATGGCAGAAGTTGACTGAGACCTTTTGTGTATTTCATGTTGGAAGCGCAGAGGATTCTGGGTGTAAGAATATTGGATTATGTGGAATTGATCCAGTCTCAACTTTTGATGATTTTGCGACAAGGTGCATCATTGGAGGCGATTCAATTTTCAACACAGTTGGTACCAGTGCCTATGTGTAGATATTACTATTTGGACTTCCGGCCAGAACTTGAACCCTCTCCAAGAAAAGCATTTCACCAGTGTGTGTCGATGTTCCAGGAGAATTAGCATGGCTTTTGAACTACTTATTCTGCTTGGATAGTGTAATGGTTTTGCCCCACACGCAGAAGGCCTTGAGTTCGATTCCCGCTATATGAGCAGAGACTGTTGAAATCTCTTCACTGGGGCAAATTTCTCTGTGCACAACTAACTGAGTACACTCTAAGTTATGTGATTAGTGGGGAATATCCTTCTGGTGGACTTGAATCCCCCCCAAAACGTGGGGTCATATAAACTAGTGAAATAAATTCCTGGTCTCCATCAAACTTGAGACTCGCAAGGGTCACGGAGTTGAGGCATGCAACAGAACCTGGGACTTCGTCACCGACTGTAATCCTCCATCGGGGGGACACCAATTGCAGTGGGCAATAGACCAATATGACAAACGTCTTTTAAAAGCTACTGGGTCAGGGGAAATCAATACAAAATTCAAGAAGAGGTCTTCACTGAATAAATTACATCCATCGACTCTTTGTTGGATTCAAAAGGTCAGAATTTTCAAAAACCAAGCTTGGACGCAACCGGGTATAAACTGAGGGACCAAATTAGCTTAAATCTATACTGTAAATTGAACAGTGTGGCCAGTGCGTGCGATACATTCATACATAGCCAGTCAGAAAGCAAGACCCACTTTTATACATGACAGTTTCAGATACTAACAAGCGAGCATTCGATGATCAATGTCTGATACTAACTCTCCTCGCTGAAAACATGAAAAGTGAAGGTGAATGTATTTGGTTCTGATAGGGTTTTTTTCTACCGATATTGATAGTTCTTATAATGGCAGATATTCAGTGTCAAGACCAAATTCAAATAGGTTTTTTAGCGTCTGTAAGATATCAGGTGACTTGAAGAAAGAGCAGCTCGAAAGAGATCGACAGCTTTCTTCCTCTGTTGGGAACACTGCTCTTTTTCATGTTCATTTATACGTCAAACTGCATCATAATATTCTTTTTTTCATCAATTTTCAGGATAAATAAATTGGAGAACGTAACGTACAAGAAAGAAAGAAAATGAGAAAGAAGGGAATAAGGCAGATTGTTAAATGTTTATAATTAATACATACGATATATATATATATATATATATATATATGTATATATATATATATATATATATATATATATATATATATATATATATATATATATATATATATATATATATATATAACTTGAATAAAATTGCATCTCGAGATAAATGAATACGGGAAAGTATGAGAAGGAAAGAAAGAGAGCAGACAATGCAATATTTGTAAATAATGTATACACTTCACACACACACACATACACACACACACACAGACACACACACGCACACACACACACATATATACATATATATATATATATATATATATATATATATATATATATATATATATATATATGTATGTATATATACTTGAATAAGGTTGATCCTAGAAATAGATACGTATGGGAAAGTATTCGTAGGAAAAAGAGAGCACACAATACTGTATTTATCATTAATGTATACACTTCATGTATACATTATGCACGATACTATTTATTTTATTTTTGATGTTATGATTATCTTTTTTCTCTATTTCGAACGCTTCAATGGGGATCAATTTGGAAACTTATTTGGAAAGAGATAGTTCATTCATAGAAACAAAAGTTGACAATCATTGTCAAATGCTGTCGATAATTGAATATGCAACGTCAAAGGTTTTGAACAAGGTTCTTTCCTTTCCTTGTTTACTTCGAGCAACGAGATTAAGGTGGGGCTTTTTGTTTTCACACATATCTGTCTCTATACAATCTCTTGGGGTTCTCAATGAATTTGAATGAAGTTTTTTGGACGGATTTGCTATGGGATAAAGAAGCAATAGTTATATATTGGGGATGAGCAATTATTTTCGTGATCACTTTACTTGCACTGTAGATCTTCACTTACTGATTTCTTTCTTTTTTTCCTATTGATTATGACACTGGAAGAAGCATGCACTCCTTGTGTGCTTTGTAGTTTATTTATTCTCTCTTTGTCTTACTCAAATTTCCTTCTTCTCTTCTTTCTTTATTTCTTTCATTCTATTTTCATGTTTCATAAGGTCATATTAGTCTATCCGTATATCTATCTATCGTACTTTCATTCATTGTCACGCTTTAGATTTATTTGCTTTCTCCCTTATTTCCTTCCTTCCTCCCTTCGTTCTGTCTTTCCTTCTTTCTTTCTTCATCTTACTCTTGAATTCTTCCCCCTTTTCCTCCTTCTATCTGTCTTTCTATCAATCGTACCTATTCGACTCCTCTTTATTTTCCCTCTTTTCTGTCCTTCCTTCTGTCTTTCTCTCTCTCTCTCTCATATTCAACCCCACGTGTTCTCAGCAATTCGTACCTGTTTTCTTGCAGCTGGATCACAAATACTTACCTAGTAAGTATCTCATTAAGAAACAGATAGAACCACACTTAATATGGAGGTTTGTGCCCGGATGTGACAGAGTGAAAACAGACGAAACCTACAGATATATCAATACATTTATAATATATCGATATATACAAAATATCAAAAGATCCACCAGTTTAAATAACCAATAATTTATTTTTCATCCATCCACATCTGTCGATTGATATCTATCTATCTATCTATCTATCTATCTATCAATCTATCTCAGTCTGTTAATATCTATCTATATACTTATCTATCCATGAATATATCCATCTATCTATCTATCTATCTATCTATCTATCTATCTATCTATCTATGTATGAGTCCGTTCATATTTATCTATATCTATCTCTCATTCTGTTCATATTCATCGTATCTATCCATTTATTTATGTATCCATTGATATCTATCCATCTATTTATCTACCGATCGATTGATCTGTCTGTTCTAATCTATCTATCTATCTATCTATCTATCTATCTATCTATCTATCTATCCGTATATCTATCTTATTTTTCATCCATCTATCTTTGTTAATTGATATACGTAAATATCAGTGTTCACATCTACCAACATATCTATCTATCTATTTATCTATTTATCAATCAATTTATCCGTCTATCTATCTGATAGATACTTATCAAGATCAGTGAACCAAAAAGTCTTAAATCAATAAAAGGGACCAGATAGAAACGAGAAAAAAACAAAGCAAAAAAAATATCTGACCACCCAATGAGAGAAAGAGAGAGAGAGAGAGAGAGAGAGAAAGAGAGAGAGAGAGAGAGAGAGAGAGAGAGAGCAAATTGAATAAGGCTAAAAGCTGCTTGCCGCTTGTCAATACAGGTTAGATACTTCAATCAAAAATGTTGACAAAATTGTGTAAACAACGAAGTGTTTTTTTTTGCTTTCCTAAAGAATATTCCAAAGAGGGTGATAGGTTGTCAGGTATAAGATGTCAGTACTGAGTAATAAATTGAAAGATGGTATAAATAACAAAAACGGTAGATATATAATCAAATTTTGCCTCATTTGAAGCAATGGCCCTTTTCTAACGACTCTCTGATGATAATATAAGATTGTTTACTGAAAGCTAATAAAGGGACAAATTATGGCTTTCCATTATTGAACTTTCTATCATGAAAATGAAGCTTAAAATGCTTTGAAAGATGATAATTTTTCAGATAATGTTGGGCGAATTCAAGAGATGTTGTGAGACTTCATGTCTAAATTTTCTCAGACATATTTTTCTTTCTACCTCTCTCGATAGCTTAGAAACATCCCTCCTCTCTCTCTGGGGTGTGAGGTCGGACATTGTCATGGAGCTCTCCATTCAATTAACATGGAACCATCTTTCCAACTTTTCAACCATTCCTATTACCTTGAGATGACTTCATGTAGTCTTTGTTGATGTCTGAAAATCGTTTCTCGTGAATCATATGACATAACTATTGGTAGTTCTTTATTCAAGAGAAAGACCTTATTCGAGTCATTATTGGTATCCATGTTTTCAAACTATTGAACGATCCCTGAACTGTTTGTATCGTGGTAATAGTAACTCCTAATGCTATGTTATCAGCAGTTTGAGCTGCATTATTTCCTAATTTGAAATCGTACTTGAAGATTAATCCAGCTTTGCCATCACCACCAAAAAATAAATTATACTTTCATTTATACTGAATCTGATGGAAATACAATTACAGTCGTAAAACTTTCACTTCTAGTGATATTATGTTTAAAAAGAACAATAGAAATTTCATTTAATTCCACATAACCAAGTATAACATTAAATCATACCAAGTTCGATTCTTCTTTCTGTATTGAATAAAATCTTGGAAACGTCGATCGCATATGATCATAGAAGTTAAGCAAGGTCAAGCCAGATTAGTAACTGGATGAGATACCAGGTGTCGTAAGCATCCGAGGATCACGTAGAGAATTTCCTTTGATGGTCCCGTTAATCTTCGTCGGAAGGAGAGTGATCTCTACACTATGCTCAATAAAGCAAACCAAAGGCCCCCGAGGTCTCAATAACTGGCTTGGCTGAGAGCGGCAAGGAGTGAATGAATAAATGAATGAAGTCTTGACTAAACCAGAACAATTTTTTTACACAAGACTAAACACTGATTGAAACGAATATAACCGAAAGCGATTTATCCATCAGAATCCTCAGATAAATGTTTTCTGTTTAAATAATTCTGTATAAAAAAATGCTTTTATTTTAGCAATTTCACCTTTGTGAGACTTTCTATTGTGCACAACACACGTTCGCCTTCGAACTTGAGGGAGAATGCAGGCACTTTTGAAACTTTTATCTGACGAAAATTTGAAGAAAGACAACGTCAGTGTAGATGTCTATGTAATCATTTCAAATAATGATGATAATAATGATAATGATAATAATTCTGCACACAGACACCTGCACTGGTAAAATTGAAACTGTTATCATGATAGACCTGAAACAGAACGGCAGTGCAGTATTGACCTCTTTTCAGAAGCCATGTTGTTTTCATCTCTGCTTAAGAAGAAAAAAAAATCACTTTTCAGAACAAAAAAAAAAAAAAATCGAATGAATGAGAAAAAAAAGATTTTTTTTTCGTTCGTTTGTTTGAAAAGCATTTTGGCAATTTTTAATCGATCTTAAACGAGTCAATTCATTCACGCGTATTATTTGCTTAGAAGGACATGCAAAGAACGACGAAGATATCTTTTCTTGATATCAGTAATCAATGTTTACTTTCGGAACAATGGTCGTCGCCGATGGCAGCCATTTTCAAGATGGCCGACAACAAGCAAATTTTGATGTCCCTCAGGAGAAATACCTGGCAGCTTTGTTACACACCTTGTAGAAAAAATCTGTAAGATGTTTTTTTTGTTTTGTCTTTTTTTTTGTTGTTAAAAATACCCATATTTTAGTAATCTTTGAATAATGGAACAAAATTTATTCATGTTCTTGATTTCTTTAGACATGAGAATTGATATTTGCCCGGAGTCACGATACGGGCGTACAAAAAGAAAAAAAATCAGTATTTTGTGAAGTCAGACTTGAAGGCTGAGGAAAGTGGGAATAACAAGAGAATAAAAGAGAAAGGGGAGAAGAAACTGAAATGAGGGAGAAAGAAGGGAAAAGGGAGTGAGGGACGGTCGGGAAAATAGGAATAGGTGAGAAAGAAAAAGAGAGATGAATAGAGTGATGAATTGAAAGAAAAAGATCCTTAAAGAAAGAGGAGAGTGAGGAAGAAGGAGAGAATGAGAGGTACCCTGATGGGAACAGAAAAAAGAAGGGAAGGGGAAGAGAAAAAGATAGAAAAAATGAGAGAGATAGAGAAAGAGAGAGAGAAAGAAAGGGAGAGAGAAAGAAAAAGAGAGAAAGAGACTGAGAGAGATGCGTGAGGAATGAAATGAGGAATTAAGAAAAAGTGATATAAATAGATGCAAAATGATGAGGGAATGGAAAAAAAGATGAGGGAGAGAGAAAAGCAAGAAAAATAAAATAAGAAGGGTGGAGATTAGGTTGGGGGTAGAAGAACTACAAAACAGATATAAGTTGCGCCACAAAATGGATTCACAGTGAGGAAGGCTACAAATATATCAACAGGTATATATATATAGATGCATACAAAAGACCAAGAGATACATCAATTCAAATATTAAAGTAATTATTATTATGTGTCTATCTTAATCAATAAATATAGATATATATCAGTCCGTTATCATCAATCTATCTATCTATCTATCTATCAACTTATCTCTCAGATATATACTAACGTAGATGAGGAAACTGAAAAGTAACATTAACAAAAGGGGTGAGAATGAAACGTGAAGTAAATATACTGAACATTTGTTTAATTGCACTTGATATCTGACCACGTACATTTGAGAGAGAGAGAGAGAGAGAGAGAGAGAGAGAGAGAGAGAGAGAGAGAGAGAGAGAGAGAGATGAGGAAGAGGGACACAAAGAAAAAAGTAGAGAGAAAAATGTAGAAGAGACAAAGAGAGAGAGAGAGAAAGAGACAGAGAGAGAGACAGAGAGAGAGAGAGAGAGAGAGAGAGAAAGACAGAGAGACAGACAGAGAGATGAAGGGGTATAAAGGAAGAGAAAAACATAATAGAGAGAGAGGAGTGAAAAGAGAGAAAATTGTAGGTGAGACGCAGAGAAAAGGGGGAATGAACAAAGAGAAAAATGCAGGAGAGAGAGACAGAGCATGAAGAGACGAAGGAAAGGGAGCATGAAGGAGTGGAGAAGATGAAAAGAGATAATGTTAGTGGAGATGAAAAGTGAAGAAGAAAGCGGGAGGAGAACAAACACAGCAGGAAGAGAGAGAGAGAGAGAGAGAGAGAGAGAGAGAGAGAGAGAGAGAGGTGAGAGAGAAATGTACAAATAGGGATATACACAGAGAAAAACATAAAGAGAGGTTGACAGGGACATAAAGAGAGAGACAGAGAGACAGACAGACACAGAGGAAAACTACAAAAGTAAAGAAAGGAAGAAAGACTGAATGATAAAGGGAGAAAAAAAAAGAAAAGAATTAAGATAAAGAAAGATCGGACAATTCAAAAATAAGTAAAAGAGAAAGAAAAAGATGAAATTGAAAAAAAAAATATCCCAAAATATGAGAAGAGAGAAAGAAAAAACAAGGCGGAAAAAATTGATATGAGGAAAGAAAAAGCGAATGACAACAGATTAAGAAAGAAAGAAAGGATGAAATAATGAAAAAAAGTAAAAAGAGAAGAAAGAAAAATAAATGAAGGAAAAACCAAACAGGCTAAAAATAAGGATGGCAGTGAAAGAGAAAGAAAAAGAATCAAAAAGAAATAAGCAAATAAGTAAAAAGAAAAAAAAGAGAGGAAGGAGAAAAGTTGGAAGAAAAGGAAAGGGAAAAAAGACGGATAGTTCGAAGGGAGAAAGAATAAAAAAAGACAGGAGGTCGGAAGAAAGAAAGGAAAAATAGAAGGAAAGTCGGAAAAAAGAATAAAAAAAAGAGGAAAGTCAGAAGAAAAAAAAAAGGTCGGAAGAAAGAAAGAAGAAGAGAAAGTCAGAGGAAAAAAAGAAGCGAAAGTCGGAGGAAAGAAAGAAAAAGACGGAAAGTCTGAAGGAAAAAAAAGAAAAAACTGAAATGCATTCAAAATGCACCCATTTCGTAACCTATAACCCAGAGCAGCCGAAAATCGAAGTTTGCCTGAGAATAAATCGGAATTCTTTTTGGATTATGGCAAATCCATTTACTCAAACTTCGATTCATTTTGTAACAATAGATACAATCAAAAAGTGCGCTCAGTTTTTGTCGGGAAAATGAACAGTGACTGTCAAAAGTCTATTAAGTAAGCAACGACCGCACTTTTAAATGTGCAAGCGTCCATGGCGTCGACCAGATTCACGGACTGACATGCCGAAATGCTTTTCATCTTAGTCTAGATATTTTGGTTGTATTTAGATGTCAGAAGTCGCTATTAGAAACCGTCACCCGAAACAGTCAAAACATTTTTCTCCCTTTCTAAGTTGGCCCGTGACTGGTTATGTATTCATGGTGCATACAGACCACATCAATGGAGCTAGAGGGCTGAAGATTCAACAGTTGCTCTTCGTTATGTCTTGGAAAATTTTTTTTCAAAATACTCTCCCTTAAATAGTCTTTTTAGTAGGGGATCCACTTTTCAGTGATCACGGCCCAACAAGAGGCGAAAGAGGTAACCTATTAATTGATCATTTTTTCCAAATTTGTTGTACTAATGACGGTTTCTTTTGAGTGACAAACAGAACTTATTTAGATGAATTTTGATAAATTAAGTTATAACTAAATTAAATAAATGTTGATTAAAATCACTTTAGATATAAGAAAAATTCGTAGAAAATATATATGGATATATATCTGGTAGATGTAAATGTTTCTATGTGTTTCAAGATGTTTTTTTTTTTACCCAATTTTAGAAAACAGAAAATAAAGGTAGCAACAGAGCCTTTGCTGGATCTTCACCCAAGAAAAGAATAAGAGCATGTATGGTCTGACTTTCAGGTTTGTTCAAAAAGGCTTCTCTGAAGACAATAATTCAAAGAACAATCATGAGAAACTTACTCGCTGCTTGTGCACTATATGGTGAGAGGTCAAACAGGTAAGCTATTAATTTTGAGTGTGATCATTACAGGGCTTTCAATTATTGGCCTGATATCAGACAAGGCTACGTATTGTATCTATCAATCTATCTAATCTGCAAGAATATAAACCCGGTGAATGTCAATTTTTCGTGCGTTACACAATCTCCAACAATATATCAATATAGTTCATAATGTATTTTTCATTTTGTAAGAATACAGGTTTGATTATTCAATTACGAGAACAAAATATATTTCAGATGCTGAAGAGTGCGCTACGCACAAAATGTTGACACTCAGTGGGTTTATATCTTTGTGAATCTCATATGTGCACACACACACACACACACACACACACACACATATATATATATATATATATATATATATATATAGAGAGAGAGAGAGAGAGAGGGAGAGAGAGAGAGAAAATGACGAATGCGAAATAGATATTTATTTACACCAATAATCCTACAGTTTGATGATGGTGATGCATCTAATTTTTTCAACATAACCTACTTCCTTGTCAATGCACTTAACTCATCGGTGAATATTAATCACATAGATCAAAATAATGCAGTGAAAATCTCAGGCCAAAATTCAGTTAATAACCACGAGTCAGGCTACGTACGTGTTATGGCACCCCTGCACATTCACATAATCACAGAACGTCGGGCCATTTAATGATTAAAACAAGATAAATAGGGATTTGGGTCTAATAATTTTTCCATTGCAATATTTCAGATTCATTAGTGATTCAGACAAGTAAGATGAAGACCTGGTCTGATTATTTCTGAGATGATGACAATACCTCACCCAGGACTTCAAACTGTTATTTGACCAAAAATAGAAAAATGAACAGCTTCGACAAATCACAAGGTAATGACAATACTCTAACTTAGACTACTTGCTGATCAAAACGAAGGAATGGAGAACCAGGTCTGATAGATCTGATGACAATATTTCATCTCAGAATTTCTGTCTGCCTGATATTCAAAAAAAGGAAAGTGGAAATTGTGGTTTGAAAATTCCTGGACTGATAACATTACTCTATTTCAGAACTTGAGATTGCTTAATGATTAAACGGATGATGGAGATGTTGATCCCCAAATTCCCAGACTGATGGCAATACTTCATTTTAAGCTTTCGTACTTTTTCATCATCAAATTGAAGATGGAGATCCTGGTCTAATAATTTCCAGACTGATGACAATACTTCATCTCAGAACTTCAGACTCCTTGATGATGGTCTAAAACATCATGCAGTGATGACTGTACTTTTCATAATTTGAACTTGCATCGTGATCAAAACAATGAAGATGGGGATTTTGTACTGATAGATTCTGGAGTATCATTAGAAATTAGAAAATGGCGGTTGTACCTGAATATAAATCGATACTTAGCGGTATTTGCATCATTTTATGCTGTAAATCGTTTAATGTGGGATCGAAACGAAAAAGAGTAAAATACTAGTTTGACTAACCCATGGAGTCAAGACATTCGCAGAAGTTTAGTTAGGAGTAATAAGCCTAGAGAGTTTATCGTCCTCAATATAGTAATTAAAATATCGAAGTACGAGTAATCGGTTGAAGAGTAACAACACCCAGTTTCCGAAGAGTAGACAACATCAAGGATCATACCAATGTTACCAAGTAAAACGCGAACATTACACCACATAATTCGTTAAGTGATGACAGATGTTCATCCAAGACTCTCTGAATGTATAGATTGAAACGAAAACATGAAGATACTATTCTGATGATGATTTATGAATTATAGACTGCCTACAAAGGTCGGAGAAAATTCAGGGACAGAATCTAGTGATTAAAACAAGATATATGAGGATACTAATCTTAATAATTTGTGGAATAATGGCTATAGTTATTCTCGAAACTCCAGACCGGTTAACAAAGATAAAGAACGCCACAATAGACATAATTATCCAAACAAAAAAGATGAGGATAACAATCTGAATAATTTGGGTAACAATGACAAGTAATACCCCAAGAACTTCTGAGTGCCCAGGAAAGTCAGAGAACACAGTGGTCGAATCACAATAATTCAAAGATGAGGATGTCATTCTGAATAATCCAAGGAATAATGAAATTACTTAGTATGGGAACTTCAGTGTTCTCAGGGTGGTTAGAGAAAGCACCGATTGGAATACAGGGAACCAAAGCATGGTTGTACCTGGAAAAACATTTTTTTTTTATATCAGCCTTTTGAAAATCTGTTCTTACACATAAGCTATCCTCCAAGACCTGTCAGATAAAAGAAATGACACAGTCGTCCTTACCACAATGATCAATAACATGTTTGTAAGGACGGAAGATATAATAGCTTCAATATGAAGTGAACGCTAACTGTTTCAAGTGATTTTGAACGTAGCTCGCCGAGTCCATTTTCCATGCAGATGACCGCGTGGCCACTCACACCTCCCTAGATTTAAAACTTCTCCAAACAACGTTTTGCGCAATCACCGGCGTGTCAGTCGTACTTACTGCTATTCAGATAGTTGTTTGTTGGCAATTGTCTTGTTTGTACTCAGTGATATCGGCGGCGGCGAGGGGAAAATGTTTGCCCTGGGGAAGTCGGTGCACCAGATAACCAATATAAAACATAATTCTTTCCTTTCTTCCTTGGGAAACGAAACGAAATGGAACAGAATACTTTTCGATAATTCATTCGCGAAGAACCGGGCAAAGAATGACCGTCACAAACAGTCGGTCGTTTGTTCGAAGGCAAACATAGATCCAGGCACAGAGAAAGAGGGAGAAGAAGGAGGGATGAAGGAAAAATAGATAAAGTGTAGGGAAGAGGAAGGAAATAAAAGGGAGGTGCAGTTGTAGACTGAGAGAGAGAGAGAGAGAGGGGGGAAAGGGAGGGAGAAGAGGGAATGATGAGGAAAAATAGATAAGGTGTAGGGAAAAGGAAGGAAATAGAAGGGAGGTGCAGTTGTAGAATGAAAGAGAGAGAGAGAGAGAGAGGGAAAGAGAGGGAGAAGAGGGAAGGATGAGGAAAAATAGATAAAGTGTTGGGAAAAGGAAGGAAATAGAAGGCAGGAGCAGTTGTAGGATGTAAGAAGGATAGAGAGAGGGGGAGAGAGAGACAGAGAGAGGGGAGGGAGAGAGGGAGGGAGATGAAGAGATAGGGGAGGAATGATAGAAAAGAATGAAGAAAGGGAGGAAGGAAATGATGAAAGGACGAAGGGAAGAAAAACGAGAGAAAGAGAATGTGATCGTTCGTTCGAAGGTGAATGCAGTTATTGGCGTAGAGGAACGGGAAGAAGGAAAAGAAACAGACAGAAAGAGAAAAGAAAAATGGGGAAAGGAAAAATGAAGGAAGGGAAGAAGGAAGAGAAAAAAGGAATTAAAGGAGAAAATAGATGAGGTGAATGGAAATAGGAATAAGATGAAGAAAAGGGACAGGGATAAGATGAAAGAGAGAGAGAGAGAGAGAGAGAGAGAGAGAGAGAGTGAGGAGGAGAGAAAATAAGAGAAGGAACAAAACAGGAAGGAATTGATGAAAAAACGAGAAAAGAAGGAGGAAAGAAAGTAAGAAAATTGCGAGAGCGAAAGAGAGTGTAATCGCTTATTCGAAAGCAAATACAGATGCTGACATGAAGAAGAGGACAGAGGAAAAAAAAGGAAGTAAACAGAAAAGACGGGAAGGAAAAGGAAGAAAAAGGGGAGAGGGTTCATAGAAGAAAAAGCGGACAAGTTAGAATTGAAGGAAAAGAATGAGACAGAAACAGAGAGAGAAAGAAAAAAGAACGAGAGAACAAAAGGACAAAAAAAAGTAGTCATCCACTCCAAAAAAAAAAAAGAAAGTCCAGTTTTGAGTGTCTCGCAATGAGCAATGGGTTGAATAGATCAAGAGAAGGAAGGAGGCAGGAAAAATGTCTGTTGAAGGTGGTGATCTATCTGTTCTTTCTCCTTCCCTGGAATCAAATGTTTTCGTCATTTCCTGCAGGTACTCTTTCTACCTCCCTTCTCTCCCTTCGTCTCTCTCTCTCACTGTCGCTCGCTTTGTCTTTCGGTACTAGACTCTCTTTGCCCCTACCTCTCTTTCTACCGCTCTCACAGTCTGTCTTTCTTTCTCTCTCTCTCTTCCTCTCTCTCTCTCTCTCTCAATTATTCTCCCTTCCTTCGGCTGTCTCTTTGTCTCTTCGTATCCTTTTTTTCTCTCTCTAAGTCTCTCTCACTCTCTCTAATTTTGTCTCTCCCTCTGTTTATTTCTTTGTCTACTTTCCTGTCTCAATTTTTACCTCGTTTCTCTCTTCGTGTCCCCCTTCACCTTTCTCTCTATCTCTCACATTTTGTCAGTTTCTTTTACTCTCCTTTTTGGAACTTGCTCTCCGCCATCTCTCTCTCTCTCTCGTTATTTCTCTCTCGCTATATCTCTCTATCTCTCTTCTACAGAGTTCACACTATAAAGGAAACCCTGTCAACTAGGAGGCTCGCACATCCTAACCCCTTCACCCTATCCCTGAAGGTGACTTCAGGCCTGATCGCTTCTCTCCGTTCATAAACAACAGATGTCAGTGACAGAGGCGAACTGCTAACTAAGGTCAGACCGAAATACAGAAAACATGGCCGCCATCTACACTTCAAGACAAAATGATATCGGAAAACGAAGTGAGCGAAAACAAATGTCCTCCCTTCCTCCTTCCTTCTGGCGGAAGACATTTTCTCTTGATTATTTTTGCTAGACGGACGAACACACTTGAGTGTTTGATAATATGCTGCATTTCACTTATATATATATATATATATATATATATATATATATATATATATATATGAGTATATATAAATATATATATATGTGAGTATATATATATATATATATATAACTGTGCCTGGTGTTGATATTTGCTGCTTTATTTTCCGTGCACATCTTTCCTTGTAGTATTTTTATCACCTTGGTAACATTACACAGCCACACGCAGACACAAAAGCACAGACTCACAGTGTATATATATATATATATATATATATATATATATATGTGTGTGTGTGTGTATGTATATGTTTATATGTATATGTTTGTATATATACATATGTATATATATATACATATATATGTATATATATATGTATATACGTATGCTTCATTGTATGTGTGTATTTGCAAAACAGCATACACACAGACACATATATACGTATTGATACACACGTGGGAGGATCAATAAATGCGTAGCTTGACACTGGTTGTACTTTTTACCCTGGCCACTCCCTGCCACTCCCTACCACGCGTTAATCATATAGGTCGATGCAAAAACCCTCTTTGACACACATTAATGAATTATTTTGATAAAAAAAGGTATTCCTGTCAATCCTAAATACTGGTAGTTTTCAAACTTTAATGAAACGTGTGGCTGGAAATGGCAGGGAGTTTGTTTTATGTTTGGAAACTTGTATTATAAAGAAATCACGGGAAATGGCTGGAATTTTATATGTATATGTACATATTAGACTGAAATGACAATACTGTAAAAAATTTTGAGAGCAAATGATTTTTTATTTCGATGTTTCGTTTATTATCAGAACTTGGTCAAGAATGGGGAGAATTTATGACCAGTCTGGATGAGTGTATAAAAAATTAAATGATACTCTTCAACGAAACATACACGAAAGAAAAACTGTTGCCTAAATACCAAGCAAATATTCAATATACATATATGTTTATGTATATATATATATCAGTATTTCATGTCCTCCATATTCTTCAGCAACCGACAAAATGTTTTGTTTTCGTAATCATGAAAACAAAGAGCCCATTTTCATTTGAATCGCGTATTTTTCTATTATCCTATCAGATTAAGTTATTTTTGAAAACTAACAATTCTAATAATTACTACGTATGAGGGCAAACCATAGTTTATTTTCCTTTATTTTCCATATATTTTAGATCACAAAATATCTCAGAATGATTTAAAAAATGTGTTCTGAAAAATAGAATTAACAGATTTTGGTAGAAACTGTCTCATCGGGATCCTCAATTAATACTTTATAGACGAATATTATAATAAGTAAATTATTAGATATTAAAAATAAACTAAAGATGATTTAATTGTTAATATAAAAAATTCAGAAAAAATTAGAATTTAGAAAAAGTCGGATTTTTTGTACCATTTTTTATTTATTTCAAAAATTTTTAATAATGAAATATTTATAAAATTGGATAAGTCAGAACAACCAATCGTTTCTTTTTATATCATTACAAATTGAAAAATATATTATAAAGTATATATATATATATATATATATATATATATATATATATATATATATATATATATGGCCTATTCTTAAGAAATAGAGCTTTTGAATTAATATATCGAGGAAACGTTTTAACGAAACTTTTAATGGACTTCTCCAATGTTTCAAGCAGCCTACGGGGATATTTGTTATATATACTTATATGCACTGTCACTGGTGGTAATAACATTTCAATTCGGGACTCACATCCAGCAAACACCAAGCGAAATCAAGGCGAACGTTTAAGCCGATGGACCACGAATACATCAAAAAATGCTTTGATTCGTGGAAATCGTTGTCTGACTGTCTGTGAAACTTCTGAAGAGAGAGGGAGCAGTGAAAGTTCGTATCACATGATATCAACAGACAAACCACTAATTCTACGTGTTGCTGCGAAGTGTGTGCGACATCTGCTGACAGATAAACAAAATGTCTGACGAGACAACTTTTGTCTCACTTCTGCAATTCTCTCCCTGGATTTGACCCTGACAACGCTTTTCTGTTCCCTAAGCAGAAATCCATCCTCGAGAATCGTCGTTTTCAGACAATAGGAGAGAGAGAAAGACGGTGCGCCATGAGAAATGTACGCAATGCCATTCAAGGGGCTAAAAAACAAAAACACTTTGAATATCGTAAAGACAGTGAAAGGGTGTATTTTGAAAAAGACTGTTGTAGGTGAAGCAATAAATCTGTTTTTGAAAAGGTTCAGTTACTTTTTGAACACACCTTGTATATATATATATATATATATATATATATATATATATGTATCTGTGTGTGTGTGTGTGTGTGTGTGTGTGTGTGTGCGTGTTTGGAGAAATACAACGGATAAGCAACATTTTGTCAATTTCTTTTTTTCTGCATGAGAGAACGTATTTTTGAACTCATAACAGTTGTCCAAAAGTATTATGTACCTAGTGCTTTCCATGAATCCAGTATATATATATATATATATATATATATATATATATATATATACATATATGTGTGTGTGTGTGTGTTTGTGTGTTTTTGTTTTGCTGAATATATATATATATATATATATACACACACACACGCACACACACACACACACACACACACACACATATATATATAAATGTATATGAGGGTAACCTACATTAGAAAGTTCTGTGTCAAAAGAAAAATGAATATGCAATATAAAATAATATCAATATACAATACACATAAAATCTCATATAAAATGACTAACTACGTGTATGGCAAAAGCTGTACGATAAGAAAGGGGAAGTAGTGTTTGATTAAACACTGAAGGGTTGTTTTGCTAATGTAACTGTTTTGTTTTTAAAATCCCCGAAACGGTTAAATGGTAAACAACTGATGATCCCAACAAAAGACAATTTATTATATTCATAAATATCAAAGTATGGGGAAACAATAGAAAAACACTTTGGAAGATAACATTAATTGCATTGACAGATATTGAGAAATGGGTGACTAAAGTGACCCAAAAATGTATCTAAAAAGTTTTTTGATATTTCGTGTTTAAAGCTGTAAAGCTGTCGAGACTACATATAGATTTATGTGTTTATGTGTGTGTCTAGTTAAATATGACAGACGAGGAACACTTTGTGAATTTTTAACTGAAAAGAACACATGTTTGTATTTATAAAGAGTAATGTTGGTTCTTTGACAAAAAAACAATTATTTTAATCATAGTCTATTTGATTAGTGTGTTGATACGACATGGAAAATGACAACACCCTTGGACAACTCGTACATCCTATGAATCAAAACATTTCCTCTTGTGCAAAAACAAAAAGAAAATTAATAAGAAATTGACAAAATATTCCTCGTCCGTCGTATTTAACCAAACATGTATAAATGAAGTATTGGCTGGCCAGACTCTCTCTCTCTCTCTCTCTCTCTCACACACACACACACACACACACACATATATATATATATATATATATATATATATATATATATATATATATATATATAATTCTTTTTCTTTCCTTGTGTTCGAAGTTCGAATGATTTTTGAAGACGTCCGGAGAGACATGGAAAACGTTTGGTAACAAGATAGATGAGCTATTTGTTCACTCCGTTCAACTTCACATGAATTTTGGATTGCCTTTTGTGCCGGTGTTTTGGGAAAAGATTGCATCAGCTAAACCTGTCAGCCAACCCCCTTTGCGGGGAGGATTTAGTTCCTTGCAACTTCTGGCTTTACCCAAAGAGACTTCAGTCCGTGGACGAGATTGAGGGAAACGCACCGAAGCAACAGATGGGAAGATCAAAAAAGAATTGCTGACTGATTTGAAATGTGAGAAGGAAACTGGGAGAAGACTGTGAAATCCAAAGATGAGTACTTCAAAGAAAACCGAGGTGTCATTGCCCTAGGTGGGCTATTTTTCATTATTAAATAGCTGGATACTTTCCGAACGAATCTTGTATATGTTTTTGTTGTGATGAAAGAACTTTTGTTGCTAGAATTAAACTTCACTTAATCTGAACAGTCTCAATGCCATCGATGGTGCTTTTCCTATGGTGTAATAAAGTCATTTATTGTCCCTGTTGTAGATAGTCCTCGAAAGGACTTAGTATGTCATCATCAAAGGATTCTTTCCATTTTAGAGGTTCATACTATACAAGACTTCTATTGTCTCGCCAAAATCTCGGGAACCAACGTTGTGTAAGGGTAATATGTTGATGGGGTGAGAGTTGCAGTTTGGGGGGGGTATCTAATTTACCGGTGTCAGCAAAGAAAGAAGAGAGACGGGGTGGGAGAATGTGCTAACGAGAGAAAAAGAGACGAGAGAGAAAGATAGATAGGTGTACGTAAGAGTTTGATAAGTGTATGACAAATTGGTGTAAAAGATAGCTAGAGATAGAAAGGTAGATATAGAGAGAGATGTACTAATGGGATATGAGAAGGAGACAGTGAATTAAATGATTGTAGCTAGCAAGATTAGCGGTTATGGCTGTGAAACCCCGCCACAGAAAGAAGTTTGAGAGAAAAAAAAGATTGACCTAGGCCATCGAAGATAAGAGCCAAGTTTGACCGTTCTGATTGTCTGGGACAAACAAAGAAATCTTAGTTTTCGGCAGGAGCAAACAATGAATTTGTTCTTTCTGTTTGTCAGTCTAGCCCTGGACCTTGAGTAGTAAGGTTTGCATTTCTTGCTTACTTGGCTTCAGTCGGGCGGTGAAAGAGACATGGAGGAGAAAAGAAAGAAGGAAGTAAACAAAAGGTTTAGTGTGTACTATAACTGGGAACAGTGGTTTTGAAGTTATTTTCGGACACTCCAATTTTTTTCTCAATTCAAAAAGATACCTTAGAGTATCTATAGTGTGCACCAAGTGGAATGCGCCACGGAGAACTTCTTGCGAATCCGTTCAGCGTCTTTACAGCTGAAAAATGATCTTGAATTTCTTTTGAATCTATGAGGAACAAAACAGACCATTTTTCGTTTACACAACACCTGTCTCTGTACAATTTTATCCACAATTTCATGTAAAGATTAGAATCAGCTCTTTTTTCTACATGTATTCATACATTTTTCTGCCTCTTATTTTTCCTTCTCTCCCGTCGGACTTTTTGTTCAGGTCCTACATTTTTCGAATTGTTGTTTTCACAGATGTGAAGTATGTAACTTGAATGTAATTACGAAATCGCCTGAAACACAACGGCTTTCCGTGTGCAAATGGCCAATGAAATTATATATATATATATATATATATATATATATATATATATATATATATATATATAGATATA
Source organism: Thysanoteuthis rhombus (assembly GCA_963457665.1). Taxonomy (NCBI): domain Eukaryota; kingdom Metazoa; phylum Mollusca; class Cephalopoda; order Oegopsida; family Thysanoteuthidae; genus Thysanoteuthis; species Thysanoteuthis major. Next base: position 33,442,940 of record OY735238.1, on the reverse strand, counting down.
GATATATGAAAAAAAATTGAACAGTTTATGCCCAAGAGAATGTGATAATTGTAGAGACATCGTATTAGGAAGCATATTTCATCTGTCACCGGGATAAACTGAAAAGCAAATTGAATAGTAAACGAAAAGAGAATTGAGCGCCGAGCTTGGACTCGAACCTGCCTCCAACAGGAAACAGTCTTAATGTGACTCTACCCTACGGTCTGAGCTAACAGCACACTTGGTAAACATTCAAATCACCAATCTTTATACTCTGCGATCGTAGGCATAAATATTTACATTCATATGTGTGTGTGTGTGTGTGTGTGTGTGTGCGTGCGTGCGTGCATGCGTGCGTGTGTGTGTGTGTGTGCGTGTGTGTGTGTGTGTGTGTGTGTTCCTATATTGTCAACAGTATGTGTGAAATAAAATTTGAAAGTTAATGTCCAAAGCAATGTGATAACTGTCGAGATATTATATTCGGAAATATATTTCGTCCGGAACCAAAATGAACCGAGTATCAAATATATATCTAAAAATCCTTTCTTCCAAAGTTCTCAGTGCAATGACGCAGAACTAATGAATTAATTTTACAGTGTATTCTTTTTTAATGGCACCCATTTTGAATAATTTACCGAGTGAAACAAGTCGAGTTTGCGTTGTAAATGGCACATTGAACTCATTGTTGATCTAGATTATATATATATATATATATATATATATATATATATATATATATATATATATATATATATATATATATATATATTAGGAAGTAGATTTGGTACAAGTTTATGGTTCTGCCCTCTCTGGGCCTCATCAGGCAAATTTTGATGAGACCCAGGAACGGCAGAAACATAAACCTGTTGGTGGAGCGAATCCACTTCCTATTATATTTCCAGCTCTAAAATAACTTTACTTTCGAAGTATAAAGTTGAATGTCCTGAGAACTCCATGGAATAAATCCATCACATATCAGACGTTGCTCTATATTATGTTATATTGCAAACCTGATAAGTAGCAAATGTACTATATATATACATATCCAAAGATTTAAAAATATGTTTGTAAAAGTAACAGACAAACTCTTTTTGTCCATTCAATTTTGGGGTTAATTCTTCCTAGTATCATATTTGCTATATAATGAGCGAAGATGTTCGAAAAATCTAGAACCAACAACTTCGGAACGGTTTCAAAAAGCTTCGATCGCATTCGTCGAAAGGTTTGTTTGCAAATTAGAAAGAATTAACCAAAAAATTAAATACCCAGAGTGTGTCTGTAATTTTTCCATAATCTAAATATACATTTAATATTCACATAGGTGAACATTCAATAGAAATGGCACGAATAGCAAATCATGCCTGGAAGACACTCTGGAATACTACATAAACTGCATTGACAGATTTTGGGAAATGGTTGATTGAAGTGATACAAAAAAATTCCTTTACGATGTTTTTTCTTTAATGTATAGTGTTTATAGCTGTAAATCTTTATTTATACTCATATGTAATCTTAAGCTTAGTATATATAACCCTGGGTATTCAACTCTGTACTTCATCATCATCATCATCATCATCATCATCATTCTTTCAACGTTTGTCGTTGGGCATAGACCTTTCCCAGGATTCGCCACACTTATCTGTCATGGGCGTCGCAGAGCCAGTATATCCTGAACTTGTCTAGCTCGTCTCTCCATCTAATATTCTGCCCGCTTCGGTTTCTCATGTGATCTCGGGGGATCCATGCTGTGAGTCGTGATGTCCATCGGTAGTCCACTATTCTTGCAACATGGCCAGCCCACTGTCATTTGAGATTTTTAATGGATTTGGTGATTTCCCTGATTCCTTTTCCCAGATGTACTGTGCTGTCCTGTGATCTCTCCATGTGAGGCCCAGCATAATTCTTTCATGTGCACGTTGCATGCTTCTCAATTTGCCTATACTGCCCGTTAATTCATTGTTGATGAACTCATCCCGTTTAAATTTTGTAACTGAATACGGCTGAATGAACACTAAACATTTTAATATATCTTACAAGAATGTTTTTCTTACAAGCTAAGGATTTACATACTCTTCTTGATAGCTTCCTCGGAGCTCGCATAAAAACAAACACGTTCTTGCAACTACCGTGCAAAAGAAATAAATGTACGCACAGTATATCTTAAATTATGTGGATAACTAACTCTATACTAAGAAAATATCGATCTGAAATATCGAATTCAAGAGTCTGCTCATACGATTGTCACAATGAAAAATTGTACAACAAGGTTTTTGTGTCTGCGGACAACAACAATTTAAAAAGAACATTGCCTTTCTTCTTTTAGGTCAATATATGGTAAAAAACCAATGCATCCTCCCGATAGTCACTT
>OY735238.1:33388093-33435593 GCA_963457665.1 Thysanoteuthis rhombus | reverse complement strand
TCCTTTGTTGAGGGTTCGTTCGTTTGGCAGCTGCAATTGCCTCTCCTGTACTCAGCAATTGAAGATTAATGCATTCCTGCGAATCTCTGTCGTTACAGAGATTTTTGCAAAAGCTCTACTTACCTCAGATTTCTCCTTCCTCTTCACACCTGAGTTGGATTGTGACAGGGCTTTTCTCTACTGTGGGGCCTCATGTACCATGATACGATGCTCAACCCAGGAGAAAGAGCAATGATCTTGGCACTTTCGGTTCAATTTCGGGAGTGGGTCCCCTGGAACTAAACTTTACAAGTATTGATTCTTGGCCACGAATGATCTAAGATCAAGACCTGATGATCCTGTCATGGCTTTCTTTTATTTCTATACGATACTCTTCTACTAAAGCTTCATCTCATGCTATATATCTGTTATGCTTTTTTCTTCTGGATCTTCTCTATAATTTCTACCAATTCTTTCCAGACTCAATCCTTCACCGTGTAATTCATCTAACGTCTTTTATATCACCAAATGGATAGCAGAGATAGAGACGGAGACAAGCTGACAGAAAGCCAGATGAGTAATAAGTGCAACTCTTTTCAATGAGCTCACAGTTTACATACTTTGACCCCAGGAAGAAGTACGAAAATAACCCCATGATTTTTACGAGTACTATACAAGTAAGAATTATAATAATTATTACATTATCATGATATAATTTTTATTGATGTCAATAATATTGAAAAATGATGATAATCAAAATCACTGCAATACACCTCTAATCATCATTCAATGATAATAAAAACTCGCCATCCCAGTATATAATTGAACAGCCGAAGCCTCAAAATCTGAAATAATGAAAAGAGATTCTCTTGAATTATTAATATGGTCGGAATGAAGTTTAAAAAAAGATTCTGGGTATTGTATGTGTTATTAACAGATCAGTCAAAATAAAGCTCCAAAAAGGTCCAAAAAACAAAAAAAAAATTCCAAAAGTCATATAATCTTTTTTTTTCCGAATATTGAAACATACAGTTCATATAAGGGGTCAAGCGGAGCACTGGTGCCAGTTATGAAATCTTTAGACAAAACAGTATGGCTGGGAGCACTAAAACAACAAACAAACAAACAAAATCAGACAAAAAAATGTCAAAATTCTTTTCTCCAAAAAGTTAAAAAAAACTTCTTAGAAGGAGTCTAGTCGAATACTGATGCCAATATCCAAGTCTATAGACAAAACGTTATGGCCAGGAATGCTGAAACAGACAAACACATAAACACACGCTCGTATAAAAAAAAAAAGGTGGAACCATTCGCAATCTTCGATGGTTACGGTTGTTCAATGATTATAATAATAATGATAATAATAATCAAAACCTTGGCAATACTTTTCCAATTATCATTCAATAATAATCATGATAATAATAATCATAATAAAAATGATGACAACAATGACGTCAATGCAATTTGGTTTATTATATTAGATGAAGAGAAAGAGTGGCTTTTTTTCAATTCTATTCTTGTGGTTAGTCATTGAGTGAGAAAGTGGGAAAAGCACATCAATGAACAACTGAATAATCTGATATGTCTTCGCCAACTTAAAAACAGACCTATTTTTGGTAATAGAATTAGTTCTTTTCAATTTTGTGTTTTCTTTCCATTATCCCTGTCTGTTTTTATTTCATTATGATATCCAATTAACTCAAATGAGCAATTTTTGCGTCAACACTCCCTGATACACACCAATCCGTACAACATTCTTCTTCTTCTTCTTTTTCTTTTTCTTCTTCTTCTTCTTCTTTTTCTTCTTCTTCTTCTTCTTCTTCTTCTTCTTCTTCTTCCTCTTCTTCTTCTTCTTCTTCTTCTTCTTCTTTTTCTTCTTCTTCTTCTTCTTCTTCTTCTTCTTCTTCTTGTTATTGTTGCTGTTCTTCCTCTTCCTCTTTTTTTTATTCTTCTACTCTTTGCTGTTGTTGTTGTTCATCTTCTTCTAATGTTTCTTCTTTTCCTTGATTTCCCTCTCTTCTTCTCTTCATGCTTCATCTCTTCCTTTTCTTCTTCTACTTTTTGTTGCTCTTGTTGTTCTCATGTTTTTTCTTTTCCTTGATTTTCTTCTTTTTTCTTCATACTTCATATCTTCTTTCTCCTTCTTCTTCTGTTTTTTCCTTCATACCCGAAATTCTTCGTTTCTTCATTTCCCCTTCTTCCCACGATTTTTCCGCCCCTTCTTTTTCCACTCCATCTCTTTTCCTTCTCTTTTTGTTTTCTCCTTCGATTCCCTGTGTCTCTCCTTTTATTTCTATTCCTCATCGAGCTTTTTCTTCGTTTCTTCTTCCGTTGTTCTCTTCTTTTGTTTTCCTTTTTCATCTAACCTTGTTTTCTTCTTTTTTCATTTATACAAATCATCTTATTTCTTATTCATCTTTCCTTTGTTTTTTTTCATCTCTCCTTCTTGTTGTACTTCTTCTTATTCTTGTTTTCTGTTCTTGTTTCCCTTCTTCTTCTTCTTCTTCTTCTTCTTCTTCTTCTTCTTCTTCTTCTTCTTCTTCTTCTTCTTAACAACTCTCTCATAAATGACACCTTGTCTTCCTCTAAACTAACTTCTTTAACTTCTCCTTCCACGCTGTCCTGTTATAAATTACCTTCTTCTTCTTCTTCTTCTTCTTCTTCTTCTTCTTCTTCTTCTTCTTCTTCTTCTTCTTCTTCTTCTTCTTCTTCTTCTTCTTCTTCTTTCTCTCCATTTATCCTTCCCCCCCACCTCCCATCCTTCAACCAACGATCAAATATCATTTTCTTGTCATTATCTCACCGGATTTCCCGCGCTGAGTATCCTTGACGAATTTTTATGATTCGTTCATCAAGCGACCGACCGTCTCAAGTCCAAAACATTAGCAGCTTCTAACTCATGTCAATTGCTTACATTAACAACATTTCTCATTAAGCATTTTTTGCCCAACGCTTATATGTAATTTGCACTTTTGGGGATTTATTTCCCTTTTTTTTCTTTTCTATTCAACTTCTTTCTTTTAGGGCAGCGGTATGGAATGGGCTGGGGTTGCAGGTTGCTCTTTGCGCATGCTCGTCCGAGAAAAAAGCAAAAAAAAAAAAAAAGGCATCACATTTTTTGAAAATTTTATTTGTCCCTAATGTCATTGTCGGTAATAAAGGGAAAACATATGAATGTAGATTATCTATTAGCAGATGTCTATGCCCGTCTGGTACTATCTATCTATCTATTTATTTATCTATCTATCTATGTTCAAATCTACCTATCTATCTATTCAGTTAGATACAAGCAGAGATATATGTATAGATAGATATGATCCTATCTATCTATCTATCTATCTATCTATCTATCTATCTATCGAATATATCCTTGTTCAAATCTGTTTGTTCAGTCAGATACGAATGAAAATAAATGCATAGATAGATATGATCACATATGTATCGGTCAAATATATCTATGTTCAAATCTATCTATCTGTTTAATTAGGTACGATCAGAGAATTATGTATTGATGGATATTATCGCATCTATCTATCTATCTATCTATCTATCTATCTATCTATCTATATCCATGTTCAAATCCATCTAACAGTTCAGTCAGATACGAATGAAAATAGATGTATAGATAGATATTATCACATATCTATGTATCTATATATGTATGTATGTATGTATGTATGTATGTATCTATCTATCTATCTATCTATCTATCTATCTATCTATCTATGTTCAAATCTATCGATCCATCTGCTCAGTTAGATATGAACAGAGATAGATGTATAAATAGATATGTTCACAAATAGATAGACAGATTATATTAAATGGTGTCAGTCGAAGATTCGGCACTAAGGCACTACTCGCATGAGTATATCATCTAAAAGCTGTTATTGTTATAATCAACCTCGACAGTGACCGAAAAGATTGGTAGCTCTGATGTAGAATATATCCCTTTCGTCCTACCATAAAACTCTTGAAGTTTTTTTTTCTAAAGAAAACTTGTACTTAAGGATAATCCACTCATATAATAAGCTGGTTGAAATTTTCTGTTTCTCTGTCACTTCGGGGTAACAATTTTCTTCATAAAATGTTTTTATTATTTGAACAAGGGCTCCTACCACTGAAACAAGTTTCTTTTCTTGAAAAATAATCTCATAGGAATTAAAATAAATACATGAATATTCCCTCTGTGATTAATTTGTTATTGACAATGAATCGAAGTTTTAAGTAAGAAAGAAGAACCTACCTCAGAACCTATATGCCCATCGCTTTGATAACAGGACCCACAAAACTAGAGCCAGAGACAAAACAAACTAACAAACAAACAAACAAACAAACAAAACGAATCTCCATAGTACTGGAATCATTGTTTTAGTGCTTACTTTGAAATGGTGAAATGTATCCTTTCACTATCTATATATCACTAAACTTCTTCATTAGAACAATTCAATGATTTGAAAAAATGACCATTATACATCCAAATACTCACCCGATATAGCCTAAATACGCCCCTAAAATGCTTCAATTTCGAAAATTTTCTTGGGGTGCAAAAAATCTCCAAGTCTCCCCTCCTGAGAACAAGCGGCCTTGTGTTTTCTCTAATTATTTTTTTGGCACCACACAATTGACTGAAATGTAAATTCGCCATTTGTTATATCCGCCAAGAGTTTCCTCACCCTCTCACGAGTTTCAGAAAAGATGACTTCATGAAAGCAGCAACGGCGCACATTTTGCTGAAAACATGGAAACAAACGAACTTATCAACAAATATCTGTTTAACTTGCATCAAAATGAACTGGTCTCCCTTGAGGCTGGGTGAAATTTGCAGCTCTCTAGGGGTTTGACAACCCCTTCCTTGAAGGTCCAGACATCCAATGAGGAACACCCAAGAATCCTTACATCCTAATCAGCGAGACTAACTTCTGTCGAAGGAGAAATATTTGTCCGTTGCCCGTGAGTAACTTACTACGATGCTGGAGAGTCCGAAACCGTATTGAAACAGTCCTGCCTCTAGTCCCCTCTCTCACTCTCTCTCTCTCTCTCCCCTATCTCTATCTCTCTCTTGACTACACTTGTCATCGGTCCTTGGGGAAAACGTGTTCGGGATGCGAGAGAGCTCACACCTTCCGGGTTTGATCTCAAGAGATCTCCTCTGATCTAGAGAAGATCGGTGAAGAGCCGCTAATCAAACGTTTGACAATTTCCTGTCAGGAAGAGTCTGGAGTCCCTTTCTCTCCACCCCCTCGCCCTTGCTATCCTCTTAGCACTCTCCAGACTCTTCCTTGGAGACAAAATTCTTTCATTAGCCGACTTGGTCCCATTCCAAAGCTGATTGTTCGTAGATTACCACGTGCATCCATGACGTGCTCATGATTTCATGGTCTGTTGCACCTTAATATAGTGCTTGCGTCAATTCCGGATCATTTCTGCAATATTTTTGCACTGGAACTAGAGGCCGTAATTTCTTTACTCTCGCCCCAGAACCTGACAGAATCGGAATTATATCTAGGCAGTTAGAAAACGATTATCTTCAGGAAGAGTTGTGAGTTCTCGATATGTGTGCATTCTACTAGACACAAGAACTGTTTCATTTTCTGAGTTTTAATAATTGTGTTTTGTGTGATGCGTAAAGTTCCCTCAAGAACTTACACAATCAGGGAATTATTGGTATTTTCTGATCAAGAATGATAAAAAAAATTGCAATCGCAGGCAATGATTGAACAGCCGTAGCGTCAAAACTTAAAATCATATAGAAAAAATAATTCGATCGAAGAATGAATATAGTGAAAATAAATCGTATTCATTGCATTTTGATTGGTAAACATTTCAAATAAAGTAAAAGATTCGTCTAGATGTTATTATAAAACCCGTCGAAGAGGGCCCCAGAAAGGTTGAAAAAGCAACTTTTTTTCAAAAAAAATGCAATTTAAAATTTTTTTTTTTTTTCACTTTGGATTTAGTGAAGTACTGACGCCATTTTCATGTCTGTAGATAAAATGCTATGGCCAGGAGAGCTAGGATACACAAAAAATACGCATAAACCTACTGCCAAAATAAAACTAGACAAACGAGTCTGATTAGTTATTAGATATAAACCGCCACGTGACCAACATCTTAGAGCAGTTCGCCGTATTAGGGGTAAACAATTATAAGATTGGAAAAGGGGTTGATCAATAGATATATCACTCCTCTCTCCTTTTATTGGGCAGTGATCACTGTAAAAATCCAAATTTTCAAAAAACAAACGTGAATGCTGCTGGGCAAAAACTGGGGGATCAAATTAGCGTAAACTACAAAAAATCATTTCGGGGGAATTTTCAAAAAACAAAACTTTTTATTAGACGTAATAAGGAGTGTATCCCTCTCACTCCATTAGTGCGGCCTGTACGCACGACATATACATAGCCAGCCAGTCAGAGCAGCTTAAAAACTAAAAGAAACCTATGTTGAGAGTTTTTACACCATTTTAATTGACAGTTTCTCATATCAAAATCGAGCAATAAAACAGAGAGAAATGTGGAGCATAAAAAGTGACTGTTGTCCCCATCGTTGTTCGAGCACTTGGAACGGCCCTGAAAAGCCTACAACAATGGTTGGAGGACTGAAAATCGAAGAGAGGTTTGAAACCACTTTGACGACAGCATTACTAAAATAATCTAGAATACTCATGAGCACTGGAGGATTGAGGAGACCTGCAGTCATCTCCAGGGAAAGCCAACAAATATTATTAGTAAGATAACGCAATATAAGTTAATATTAAAGAATACTCGCTATCATAGTCGGTAAATGAACAACCGTAGTGTCAAAATTTGAAGTCAAGTAAGACAAATTCCATTGAGGAATAAATATGGGTTTTATTTATGTTATCATTGGTGTTCTCCGCTGGAAAACATCGAAAATAGAGTAAAACGCATCAACATTCTCCAGACATTATTGGGAGAGGAGGTTGATCCACAAACGACAGTCTGACAAGAATAAAAACGACAAGAACAATCCTAACAGCTTAAAAATCAACAAACGTCTCCTGCAATTTAAAATCACGACCAACAGAATATCAGTCTAATTGCGCTAAACTTACAAGTCGTTCATTTCTAATAAAGTTTGTGTTAGAAATACGCACCGGCTCCTCATTCTGATAAATAAATAAATTCATACTAATAAATATATATTCCATAACTTATCTATCCTACATATAAAAGAAACGGCACAGTAATCATTTTCAGTTCGAATAGAAGAGGGAGTCGAGAATTGATCCTGCAGTAGCCAGGTTTGTTTTATTCGTTAATATCAAGTCGCTGGATGCTTTTCAAACAGGCCGCGTTTCTACATTCAATACTGATATTGAATTCAGCAAGCCTGTTTCAAAAAGTAAAATGAAGTTAAGTTGTACTTTTTTTTTTTACATTCTTCTAAAATATTGGACGCCTATCCAAAAAGAGCACGTTGGATAGAATACACAATAGAAGAATTTGGAAACTGGCTCGTTTCCTAACACTCACCAACGTTCTTCAGGAAGATAATTTTCTTTTAAAGATATATTTACTAGACGCATACTTGTAATAAAAAAACGCCAAACGATTTTGTAAGTAAATGTTTAACATATTTTTTCCTGTAATGGATTGACATTTCTCGAAGGCAGATGTGTGTTCCATCTCTTTTTTTTTTTTTTTAATTCTGTGATAACGAAACGATAAAGATCAGATCGGCTGCAGGTGCGTCTAAAAGATTGAAAAAAAGGCGGGAAAAACTGGCGGGTAGATAAATGTGAGAAAAAGAAGGAAAGATCGTTGTTTCACAAAATGACTGCAACTAAATTGTATTTATGATTGATGCGTTGTCGAAATCCTTACAAGCATAAGTTCATTATACACAAGCATATCTCAGAGGCGAGGAGTGGCCTAACTGTAGACATTTTGGAAAATGATATAGGCGAACCGAATTCGAAATCTGACTTGGGTAGTTTGTATTCTCTCCGCTCATAATCCCTTGGAAAAAGCATGAATCTATTTCTCGTCCCCAGGTTCAAATAGTACAGATGAAGCTCTTTACCAATTAAAGACCCTGTTTAAGGCAATTCATCTAAAAGGACGCTACTCTGACAATAACTGATAACTTGGAAGACACCTTGGCCCTCTCGGACCGCCAATCCTTATGGGTAACCTCAGTAGACGCGAACTGGTCTCAACTTCAAATGTGCAAGGGACAGTCCAACAATAATCAACAACAAACTTTCCCAGGTCACGCATTACATTCAGTAAGACTGCTGATCTGAAAATTGTTACAATGCTTCGTATTAACCACTTGAAAGCAGCTGGTGAGAGAATTTTTATTAATCCCTGTGTATTATATACTGGAATAAATACCATAAATGGCGATGAAAGCAGCGAAAGCAATTATTATTTTTGAACCTCTGATAAGATATCATGCAAAAACTCCTTTATCCTGTGTCTTCTTTATCTGACAGTATATGCAAGCAGCATAAGGTTGGCCTGACGGATGTGTCACATACATATGTATAGAGAGGCCGGTCCATCCAGATAAATATGATTCTCTTATACAGTGCCTGTCAGTACTAATTAACATCTCACTGATCAGATTCCACATTAAAAAAAATACATTTATGTAGTAACTCAAGTTGGTCCACACTATATCTCCAAAAGTTCAGCATGAATTTCTATGGTATTTTGTTGAAGAATGAACCATGGGGTGAAGAAAAATTGATTGAAATTTCGGATGGATCGAAGAATCTTTCTTTGATGTGAATATCCTAAGACCCTAAGAGATATCAACTAAATCCCGGTTTATTATGGGTAAATTTAACACGTTTCAAAAATCAGTTTTTTATTTTGTAAAAAAAACAAGAAAGAAAGAAAGAAAGAGAGAACAGACACATGAGTCGGAATTATACCTTGAATAAGAATTTTAAACGGTTGAATGAAGTGTATTTTTCCCTCGTCGGAAAACGTTTTCCTTTTTTCAAATCAAATTGTATTCTTTTGGTACTTGAAAAGAATAGAAAAAAGATGTTGAAATTTGATGGAGATTTTCAAAAATATGATTTTTAAGCATTGAAACGAGACCCACAGATTCTTGTTTCATTCTTTCTATTTTCAACTGTATTTAAATAATTGGAGAAATTTATCAATATCCATAATAAACAGTAATCTTAATATCTCTATTTCTAATAGGCTGAAGTTATGATTTCAGCACGTTGGGAGAATCCGTCTCGAAATGACCAAATCAGTTTCGTAATGACGCATCATTGATATTCGAAGTTTGTTATGACGACCAAAATATCTCTCAACAGACTAGTGGTAATTTTCCCATCGTGACAGATGTTTGTAATTTCATGTCTGTTAGGACAGTCACAACATGGAATGGAAAATGTTCTTGTTTGAAGGTGCCCAAAGTCACTAGCTGAGGAAGGTCCTGGAAATACAGTATGTATTAATATATGGTGAAATAATCTTGGTTCAAGAGGTTTGCGGTAAATTTCCCATCGTGGGCCCTACTTTAATCTAACTCAACTTGGTGTTGAATATATCGATCACGTTATGAAATCAACCTACCACACATCGGATATTGAGTTATTGATTTGTACTTTAATATATATATATATATATATACATATATATATATATATATATATATATATATATATATGTATATATATATATATATATATATACATATGTATATATATATATATATATATACATATATATATATATGTATATATATATACATATATATATATATATATATATATATATATGACTGAAAGTTGGACCATATATCTAATACATACACACACACACACACACACACACATATATATATATATATATATATATATCGATGGTATATGATGGTAAAAGGTTCGTGGAAAAATAGTTAAATTCTTTGATTGAATATGCTGGTAGAGAATCACTTGAAGGAGTTTTTCTGTGTAATTAGTAATCTTAAAAATGTTGGTTAACACGCAGTCTGAGATCAAAACCGACACAACAGATTTAATACTCACGTAGGTGAACACTCAATAGACACGTACCGTGAATCATGCCCGTTGTTATAGCTACTGATTCCTCATCGTTAAGTACGTTTTGGGATAACTCACGTAAGTTGGCCCTGTTTAAAAAAGATAAAATGATGTGTAGTAAAAAACAATATTCATTTACAATGCACATGATAATACCCAATATAAAATAACAAACTACTTGTATAACATAAGCGATATATCAAAACGTGGCTAGAAGGGAGGTTTTGTTTGGTCAACACTGCTGGGGCACCATGTTAATATAACTGTTTTGTTTTTAAAATCCCCGGAACAGTTACATGGTAAACAACTGATGATCCCATCTAGAGAAGATGTACACAACGTACAATAATAACAAAGCATGTGTAAAACTGAGGGAAAAAAACACTGAAAGAATTACATAAATTGTATTGAAATAAATTGTGGGAATGAGTAACTGAAGTGACACAAGAATCTTTTTGAATAATTCCTTTAGTTTTTAGTGATTAACGCTGTAAAGCTTTCCAGACTATATATATATATATATATATATATATATATATATATATATATATATATATATATATATATATATATATATATATTGGAAGTATGGACATACAATCATTTACCTGATGAGGCCCAGACAAGGTAGAAACATAAACTTGTTCGTGTAGCAAATCCACTTCCAATTATATTTCCAGCTCAACTCTAAAACAACTTATCACTCAGAGTATAAATGTATCGAGCACTCTTTGAAATAAATCCATCACATATCAGATATTGCTTTAAATTATATTACATTATGCCATTTCATAAATCTGATCTGTACTATATATATGTATATACGTATATATATATATATATATATACATATATATATATATATATATATATATATATATATATATATATATATATACATATATATATACATGCATACATATATATATATATATATATATATATATATATATATATATATATATATATATATATATATATATATATATATATATGCTCTAGATATGTTTTAGGTTTGTTAAAATCTTTCCCCAAAAAGAATGTCATTGGAAACTTTTACTTGTAAAGGTAACGGGGGTAATTTTAATGATACGGATATTTGCAATTTACTTTGAATGAGTAGAATTATATCGCCTATTATCTACCATAGTATAGAAGTGGAAAGTAACATTCAGAATTTAAAAAAAATATTTATAATAAATGATAATAGAATAAGAGTCTGAAAAATACAAGTTTTGGGGGTATTTACCCAAACCCATCTATAATATGTTCTTTTAACTCTTCGATGCGGATTAATGAGTTCTTATTCTGAAGAATGGTTCCGAATTAGAAATTCCCTGAATTATTCAAATAGACTGATTAATAAAGTAAAGCCGTTAAATACGTCGAGAGGAAATAAGCAGTTCTACCTCTTGAGATAAAGGGATACCATAGGAAAATACTGAATAAAATATACCAATATCGATGTATAAGAACCTCTACACCACCAATCAAATACACAAAACATATAGATAAATAAAAGTGTCTTAAGCTTAAGTTCAGCTCCTTACGTTAGACGTGTATGAGGCTTACAAAAACCCTCTACCAAATGAGAATATCATAGAAAAAAACTCTTTCTTTTTCTTTTTTGGGAAATGTAATATCAATAAGATGGATATTTGCAATTAATTTGGAATAAATAGGGTTCTATCACCTTCTAACTACCATAGCAATACAATTGGAGAACTTTGATATAATAAGGAATGAATACCTCGAATGAATAATGGATACTGATAAACTCGTATTGGTTTAAACCATGGGGAGATGAATTAAAATTAGATCAATGATCAAGCGGTATTGAATTCTAATCATAATTGTATGTCCCTGTAAATCTCATTCTTTTTAATACATTATTAGCTCTTTTCATTGTGTTAAATATTGTGAACTGTGATTAAACATCGACAATGAATAAAATCTGTTTTCATTCAATTTCCTTTTTTTTTTTTACAAATTGAGAATATATATATATATATATTTTCACAACTTAACGGTAATTATTCAAGGTATTGAAGCAAATAAAGAACGAACAATAGATAAAATAGAAAATCCACTTGAATAATCATCGTCAAGGTGCCAAACAAGCTTGTTGTACAATCTATAATAGAAATAAATAAATAATCACACACACACACACACACACATACATATATATATATGTATATATATATATATATATATATATATATATATATATATATATATATATATATATACATATATATATATATATATATACATATATACATATATGTATATATATATATATATATATATATATATATATATATATATAAAATATCAAATGATATCTATATAGGTATATGAATGTGTGTGTGTATGTATGATATATGTATGTTGAATGATTAATTATTCATTCGTGCAGCAGCACAAATTCCTCTAATTGTTTATTCTATTTACGTTGTTTAAGGTGAGAGATACATTAGCCGTGTAATGACGGGAGATCATTTCAAATACGTTTCTATGTAATACAACGCAATTTATAATCTTACATATAAATTCAATTTTTCCATAGATCCTCTATTTTGTAAATATTTCAGATGTCTTTCTCCTCTCTCCAATTTCACTGTTTTCTTTTGAGGTTGTTGTCTATCGTCTATTCTTCTTTACCTCTGTTGTGAATTTAATACGAAAAACCTTTCGAAAGTGTTCAAGGAAAGGGATTCATGAACGTGGGACGCTTTCCACCAGGTGTCATTAGTCGTATTTTTTGGTCCATAAACTGGCGACCTCTAACGGCGGCACTTGGAACCTAAATCTTCTAAAAACATTTCCTCAAATACTCACTCATTGAATAATAATAATAATAATAATAATAATAATAATAATAATAATAATAATAAGAAGAAGAAGAAGAAGAAGAAGAAGAAGAGGAGGAAAAAGAAGAAGGAAAAGAAGAAGAGAAAGAAGAAGGAGAATGAGGTGAAAAAAGAGGAGAAAGAGAATAAAGTGAGAAAGACGATTAGCAAGTGAAGAAAAAGAAAAAGAACAAGGACATGAACAACAACAACAACAACAATAATAATAATAATAATTATGATAGAAATGATATTAGTTATAATAATAATAATGAGAAGAAGAAGAAGAATAAAGAAGAAGAAGAAGAAGAAGAAGAAGAAGAAGAAGAAGAAGAAGAAGAAGAACAACAACAACAACAACAACAACAACAACAACAGCAACAGCAAGAGAAAAGTTGAGTGTGCATTCCTGAGTGATTGAGTTGTGACAAGTTACAAAAAATGTCTGGATTACCAAGAAGCACCCAAAGAATGGGGCTTGGCAGGGAATATTATTTCCTGTTCAGAAACAATTGCATTATTCCTTTGGTGTTGACTAGTAACCATTATCTTAGGCCCTTGCTCTCATCTCACCTTTTGCCTGTATCTTTTCATTTTCCACTCTATCCATTACAATCTTCATCGCCGATCTGTTTTCATCTAAATCTCATACATGGATCATTTCCGTGTGCAAACATCTTCCTACCCCTTAAGTAAAGTATATTTTCTCTCTTCCTATCCTCTCATTGAACTTCGTAATTTTATTTTCTGTCCCCTCTCTTCCTAACCTCTAATAAAACTACCTTGCTCACCCTAACACTTTTCATCCTACGGTTGTATTGATCTACCCAACTTTTTTTTGTTTGCTTTGTTTGTAAACTACCCAATATTCTTGTCAGACACCTTTCCACTACCATCTTATCAAACTACCTGACTTTCTTCTCTTTATCACCTCTTCTGAAACTACCTAACTTTCCTCTCTCCCCTCTATCCCTTCTTATCCTCTCAGTATTACCTAACTTACATTTCTGCCCCCTTTCTTCCCTCCCTCTCATAAAGATACCATAACATTTCCCTTGTGTTATCACAGAAATCGTAAAATTCAAACATGGATCAATCAACAGAATAAAATCATAGACTAGTTTATCCATGCCATGAAAATGATGATAATATTGAAAAACAGTTGCCATTAAAGAAAGCAAAGGATTCTATTCTTTTTTTTTATATGTGCATGGGTTTTTTGTGTGTTCCAGTGCTCCCGGCCATACAGTTTCGTCTACAGACTTGAAAGTCAGCCTCAGTACTCCATTAAACTACCATTAAAGCAATAAAACAAGACCGAGAAAACACATGCATAGAACCCCTTTATCGAATAGAAAATGGTTGAGTAGCTTTTTCTTAGCCCAGCCAGTCCCCGTAGTTGGTTTTTATCTAGTGTTTTGTTGATTCGTTTGGTGACCATTTTGGTAAAAATTTCTGTAGATGAATTGGATAGAGAAAACAACAATTTGGTCTCTGCGTGAAAACAAAACAAGTTTCATGTACAACACACATCAGCAATTAAAATTAACAATTACATCTACCTATGACAACAAATCTCCATGAAATCCCCAAAAGAAGAAATCAAGCGGAGAATCACTCAGGGTCAGTCAATATAAGTTGACAAGCTTTCAATAGAGCAAGCCCAACCATCAAGAATACCAACATCCCATCAATCCTGAAAGATTGGCCCTCAAATTGAGAACCAAGCAAGGTGCACAAGAAAGAACCATGCTCAACATCACATGGATAGATCACAAGACAGCACAGTATATTAGAGAAAAACACAACATGTGTCAGAGATATCATAGGATATATTAGAAAATCTGAATGGCAATGGACAAGAATTTCTGACAAGCGTTGAACATCACAACTGTTAACATGATCCCCGCAAAACATATACGAAACTGCAGCTGGCAAAATTTCAGATGATTTGACACGTTTAGAAATTATTGACTCCATGCCACCCATGAAACAGAAGTCGAGTAACATTTGGCAAAGATCTATGTCAAACAACAGACGCTAAAAGGGTGGTGATTAAGGGGAACGTGGTCTCACCTCAAAGGTAATATCCCAATCAAACTTGCCAACAATATTTCAGACGAAAGACAAACACATTTAATTCTATAATTATTTCCATACATTGTAAATAGAAAAACCTAATTATCAAGTAAAAAAGAAGGAAATAAAATCAAGGTAACCTGCCCCAACATTAGGCTTAGAGTTACTTGATGAGAGTTTCAAGAACAGTAACAAGGCTTACCTACTAAATCATGAAACAAACAACACAATAAGATCTGAGATGTATAAAACACAATCAAATTTGGCAAACTTGAATAACAAAAATCAACAATATCTCAAATAAATCACCCAAAACAATCCAACCGGTCGATTGAAAGTATGATAGATAATCTTTGCAGTTTTGTCTGAAGGAATGACGTGAAATAATGTTTGTGTTAATTATTTTAGAAATGTCATTGAATTTCTTACTGATAATGTAGGATATTTTTTATTTTGGTCTTAAAAAGTGGGATGAATATCAAAGCGAATTCTAGTGAACTGATCACGAATTTCATTACGTGCTCTAATACGGTTGCGTAAATAAACAGATAATTTGTGATTTTTAGAATTATAAAGAAAAGGAGGAGACCAAACGATGGAAAGGTTGGTGAAGAAATGAGGAAGGGGACAAAAGTATGAAAGGGAATGAGGAGGAGAACAAGAAGAGAGGAGAGAGAGAGAAAGAGAGAGAGAGAGAGAGACAGACAGACAGACAGACAGACGGACAGAGAGAGAGAAAGGAGAGAAATAAACTATGAAAAAGTTATCTAAGAAAAGAAAAGAAAAGAAAAAGGGGGTAAAGTGGAAATTAAGTGAAAGATATGAGATGATGATGATGATGATGATGATGAAGAAGAAAAAGAAGAAGGAGAAGAAAAAGAAGAAGAAGAAGAAGAAGAAGAAGAAGAAGAAGAAGAAGAATAAAGGAGATAAATAACAATAACAACAGCAACAACAACATCAAAGGAATGTGGATCAGTCAATAGCAGGAAAAGTAGATATAAAACTTCGGTTTTAAGTAACTCATTTCTAGGAGGGCACAGGGTCAGTGTTCTTTATAAGTTCTCTGGTTAATGAAAATCGCTAATGGTTGTTGCCATTAATATAGACATACACACACAACCACACTCACTCACACACAGTCACAGTTAAAATCACCCAAAAATACACACACACACACACACACACACATACAAAAATATATATATGCGTGTATGTGTGTGTGTTACAATACAAATAGAAATAGATTACAAAACCAAAGACCCTGGAGTTAAATGATAAATACTTATAGGATAATACTTTGGAGTAACGCAGACCAGAGTAGAAATGACATGAGAAGTGTATATAAAATTTCAGCATCACACGATGAAAAGTTCATATATATATATATATATATATATATATATATATATATATATACAAAGGTTAACCTAATATTGAATTAAATGAATTGACTGGTGGGAGTGTGATTATGTTGACAAAGAATATTTGTTTTATGAGACATATGCTTTTAGTCAA
The DNA here is from genome assembly GCA_963457665.1 of Thysanoteuthis rhombus. Taxonomy (NCBI): domain Eukaryota; kingdom Metazoa; phylum Mollusca; class Cephalopoda; order Oegopsida; family Thysanoteuthidae; genus Thysanoteuthis; species Thysanoteuthis major. Next base: position 33,419,126 of record OY735238.1, on the reverse strand, counting down.
CATTAGTCTATAGATTATCTATCTATCTATCTATCTTTATATATATATATATATATATATATATATATATATATATATATATATATATATATATATATATATATTATACATATATATATATATATATATATATATATATATATATATATATATATATATATATATTAGTTTCGTGAACTGAACGGTACTTTGCAGTTAATTATGAAGACGTTGCATTGACTAAGCAAAAATATTTTTTCCCAAAATTTCATAATCTCATTGTTGGTTTATATTGTCGGATATATATATATATATATATATATATATATATATATATAAATAAACATTTTTCAGGACAGGACTGACTAGAGACAAAATTATCCAGTAACATGTTGTATCTTGTTACTTTGATTTCAGGGTTTGAGTTTCTAAATTGGAATTTCCCAAAAAAATGTATTGGAAGAGGTTGACCGATCACAATCACCAATCCGGAACCCCTTGAATTTGTTCTTTTAATAGGAAATGTATAAAAGACAACTGTTTTCATAATAAGACCTTACTCTCCACATAACAAGCGGACGGTGATAATTGATGATATCCTCGGTATCATTGAACATGTACGGAATACTGATGGTCATGTACCGGTAAAAGGTGAACCGTGGATAGAGAGACCACCGGAATCGAAGCCGTGGATAAAGCGCTACTACAAGGGAAATTATAAGTCATATAAATTATGTCTACAAAAAAAAACAAAACAATTTTTAATCAATGATCTCTCCATTGTGAGCGTCTATGATGTGAATGTATATGCATGATGTGAATTTACAAAGAAATTATCCTAATTGTTCTTTGAAAATCGTTATAAAATTTTCTTGATGATGAACGATGATTGGCAAAAATTCTAGAACTACAAACACTGCCACGTTCCTTTCATGACTTGAATGAGAGGTTTGTACGTAAAAAAAAAAAATAACAGAGATTGTTACCAACATTTTATATTTCAATGAAGGATCGCTACTTCATTATACTGTATTTGAATATAAATTCATATATGTATATCAAACTCTGCTGGAATTTACTTCGTTCTAATTGCTTATGGAAAAACACGAATCCATCTCTTCCCTCGACCTCAAATATGGGTAAAATAGCAGCGCTGACTGGATTTTTCTTGCCTTGGAAGGCAACAAGTTTAGGAAAACGACAGATATGATGTTTGAGCTGTGCTTACGAAAAAAACCATGAGGATAGGTGAGCTGACTTCATGAAAATCAACATCATACACACGTCATGGAGTTAGTGAGGCCTTAATGATCTTGATAATGATATCCATGGTCTTAAAAATTAAACAATTCCTATCTCTTGTCAGACACACACGCACACACAGGTGCACACACACAGACACACACACACACACACGCACACACACACACACACACACATAAATATATATATATATATATATATATATATATATATATATATATATATATATATATCCTAAAAAGCTTCTGAGCACAAAAAATCAAAAAACGCTTTCATAAGATATTTTTGTGACAGTCGTTTATTTCCAAATATCTGTCAATGCAGTCATGTAATTTTCGTTGGTGTAATATATATATATATATATATATATATATATATATATATATATATATATATATATATATGTATCATTGTGAAATGCTGACAAATCGCATCTTTAAATTTTTTTAAACAAATCTTTTCTTGTTTGCGTATCGGCAAACGCATCTTTGGTTTCAATGTATATAGATATTTTCCATTGGATAGAGCGCTTTCAGCAGCATCTTCTGCCATTTTCAGTATCAGGATCGAGTTATACAGTTCAATATCTTAGAAGAATTTTATCTTGTTTCATGATATTTTACGATTTAATTCTACCGTTAAATTGTACCTGGGCATATCATTTACACACACACATATATGTATATAGATAGATTGTGAGAGACAGACAGAGATAGAGACGGAGGGAAAGACATTTAATCATGAATAGTGATAAATAAAATATCTTATGGGGAAAGTAGCTCGTCGGTTGGGAAAATTGTGCACTCATTCTTGAGCCGGTCCAAGAAAGAGTTTGATAAACATAATTTCTAGACACCCATGGCACGCAACAAATTATTAATAGAGACACACATTCATATACATACACATACGCACAATTATCAAAGCGATATATCTATCTACTCATCTTTGTATATACACAAAGGTCATTATTCAAATAGGCAGTTTCTGTAATTGTTTTGCGCCTGCACACAGATTAACAACGAAACAAAAGAAAACGCTGTGAGTCCGGGCAATAAATAATAGCTTTTCTTTTATCGGCGAACACGGAGCCAAATGTTGATCCAGGTGTTGTTTGATCGTTTTTTAATGGATATGTGCTAGAGATCTGATGTGCTTCGCTCAGGTCGTCTTCCTCCATTTGTAGATATGTGGATACCTAGAACCTCGCTGAACACCTGCTCTAGTGAATTCAGTTGTTGTTTTGGCTTACATTTCTTTTACAGGTATGTGCGACCCATAATCAGCGGGCATTGTGTTTGTTTTTCTATGAATTTCTGTCAACGAAGCTGGAAGAGGTATATATATATATATATATATATATATATATATATATATATATATATATATATATCCTCTCGTGTTCATATACCTGTCTGTCTGTCTGTCTGTCTGTCTGTCTGTCTTTTTGTTCACACAATATATCTAAAAGTTATCATTGAATTTCTGTGAAAGTTTTCGTAGAATGGTGACCTGAGGGTAAAGCGATTGGATTTGGGGGTGGATTCGAGAATTTGTTCTTTATTGAGCAATACTTATAATATTCATCAGGAATCTTCTGGCATTGTTTATTTATCAATTAAAAAAAAAGATTTCTGTCAACAAAGCTGAGAGAGGTATATATATCATCACATGTATATTTAGCTGCCTGTCTGTATGTCTGTCTGTCCACACGATATGTGTTAAAGTTATCATGGATCTCAGTGGAAGTTTTGTGGAATGCTGACCTGGACCTGAACAGATTGGATTCGGGAATTCGTTTTCTATTGGGCAATACTTTTAATGATCTTCGGGAATCTTCCAGCATTGCAGTTTTTTTTCAAATTTCTGTCAACGGAGCTAGGAGAGGTATATGCATCGTCTCGTGTATATCTATCCGTCCGTCTGTCTGTCTGTCTGTCTGTCTGTCCACACGATATATGTAAAAGTTGGCATTAAATCTCAGTGGAAGTTTTGTGGAATGCTGACCTAGGGCTGAACCGATTGGATTCGGAAATTCGTTTTCTATTGAGCAATACTTTTAATATTCCTCAAGAAAAGAAGTTAAACACAAACAGTTAATAAAAAGGGTGAATTTAAATTTCAATGGAAGTGATTCAATATTTGTATATTCAAAATTATCTCCTTCTTTTCTTATTTTCATTTATTTTTAAGGGCACAGCGTTGATAGCGGTATACACCCACTGAATCCTCTCTAGTTCTCCCCATGTGTCCATTTACGAAAGACTTTCACTGGTACTCGATGCAAGCAATTTATCATTATTAACCTCCAGCTTTCAGGGCCTGTCGGAGTTTCATCAGAGCCCCGTTAGCGATACATTTCGAGAACACGGTTTTGAATCCGTACATTACTAGTCTCTGCTAACATTCGACAAAAGGTTGGATTTTTCCAGCTCAAAAATTGGGAATTATCCGTCGTTTAGAAAGGTTGCCAACAAAAGATGGAGAGTCAAGTCTTCTTTTCTTTGCTATTCGCACATAGCTTGGAGGAGAAGAGATAGCACTGACAGAAATAATATACCGCATTAAGCAGCTTCATAGTTGTGTTTGCTTCGATTTAACATCATGATGGAGTTTTCACTGTCAGCATGGGAAAAGATAAAGAATCTTTTAATGGTAACAAGATATTAAGAGATACAATCAAAGCATAAAGTCTAAACTAGCGTTGCTACGCAAGGTGTGACCTTTCAATTTTTTGAATTTAGGAGCCACTCTCTGTTTCAAAATTAAAAAATCCAACATTTTGATCGACAACACTAGGCATAAAATGTGAAAATTTAAAAAAAATCTAAATATGGTCAGCACCGGATTCACAAAATCTAAAGCATTAACAAACAAAAAACAAACACAAAACGAAAAAAAAAAAACAACAAAAAAACAAAAACAAAGAGAAAATTCTAAATTGATAACCCTGGACTTTGAAACAGAAAAAAAACTCTTAAAAATCAATCTAAATATTGTTAACACTGGAGTCACAGATACAGTAACATAAAACGAAGCGAGATCTCAATTGACAACCTTAGACTTATAACGTTAAATACATTTGAAAATATAAGTATTGTTAACGCCGGGGTCACAAATACGAAAACATGAAGCAAATCAACATCTCAACAGACAACCCTGGACTCTAAAACATGATAAAAAAACTTGAAAATCAATCTAAATATTGTTAACACTGGCGTCACAAATACAGAAACATAAAACGAAGCAACATCTCAATTGACAATCCTGGACTCATATCGTGAAAAACATTTGAAAATCTAAATATCGTCAACACTGTAGTCACAAATTAGAAAAAAAAAAACAAAAACAAAAAAAGCACATTTCAATCGACCCTCTGGCCTAAGCGTTCTTTTATGGTCAATCGCCAAATCTCAGGGAATACTAAAAACTAAAATTTTCAATTCAATGAAGCAAGATTGTGTGAGAGACTTTGATCGAATTGTTTGATTTCCTAGTAAAGCCTGGCGTTCAAATTGGTGGACCAATATCAAATAAGAACCAAAAGTTCAAAGATGCGACTCCCGTTCGTGGTGGCGATAGAAGGAGGAGGAGGAGGAGGAGAAGAGGGAAGAAAAGATGAAGATGGTTCGTCTGGAGCTCGAGACCAAGATCCAAAACAATATAACATGAGACGGTTGAGAAAATTGATATTTAGCATTACCAATTGTGGTAGTAGTTGCAAGAAGAAGAAGAAGAAGAAGAAGAAGAAGAAGAAGAAGAAGAAGAAGAAGAAAAAGAAGAAGAAGAAGAAGAAGAAGAGTGGGTGGAAGAGGAGAAGGAAGGAGATGATGATGATGATGATGATGATGATGATGACGATGGTTAACACGAAGGCCCTGACCAAGTTCCATATTAATCCAACTTGATGCAGCAGAGAAAATTGATATTTAATTTATTACAGACCGACCTACCGAGAAGTGTCCCATAGAGATACGTGGACGCAACTGGAAAGAAGGCTGATGAAATTGCAGAAGAAATAAAACGTAATAAATTCATAGCGATGCACGGATACTCGTCTTGGTTGGAAAATACGGTATCAAATGATGTTTCGAATGGAGAAAAGGCCATGATGCCGATGAACAGAGTTCTTAGAAATGAACGAATTTATAACCACCTTAAAATTGTGCTTTGTCACTCTGATAATGAAAAGTCTGGGGCCATGGTTGGAAAACCTATTATATTAGGGATCCTTAGTGTGGGAGTATCAATGCCCCGTTCGGTATGGGAATCGAATTCTTTAAAAACTATTATCTCATTGAAATATGTATACATATTATTAGTATTCGATTGAAGTATTTCCAGTCAACTAAGTAGAGGTAAAGTAGATTTATTCATTTATTTTCTTTCATTGCGTTTTTATCCCAAAAGAACAATGATGATGTAGCTTATTTTAATGGTCGGATGAGTACGGTATGGGTAAATAATGGACGGCGCACCGACGGCGTCTGACGTTGAGAAACCTTGGTTTGGATAAAATCACTGGAATCTCTAAAGATGTTAACATGCTTGTCATCGAGTGTATGAGAGGTTCCCAAACTTTTTACATTTGTGGCTCAACTTTCCAAAAAATGACTTTTTTTGAGACACATTACTCAAGGTTTGTAAGCGAAGCCAAATATATAATTCAATGCCGTTCACCGTAAAGAAATGATGAAAAAAACATCAGTGAAAATCAGTAGATTTGACTTAATTCTACGACACCCCTGAAGATTACCAGCGACACACTGAAGTGCCGTGACACAGTTTTGAAAGCACTGGTATAACACATTCAACTGCAAAGAAATATGTTGGAGACTTCAGAAGCTCCGTTCTGCAAAAAGGAAAGGAAAATAGTCTCAGATGCAGTTCCACTGTTTCGTTATAAACTCATATATGCCTAAAGTCAGATTTTCCAACCGATTTTTATATAATTAGAAAGATGAGGTAAATGAAATTATATTAGCATGGTAATGCGAATTTATTTGTAAAAAACTGAAAACTTATTTCCTATCATCTTGAGAGTTTTCATATGTAATTTGATCCTTTTTTTCTCGTGAGTATATTTTCTCTGGCAATTTTTTTAGGATGGAATAAATATAGGCCCATAGACATTTTATTGTTGGTAAATACTTTTTGAGCCTTGATTTCGACTAAGTAAAACTGCATTACTTACCTACAAAAAACGATTTTGTTGAGTTCTTTCGTTATTTGAAATTTGTTATTTATGAACAGGAAGCGAGGAACAGTCATAAATTGTAGCCACAAAGGGCCAGGTTGGATTGACAGAAATATAGTTCCAATGTCCGTATAGCATCGGTGTGAATATTAACCGATATAAGCCCATGGGCTTACTAATGAAATAACGTGTTCAAGAAATGTGAATTCTTTGAAAAATAGACTTGATGAATATTCGGATAAAAACGAGTTTCTGTACGGCTGTAAGTCAACAATAGATATTTGAAAGTCATGTAAAAATCTAAAATGATTACAAGAGTCTGAGGAAGGGGATTTAACATAAAACCTGCCCTCCAAAATATCACTAAGCTGAACTAAACATGGATTATTTATTGTTCATAAGTATGACACTGCGTAGAGAATATATATTACTTTGCATCAAGTAAGGTATATTTGTTAATTTTTTGGCTTGATATGTAAATCCATTTAAAAAAAAATGGTGGCTTATCGGGACCAAAATGGTCGTAAAATCTCAAGAGCCAAATAATGAGAAAAAGATTAATTCCATGCAACAAATACTTATATAATATCTTTCCTCGTCAATGTAAAATTCTACCACATATCTCAAATATTATACGGTGGAAAAAACAGAAAATCAGTTAATAAATATGTCAGGCTACAGATTTATAGAAGCAACCATATATATATATATATATATATATATATATATATATATATATATATATATATATATATATATATATATTATATATATATACATATATATATATATTCTTGATGCCACTTTTTCCAATTCAATAAAATTGCATTCCTAGCTACAGCACACTTGTATCTATATATCTACATCTACCATCCTCCCCGGCACTAAACTCAGGCTGAAACTTTCTTTACTCTAACCCTACAGCCTTATCCCGACCCCCGTCAACCAATCCACCGATCCGATATGTCCCTTATTTCAGGCGGATGTCAAAACCCATTATGGACATGCCTCGTGGCCGTGGGTACGGCAACCCGTTAATACTGACCGCAGGGACGGGGGACTCACGCACAAGGAGGGCGATTTCATCAATTAGCTCATGGCCGAGAGCGTTTCGGCAGTACAAGATGACCCTTCAGACATGAAGCTTTTACCCGCTGGTGCCTCTACATTCGTCTCATTAATACCCTCCCCTATATTCGCCCAAGGAACAGTTTCGTGTACCGAAGCTGCATTCGCTGGCGACTCAGCGTTATGGGCCAGAGGCACGTTTAACACATCCTGGCCACAACAGAGTGGGGAAAGACCCTCGTCATATCTTCTGTCTTTCTCTCTACATTTTCTCTCTCTCTCTCTCTCGCTCTCTCACTCGCTCTCTCTCTCTCCATTCAATGAGTTCGTAGTCTTTTACTGCAAGTTAAGCAAGATCTTGGAAATAAAGCAAATCAACGTAAGACTGGAGCAAATATCCTAGAGGAAAAGACGAAAACATTCTTTTCTCACCGTTTTCGGCACTGCTGAAATTAAATGTTGTAGAAAAAATGGGACTCTTTAATACTATTCTAAACTCGCCCTGACGGTGTATAATTGAACAACCGTAGTTTCAAATTTTGAAGTTATGTGAAAAAAAAAAAATTCAATCAAAGAATAGATATGGTCAGAATGAATTCTATGTATGACATCACTGGCTGTTTCCATTGGAAAACTTTCAAAATGGAAAGAAAACATCTTGACATATCTCGATTCTGGAGAAATCTAGATGTTATCAATAAACCCGTGGAAAATAAGCCCCCTAAACGGTCAAAAAAAAAAATTAGAATCATTTTAGGGAAGTCATCATCATTATCATCATCATCATCATCTGTTCTTTATCATCCATCATTGAACGTAGACCTTCCCCAAGATCCGCCACATCTCTCTATCATGGGCGTTGCAGAGACAGTATTTTCTAAATTTGTCTAGTTCATCTCTTTATCTTGCATTCTGTCGGTTTCGGTTTTCGCATGTGATCTCTGGGGATCCATGTTGTGAGTCGTGATATCTATCGGTTGTCAGCCATTCTTGCAAAATGGCCTACCCATTGCCACATAAATTTTCCAATAGATTCTATGATGTCTTGGACTCTCGTTTTTCCCCAGATATACTGTGCCGTCTTGTGATCTCTCCACATGAGTTTGAGCATGAATCTCTCACGCGCACGTAGCAAGCTTCCCAGTTTGCAGGTCCGTCTCTTGGTAAGGTTCCCTATTTTAACCCCATACGTGATTATCGGGAGAACGCATTGGTAGTATACTCTTCTTTTTAGGATTATTGGGATTGTTTGGAGTACTGATGCCAATTTCCAAGTCTGTAGACAAAGAGGTATGGTTAGAAGCCTTGGAGCATACAAACAAATTCATGTACGTATGAAAGAAGATCTTTTATGGCTTCAATTATCCTAAGTTAGCTTTGTCGTCATAACGTCATTGAATAATTCTACAATGGCATTTTACGCATGAATTAATAAAAACATGTTATTCCGCCTTTTCTTGTTCATGTTCAAGCAAAATAAACCCGGATTCCTTCTGTAATTGCAAAAAATAGATAAGTGAAGGAAACTGCACAATATGTAGCATTTGATAGTTATTTTTCTTGACGAAGTTTACAGACGGAATTATTGGTATACATGTGGTGTATTATATAAGTAGATTTTGACCTTTTTCTATGAGGCTTTATCGGAAAGTATCCGGAAATTTTGAATATCTCAATAAGTAGTTGCGTGGTCTTGTGATTTGACAACCGGAAAGAAGGTTACTTACTACGGATTCATGAACAGACAATCTCCGTGGAGGTTACTCTGTCGGCAGTGATAGTCTATTTATCCAGTCTGTGTAATTCGTGACCGTTGCATTTTCTATGGCCGGGCTGGTGGACAAGCAGATATGCATCAAGGGCTTTTCTGCAAAACAATGCATCACTAAAATCAGCCTCACTGCAATTTCTGGCTTTTCCCAAAACCCAAATGCAATTTGAAAGGGTAAAGGTTTCAGGCTTTACGCTAGAGACCATTATTTCTACGTTGGACAACGAATCTCCATGAAATCCTTAAAAAAGAAAAGAAGAAATCGAGGAAAAACGATTCTCAATTGGTAAGCTTTCGCTAGAGCAAGCTCAACCTTCAAGGATAAGAAAATATTAATCCAGAAAGTAAAGGCAGACAAACAATACAATGATAGTCACCTATGGAAATGAAACATAGAAGAGGTTGGCTCTTGAACTGAGAACCATGCACCAGAGGGAATCGGGCTCCTCATCATATGGATCACAAGACGGCACAATATATTGGAATGATAGAAAAAACAAAACAAAAAACAAACAGAGACATCGTAGAAACCATTAGAAAACTGGAATTGTACTAGGCTGGTCATGCTGCAAGAATGATAAACAAGTGCTTGACATCATGACTCTAAACTTTGATCCCCAGTGATCACATGCGAAACTGTGGCCGACAGAAAATTTGATAACATGACGTATCAGACAAGTTCTTAAGGTATTGGCCTTTTGACGCCCATGATAGAGAGATTGGTCGAATCTCACTGAGAGTTTGTGTTTAACAGCGGACGTTAAAGCGATGAGACGACTGATAGCGAGATAGACTGATACCAAAAAAAAAAACTTCTTTGAAACATGAAACGAACTTTGGATAATTGTGTTTCAAAGGGAGTACTTTAAGGAATACTAAGGCTCCATTGTCCTAGGTTGGTTATTTTTTTGTTATTATTGAATGACTGGATTTTCTCTACACAGACTCATCGGAGACTGAAATTTCTAAATTTCGAAAAAGACTTTCCTCCAATCTCCACTGGATTTTCTTTATGAAAGTAGATTGAATATACTTACCTTGCGTGAATGAATCACCGTGTGCCGCGTCTGTACAAGAACTTAATCGAAGGTTATCTAAAAAAAAAAAGATTTTCCACTAAAATTATCTAAAGGATTGTTAAAAGTTATCTTTTAAAAGGTCAAAATGACTACAGACACCCAAGAAGCTTATTATTTGAAAAAAAATTAGATGGTGCTTAGTAGTTTACTCCTGCGATTTTCTGAGGTTGCAGCCCCCTTGAGTAATCCACTGATTATTGGTCAGCCATTAGTGGGGCTACAATTATTCGATCCCCCAAAATACTGCAAAAAAACTCTCTTGAAATTGAGGATGGAATGATGGATTAGCTTGGAGGATGACAGAAATTGTGAAACAAAAGTAAATCAAATGAAATTAATGTTGAAAATAAAATTATAATGTATTTCATTTTTACTTAATTAATTGAATGAACGAACATTTCTAATCAACCAATACGTATTTCCCAACGTTGTTTGAGATCAGTTTTCGAATCTTGATTCTTATGACAGAGAGGCCAAGAGGCCTTCTCCATTTAAGAGTTTGCCTGAACAAACCTTTTTTTTTTCCTATTTTAAAACTATTGGTTTTGTGCCTTTCAAGTTGTAGTGAAAAGCTTAGACGAGAGAGGAGGAATGCATAAAACCTGACCAATATATCAGAATTAAGATGGAAATGAATTTTGTGTGGTAGTCACCCCTTCTATCCTGGTAGCAGCTGGTTCAATTCACAATGCAAACTTATGCTAAGTTTGACCCATGGCTTGTGTCTGGCCTTGTGAATAGATAAAACTCGTTCAAGGCGATTACCGGGATAGAATAGGCGGAAACTACAGAAAATTTATTTTTCTATTTCAATTTTGACAGATTTTTTGAGGATTTTACACTTTCTTGGAAAAATTTAAGTAAAATCTTATTCCTACTCCACCTACTTAGTAATTATAAAAAGAAGCAAAGAGTATGAAATAGAAAAAAGGTTTCTACGAGAAGAAAATGGGGGAAGAAGGTATATAGAAAATCACAATGAGTGAACAAGAAGGAAAATTTGGCGGGAAGAAAAGGCGGGAAGTGATCAAAAAGAAAATCGTTTATACCAAAAGGAGTCAGATATGCCGGCAGAGTACAGAACGTAATCGATGAAAGCATTTCCCAGTATCCATACCAAGCATAAATGAATAACCAAAGCCCGCACATGTATTACAACTGATCAGTTAAAAAAGTATGTTAGGTTTTCTGTAACATTATCTTTAAAAAAATTAGAACTTTCATTCAAAATCATCTAAAAAATACCAGTGCAAGATGTGTGTATTGTTGGTCCCTTGATAGATAGATTGATAGGATGACACAGTCACTCGAAGAAAGGAGAATCTGTTGCCCTTTGGATGTGTTGGTTTGGCTATTTGTGGGTCTTCGGTCATCCAATACAGTGAATAAATTTGATGTGTACACAGATCACAGAAAATACGAACGTCCTAAGGCAAAACGGTCGAACAAGGATCCCTGTAAATAAGATTCTACACTATATCATTGAAGAATTCGAAACAGAAGTGTTCCCTTGAAAAAGGTAGTTCAACTTCTATAAATATGGAGCTGTCGTTTTGGAGGGGTCTTTTGATTTGAACTTATTTTTTGTCACACGTATTTCGACTCTTGGGCGGTTAGACTCATATCCCTTGACGATGAGACATCTCTTCAGACAATCAGATTCAGTCATAACACCTGGTGACGAAGATAACAGCAGAAGACCTGGATGGGGAACTGGAGCCGTTCCGGTGTACATGGGATACCACAGGGACGCTGGAATGTTCCGGAAAATACAATAACCGTGATCATCACAGAGCTCGAAAAGTTTCAAACAGATATGAGGAGGCGATGACCTTATGACATTATTTGGACACAGCAGTAAAGTTAAACCAGCAGATACATTTATTAATTCTATGGGAAAAATCACACAGGCACTAGAATTCTCTATGGATTGAATGCTCCCCGTTCGACGATATGTCACAGTAAGAAATGTTCGGCTATGTACACCAACGTATTATTACAAGTACGTAGATGTTCCGCTTGACAAATGTACACCGGAGCGTAGAACAAGGGATGTAATCACAATCCAAACCTCCAGCTACAAAAGAAAGCTTTGGCTAGGGGTCTGGACTATGATACTATTATCGAACTAGGTTTTACACTTGAAACCAACGACAAACTGGCAGCAGATATGTCACAGAGTCAATTAGTGGGCTCTGTGAAAAAAAACTCGTAAAGCTGTCCACGAAGCGGCTCTTTGGGAGAAATGCTACCACAAGTGGGAATATGCACACAACAAATGTAAACGTCCTGTCAAAGTTAAACAAAATGAGCATTCTTCAAGGACATTTTTCCGAAATCTAAAGTCTGCTGCAGACGTCAGGGGGTGTACACAAGGTAGGAGAGAGCAAAAGACCTGCTGATATTTGCCATCAAAATAGAGACTCAGGAGCTCATGAGAGTAGCACATCTGACAACGAAATCAGGCGAGCAATCGTTGGTTCAGTGAATGCTGGTATTATTAAGTATGAAGAAATTGTTATGGTGAATGGGTGAGAAATCCTGAAACGATTTGATCCCGGGTGCCGAAAGACTTTCATCAGCGTAAGTGAGTTTAACAAGTTGCAATTTGACTTCATTCTATCAGAAACCGTCAATAAAAACTGCCACAAAAAGTGTCCAGATTGGTTTCTCCTGTTTTAAAATTGGTCTGGTTGTCTGACCATGTATGTATGTATGTATGTATGTATGTATGTATGTATCATTCGTACAGACCATACAAAAGTTTTCATTTTAAATTCCCTCCTAGCATTTTCGTGGGTCACTCAATTTGTGATGTAAGTTTATGCTAGATTGATACCCAGTTTGTGCCCACTTGCATGCTTGTTTTTGGGAAAGTTAGACCTTCTTAGTTGCCCAACAAAAAGCCAGAAAGAAAAATTATTTATTGATTATCACTTTTTTATTTTTTTAAATTGATCATCCCTAACATAGGATGCTGCTGGAAGACGTTGGTGGCATGATTATCTCTATTGAGTGACTAACCTGACCTTTTTTTATTTATTTCTTGATGGTTTTTATGTACGAATAATTTTACTCGTTTTTCTGCTTCTTAAATTCTTTTTCCCCCAATATAATCTACCTTCTATATTCCAGAATATTCACATTCATATTCTTATAGAATATAAATTCTAATTATTAAGATTCTTAGAAGAATCTGCATCTCTCAAATAGAGGCTTGGTCGGTCGGTCAGTCAGTCTGTTTCTACATTGTTTCTCAGCTGTTTTGAGTTAGATTTACTTGAAACTTGGTAGAAATGTATCCCATGATAAGATACTTCTTACCGAGGGGAATTTCACGCCAGTGTCACATGATCTGACAACGACGGTCTTTGAACTTTATGGTTTAAAATCGATTTACTCAGCTGTTTTGAGTCGGATTTACTTGAAACTTTACAAAATGGTGGGAAAATTCATACTTGAAATTATCGTCTGCTCAGATTCTCATGATCTGTAAATAATGTCATTCAAACTTTATAGTAGACGTCTCATTGAACTTTTAGTTCTTGTTTCCTTTTACCTGAGTGGAGTTTTTTTTAGTAATTTTTTCTCCTTTGTATTATCTCTCTTGTTATATTTCCAACTCAATATTTCCCACTCCCTTTAATATAATTAGTTTAATGTCTATGGTGGGGGTCAAATTTTAAGAGGGGTCCAAGTTAAGAAAGGGATCGCCTGAAGTAAAACATCCTTAACATTAGCCAAGAAATCTTTCATTTCTTGCATCTGTTTGAACTGATATTTCTCTTGGGTTTCGTTTGGCTTTCAAATGAAAGTATTGATAAAAAAGTAGAGACTAATTTATCCTAAAAGTTTTATATATATATATATATATATATATATATATATTATCAAATCATGTATATATTGTTTTGTCAATTCAGTAAACATCTTCAAAATTCGGATATTGTCTTTTATAACCGGTTTGAAGGAAAGTATGGATTTTCCAAAAATCATGTTGTAAGTTTTGTTCTTAGTTATTCTAATACTTTCAAACATCGCTGGTTTTTATGTAGGTCAAAAGTACAAGGAATACTAAAAAACACATATAAAACATGAATTTCAGAAAATTCATGCATTTGTTCAAACTGGTTGTAAAAGGCAACATCCCAAAAAAATGTTAACACTGTTTAATATATATATATATATATATATATATATATATATATATATATATATATATATATATATATATATATATATATATATATGTAATATGTATATATTATGAGTGAGTATGTATCGCCAGTTGCTAAAGAGTGTGTTGGCATTCAATGGCTTTTTAACTTTGTAAATCTTTTGTGCGTATATATATATATATATATATATATATATATATATATATATATATATGTGTGTGTGTGTATATATATAGAGAGAGAGAGAAGGAGAGAGGGAGAGAGAAAGAGAGGGAGACATATGGATACTCATATATAGATATACATAGAGATATTGATACATAGAAAGATACGTGGATACACAGATCTAGCTAGGAAAATAAATCTATGCAGATAAAATCTGAAGAGATTTTAATCAGACCAGAAAATCTCTGAGGGTTTAACATTACGGCAATTTGAATGAATATTTTCGAAAAAGCAGTTGCTGGAATATATATATATATATATATATATATATATATATATATATATATATATATGTGTGTGTGTGTGTGTGTGTGTGTGTGTGTGTGTGTTTCTCCATATATATAAAATCTCTCATCTTACAAATCAATCAGTTTGTCTATCTGTATATATTTCAGTCTATCTTAGTTCATTTGTATCTGTCTCTGTTTATAGGTATGTATGGATCTCTCTATCCTTCTATCTATCTTTATAGGTACATTAGTATCTCTATCAGTATGTTCATATCTTTTTATCAAATATTCTATTTCTGTTTATATCTTTTATCAGGTTCATTATCTATCTATCTATCTATCCATCCATCTATCTATCAATATATCGATCTATCCATCTCAGTTTGGTCACATATATCTATCTATCTATCTATCTATCTATCTATCTATCTATCTATCTATCCATCTATCTATCTATCTATCTATCTATCTATCTATCTATCTATCTATCTATCTATCTATCTATCTATCTATCTATCTATCTATTCGTTCATATCTGCTTCTGTCACCTCTGCCTGTCTGAACATCTCTCTAGCCATGCATCCTTTATGAATCTCTGTACACAAGTCTCTTCTTCGGAACGAACCGGTCAAAATGAGTTCTACCCTTCAGCAGCTGTAACAATTGGCACGTTCCAATTCGCACCTGCGCACATTCCGCCGAATCAGCTACTGAAAAATTGACGAACAACACACAAAACGTTTGTGTCTCAATCATCTATTAATATTTCAAGAGTTTAATGTAATTCATATCATATCAATTCAAAAGACATGCACAATCCTTGACACAGCTAGGCTTACAATAATTGCTAAGGTCTTCATGTAAATGAACAAACAAATAAATAAATACACAGATAAACTATTACAAAAGTGATGCATAAAGTGAAAGTGAAAGTGAAAGGGAAAATGAAAGTGAAAGTTGAGTTAATTTAAATCAATACTAGTTTTGAAGCTTCTTGTTTATGTTTACGTGCCACTATTATGCTGAAACTGCAATGTTCATTTAACTAATGTTTGAAATAAAGACCTAAGAGAAATACACCTGTGATATACTTTGTGTTGAGTTGACTTTGGATGTCGTTCACTGTAACCAGCTCCAAGATAGTTGTTCTAAGGTCCACCTGAAGAAGCACCAGTGTTGTGTATGTGGAAGCTCTGCCAAAAGAATGGGGTTTTGTTGAAGTGAATATTTTTCCTGTAACAGGTATCTTTTGATGAGAAAATAGAGCAAATATTTTTTCGATTCGTTATGCTGTGTAAGGATACACTTATTGTAGTTAATATCTTATAGTATTATTATATTGTCAGTTTTTTTTCCACAGAATGCCAGATATCCTTAGTAGCATATGTATAGAAATATGTTGTTCCATACATTTATGAATATCAATTGATATGAATATATGATATTTGCCAAATGATTGTAAAATATGTTGTGTTAATGATGTATACACACACATACACACACACACACACACATATATATGTATATGTATGTATGGGTTTGTGTGTATCTGCGCGTATGGACGTTTGTGTGCATGTGCGCTTGTGTGTATGTGTATAGAATGCGTCTTATATATGTATATGTATAAAATATATTGATCTCAGACATGTGTCTGTATATGTATAGATAGATAGATGAAATTCATGCGTATAAGCTCATATTATACATATCTCATATATGCATGATATCAGCATTTATATCAGTATATAAACACACACATATACATACATATATATACATATATATACATATACATACATACATACATACATACACACACACACACACACACATATATATATATATATATATATATATATATATGTCAATCTGTCTGTGTGAGGGGGTTCACTATGTGAGTGTACATATTCTTTTTTCCGGAAAAAATAATAAACATATATTTCTAAAATGATGTATTGGCTCTAAAATAATCATACATAGCTAAAGTTTCAGTCATTTTTTGTTATCATATATATATGTATATATATATATATATATATATATATATATATATATATTGTTACGTAGATATAATCTCTAGCATTTTTCACAACTCAATTCGCTGTCCGTTTGTTTTCCGATGTTCCTTTTGGTGAAAAGGTTGAGCTGTTTGTTTTTATTGATCGAAGATATGTTTAGGCTTCTTTTTAAAAAAACAATTCTACTTCTAATACCCTCTACTTCTCAGATAAATGGTCATAGGGGAACGTGGAAAAATTTTGCGAGACGCATTCGCTGTTTTTATCGGACCTTTAGATGAAGAAGTTTGGAGAATGTTTTTCAGAAATGTTTCCTTCTGGTTGTTATTTTTCGATTGATATCACAGCATTGACCAGATGATGATGATGATGGTTATGATAATAATGATCATACTAAAAATGATGAATAAATTAATGACAATAATGAGGATGATGATGATGATGATCATAATAATGATGATGAAAATAATAATGGGGATGATGATAATAATGATGGTAATAAGAGGGTGATGATGAGAAGAATAATGATAATAATGATGATGATGATGATGATATTGAGGATGAAGATATTCATAATGATAATAATGATGATGATTAAAAGAATGATGATAATAATGAAGATGACGATGATGATAGCAATAATGATAATGATAATAATGAATGATATTAATGATACTACTACTACAACTACTACTACAACTAATAGTAGTAGTAGTAGTAGTAATAGAAAAAATGTATCTTCAAAGTTTCGATTATACTCAAGCTAAACCTGTGTACTTACTAGTCGAGATTATATATATATATATATATATATATATATATATATATATATATATATATGTATATATATATATTTGGATATATATATATATATATATATATATATATATATATATATATATATATATATATACATATACATATATATATAGAGAGAGAGAGAGTTAGAGAGAGAGAGAAGGGGTATATTGTAGGTCTGCATCTAAATGGGTTCGATAAAAGACTCGTCAAAATCTGATGGAAACCTCATACATAATATAACTCTATATCTGTATCCATCCATCCATCTATCTATCTATCTATCTATCTATCTATATATATATATATATATATATATATATATATATATATACACATATATATATTGTATTGTTGTTTCATAAGAGTCTTTGTATGTTTGCATCTATCTCATATATTCATCAAAGTGCCAATTTTAATTGAAATTAAACAACTTCAAATGAATTCAATTTCATATGAAATAAAGTTGAGTATCATTTTGTGGAAGAGAAGTAGGAAAAAAGTTCGGCCAATTTCAACAAATTTCAAAAAGCAGTTGGACATTGACTTTTTGATTTAATTTTGTATAAATTCTGAACCTGATTGACTTTATTACAATAACAGTTTTAATATTTTGTTCCCATTTATAGTAATGCAATGTTTTATGAACAATATGATTATTATATTTTAATTTCCCCATTTTGGCCATTTTTGCAAGTTTTTTTTTGCCAGAAAGTTCTATGATCGTCTAGCAACTATCCGTACACCTTTCCTCTCTGGAGAAGATTTTTTTCGTGAAATTTGCAACATCTAATATAACAGAAGATGGAACTAGGGCTAGTTTTAGGTTTAAGGTTTCTTTCAAGTTTTCTTGTTTTTTTTTTTTACCGTAGTGTTAGCTTTACGGTTATCTGTTTGTTTCAGGTTTAGGGTTGAGTTTCAAGATTAGGGTTAGTTTTAAGGTTACGCTAAGATTTTGAGGTTAGGGTTACAAGTAGCAACAACGTTTTTCTCATGATTATAAAACTTGAAAAAATTCTACTCTGGCTACTAGCAATAAGAAATCATTGGACATTTTTCTATCTCTGACGCTGTTTCTCCAAATGAATTTATGTGAAGATCAGATGAAAAGGGATTCTTGCGAGCCAAATTCTCGTATGTTTTTAGCTGTCGTAGTCGATGTATGTCCTTTCGATATTCAATTTACGAAACGAGAGAAAACCTTTGCCAAAGTTTTAATCCAGTCGAGTATATATATCAGGAGCCCTGGCTAGGACTAATCCCGGCTTGGACTGAATTATTTTGATAAACTTTGCATCATGTGTTGGTTGTAGGAACCAGCATGGTTTTGGGGCTGAAACATCATTACAACTAAGCAGGGACACCTGATCAGTGCACCTAAACACGACCAAGTTTTATTGTTTTTTCGACTCATTTTTTAAAGACCTGACCCATACAGATGCAACATCTGTCTGACCTTGGAACATTTTAATATATATCACCATTGCCTATTTATAAAAATCCGATTTTACTTAGGTATGCCGAATTGAGTTGGTAATAAAACCTCGGCATCCGTCCTTGAAGGATATACATTGGTCAACCAGCAATGTCTTCTGTAATGCTTTCGCAGATCTTCGTACTTTTCTAGCTGATTCCAGTGTGCACAGTCGATATTTCCCCCAAAGGGATCCATAAATTCAACGTCGAGATCCTTTATTATATATTATCTGACCAGATCACAAGATCAGGACGCTTGGCGGTTAACCTGATCCCAGCTGGATAGATGCGATGACGTCCCAAATCTACTGTGACACCCTGACCTAGGTAAACATCAATCAACATTGATATGTGACCCTTTTTTCGTAAACATAGGCCCTGGAATGATTCCTTCTTTTGAAATGAAATCTTATGGGTTGCTTTGCAACCTCTTTTCGTTATATTGGAAAAGAACTCTAGCTCTTGGATGTGTCTCCACGTGTAGTTTTTAAGGAGATAATCGAAACCAGTGAGGACGTGTTTTGGGTTGGCAGTCTTGCCACATGCATTGCGTCGGACATATCGTATCGGCTCCTAAAATTTGAATTTGACTGAGGTTAGTAGGGCCTCTTCGTTTCTGGTCCATCTGTTTGACGCCAAACGTGTTATCTCCAATAGACCCTCAAAAGAAGAAGAAATGAAATTGAGAATCACCCTAGAACGGCAAATCTTCGGTAAAGCAAACTAAACCTTCAAAAAACAAGAAGATCCCATTAATCTCCAAAAGACAGGTATACAACCAATGCATCTTGCCGATAGTCACCTATGGAGCTGAAATATAGAACCTTTAGAGGAGACAGTCCCGCAAACTGAGAACTATGCAACATCATACCTACAAACTAAAACTCATGATACGTGCACTTGAAAGAATTATGCTTAACCTCACATGGAGAGACCACAAGACAGCACAATATATCAGAGAGGAAATAAGAGTCCGAGATATCATAGAATCCATTAAAACACTCAAATAGTTATTGGCTGGTCATGTTGCAAGAATGACAGACAACCGATGGACATCATGCCTCACAACATGGATCCTGAAAGATCACATGCGTAACCGAAGCCGGCAGAATACAAGATGGAGAGATTAACAAGACACATCCAGAAAGTACTGGCTCCCCGACGCCCATGATAGAGAATTGTGGCGAATCTTGAGGAAGGTCCATGTCCAGCAACGGACGTTAAGAGACTGATGATGATGATGATGATTATGATGATGATGCTGTACATATTTTATAAAAACCTATAGTTTGAAGCTTTGCAGCTTTTAGAACTTAAGATCTCAAATTTGAAATTCTAATTGTCATTTATGTATGTATATTTATTAAGGAATATATGTATATGATCCGACCAAATTAGAATAGATTGTGTTATATTATATAGACACTTATTTGAAATGGTCTCCCGTCATTACATGGCTAAATGTATCACTATCCCTAGACAAGATAGTAGTGACGCTCTTACCATTGAGCTAAACATACACTGATAATACAAAGGCCCAAATATCTACCGTCACTTCAGTAATCTATCAATCGTCCACAAAAAACTATGCTGCTGTCAACGAAAAGCGTTCAGAGGGTTAATATGTATGCACATAAGTAAATCTTACGGTTGTATGAGCTAAATATTTCGAAAGTATTATCATGGACAGGTTATGGGGATTTGAGAATAGAACAGTTATTTATCCATTGCTCTCCAATAATAGTGATTCAGTCCCACTTTCCCTCGAGCTTTGATGTTCTTATAATTTTGTTGTTATCATTACATGAACAACGAAAAACTAAGAAAAGATAGAAAATTAAAAATACCAATGTAAAAGTATATCTTTTAATTTTCAACTATACAATCATATAGATGAAAATAACTGAAAATATCGGCAAAAATGACAGGTATAATGATAATAAAGATAATAATAATAATGCTGGTGTGAAATTACAAATAAATATAATAAAGGGGAGTGAAAAACTGGAAAAATACCAAGATCTTCAAAGAAAACTGAAGAAGATGTGGAACATGAAAGTCAGGGTAGTGCCAGTCATAGTAGGCGCACTGGGAACCGTCTCAAAGACCCTGAGAGCAAGACTGGAGGAGCTCAGGATAAAAGGAAGGATTGAGACCGTACAGACCACCGCACTGCTAGGGACTGCATGGATACTGAGGAAAGTGTTAGAAATATAAGGTCTGCAATACTAAATGTTAGCAGTGGCCCAACAGAGGAAGAAAAATGAAAGCGGGAAGTGAAGCACAACACTGGCATGATAGGTGAAGGAGAGAAGAGATGTCGGCTGAAGACCTGAGTTGACTTATTGTCACTCAGCCTTCAGCAATGACCACTGGGCAACCGGTGTGAAACTGTAAACCACAGTATTACTGTGGTCTGTGAGAATGAGAGGAGGATGGCTGGAGACTTGAGAAGACTTGCTGTCACACAACCTCCAGCGGTAACCACCAGTCAACTGGTGTGAGATTGCAAATAATAATAATAATAATAATAATAATAATAATAATAATGATAATAATAATAATAATAATAATGATATCCAGAATCGACGACTTGGATTCCAGAACCCTCTAAGATATTATACAAAACATATATCCGACTGACTTAGTCTACATAGTTCCAGCGGGGAATCTGCACCATGGAAAAGATATCTCAAAATGAGAAAAACGTACAAAGAAAGGAAACAAAAATGGTCCCAGAAATTGAAAATCCCCAATACGAAGATAGGCTTAGAGAATTTCAGAATGATTACACTGGAATAGAGAATAATAATGAGAGAAGCAATACAGACATTTAAATTGATAAAAAAGTATACATCAGATTGCGAAAAAGTTGCAACAAGTGCCGAATTGCAAAATCTGGCGCTGCATCATCTCGTCTGTTACAGTACCGTTCGGAACGTTACAGAAATGAGGAGGATAAAAGACTGAGACGAAAGATCCGCCAAGCCTAAAAGAAATAAAATATTTGGAAACGCGAATGGCCGACGACGATATCGGCTTGAATCTAAACAAGTTCAACATAAACATATACCAATTTTGAAGAAGAGGTAAAGAATTGAAAAATGTTATCAGTGTTTGAAACCAGAGAATTCCTTCCCAACAAAAAGAAACACAAAAAAATTCTAACAGGAAACAAAACGAAAAAAGAAACTGAATGAGGGAAAGAAAAAAATCCACGAACAAACTAACAATTAAAGAAAAAAGAAATAATAAAAAGTAGCCCAAACAGAAATAAACATGAAAAATAATCCATTTGGTTATGTAGAACCCGGCAAAAACAGAGTACTTTTATCTCTGGGCGGTATTGATTCATGCAGGCTTCCATACAAATATTTTTTTTTCCGAAATTCAAAAGTTTCCAAACTGGGAAGAAAATTTTCTTTACTCTGATGAAAGCAAGTTCGGGCATTGCCAAGTCTTTCAGAATAACCAAGGGATATTTAAAAAAAAAATCAACGAAGCTTTTTTTAAAGATATTTTAAAATTCACAAAATATTCAAACAAACAGCGTCCAGACTAATAAGAGACGATGTATTTGTCATCCTAAAATTTCCTGATTATTTCACAAAAGAAGAAAATTCAAGTGAAACCTGACATTAATAATAATTCGTTGTAGAACAAGAAGAAGGAAACCTGAAAGACGACGACGAAGAGGATGCTTTTTCTTCTTCTTCTTCGTCTTCTTCTTCGTCTTCTCCTTCTTCTTCTTCTTTTTCTTCTTCTTCTTCGTCTTCTTTTTCTTCTTCTTCTTCTTCTTCTTCTTCTTCTTCTTCTTCTTCTTCTCCTTCTCCTTCTCCTTCTCCTCCTTCTTCTTCTTCTTCTTCTTCTTCTTCTTCTTCTTCTTCTTCTTCTTCTTCTTCTTCTTCTTCTTCTTCTTTTTGCTAAAGCAACTGTTCAAGTCATGGAAAAACATGACAAGCCAAAAGTATTTGGGGACAACAATTTTCAAACGGACTTAATGTGAGAAAATCGTCGACCAGACATTTTCAATTTGAAAACTGGTGAAAAGGAATTCTTAATAATTGATGTATCAATCCGAGCCGACCGAGACAAATCAATTAAGGACATTAAGAAGCTCGGTAAGGAGATTTAAGATGAAAGTGGAACTGATGAGATAGCGGGATCTGACCGAAAGAATGATTAGGGTTATCCCAATAGTGATTGGAGCCCATCTGAGTCCGAAGAGCTTTTTCAAAAACTCATTGCAATTCACATACGACCTACTCGTGTACCTGGACTGATTTTCTAGAGAAAAAAAAGAAAAGATCTCTCAAACATTATCTTGAAAATAATCTTCAAAAAAACGATTTTTTATTTTCTTATTTTCTCCAGCTTTACAGTTTTACATACGATCTCTAGGCATTCATGTTATGGGTCGTTATGTCCATCGGTCGCCTGACATTTTTTTAACATGGTCATTGTCGTTTGTTTCAGTTCTATGAGTGACTATCTAGAAGATGCATTGGTTATGTACTCTTCTTCTCAGGATTAATGGGATTTTATTGTTCTTGAAGGCTGAACTTATTCTACTGAAAGCTTGCCAACCTATAATGATTCTTTGCTTGATTTCCCCTTCTTTTGAGGATTCGTTGTTTTAGGTAGAAGTCGTGGTCTACTTTGTCTAGCTTTGTGTTTTCAATAGTGTACGTAAAAAGAATAACATAAAATATGGCACCGAGTGATTAAGGAAAATAAAGAGTGATTTTATATGGTTAAATTTGATATTTTGATAGTTGTCAGGATGTAAATTAACTGTCACAAGACTCTCCCCGAGGCAAAATGGGAAAAAATGTATTTCGATCCCTGTTGCTTATATAATGGTTTTACAATATAAATGACCTGAGTGTTGCGATAAAAAGCATTTGAAATAAGATGAAAGGAAAAACTAGTAAAAAATTATGAAAAAATAGCCGTATATTGCACGGGCAATCACCAGAGTCAGCGCTTGCACAAGATCTGATTATAAAAAAGAATAGATCATTCCCCAAAGATTCTCTTGAAATTGATCTTTAATCTGATTAATCTTTTAAAAAAAATTGGATCTTTTATCTAAAATTATCCTAAAAAATAGATTTTTTAATCTAAAATTACCATAAAAATGGATCTTTTATCTAAAATATCCTCGAAAAAAGATCTTTTATCTAAGATTGTCTTTAAAAATGGATTTTCTATCCAAAGTTATCTTGAAAAATCGATATCTTTGGTAAGATTGTCTTTGAAAAATGGATGTATTATCTAAAATTATCTTGAAAAAATAGAACTTTTATCTAGAATTATCTTGAAAAGATCTTTTATTTGGAATTATCTTAAAAAACACAAAACAAGAAACAAACAAACAAACACCAGCACAAGAGTTTGACATTGTTATTCCAAAAATGACCATAGATCCAAATAAGTATTTTCATTGAAAAAGAAATCATTTGTAGATATGGCCTAATGGTGTACCCATGCACATTCCCCGTGTTGTTGCACCCAAAACGGAACCAGGAGTACCAGGACACATACACACACACATAGATAGGTACACAGAAACACATTGACGTCCACATAAACACATATTCACTCAAAGAGAGGAGAATCAGTAGCCTACTTTCGGCTGGTCAGTGGGGCCTTTTAAAGGACTATGGTGATTAAATAAGAATGTTGTCGGAAGTGGATTTCATAAATGCAATCATGATATCATTTTCGATTGGATGTCGGTTTTTGGGTGGGTAAGTCGTTTGGGTTGGAGGGTAGAGATTGGATAAATTCATTAAATTCAGATGACGGTAATTTCCGTCGTTGCAATTCTATGGCCAACCCAATAAAACTTTATTGTTATCAATCGCTTCTCACTTCTGTCTGTGAGTCAGGAATTTTATTTCGCTATAGAAAGGGGCCTATTATCTCGCAATGGATAGCTATTACTCTCTCTGTCACTTGTCGCAGGTAATGGGTTAATTAATCGGGTCTGACGTGCGGATGGCCAGCCATGTTCTACCGTGTCCTTTTTGACCTTTTGCCGCTAATGGCGATTCAGGTGCACGGGAAACGGAACGCAGGTCGAACTCTCGTATCGTTTCCTCCTCGCGGTTCCTTCTATCGCGAGATTCGGCGAGATCTGTTTTTGCTTTATCCTTTTTTAATTTTTGTTGTTGTTGCTGTTATTAGCTTTTAAAAAAGTTCATCCTGCTTCTTCAATTCCCATACTCAGTCCCGTTTCCCCCCTCCCATCTTTCATCCAACTGTGAGCCTACCATCTCCCTCCGTCCCGTCACCCACTGCCCCCCTACGACCGCGACGTTGATTTCCGTCACACCTTAATAATAAAAGATTATGGCTCGGGGTGGTGACTTTATTAATTGCGATTATTAATTAATTGATAGTGACGATGTTGGGTGACAGAGGGCAGAGAAAAGGAAGATATGATAGGGAAGGAGACTAGGATGTTTTGAAAACGAACGATTCTTTTTCTTATCTTTTGGATTTGAGTGGGGAAACAAAGAGAGAGAGAGAGAGAGAGAGAGAGAGAGAGAGAGAGAGAGAAAGAGAGAGAGAATGAGAATTCTAAAGTGAGCTTCCCCCTTTACCTCTCTTGTTCTCTCCCTTTACATCTATCGCTAACTCTTTTGCTCTCCCTTTCCTTCTTTCTTTTAGTTAGAGTGAGAAAAAAAACTAAAGCTATAGGGAGAGTAAACCAAAGGGAGAGTGAAGAGAGAGAGAGAGAGAGAGAGAGAGAGAGAGAGGGCGGGGCAAGGTAGTGAATGAAACTAAAGAGCTAGTGAGAGAGGGAGAAAAAATGAGAGCTATAATGAGCTCTCTCTCTCCCTCTTTAACTCTTTTGCCCACTCTTCAGCTTTCTCTCTGCCTTTCTTTCTCTAAAATGAAGAGAGACTGAGAAAACTGAAGAGCTGAAGGGAGACAGGAATCTAGAATCTAGAGAAAGAAAGAGAGAATGAGAGAGCTAAAGTGAGCTCTCAAAGCGTTTTCTACTTTTTTCTCTTAGCTGAAGTGAGAGTGAGAAAAGAACTCTACGGAGAGGAAGCGAGAGAGAGAGAGAGAGACAGAGAGAGAGAGAGAGGGAGAGAGAGAGAGAGAGAGAATGAGAATTCTGAAGCGAGCTTCACCCTTTATCTCTCTTGTTCTCTCCCTTTACATCTATCGCTCACTCTTTTGCTCTCCCTTTCCTTCTTTCTTTTAGTTAGACTAAAGAGCTACGGGGAGAGGAAACCAAAGGGAAAGTGAGAGAGAGAAAGAGGGGGGGTTGGAAGGGGAGAATCAAATCAAGATGATATAAAAAGCAAGGCCTTTGTCCTCCTTGTGTGGCATTCATAGCCTCAGATACAACTCCGATGATAGAATTCCGTACTGCGTGACGGTCGAAATCGTACGACATAGAATCAAAATGTGAGAGTCAAGTGGAAATCTACAATACTAATTACTGTGCAGGAAAACGTACGTGAGTCGGTACACCAAACGACGTATTAAAGATACACCATGAAAAAGCCTTATGCTAGTGCATAAGTACCTTTGCGGATGCAACTTTGTAGGTATATACATAGTTATCTTAGTCTAACACAGTACTTCATAACCTGGGGTGAATTTACCCTAGGGAGTAAATTTCTTAGTTAGGGGTAAAGTTTTGCAAAGACAAACGTCTTCGCTGTTGTTTAATTTTTGATTAATAAATGTTTATCAAAGTTTGTTTAAAATCCCTAATACTGAGTGCAATCTGATTTGATTAATATTATTAATAGATCTGTCTTGATAAACCCGTCAAAATAAAGCCCCGAAGATTTTTTTTCCAAATTTGAAAAAAAGTGATTTTTAAAAGAGTTTTAGTGAAGTACTAATGCCAATCTGTAGACATAACGGTATGACCTAGAGCGCAGAAGCATACAAATATACAAACACATTAACACACAGAAAGATGCACGCATGAAAAAGGATAGAACTCTTTGCCACCTTTGGTGGCTACGATTGTTCCACTTTTGTCCTTGATTGTCCGTTTAACCGTTTAAATGATTCCATGGAAAGATTAAATCTGAATGAGTGAACATGTGCCCGTGGTTCGTTCGGTAAAAAGTACAGAGTAATAAGAAAACAAACAAACAAACAAAAAAAACAGAGTCTGGAATATTATAGCATCCATTAGGAAACCGAAATATCAATGACATGAACTTGTTGCAAGGATGTCAGACAACGGCTTGACATCACCACTCACAGCATGGGTCCCCAGACATTATATGTGATATTGCAGCCGTTAGAAAATATGATGGCATGACGATTTAGAGAGATTTTGGCGCCTTGAAGCTTGTGATAGAGAAATCTGGCGAATCTTGGGGAACGTCCATGTCCAACAGCGGATGTTAAAAAGATGATAGTGACGGTCTGAGTAATTGCAGAGAAAGCAACAGAAAATAAGATAGACAACACAAATAATTCTATCCAGTGGATAATTCGACGATTTAAATAAAAAGACATTTTGGAGATTCAAAAGCACCAAGATAGCGCCTACCTTGTTGAACATCATATTATATACAGCTATTATCTAGGGAAGGTAACTATAAAATGTCTGGATCTCCCCCAAAACTCAATTAGTTCATGGTTCACCCCTCGACAAAATGTCAGTGGTATTCATTGATATTGTAAAGAAAAATCTGATATATATATATATATATATATATATATATATATATATATATATATATGTATATATATATATATATATAATTGAGAAGAATTCTTGGATCCACCCAAACATTTAAGCAATTCTTTCCTACCTGATGGCCTACCCTCTCAGATAATTTCTTTAAAATTCATTCGGAACCATTATAGATATTGCGTAGACTGTCATATATCTGTGATGCAGGGAGGTAATTGTGAAAAAGACGTGGATCCACTTCGAAATTTTACCAATTCTCCTTCAGCTCGAGACTCTGGTCGGGGCTGTTCATGATCACTTTGCACTAATGCCCTCGGGAAATGCATGACTCAATCTCCCCTACCCCCAGCTATGAATAAAATAGCAGGGAAGGAAGGGCTCTTTAGCAACCAGTCTAGGAGAATAACAACTCTGATTCCAAACCAGGAAGTGGAGACCCCTTATTTGTTGATGCCAAATTTGAACTCTAGTCACCGATTTCATTATCCTTTACGAGATGCCATTGATATCCATTGGGAACTTTTGAAGATATCGTGCGGAGAAATAGATAGGCAGACAGACAGACACCACTGATTTTATATACCTCTTCCAAATTCATTGGCAGTGGTTGAGTACTGGAGAAAGGAGCATAAATGAGTTGGTACTCCAACCAATTCACTCGGGATTTTTACTGAGAGAGCCTACACTGAAAAAAATTGCCGAAAGTTCAATGAGGTAAGTTTAAACGCCATTGTTGCCGGATAGCATAACCTTGAGTAGAACAAAGTTTCACATAAAGAGCATTTTATCAAGGAAAACCTTTCTATCAAATTCTAAGTGAATCAGAATAAAAACAGCTGAAAAAATCGAATTCATTGTTCAAACGCTATTAATCATGTGATTTTTCTTAGTGAGAAGCCTTTTTAACAATTTTCAAGTAAATCTAATCAGCCGAGAAACAACAGAGTCTCTAATAGAGATAGAAAGACGTCTCTAAAATGGAATGTAGACGAACTTGAAAAAAATTCTCTGATCTATTACACCTGAATTTATTTGTTTTTTCTCTTACTATTTTATTGACGAGACCAAATATTCTAGTAAAAATAATTTGAGAAAATCAAATGAATTTAGATGTAACAAATTAGTAATCTTTTAACAGTTAATTCAAGTACCATTTTTTCAGTGTATTCTGGTACATGTGTATTTACAAGTAGTGATATAAGACCAGAATAATGAGACACACTATGGATAAAAATCTACCCACAAAGGTCTGCGAGATGAGTTTATCAATAATTCCTCTATAGCAGAAGGCCAGCCTGTGACAACGATGTCATAATCATTCATATGCATGTTGTGGTTCAACTTTTTCCCTGATTTTGAGAATCAATATACTCTTATATTTTGGACCTACAGATAATGGGTCGGCACTGGATTATCTCCCCCAGTACCTACGTCTGGGTGAAACGTATAGAGATTCTTGGATTCCTGATCGTCAGAATCCACCCTCTCAGCCTCGCTGATGTAGTCCGGAGAAAAGCAGGGATCGATAAGTTTGGCATCACCGTGGCTGCAGTATCAGAGTTGTTCTTCTCCTAAACTGGTTGCTAGAGGGCTCGATTTGCCTTGATATTTTACTCGTAGCTAGGGAGTGTGTGGATTCATGCATTTCCCACTGACATTAGCGCGACGTGAACATGAACAGCTTCGGCCTGAGTTTGAACCTCCACGCTGTTACGTCAGTGGCACTTCCACCTCCACCTCCATAGTGGGGCAGTTTCCTCTAAAACTGTAATAAGAACAGAGGGTTTCCAAGGTTTATATCCCCATTTTTGTACCTCAACTGGGTCTTTCCTTCCTGCAGTTAATTCTACTGTCCAATTTTCCATTGTCTGCAGCATGAAGTTCGCTGCTTGTTTTGAAATTCTAAATAAAGATAAGTTTTTTGTTATCCAGGTGTGTGGGATTTTTTGTTATCAATCGATGTCACTGCAAGGTTTCTTCTTTCTTGACTTCATTTAGTATGAGTACGGATTCCTCTGTTCCTTGGGCGAATGTCTTCGGCTTTCTGTTGAGAGATTTCCCTCAGCAGTCTACCCATTAGGGAATTTTCAAGTCATAGGTAAGCACGTTATCGGTCTGTAATTAGATGAGAATGTACCTTTCGGAGCTTCTTATCAACTTAAAGTCATTTTCCTCTCCCTTTTTAAATCTTTAATGTTTATTCCTTTATACAATTGTGTAATCCTTGTGTTAGTCTGTAATTATAATCATTATCATTTGATGATTTATTCCTCAAGTTTTTTTTCGTTTTTGCATCTTTATACAAATGGTACTCTTCAATTCATCTCTTTCATTGTTTGGATGGTAGAAAGTATTTTGTTTCTTATTCGAGTAATTTTTGGAAAATCACTTTCGTAATATATATTATCACATATGTCGGCCTTCTTCTATTCACATACATGCAATTTTGTCATCATCCATTCCTGAAATATACAGACTGCCTACCCCACCCGTATTTCGTTATCTTCGACAAACCAATTAATTTTTAACCCTGTACCTTTGTGGATGAATGTTTTTCTTATACCTTTTGATATCAGAGCGTCACAGCATCGTTCACTTTGTATCCTTTCACCAAAGCTCTCCATTTATCTTTTTTTCCATTCACCTTGCTCTTCGTTTTATCCTTCTCCATTGTAAAACATTTATTTAAGCTTTTGTCGCTTGGGTGTCCTTATCATTCTATGTTTAAGAAAATTACTTCTTATTCTATTCGCATTTTAAACGTTTGGAAATGAAGAAAAACAAAAAAACTTTTTTGCCTTCATAAGAAAACTCGAGAGGTTTCTCCTGGGGAAGATTAAATTTGTAGTTTAGACCCTTTGGATTTGTCTGTAAGGCTTCAGTAGAATGTATTTGCTGTTTTTGTAAACAATAGCGAATGGGAAAAAAACTTTGAAGCCCACAAATATGTTAAGAAAAAAAACAAAACAACAAAAATAGGTTTAGTTAGTCACACTATAGAAACTGACACAGGACCAACGTCTTTTGGCAGTGTACCGTGTTGAGGATGATCAATTAAAATGGAA
>OY735238.1:33348093-33385593 GCA_963457665.1 Thysanoteuthis rhombus | reverse complement strand
TCGATCAATATTTCCCGGTGTGGAGTCGGTGGATAGAGACGAGTATAGCCGTATATAGAGGGCTGCAAATAAGATTCAAAGAATCCCCTGAAACTTTTGACAGACCAACGCTTAGGTTCTCTCCTGCCTTTGATGTTTCTTGGGTCGATTGATTTCTCTAAACCCTAGAGGTTCCCAAAAGCAGAAAACTCATTTATACAGGCTTCAGCTGGCGTAATTACACCGGCTAGGCCCTCAAAATCTCGAAGAAACTATATAGAAATTATGTACAAGTTTTGGTTTGAGAATTCAAATCTGAAAATGATTTTAACCAAACACGAAATGTACTGTTGCAAACTGAATCGTCATTATTGTTTCCTGAAATGATGTGGAAGATGGAAAAATTCAACTTTGAACTGTGTGTAGTAGTCCACGTATGGCTGTACATGTATCATAAATTGATTTGTAAAATATCACGGCTGGCTATAGGAGCAACAGGCTTTTGCAGCTACTGCCTGGTCTGATAAGGTAAATATGCGACAGTGATTCGCCTACGCCCTTAAGTAGAATAGGGAATTTTTCATCTAAAATTCATTCACGGAATCAAGGCATCTATATCTCAGAAAATGAAAATTGATTGTGAAGGGGGATAAAATAATCGCATACGAATAGTGCAAAGGAAATCCTTCATATTTCAAAAGATAATCATTGCTAAACTATATGATATCTCAAGTCTTTCTTCCGAAATATCATAACTTAATTATGATAAAATTTTGCTAAGTTTCCTAATCTCTTTAGTCTCTTTATAACACCATAGCGTTTGTCATTGATCTGTCCCTAAGGCGTTTCGGGAATAGAGAAAGTGTAGACTACAAGGCATCTCATAAATGAATGAACCACTGTGGACAAAGAGAACCTCAAACGCTACACGACTAAGTAGAAGCAGTGATAGTAATTGAGCAAACGATTTTGGTTTGGGCTCACCTAAACTTTTATGAGCACAGAAAGCATGAGCTATTCTAAAAAAAAATGGTCAAATTACGATTAATGTCCAGGAAGTATCTGACAATTCTGATCATCCAAAGAATCAATTGCATGGTATCGTAATAACTTGGTAACCGATCAGGGGGAACTTTAAGGAGCATGTGTGAATAGGCACTCTCCCGCGTGGTTACTCAATGAGCGATGAGACGCCATTGTGAGCTTGGATTACAATTCACATAGAATAAGCGAGTCATTCTTTTCGTCTCGTGCTAGTATTTTAGCAGTTCATTAAATTATCCAGGTCAGCCAGCCCTCCCTTACAGTCAAGATTTGAAACCCCCATGACCTCTTTCTTTTCTCAAAGAGAATTCAGATTGTGGACAAGATTAAAGAGAACATGGCAAAGCAGGAGATAGCTGTCCTGAATGAGGACTTTAGAGACTGGTTTTGAAAAGTAGATGAGACGCAAGCAACAGTGTATGAAGTCCAGGGTGGGGCTCAAAAGAGGATCAGGGTACAATTGCCAAAGATACGCTATTTTTTCGTTAATTACTCGTGTCCTGGGACTTTTGAGATTTAAATTCTTAGTTGAATTCCCAAAGATTAAGCTAGTATATTACGTGCACGAGAATTTTATGTAACAACACTGGTCACGCGGGGACACAGTACTTAGAGACAACCGTATTCAGCAGATTAATGATTACATCATGCGCTAGACCCATTCAAGCGTCCATTCCATTATGTTGTGATAGTTTTGACATTTTCCGATATGATGAAACGTTTATGTAATAAAAAAAGTACAAAACTGCTTCCATGTTAAAGGAAATCATTTTCAACACCTATTATCAAGTTAAAACATATGTGCAATCAGTCTCTTTTTGTGAACGTTTTGTAATTTGTGTCTAAAGAAACTATTTTTTAGATTTAAAATAGTTTAAATACAAGTCGTCGAAAAGGCGGTAACATCTTTTTCGAAACACCCTGTATTATGACATGTTCATGGGCAACGTTTGACACTGGCCTCCGGGTCAGTATCGAATTAGGGTTTTCGTATGACTGCATTCTGGAGTTGTTCGTTACCCGTGTCCAGGAAAAACCCGAAGGATCCAGAGAGAAAAGGAAACAGAGAAACTTAGATTTCTGGTCAGTTCGATTGCCATAGCTGTGATAGCCTGAAAATAACTTCTCGTTTGAAATGTCCGATTTGTATTTTGTTTTTTAAAGGATCGTGTCAACATTCGGGCAAGTTGTTATTGTATGGTGTCAGGCCATTCACAAACACGGACTTCTTGTGTATTCACTAACTCTCTCTCTCTCTCTCTCTCTCTGCACACACACTCGCATATATATATATATATATATATATATATATATATATATATATATATATATATATAAAACAAACATCTTATCCAATGTGAATCTCTGGGGATCTTTGGAAATATCCATGGTGTAGATATGTCGTTCACCACGATATCACCCATGGTCTGCAGGCTTCTCGAAAAAGAGTGTGGATTCTGCAAGTGTAGATGAAAAAAAAATCTGAACATCAGGTTCGACTTTTCCTGTATATTTCCCGAATTAT
This sequence comes from Thysanoteuthis rhombus, assembly GCA_963457665.1. NCBI lineage: Eukaryota > Metazoa > Mollusca > Cephalopoda > Oegopsida > Thysanoteuthidae > Thysanoteuthis > Thysanoteuthis major. The sequence continues at coordinate 33,383,045 of OY735238.1, read as the reverse complement.
GTGTTGAAGTTAAAGAATGAGATAATTAATTGAACCGTAAAATAAATAAATAAATAAATGAGCCTAAAAATTGGGAGAGAAGAGAGGAAAACGAGAAATGCAACGAATCAAGTAGATTTGGAAGAAAAGAAGGAAAATACGTGTACTTTGCATGAATGAACCACCGTAGCTGGCGCGTGTATTAGAAATAATTACCCAGAAAAAAATCATCTGAAAAAGAAATTAACTAAAATTACCTTTAAAATTATTTTAAAATTATCAGAAAAAATAGATCTTTTGACTATAATCATCTAAAAAGTTCCAAAATGACCATAGAGACCTCCCACCCCAAAAGAATTTTTTTTCGAAGAAAAACAAATAAGAAAAGTTTTTAGATGGTGTCAAATTGTGTAGACATGTGAGTTTTCAAGGTTGTGACCCCCCAAATGTGATTAGGGGCGCCAGGAGACACTAAAAGACACACAGACAACAGAGAAAAAATCATTAGCCAACTTAACTGGTCGGTTGGCTATTTCTGGGGTTACACTGAGTCGATTACGCGTATTTACCATAGAAGAAAGTGTTAGATGAAGAATAAAAGAAAAAAAAAAAAGAAAGAAAGAAAGAAAGAAAGAAAGAAAGAAAGGAAGAAAGAAAAAAAGAAAGAAAAAGAAGTACAGTGGACTGTAAAATTGATTAGTCGTTTCTATTTCCCGAGCTGCAAATTGTCAAGGTACCCACATCTTTAGTCAGCCATTGACAACTATAACATCTATCGCAGTCGGTAACCATTTGGCAATGTATGTCCAAAACTTTACAAGGCTTAGGTTGTTCTCATTCCTATACCTCTCACGTTCGATGTTCTTCGGAAGGGATTTCAAAACTCTCAAATATCATTTCGTCCTTATGATAATAATTTACCTCTCCACCGTGCCGGCTGGGGTATATTTCTGTTCTAATTGGCTCCAGAATTGAACTGTTGATTTCTAGGAGAATTGGAAATATTAATCTAAGATTGTCAGCGACAGGAACGTGGTGATAAAAAACAACGAAGATTACGATACTATTCCGAAAGAAACGTTTAGATATATCTATTATCATTATGTAATATGTGTAATCGTATCAATTATTTGATGAGGCAAACTGAATCACTTGAACATCGTCGCCCTAGACAGCTTTTGTGAATGGTATATAAAAATGACCCCTTTGGGGGAAATGGGGCGTAAAATTGAGCCCCCCAATGAATTCAAGGCATTCAGATCAACACAAATCCCCTAATCTTTCGGTGAATTTGATAAACCCATCCGATTGGGTGTATACACAAACTATCGGGTCTTTCTTAAGCAAGCGAATACCCCAAATTATGAAGAGGCGTGGTTGTAAGAGGGACTTTGAGAAAAATTGCACCTTGCATAAATGAATCTCAAGAGCTTGCAAATGTACCAGAACTAATAACTTAAAATATGATCTAAAATTATCTAAAAGATACCAGGACAAAATGTCGGTTCTGGTTTGTCTTAAATGACCATAGAGACCCAAAGAAGCCGAAAATTTTGTAGCTGTTTGAGGAACTTTAAGAAAAAAATTGCACTTAGCATTAATGAATCACCAGAGGCTGTGCGTGCACAAGAGCTAATAATCTAAAGCATTATCTAAAGTTATCTAAAAAATACCAGGACAAAATGTGGGTACTGTTTTGTCCAAAACAACCATAGAGACCCCAAGAACACGATAAATCTGTTGCGTAATATTTTCATTAAGATAGACCTACATCGACCAATCGTGGTATCACGCTATATATCGGTTAGAGTTATTTTTCGCAAAGTAATACAGGTGATTCTTTAACATGATGATTACTATCAGTGGAGCGACAGGTCAAAGACTAGATTTAATTTTTTCGAAAAATCAAAGATATTTTCAGATGGATATTACATACACAATGATTTTAAAAAATCTGTCAATAATCGTGGAATAAGCATAAATGAATATGTGTAATGAAATAATATAGAATGATAATAAAAGAGAAAAATATAAAACAATGAAGAAAGGAGAAAAAAGAGAAGGAAAGTGTTTACAGAAAAGTAATACGAAAAAGAAAGAATGAATTGAGAAAGAAAAAGAACAAGAATGAATTCGAAAAAAAAGAATGGAAGAAATAAGAAATCAGAAGGAAAAAAGATTCAAGAAAAGGAAGTCCTAGTTATCATCGATAAAATATGATAATAACTCGCCATCACAGTCAATAATTGAACAACTGAAGAGTCAAAATTTGAACTTATGTAAAAAAAAAATCCATCGAAAGATAGACATGGTGTGGATAAATTGAGGTCATGACTTTTGAAAAAAACGCCAACAAGAATTTATGTGGCATGACAGGGTTAGCTGTAATATATTTAAAAAATGTGAATATTCAAACGAATCAACAATTTTTTCATCAACTTTTTCAATAAGCCAAAGTATTCAGAAATGACTGCAGTCATATAAGTAAAAATCTTTTCCTGTGCGTCTTTCAAAGTTTTCTCAAATTTCCCCAAACTACGATGGATTAAAATAAACCCCACCCCTCAATCTTTGGGGAGGGTCAATTCAAGTAATGTAAAGAAAATTCCATCAAAGGATAAATATGGTCAGAATTAATTCTATTCATGACATCAATCGCTTTTTCCACTGAAAAATAGCTAAAATAGAGTAAAAATATCTTGAAAAATTTTCTTTCTGGGGGAATCTAGATGTTATTTCTACTTGGAACAATCAAAATAAAGTAGAAGGAAACATTTTGATGTTTCAAGTTAACCCCCCAAAATGAGTCCACAAAAGTTCAAAAATACTTCTCCAAATGTTAGAAAAAAACTTTTTAGAAAGGATGAGGTAGAGTACTGATGCTAATTTTCAAGTTTGTAGACAAAACAATATGGCCAGGAACCAAACAGCAAACACACGTACACGGTGACTGCGATTGTTCTGTGTTCTGAATATCTAAATTCTATTACTGCAAGCATTGAGTAGGCTTAACACAGTGAAACAGAATGAAAACTTCACGTATGTTTCCTAGAACGAAAGAAAAAGGAAACAAAAAGATGTAAATTATCATCATTTAAATATGAAAATGATGCTCTGAATAACCCATTACCATTTAGTAGTTTTGACAATGTAAGATCTAATGAGGGCATAACGTACGGAACCAGGAATAGACGAGTGAAACAACACGATAAATAATATCATAAATTATTCAATTTAAATATATAGCAGCGCTCTGATTATCATAGCATTTTGTAGAGCGTGAACTTTAAAAAGAATCCTTACAATGATTTATGTGGCGTGATTGATGTATTCAAAATCTATATATTCATATGAAATAATATTTTCTTAAACTTTATCAATAATTACTGATCAATTCCTTGTCTTTTGCCGTTTTCTCAAATTTCCCTGAATTACTGTAGATTACAATAAAGCCCCCCTCCCTTAGGCTGAAGGTACAGTTGACAAAACCTTGGGGGTAAGGTTTAAACGATTCATCAATTGGATATAAGAAAAGTACCGTGAAAGTGCAACACACGTACGCAATTACAATGAAAGAATTAGACGCAATGAAGGCGTAACGTTCATACACAGGAATAATTGAAGCAACATAATTAAATGAAAGCGCAATACTCCGTTGCAGGCAAAAAGCAAAAACCACGATATAACGAAATTGTAACGTGAGTTCGCAGGCAAAATATACAATTAAAGTGAGGTACACGGAAAGAAAGCAGGCAACAGAGAGAAATGAAATTGTAACGTGAGTTTGCAGGTAAAATATACAGAAAAAGTGAGGTACACGGAAAGAAAGCAAACAACATAGAGAAATGAAATTGTAACATGAGTTTGCAGGTAAAATATACAGAAAAAGTGAGGTACACGGAAAGAAAGCAGGCAACAGAGAGAAATGAAATTGTAACATGAGTTTGCAGGTAAAATATACAGAAAAAGTGAGGTACACGGAAAGAAAGCAGGCAACAGAGAGAAATGAAATTGTAACATGAGTTTGCAGGTAAAATATACAGAAAAAGTGAGGTACACGGAAAGGAAGCAGACAACATAGAAAAATGAAATTGTAACGTGAGTTTGCAGGTAAAATATACAGAAAAAGTGAGGTACACGGAAAGAAAGCAGACAACATAGAGAAATGAAATTGTAACGTGAGTTTGCAGGTAAAATATACAGAAAAAGTGAGGTACACGGAAAGAAAGCAGGCAACAGAGAGAAATGAAATTGTAACATGAGTTTGCAGGTAAAATATACAAAAAAAGTGAGGTACACGGAAAGAAAGCAGGCAACAGAGAGAAATGAAATTGTAACATGAGTTTGCAGGTAAAATATACAGAAAAAGTGAGGTACACGGAAAGAAAGCAGGCAACAGAGAGAAATGAAATTGTAACATGAGTTTGCAGGTAAAATATACAGAAAAAGTGAGGTACACGGAAAGAAAGCAGGCAACAGAGAGAAATGAAATTGTAACATGAGTTTGCAGGTAAAATATACAGAAAAAGTGAGGTACACGGAAAGAAAGCAGACAACATAGAAAAATGAAATTGTAACGTGAGTTTGCAGGTAAAATATACAGAAAAAGTGAGGTACACGGAAAGAAAGCAGGCAACAGAGAGAAATGAAATTGTAACATGAGTTCGCAGGTAAAATATACAGAAAAAGTGAGGTACACGGAAAGAAAGCAGACAACATAGAGAAATGAAATTGTAACATGAGTTTGCAGGTAAAATATACAGAAAAAGTGAGGTACACGGAAAGAAAGCAGGCAACAGAGAGAAATGAAATTGTAACATGAGTTTGCAGGTAAAATATACAGAAAAAGTGAGGTACACGGAAAGAAAGCAGACAACATAGAGAAATGAAATTGTAACATGAGTTTGCAGGTAAAATATACAGAAAAAGTGAGGTACACGGAAAGAAAGCAGGCAACAGAGAGAAATAAAATTGTAACATGAGTTTGCAGGTAAAATATACAGAAAAAGTGAGGTACACGGAAAGAAAGCAGGCAACAGAGAGAAATTAAATTGTAACGTGAGTTTGCAGGTAAAATATACAGAAAAAGTGAGGTACACGGAAAGAAAGCAGACAACATAGAGAAATGAAATTGTAACGTGAGTTTGCAGGTAAAATATACAGAAAAAGTGAGGTACACGGAAAGAAAGCAGACAACATAGAGAAATGAAATTGTAACATGAGTTTGCAGGTAAAATATACAGAAAAAGTGAGGTACACGGAAAGAAAGCAGGCAACAGAGAGAAATAAAATTGTAACATGAGTTTGCAGGTAAAATATACAGAAAAAGTGAGGTACACGGAAAGAAAGCAGGCAACAGAGAGAAATTAAATTGTAACAAGAGTTTGCAGGTAAAATATACAGAAAAAGTGAGGTACACGGAAAGAAAGCAGGCAACAGAGAGAAATTAAATTGTAACGTGAGTTTGCGGGTAAAATATACAGAAAAAGTGAGGTACACGGAAAGAAAGCAGACAACATAGAGAAATGAAATAGTAACAAGAGTTTGCAGGTAAAATATACAGAAAAAGTGAGGTACACGGAAAGAAAGCAGACAACATAGAGAAATGAAATTGTAACGTGAGTTTGCAGGTAAAATATACAGAAAAAGTGAGGTACACGGAAAGAAAGCAGACAACATAGAGAAATGAAATTGTAACGTGAGTTTGCAGGTAAAATATACAGAAAAAGTGAGGTACACGGAAAGAAAGCAGACAACATAGAGAAATAAAATTGTAACGTGAGTTTGCAGGTAAAATATACAGAAAAAGTGAGGTACACGGAAAGAAAGCAGACAACATAGAGAAATGAAATTGTAACGTGAGTTTGCAGGTAAAATATACAGAAAAAGTGAGGTACACGGAAAGAAAGCAGACAACATAGAGAAATGAAATTGTAACATGAGTTTGCAGGTAAAATATACAGAAAAAGTGAGGTACACGGAAAGAAAGCAGACAACATAGAGAAATGAAATTGTAACGTGAGTTTGCAGGTAAAATATACAGAAAAAGTGAGGTACACGGAAAGAAAGCAGACAACATAGAGAAATGAAATTGTAACATGAGTTTGCAGGTAAAATATACAGAAAAAGTGAGGTACACGGAAAGAAAGCAGACAACATAGAGAAATGAAATTGTAACGTGAGTTTGCAGGTAAAATATACAGAAAAAGTGAGGTACACGGAAAGAAAGCAGGCAACGGAGAGATATGAAATTGTAACGTGAGTTTGCAGGTAAAATATACAGAAAAAGTGAGGTACACGGAAAGAAAGCAGACAACATAGAGCAATTAAACTGTAACGTGAGTTTGCAGGCAAAATATACAGTAGGATTGAGGCATACGGCAACAAAGCACTCAATGAAGAGAAATGAAACTGTAACGTGAGTTTGCAAGCAAAATATAGAGTAAAGGTGAGATACACAGGAATGAAGCAGGAAACAAAAAGAAATTAAATTGTAACGTGAGTTCACAGGTAAAATATACAGTAGGAGTGAGGCATACAGGAACAAAACAGGGAACATAGAAAAATCAAACTGTAACGTGAGTGCGCTGGAAAAAAAGCAAGGGAAATATTGACAAAAACTGTTACATAATCGAGCAGAAATAAATTAGGCAGCATGATTCAGTGAAAGTGTGAAATGTGAGTTCGCAGGCAAAAGAGTGTAGCGTGAATATGCAGTTACGAAGTAAGCCATAAAATACGGTAAAAGTGTAACGTAAGTATGAAAGAACAAAGGGATATGTTACAATTGAAATTTAACGTACGTATATAGGAGCTAAGCAAGAAACAAGATACTATATATGTGTAACGTACATACAGAATAAACATAGCAATAACATGTTACATTTGAAGTGTAACGTAAGTATGCAAGAACAAAATTATATGCAACAATAAAAGTGTAACGTACATGTGGAGTAAACAACACACAGAGTAAGATACAATGGAAATGTAACGTGAGTAAACGGGGACGAAACAAGAAACAAAATACAATAAATGTTTTAAGACAAGTATCCATCATCATCATCATCATCATCATCATCATCATCATCATCTTTTTAGCGTCAATTGTTGGACTCAGATTTATATAAGGTTTCACCACACTTCCCTCTCGTGGGCGTCAACAATACTATTTTCTAACTTAGCAACGTCATATTATATCGTGCCGTCCATAGTTCCGCATATGATCTTTGGGGATCCATGTTGTGCGTCAAGATGTCCAGTGGTTGTCTGACATTCATGCGACATGACCAGCCCATTGCTATTTGAATTTCCTAACCGATTATATGAAATGAAAGAGTATTGTTATTTTCCAAATGTGCTGTTGCTATATCTCCAAATGATGTTGATCATAATTCTCTTATGTGCAAGTTGTGTGGTTCTCAGTTTGACGGTCAGTCTTTAGGTTAGGATCCATATTTCAGCTTCATAAGCGACAATCGGGGGATGGGGGCGCATTGGTTGTATATCTTTCTTTTTGAGAATAATGGGATCTTCTTGTTTTTAAAATTTGACTTTACCAAAAACTTACAAGCCTAGTGTGATTCTTCGATTTATTTCTTCCTCTTTCGAGGATTTTGTGGAGATTCTTTGTCCTAAGCAAATGTGAAGGTCTATTATTTTTAGGGCTGCGTATATGACATTTGTTTTACTGAAGTTCATGCGAAGGCGAACTTTCTTGCTTACTTCGTTCAGTTTCGTCTTGCGTTATTTCGAGATCATGAAACTTTTTTGTGCAAAATGGACGATGTCGTTGATAAATCTGAGGTTACTTAGGTATTCGCTGTCAAATATGATTCTTCTGTTTTCCCAGTCTAGGTTTTGGAAGATCATCTCGAGGCAGTCCGTGAAGGCTCTGGGTGAGTTGGTATCAGAATCTTCAAGTAACTTGATAAATAAACAACTGTGTCGGTACATACATATATTGCAAGACTCTGACATATACGGGGGTATACGTCTTGTTGTATGATAGCATCGCTGACCTTGGTGATTTCCACTGACTTATTGGCCATCTTAAAGTCGACCATTGCAACAGCAAGTGGCATTTTATATTCTGCTGATTTCTCTTTGAGTTGATTTAATGGAAAAGGTCAATGGTTGAGTAGCTTTTTTTAAATCTTGCCTATACTCATATATAGTATTATCTGGCGCCTTGGCAATTATGTGGTTGATCACTTTGGTGAATAGATTGTAGATTCAGTTGAGTAAGCTTATTGTCCTGTAGTTGTTTAGATCTTTCGGGTTCCTTTTCTTATCTAATGGCATTATGATTGCAGTATTCCAATCTTCAGAAATAATTTAAATAGGATGGCTAGTTTCCTGGTGATGACTTTATCAGCTTTTTTTTCAAGTAAGTTGATGGTGATGCTATTTGACCCAGGGCCTCTCCTATTTTAGATTGTTTGATGACTTTTTTCACCATCCATGGAATAATTTCAGGGGAATCTCTACTCGTATCTTGTATATCCTGTTTGTTGTCTTGTGTTCCTTATCTGGAAGAATGGGGTCTGTTTTCTGCTATAAATCCCATGTTGTACAGAATTCAAAAGTTACATCAGCAGAATTATGCCTTTGTATGATATTTCGAAAACTCACAGGTTGTGATTCTATTCAGAGCTTAAAAATGTAGGCTGACATTTTTACTCCGAATTATTCACAATGTATTTTGTCTAAACTTTTCTTCACTCCTTATGAAACTTTGGTTCCTTCTCCTGTTGAAATGACCGCTTCTATCTACCCTTTGCTGATTGCAGTATAACTTATGTACACAGGAACAAGTTTGGGGACGGGGTACAATGAAAACAAGGAAAAAAGCAAGTAACAACTATATATGAAGGCAAAAGATACATACACTGGGAAGAAATATGGAACATAATACATCAAAAGTGTAAGATAAATATGTAAATAATGTATAATCAAAGAGTAACATATATACGCAAGTGCAAAGCAAGAGACAAGATACAATGAAAGCGTAACATGTGCATACGGGAACAGTATAAGCGACACGGTACAATAAAAGTCTGACGTTCATACACAGAGACAAATAAAGAGCCTTAGATGCAGTTAAAGCGTAACGTATGTATATATATATATATAAATGAAGGAAGGAATACGATACAGTGCAAGCATAGCATGATTATTTAGGAACAAAGAAAGAGACTAGATATAAGGAAAAATGATTTATGCATGCAGAAATAAAGCAAGGAACATAATACAATGAAAATTTGACTTTGTTACGTACAAAATGAAGGGAGGAACAATATAAAATGAATACGTAACGTATGTACGCTGCGACAACGCTAAGAACATGATACAATAAAGATGTAACGTGAGTAAGCAAAAACAAATTAGAAAAAAAAGATATACAATTAGAATATTATCTGAACCAGGAACAAGAGTCCTCAAAAGTGTAACGTACTTACACAGGGACGAAAACTTTTAGGAACTGTGGATGAAATACAGATTTTTTTACCCATGAAATTCCATAGTGAAAACATGATCTAAACTATATTAACTTATATTCATATTTTAATGGAGAGGTGGTGTGCCGTTTTAGTCAAATATATTTCTTGGTGTGCCGTGATACAATAAAGCTTGAAACCAGTGGTGTAGATATTAATTTAGACAAGACTTATGCAATGTGTCCCGCCGATTTCCATCTTTTTTTTATTCATGTCTCTAGATCTCCACCAACAACAAAATTTGATTTTTTTTTGACAGTGATTTCGCAGTGCCTCTCTGTCAGCTTTCTGATTTACCAAGTCAAGGGGAAAAGTTTTGAAAAAAAAAAGGAAAGATAGACAAATGAATACATTACTCTAGTCAAAATACTCCAGTCAAAATACTCCAGTCAAAATATTATTTCGGAGTTGCAAGGGAATTGTCAGAAGGATAGACAAGATAGGAGAGAGTAGTTTGTTTTTGATGGCAGACGAGGATGGGGTGCTCTTTAGTTCTGGGAGGAAGTTTTCGACTCTCCCATGCGGTTCGTCACGGAGCTTCCTATTTTCTCGACGAAAAGGTCCGACTCCAGGCTCATCCCTGTGGAATGTCGGCACGGGAGACGCAGAGGGACTCGTCGGAACCTCTGAGTGGCCGTTGGCTCCGTTACCTACATTAAAACTTCTAACCCTAGACACCCAGGCCGCTTGAAGACGGTAAGCTGGTAATCATATTGACAGATAGAATCCATCCACATATGGTTCTCCCCATCTTCTTACTTTTCTCCCCAGCGTTACTTTTTCCGTCTCTGTCTGTTCGACCAACGATCCTCTCCTATGAGCCTCGGACGATTCCTTCTCCTTGTCGATTTTGGAGGTTTTAATTTGCATTTTATTCTCTTCCTGTTTGTTCTTTTATGGACTCTTATGATTTCTGATTTTTCAAAACCAACACTCAATTTTCATTCTTCTTCTCTCTTTTTTTCTTTCCTTCCAATTTTCTATTCCGTTCCATCCTTCCTTCTTTTCTCCTTCCATTTCTTTCAAAACCAACAATCATTTTTCTTTCTTTTTATCCTCCTTTCTGTCTTTATTCTTTCCTTTTAAATTTACATTCCGTTTTTCCTTTTCTTCTGTCTTTCTTTCCATCTCTTTCGAAACCAACTCTCATTCTTTATTCCTTTCTTTATCTCTTTCTTTCTTTCCTTTCCATTTTCTGGTCTGTTCCTCCTTTCTTTTCTTCCATTTTTCTTTCAAAACTAACTCAAATTTTTCTTTCTTTTTTTCTGTTTTTCTTCTTCTTCCCCTTTCTTTCTTTCCTTTCAATTTTCCGTTCTGTTCGTTCTTTCTATCAAAGAACCAACACTCATTTTCCTTTTTTCATTCTTTCTTTCTTTCTTTCTTTTCAACTTTATGCTCCTTTCCCCATTCCATCCTCCCTTTCTTCAATTTCTTCCTAAAACAACACTCATTTTCTTCCTTTTTTTTCCTTTCTTTCTTCCCTTTCAGTTTTCTGTTTTGTTCCTCCCTTCTTACTTTTCATCTTTCAAATTCTTTCGAAACCAACTCTCATACTTCTCCTTTCTTTCTTTCTTTTTTTACCTCTGGTCTATTCCCTGTTCTGTTCCTCCTTTCTTTCCTCCTTTTTTTTCAAAACCAATTCTCATTTTCCTTTCTTTTCTTTCTTGCTTCTTTTTCTTTCTTTCTATCCTTTCAATTTTCTTTTCAGTTCCCCACCTTTCATTTCGTTCAAAACCAACTCTCATTTCTTTTTTCCTTTCTTTCTTTGTTTTTAATTTTTTGCTGTTTGCTTTTTTCCTTCCATTTCTCTCAAAATCAACATTCGTTTCTCTTTTTTTGTTCCTTCCTTTCTCTCATTTTGATTTTCAGTTCTGTTCCCCCTTCCGTCTTTCTTTCGTTCAATTTCTTTTAAAAACAACATTGAATTTTCTTTCTTTCCTATTTTCTTTCTTTTTTTCTTTTTTCTTTTTTTTTCATTTCTCTGTTCAGTTTCTCCCTTTGTTCTTTCCTTCTTCCCAATTCTTTCAATACCAACACTGATTTTTCTTTCTTATTCTATTTCTTTCTTTTCCCCTTTTTAATTTTCTGTTTTAGCTCCCCGTTCTGTCTTTCTTTCCTTCCATTTCTTTCAAAATCAACACTCATTTTTCTCTCTTCCTTGCCTTCTTTCTATCTAATTTACCGTCCCATTTTTCCTTTCCTTTTTCCTTCTTTCTGTTTCTCTCATCACTTTTTCTCTCCCTTCTTCTTTTGATTTTCTGCCCTTCCTTTCTTTATTTCCATTTCGTCCAAAACCCACTCTCATTTTCTTTCTTTTCTGTATTCTTTTTTTCTAATTCCCGGTTCTCTTCTTTCTTTCCCCTCTTTTTCTCTTTTCTTTCATTCGTACTCCCCCCCATCCTCTGTGACTCTGTGTTCCTCCCCATAATCAGCAACTCCTTTGTTCTCTTTCTTTTACCCTTGTTTTTCACTTTCATCATCCCACCGCTTCTTCTTCTTTCCTCTGACCTATCCTTTCCTTCTTTTTCTTCTCTCATTCTTCCAAATTTCCTTCGTATATTTGTTTCTTTCTTTTTATTTCCTTTTTTTATATTTTTCTTTCACTTATGTCCCTTCATCCTATCTTTGCTTCTTACTTTAATTTCTTTCTTAAATACGTACTTCCTAGAAAACTTCTTTTTCAGACACTGTATTTGAAAATCCTTAATGTTTATTTCTTTCTTTTTTCTTCTCTCTTCCTCATTTACTTTCTATCTTGATTATGCCTCTCTTTGGAACACTTGTTTTTCTTTTTATTTGTAATCTATCTATCTATCTATCTATCTATCTATCTATCTATCTATCTATCAATATATATATATATATATATATATATATATATATATATATATATATATATATATATATATATGTCCTTCATGTATCTATCTATCTATCTATCTATCTATCTATCTATCTAAATATCAACCGGGCTATCTATCTATCTATCTATCTATCTATCTATCTATCTATCTATCTATCTATCTATCTATCTATCTATCAATTATTCTTTCTGAAAATCTCCTTTCCTTAAACGTTTTTTCAGTTCGAAAAACTCTTTCTTTTTCAATTTATAGACTTTTTTGTTTATTTTTTTTATTGTTTATTTATCTAATTTCTTTAAAGCTTCTCTTCTCAGAACTCTCCTCTTTTTGTTACATCTTTCTTCCTTCATTTTAAAACTTTCTCTCTTCAGTTTATTCTATTTCTTTTCTTTTCTTTTCTTAATTTTCATCGTTTCCTTCATTCATTTGCTTTGTTTTCCTTCTCATTCATCTTTCTTTTCCTTCCTCTTCGTTGCTTTTATTCCTCTATCTCTCTCTTGGATCAACAACCACCCGTCCTAAACTTTCTATTCGCCAACGCGTTCATATCTCTACCCGTTAGCCTATGTCGGCTGATTTGACAAGTGAGCAAAGCCCACCAAATGTCTTGAGATTTGGTTGAATGACTTTCGCCCCCGATGCATTTCAAACGACCCCCCAACCCCTTGCCACCACACACACCGAACCAACATTTCACCTCCCGTCTTCCCCAGTCTCTCCATCTTCCTCTCTGCCCCATTGTTACAGCCAAACCGCGTGGAATACAACGGTTCTGGTACGATCACCGGAGTTAAGCAACGTTGAGCCTGGTCAGAGTACCTAGATTGGTGACCATCTGGGAATATCGTGGGTCGTAAGCAGCTGGGGCTTGTGTAGAGTGCCTCCGGTGGCGATCCTGTTAATTCTTTTGACGACAAAGACCGATCTCCGTACTTAACCAAATAAAGCAAGCCGAAGCCCAACCGTCTGCTGGCCTGGCTGCGAGCGAAAAGAAATGAATGAATGAGTCTGTATCTTCTTTTCCTCTACACCCAGCTTTTCTTTATTATCTCCGCTCTGTCTCTTTTTCCCCCTGCGTTAAATCTTTCTTCCAGCAGCATCACTCTCTCTTTTTGAAAGCAATCTACACCAAATTTTAAGAAGTTCACTACTTACAGATTATCTATCAGATCACGTTGAACCAAATATAAATGAAATACGCATTTTCCTACCGTGTTTTGAAACGACTATGTGATTGGGAGGAGGTTGTCACAGCAACTGAGCTAGACGGATAAGTCTTATATACTTACGAATTCATTTATCATATATACAATACGAAAGTTGCTGTGATCCTCTCAAGTCGGAATAAAAGTAGGAGTGAAATTCGTCCCTGCAGCAACAAGGCTTGTTTTGTATGTTTTCTAACTTCTTTCTGTATGTATTTTTAACCTCCTCCCTTTTCATACCTAACTAGGGGCGTTTTAACTTTATGCTTTCGAATCGATCAAAATCGATTTTCTTCGGCTGTTCCAAGTCAGATTTACTTGAAATTCGGTAGAAAGGTGTCCCATGATAACATAGTATCCCACTCAGTGTCAAGTGATCTGGCAATAATGGCATTTAAATAATGCTCAAAATCAATGATCTCAACTGTTTAAAGTCAGATTTACTTGGAACTTGATAGAAAGATTTCCTTTGATAAGATGAATCCAAATTATCTTCTACTCAGTGTCTGGTGATCTGGAAGTAATGGCCTCTAAACTTCATAGTGGATGTCTTCTTGAACTTTTGGTTCTTGTTTCTATATATTCAACTATGAGATTGTAAATAAGTAGGAACTGGGTGTCAGTAGTGTTAGTATTCGGAGGGTAGTGAGTCAGCTATCCACAAATAATTGGAGAAAAAAAAAACAGAAAAGAAATAGATTTGATAATGAAAAAATTGAAAGGAAATCGGATATTTTCTGTTTTATCTCCACCAAAAACTGACGTCTACGATTTTGAAGTACGGAGGCCTAAATGAGATGAAATTACATTTTCTTTTTACAACTAGTTTACTCAATCCATCAAAATGATCAAAGCTATCTAACCATGTAATGAGCTTATATACAAACTTTCTGTCTGTCTGTTTGTCGGGGCTCAAATAGGATGTTCTCATTTGATGATTTATCTCCCTATTATGACACAACAATGAAAAATACGTCATAGAAACTCTTGAGACTTCATATCTGATCACATTGAAACAGCTTGGGTTGAAATGAAAATTAAAAAAAAACAACTTAAAATTAGGATACTTGAATTATTAGAAATACATTACTTAATAAAATAGGTTTAAAATCCTTAGCGCCGATCTATACGTACATGAAAATTTCTGTAATTTTGGACGGGTATCTTCTAGCATTTCAGTGATTTTGCAATTGCTATCTACTCAAAAAAAAAAATAAATAAAAAAATCAGAAACATTATGTCCCTTGTGTTTATGTTCAACCAACCTGGATTTTCTACGCAGTTGCCGAAATGAATAATAAAAAAAGAAAAGAATGTGTAATAATAATCTATAATTAGGCATCTAATAGCTAGCCCCTTAACAATTGTCACTTATAGAAAATATAGACATGGCGTATTATATAAGTACATTCTTTCTTCCTCTCTGCCAAAGCTGACCCTATGTTAACAATTCACACACTCACCAATGAATCAGCCGCTCTCAATCCGTGAAGAAGAAAGCTCATAGCCACCCTTAGCTGTAATCATTTATCAAATGCATTCTTGTGCGTTCTGTTACAATGAGATAGAATTATTGTGGTTGATTTATTTCAACGTTTATCTAAAAAAAACCCCAAAAAACTCATCTAATCATATCATCCACACATAAAAATATTCAGCAATGTTTTTGTCCTGCGTTACGATAAGGGACATAACTGACGTAGTAAAATAGAATTTTATGTTCTGATGACGAAGAAAGAATGCTGAATTTAAAGAATGATAGAAATATAGCAATTAATAACAGCAACAACAGCAGCAAAAGAAATCCGTTTATTCTAAACATAACAATAATATCCAAGCTCATTGTAAAGCAAATCTCTATTATGCACGCTTATGAAAAGCCATGTGTATCCATATTTCATATATGCCGTCATTTTCGACGGAATGGGTGAACTAGTTACTAATAATCCTTATCTCCCAAATCCTTCAAACTATGCCATATTATACTAACGTCCGTTCGTGTGATTAGATTCCCGATGAAGTACAAACGTTAAAATAGTATGTTTCTTAAACAACTACTTCTCGATCCTGTATGTAGATTAACATGTCATTTGTCAGATTAAAGTGTCATTTGTGATCATATTAGTGAATATAGAATTCCAGGGATCGTTTATTCTATTAGTATACGCCAAATATTTGTTGACAATTCGTGAGGTATTATTATTATTTCTATTATTATGGACACATAGCGTAGGGGTTAATCTAATGGTTCAAGGTTCAATCCCAGGGTGAGACGGTAATAATTCGAAAATACTACTACTGCTAAGAGGGGAGTGCAATCAATATACCCCCGTCGGTTAGATAAAGGGTTCGGTCTGTTACTTCCCCCATACCTACCAGGTGATACCTGATGAAGGCCGTAGAGTAAAACGGTCGAAACGTTGTATGAAAAACAACCAAGATGAGGATAGTCCTAATAATAATTGAAATAATTATATAACATTAATTGTAAAGAAAAGGCTCCAGATTCTTTAAGCCCGTATAAATTATTGATAAGAAGTTTTTCACTTTTGGCACTGGGCATTCTCAGATCTCATTGACTCTGCCTCACCTTCATCTCGGTCATGCAGTGCATCTGGTAGGTCGGCAAGGCCACGTCCCGCGTCTGTGAATGGTTGGTCGATATGTGTTCTAGATGGGAGACCAACACTTGAATGTAAATGGAGTGGTGCCCAAAGAAATATGCTGATAGGCTCTTCAGTAATACCCAGAAAAATGCAGGAACCTTTCCCTGGTGACTTCTGATGTTGCAAGAAGCTTTCAATACAGCCGTTGTTTGATTGGGTGTTGCTTCCAGGAGTTGTCAAAAACTGATTGCAGAACACGGGTGTAAGCTCCGTTGAGCTTTGATTTGAGATGCCTAGTAAGAATCCAGGCTATTAATCTGCATTACAATACTATTTCTACAGATCACCGGACTGTGATGATTCCCAGACAATATTGAGACCACCTAGGGCAGCCCATGCTTTTGCCAAACGTATATTTATATCCTCTTCTGTGGAGGCGATGGTACTACCAAAATTGATGAATGTGTCCACTGATTATATACGCCAGTCTTTGGAAAAAAAGTGAGAAAGGGGAGACAAATATCAATAGATTTTTGTCCCCTGATCTTGACAATAGCCAGAGGTACGGTCGAAAGTGCCAGATACTAAACATTTACAAAACACTTCTTCAATATTTACTCTCTCTGAATCCGGACATGTGAGAAAAAGTTAATTGAAACTTAAGAAAAAAACCTTGTTTGTGGTGTTAATTACACTTGTATAAATGAAAGACTGCGGTCTAAACACGTATACACACGCACACCCTCATATACAGTATCAGCCATGAATAAGTACATTCCATACTACGTTTTATTATAGAAAATTAATTCTCTTCTTAATCAAACTATCTACTATGGCGGAATATAGTAAAACATTACACAAAGAAGCAGTAATTGAAGATAAAGGGGGTCTTACCAAATATTGATTTCAGACAGACATTTTTCGTAAAGGTGTACTCACTTTTGGGTGGCAACGTACTCTTTTTTTAAAACTGAGTTTTAATGCTATAAAGCTTGGTCATGAATAATACTTTTTAATCAGTTTTTATTGTGTAATGTTTCACAAGAATGGATAAAATCTTCCTATGCCATGTTTGGTTGAGAAAACAATCAGCTTTATATGAAACAGTGTGTTGTATGTTTTCATTTATGGGCGATACTATATATATATATATATATATATATATATATATATATATATATATATATATATATATATATATAAATTACGCTTAATTCAGTCTGGCAATTGTTGAACACTCAGCAAGTATTGAGCAACACAGCAGTAATGATCTTGGATACTAGACAGAGTTTCGCACACACGTACAGACACTCTCTCACACACACACACACACACACATATATATATGTATATATATATATATATATATATATATATATATATATAACAGTCATTCTTTTCCCCAGTGATTAGAGCTAAATTACAAATACTCCAGAATTACCAATTTCTCCTTGCAGCAAATCTATCTTTGCCTTTTCATTGGCTAGAGAAAATTACCCATAATTCACCAGTGAAATCCTCGAATGGGAACTAATCAAGCCACAGCCTTTTCTTTCTCCTGCCTCAGGAGAGTTCTACAAGTGTCGTTTATGAATCCAAGACGCGGGAATCAGCCAAGGGACAATTTGTGTTAAACACAGTTTACATTGGAGGCTGTGTAAATAGTCTCTTGCCGCCCCCAAACAACCGGAAGCAATGATGCTAGCGTCCGAACATGCGCGTTCTGTTGACAATCGTTCGCCGGAGTTGATCGTTTCAAAACACTCGAGGAATATGCTTGCAGCTGTGAGGGTTGTTTTGAATGGCTGGCTCCAGTCTGTTGCTTCAGTTTATTCCCATCGGTAAGTAAAAACCAACATATGTTTGGAAGTTGAAAAAATATTATTCGTAGTGACAGGATTTTGTCACAACGACTACTTGGCCCTGGGCCAGTTTTATTTGTCGCTGTTGCATCAGTGTGAAGAAATAAACGTGTGATCAGTGACAATATTGATTACAAAAAGCGCGTGAACATAGATGGGTGTACGTTCGAGGGCATATGTATATACAACGTATATTTTCGTATATAAGTCGACCTTGTGTATAGGCTGAGCCTTACTTTATGTCCAGAGCTCGTGTGAATGTCGACTCAGTTTTTTCCCCCAGGTGAAGTGAACATCAAATGAAAATTACTAGCCAAAAGATACTTTTCACAAATGAAATTCATTATAAGAGAACCAGAGAAAATCTCAATGAAATTACCATTTATACTCTTCAAATCAAGGGATCTATCTAGAGCACAGAGCAATTTGACATTAACTAATTTTCCTGCTTTGAGATTTCAGCCTTGTGCCGAACCCGGCAAAATTTATTAATTCTCCCTCTTGGTCTGTTTCTCTATTTCTGTGTTTCTTAGTCTCCGTCTACCTATATATATATATATATATATATATATATATATATATATATATATATATATATATATGAGAAGTGTGGTTCATATATTTTCAGACCCCACCCCTAAAAATCATCCTCTATCCTATAAACTGCGGGTCGGTTACATTAAAGCAATAAACACCGGAGGCAAAATTCATCCTGAGAGGTTTGGAGCGAAATATTCATTTTTCTATCAAATCATGAATACCTCAACCCATCCGCCAAGTTGGCTACATATACTCCTCTTTTACAGTGTCCATGATTATTTTCCTATCTATGTGTATGTGTGTATGTCCAGGGATCTCCTGGTTATGTTTTACGGGGCTACAACCTTGCGACTAATTTGAGTGAATAACCAGGCCCATATTCATGTAAAGGTCAACCCATTTTGTTCGTCCATAAAAGATTTCCTTATTGGAAACATCACAAGAAGGAAAAGTTAGATTTTTTCTTTTTCATATTCTTTTCAATAATTATTCGTTTACAAAAAGAGGAATATTGAATAAAGGGAAGAATAAAGAGCCTTAATTCAAGTAATAGGATGATTATGAAGCGTTTATGAAACACGAGTCGAAAAGGCACTTGACACTTGATGTAGTAATTATGCATAATTGAATCAACGTAGCCCGACAAATGGCTACACAATAGGCTAAGTGGGCCACAGATATTTCTCTAAGTGAGATCGCGTGTCTATATATGTCTCCAGAGGCTCCTGGTCACATTTTTCTGGGCCACAACCTTGGAAATGTGCATGGGTACACCACTCGCCACAATCTAAAACGATTTTTCAGAAAAACTTTTTCTAGAATCTCAGTGATCACTTATGACCTTTTTTTTTTGATAATTTCAGATAATATATATATTTTTTGAGGTAATTTTAAATAATTTTTTTGATGGTTTTAGTTGGAGATCTATTTTCTTGGATAAATTTTGATATCTCTTTGGATAATTTGTTGTAGTACACGAGCAGGCAACGGTGATTCATTTATCTGAAATGCTGATTCATATCATAATTCAATTGAAAAAATCATGTCAATACTAATATATTATTCAGAAGCATAATCAATTTGGGGAATGTTTGGATAAACTGTCTTGAAATAATGCAAGATGTATAACACAGTATTGAAAGATTTGTAAACAACTAATTTGCAATGGAAATGAATAGTGCATACATTCAACGAGATATAAAAACAAATGTTCTGGAAAAAGATCTGAGGGGCTCACTGCCTCAATGATAGAAGTGCGATAAGACCAGTGTTTGTGACTAGCTTTAGATAAACGAGGAACAGACGTCAGAATAAGCAGAATATTCGAACCTTCAATGGCGGGCAAAATCTGTGTTGTTTTTTTTTCTTGGTTTAATTCAGTCTGCAAGAGTTTATGATATAACCTGAACGTTTGCAATTCTGTAGAATTATATCTCAACATTCTATAACTTTTATAAGTTTCATTGTTTGCGATGTCGTGATATTCGTACAAACATAATCCACATAGAGGGAAATATAGAATAAGTCAACATCACTACAGACTTCTTCGTTGGTTTCTTCTTTCCTTTTTCTTCATTATGATATCTACACATCCCTCTCGTTCGGATAATGCATTAAAAAAAAAGGGCCCTTAAAGTAAAGAAATACTTTTCTACGCATTTGCAAATAAATAAATGGGAGCGCTCTTCCTCAAAATTTATTTGTTGTCTCTTTAAAATTTCTTTTCAATTTTCAAAGCGTGAGAGACGGACATATACGTCTCTTTGCTATTCCATGTCTTCTTCGTTTACTTGTAGTGACTGGGTAATATTTAGAAAGTCTGAAAAAAAACACAATATTTTCGTCTTGCTCTAAGCATAATTGGATTTCAGCAAAACAAAATTCTTGATGCGTGGATCCTAGATAAATCAGTGATCCCATAACCTCACGATGCATATATACATACATATATATATATATATATATATATATATATATATATATATGACAATTCTTTTCGACGTAAACTTCTTTTTTGTCGATTCATTTAATTCAACGGTAAATGTTAATAACTTACAGATCGAACATTGTATAACGAATGTTTCTGATCGAAATTTAGCTATTAACATTTCAGTTGCATATTTGTATTTCCACACACACACACACACACACTCACACACCCACACACACATATATATATATATATATGTACAAATTACTATGCACATATGTATGGTGCAAATGACACGAACCGTGTTGTTATACTTATCGATCCCTCATCGGTAAATACATTTTTTGGTAACCCACGTAAGTAAGCCCAGTTTCAAAAAAGTCAAATGATGTGTAATATAAAATAACATCCATATACAATACATAATGATCGTACTCAAAATAAAATAACAAACTATATGCATGACATAAATCATATATTAAAACATAATTGAAAGGAGCTGGTAGTGGTGATTAATCCACGCTGCTGATCAATAATATAACTGTTTTGTTTTTAGAATTCCTGAAACGGTTACATGATAAACAACTGATGATCTCAACAAAAGAACATTTGCAAATTGTTTCATGATAACAGAGTATACGTAAAACTAGGTAAAAAACACTGAAGGAAATTACATGATTTGCACGCAGATTTTCGGAAATAAATGATTTTGAAAAAGTATTACAACAGTGGATTTTCTTATTGAATTTTATTTTCAATACATTCATAGCTGTATTTATTTTAATATATAAGGAGCATTGTGGTCAAATATAATCAAAAATGGAAAGAATCCGTTTCTTTTTAATTTTACAAATACTTAAATCATTATGAATTATATATGTGTGTGTATGTGTGTGTGTGTGTGTGTGTGTGTGTGTGAAAAGTTTGGTTCCAAAACGTGACAAGCACCATTTGAAAATCGAACTTTAATTTTGAAAATTTTATTGAATCTCCTTTTTTTGATATGCAGTCGATAAGGTTTCAATCACTTGGATAATTCAAATCGATTTTCAATTTTATTAAACGCATTTATATTGCGTTCTAGAACCACACTCTTCATATATATATATATATATATATATATATATAGAGAGAGAGAGAGAGAGAGAGAGAGTAGAGAGAGAGAAAAGTGTGTGACATCCACTGGTCTAAAGCCCCAACTTACACTAATCGGAAAACCCCTTTTCCTCTAATATAGAGTTTTAGAATCTCTCCTGTCTGTACAATATCTCGACCCAAATTACCCAAAGCCTTCCTACAATTTTCAACGTATCTCTCAAACCAACTTTTGATTTCAAAGCTCTGGCAAAATCAAGTGACCACGGGCAAAATCTACTTGAGCTATTGCACTTTTTATTAAAATAAGTGATATTTATCAAGTGTCAAGTCTTTTTCCTTCTCCATATTATCAACTTATCAATATATATATATATATATATATATATATATATATATATATATATATATATATATATATATATATATATATATATATATATATTATTTATATATATATATATATATATATATATATATATATATATATATATATATATATACATATATATATGTATATATATTCTGCTACAGATCTGCATATCCACCAAAGATACGTTTGCCATACACAATCACTTTGCACATAAATAACAAACCAGTTCTCGTTCTTAATATATACGACAACATGATGCAACGCTGCAAACTTTCAAATTTCAGCCACTCCCGTGACACCCCCCCCCACCTCTTCTCATGCATACTCCGACTGCTTCTGACCTGAACGAAATCGGAATGTTTCGATTGTAAATGAACCAACGAGGGGTTTATTTTATTCATAAGGACCCCACCTGCATTTTATTCACGCACTGGCCACTGGCTATCGACTCCTCCCCAGAGGGCCACGTGGTCAATCGCTTGACCGTCACGCACTCGGATTCTGGCCAAGGACAAACGAGAGGGATGAATGAGAGGCGCTCCAAGCGGCTCTGGTATGGACCATTGCGAAACACTCCTAATTCCAAAATGCTGGACGAGATTTACGATCATGAATATTTACAGACTCGAGCAGAAATGAGACACAAGCGGTGCTGGATTTGGAAAAGGGTTGGTTCAGTGGCTGGGGTGGTTAGAGCAAGTGTCATTCCGTTACCTCTGTTGTCATCTTCTTGGTTGGTCGTATCTGCGAAGATTTAGTGTAAATTTTGTATTGTGCAGTCAAAAGCAAGTTTTACCATCTGGATCCCAAACTGATGATTTGGTATTTAAAGAAGTTGGATAAAATATAAAAGTTTATAACAATCCGTTGGACACGGGTGATATGAAAGATACTTGAACAATAAATGAAAAATTACTGTTTTGGTCCTTTTTTCATGTAAGCTGAGTCTGATGATGTATTTGGAGTTATCTGATTATTTTGGTACCGAAGCTTCCTAATTTGGTCCCAATACCATAAAGATTTTGTCTGATGATGGATTTTAAGTTGATTGATTATTTTTGTACTTGCGTTACTCAATTTGGTTCCAATACCAGACAACTTTGTTTTGGTGATGGATTTTGAGTTATTTGATCTTTTTGGTACTGATGCTACTTGATTTTGTTCCAATATCATACAACTTTGGACTGATGATGGATTCTGAGTTATTTGATTTGATATTGATCTTCTGTAGCAAAAACATCTTGCAAACCATTACCGAGAGGCGACTTTATAGTTCACATTGTTCGAACATTATACAAAGAAAGTTTTTGATGAAAATTCAGCTACAAACTGTGCAAGGATATGGTTTCATAGATTCATAGATTCATATATATATATATATATATATATATATATATATATATATATATATATAGAGAGAGAGAGAGAGAGAGAGAGAGAGAGAGAGAGAGAGATGTAATGACAAATTTTGATTTTGGTAATTTATTTTGATATCAATAAAGCGTTTTGCTACATCGTAGCTTCTTCAGATTTCACTATGAAAATACAGTTTAGGGTGGTCGTAGGTGTTATGGAGATGGTGATTGACATAGATAGAGGTAGTCTTGTGGTCAGGGAACAGTTTAAGTTTTTTTTCTGTACCTCAATCTGCCTTTTTTTTAAAAAAGAATTCTCATTATCTATTGATATTTTATTTTGTTTCAGTAACAATTTTACAAGTTCCAGGTCGTTGTTTGATTATATTACATTTAGAGATTAATGCCGCTTCTATGCATTGTCGTTCCGCTTTATTTTGTGTCTTTTTAATGGTTATTGAATTATTGTCTTCTTCGTTGAGATTTGCAACGTACGCAATAAGATGGCGTTTATTTTTAGGTATTTCTAATATTAATATATTCTTTCATTTGAAGTTCTACATGTTTCACCAATATATTTATTTTGTACTTTTGCATGTAATTTGGTATACACCTACCAGAAATAGATTAATAGTTTGTTTCTCAGGGTTAATTGATGTTTTTTTTAAAAATAGTTTTGGATATGCTGTTTACAATTTGGATTGCAAGATTTTCATAAATTTTATTCATGAGTTCCTCAATTGTTGAATTTGTTTGAAATAATATTTGTTATTTGCTTCGTTGCTTTCATTCATATTATTAGTCTTGCATATTTCATAAGATTTCGTTTTAGCGTTAAGTATGAACGATACAGTGTAGTGGAGGATTTAAAAGGTGTTTACAATATATTCTGCTTCGTCATTTAGATACTTTAGGTTACATATTCTGAGGGCTCTGAAAAAGAAACTCATTACAACACCTGATTTCATCTTGTTGCTGTGCTGTAACTAGAAGTCATTTTGGTATAGATTTAAAGTATATTCTAAGTTGTGAATTATTTTTTCTTCAATGTAATGAACTCTCAAGGTAGGTTAGAGTGTTGTTTGTTTCTTCTCAGTATGTGTCCTCCATGAATGGTTCTATATTGTTGCATTCAACTGATATATTTTTTATTTGTGTTAATATGTTATTAGGACGTCGTCTATGTATCTGAAATATTTTGTGTTTTGGGGTAAGATCTTTTATACTGAACATACTTGTAAGAATTCTAAAAAAAGAAAGATTCTCATGTTCCACTCAGTTATACGAATTTTTATTTATAGCATTTGTTATAAAACGTGAGTTAAAAACAATGGGTCGTAAAAAGATTGCATATTTCTATAAATTTATCATTGAGAAGCGAAATACCCAATTGCTAAGGAAGAATATAATAAAATCAGCTTCAAACTCTTCCACTACCCAATATCATCAGCTTTCAACCCCAAACGAAAAGTAATGAATTGTGCAAAACCAAAAATAAGGATAAAAACTATGAAGCAACTAAGCACGTATTACTTCCAATAAATTCAACAACTGACGAACCAGGGATGACATAAAAAATCTTGCAATCAATATTGTAAACAGCAAATCCCAAACTATAAAAACATAATTAACGAAAAAAACCCAAATAATTAATCTACTTATGTAGTAGGTATACACCAAATAACATGCATAAATTACCAAAAGAAATATATGAGTGAAACATCTATAACTCAAAATAAAAGAGTTTACAAACGTAAGAGAGGTCTAAAAATAAATGACAACCTAAATGGGCTCGTGGTCAACCATGAAAAAAGAAACAATACTATTTCTACTTAAAAGATGCAATGATTAACTGGAAAGAATCAAATAAAGCTAAACGACAATGCTTTGGGGCGGTCTTAATCTACGAATACAATACAATACAATCAAACAACGGCTTAGAGGAATTTAAGTATTCCTGATACAAGCAAAATTGATATTGAAACAAAATGAAATATCAATAGATAACTACGAGAAGAATAGAAAAGATATAAAATAAAAACATTCAAAAATTTAGAATTATCTCCATAACAACAAAACGCCAGCTTAAACTGTCATCCACAATCTCCATTACATTGGCAACAAATTTATGTCAAACTACATCTCTGCTCTGAAATCGACGTGAAGGAGCTAGAATACAGCGAAACGCGTGATTAATATTAAAATTATTTACTATTTTCAAAACATTTCTAAATTTTCATTACGATTATATCTCGTCGAATATCTATTCTTTCACAGGCATAAACCAGTTCTAATTTTTGATATCCATTTTTGCTTTTAAGACAAAACATCTGATGCTATTTTGTTGTATTTTTTCTACGGAAACTTCACCTTTTAACCACTGCTAAGTACAAACATACCCCTGGAGATAGGAAACCCCTTCCGAAACATGTATTGTATACTAGTCATTTAAGAAATAAGTTCTCAATATACTTTTACTCCTTAGTTTGTCTCATTCATTCCAATATATATATATATGGATAGATAGATATATATTATTGTTTCATCCACAGGCAGCTGTTTCGTTGTATTACAACTATTCAGTGTGACTATAGACTATCCATTATCCTATCCAGTACCACGAGGTAGGCCCAGAGGCCGGTGCCCTACCGCTGCGCTACGAAATTGGACGGTCACTAAGGTTGGGTTTAAGCGACATATTTATTTCTTAGCATATATTCCCCATCCACCAGAGTGCTCAAATCCTATGGGAGAGCATTGCATAAGCTTATAATGAATGGGTTACCTAACTCAAAGAGTGTTCAACCCTGAATAGGGGAGCGTTTTGTTAGTACATTTTCATTCAGCGTACTAAAACTGTTCTTTGATTCCAGGCGATGCACACAGATATTCTGATCCAAGACGACAGTGCCGATCCATCCAAAAATAGTACCTTAATTTTTGACTGATACTATATATATATATATATATATATATATATATATATATATATATATATATATATATATATATATATATATCCATGTTCTTGTCTTATACATACACCTGTTGCTAATGACGTTTTCTTTGTTGCATATTTTCGTTTCAAGTACCATCGTTCACTTGCGGGAAAATGCATAATTTCACTGTATCTGCGAGCGAAAGAGTGTCTTCTTGTGTGTATAGTTCTTTGCTTGCAGAGGAGGTGTCACCATCTTCCCCCACTTCTACTTCTAGCCTTGCTCTGCACATTCATGTAGCGTAGAAGCAAAAAGAAAATACCTTCCTCCCTGGGGCTAGGGTGAAGGTCGTCCCCCTAAAAACCATTGTTCTTAGCCATGTCTATTTTAGTACAACTAATCTTCTGTTTTGCAATACTCGTTTTTTTTTCTCTGCCAGAAACCGTGTTCGCTAACACTGTCATCCAAACTGTTAAAGTTGGTTTCTTCAGTTTTCATGTTGGTCTGGCTAGCTGGCTGGCTTTATTACTCGTACAGATCGCTACAATGAAGTTAGAGAGCTGAAATTTGCATTTACTCCTAATTATGCCCTGGAAAACCTTTCATTTTGAAAAGAAAACAACAACAACAAAAACAAAACGAAAAGAACAAATAGGTTTTTAGTGGGATTCAATTAACAATCTAAATTTCTGCTAAATCGATCTGCAGTTTTGGCACATCTACGCTCATGCTTGTCTTTTTGAAAATTCGGACTTCTCAGTGATTCGAAAAAAAAAACGAGGAGGCGACTTATTCATCGTGCACCCTTTTTAAAAAAAAATGTTCTAATTGATCACTCCCAACATGCTGTTAAAAGATGTTGGTCACATGACAGTTTCTATTTAGTGACTAACCAAACCTATCTTTCTGCTTCTCGATTGCTAAACATTTATTGCACTTAGCTATTCTCATCTGAACTTTTAGTTATTTAGGATGATATGGAAACATGTCATGGACGAAGCTGTACAGAATCTTCTGCAACAAGAGAGTGCTTTCATTCTTAAACGTAATTTTCATCTGACTCTATTCAGTGTTGTTGATTCATTTGCATCAACAATATTGGGGAATTATTTTCCACTCAGAGAATCGGAAAGTGATCTAATGTGTAAATCAAAACTCCTACTGAAAGAATTGAACATCTGTAGCCATCAAAGATGGCAAAGGGTCCAATTCTTTTTATATGTCTATGTGTTTGTTTGTCAGTTTGTTCCAGTGCTCATGGCCACACCGTTTTGTCTACTAACTTGAAGATAGGCATCAGTACTCCACTAGATCCCTCCTAAATCTGTTTTTTTCTCATGTTTTGAGAATAAAAGTTTTTGACCTTTTTGGAGCTTTACTCAGATTGATTTGATAATACCATCGTGATTCGTAATGTTTTTTTTTAAATTCTACTTCGGATGTTTTCCTGTGGAAATTACCAGTGATGTCATGAATAGAATTAATTCTGACCATATCTATTTTTCAATGGAATTTTTTAACACGACTTCAAATACTGACATTACGGTTGTTCAATTATTGACTGTGATGGCAAATCGCCGTATATTTTTTTAAAATATGTCGAGGAATTTTTTTCATCCTAAAATGTTAACTAAAATGAACACTCCCACTTATAGTCGAGTCAATCTGGAAGAAAGGACAAAAAATAAACTTCATAGTTGATGGATGTCCAGACAAGCAATAATAATGGTCCAGTGCAGCTTTAAGAAACTTAGAATCAGCAACGCCATTAATGGAATAGAAGATGATATTTTGTGCCAAGAACCTATTGACCAATCGTCAGAAATAGACGGCTGACAAAAAGAATATGGCCGTCATGACGACTCAATGACAGGAGAAAAGGTTCGGTAGTTGTTTGCCGAATCTGGTGGAGAAGACTTCTATGGATCTGGGTGATCTGTTTCTACAATGATTTGTCATTTTTCTTTGTAACTTTAAAATACTCAGGATGAATAATGAATGAATATATGTTATCATTTATTTTTTTTATCAAACCACCGTAGCCTCACAAATGGCCAGCCCGACCAATCAGCTACAAATTCGTCTCTCTTTGCTCCTGTGTGTGTGTCTCCGTGCACTCATAGTTACGCCATTGAAAAGTTGCGTGAATACAACACGAGGTATCATTTAAAATCATCTTTTTTTTCTTCAAAAAGGCTCTTTTTGGGTCTCTATACTCATTTTGGACAAACAATGCCTGAATTTTGTGCTGGTATTTTTTTTATATAGATAATTCGAGATAGAAGATCTATGTCGGATATTTTTTGATGATAACTTCTGGTACATGTACTACCTACAGTGATTCATTCATGTGAGATATCGATATCGATTTCAAAGATGATCACTGAAGCAATTTAGAGCCAACTTATTAGTTTGATTTTTGTTGTTTCTTCAAAGCAAAAGCAAATCATCAAATACCTTTATTTTCGAGTCGTCCTATTCACCTGACTTTTGTACTCTAATTTGACCTCATTTCATACATAAGATCGACTTATATAAAAAACGTACGGTTTTATCAATGTCTATACATAAAGCTAATTCTCAAGACAGAACAGAGATTGGGATTTTAATCAGAATAAGTACATCAAGAATTAATCGGATCAAAATTAAAATCAGTTTTATAATGCAACACACAATTTCCTAATTGAAAGCCAATGGAATTACTTTCTTAACTTCTCAGAAATATGCAAGAGAAAGATATAGAGATAATACTTTTATGGTAAAATTAATACGCTATGAATGTATATGAATAGATGATTTTCTCCAAAGATTCATGGAATTTTTCTACATCAACCTCGCACGCATACACACACTCTCACATAGAGTATATATAATAATATATACATAAGCTTATATATATATATATATATATATATATATATATATGTGTGTGTGTGTGTGTGTGTGTGTATGTACATAAGCTTATACATATATATATATATATGTGTGTGTGTGTGTGTGTGTGTGTGTGTGTGTGTGCGTGTGTGTGTGTATTAAGCTGATGCAAAAGTTTCCATGATTTAAAAAAGTCATCTATTCGTATTAAGTCATAATATATATATATATATATATATATATATATATATATATATATATATATATATATATATGTAATGCGTATATGAATAATCTGGGAACAAGCCTAACCTGGAGGCACAGTGCTAGAGAATACTGACCTTGCTGCACACCATAACAAGGCCATGATGTCAGGACAATACAGAAAAGCGCCATGTAAAAGGCTATGTCCATTGTTCTAAACCCAGGCCAGCGGCCATGTTTGAATGGTAACATTATTCATGTCTGCCGCAGAGGCTGCCCGATAAAGCCAAGCGGGAAATCGCCGAGTATCCCCCCCCCATAATACGACGCCATTGTTCCGATGGATTATCACTAGGTTGCTTGTCACTCAGATCACTGTCCTACTTTCGATTTTTGGTAGATTATCTATCTATCCCAGTCTACTAAAATTCTATCTATCTATCTATCTATCTATCTATCTATCTATCTATCTATCTATCTATCTGAATCTGTTCATTATGTACGTATACACGAATCTAACTATCCATTTCAGTTTGTTCATATTTATCTTACTTTTCATATCTATGTTCATCTATCTATCTATCTATCTATCTATCTATCTATCTATCTATCTATCTATCTATCTCAGTCTATTCACATCCAACTATCTCAGTCTATTCATATCTATCTATCAACCTCAGTCTATTAAACCTCTATCTATCCATTTATCTATCTCAGTCTAGTCATATCTACCTATCTATCTATCTCAGTTGAAATTCCATCTCATTCCATTAAAATTCTATCTATTCATCTATTCATATGTCTATATATATATATATATATATATATATATATATATATATATATCTCAGCTTATTCATTATGTATGTATGTATCTATTTATTCATATCTATCTGTCCATATCTCTGTCTATCTCTCTATATTTCTTGAGTTGTTCATATCTAATTAACAATCACAGGCTGTTCATATATATCTGTCTATCTGAACTGTTCATGTCTATCAACGGATTTCCAATAGCTTGATGCAAAAGTTAACGGCACCATACTTCGCACAATTTGGAGGATATCTTTGAATTCTCTCAAAAGTACATTGAAGTTTAATGTGTGTGCGTGTATAAACCTCTAGAATTTTTCCGGAAAAGTAATAACAATAAATGTACAATGGATAGACCTTCACCCTTTGTTTTCGACAATGTTATAAAAAAACAATCCCCCTTAAGGATCATAACCTTTACTGGTCGAATGATTTGTTTCTCATAATCAATTTTAATGAAACGTGGATTACATTATTTACTCCAGGCGCTGAAAATGTTGAAACCATTAACAGAGTGATCTCAATAATGGTGACGTAGGTTTTTCTTACTGACTGGGTAAAAAATCTTGGATTCTACCTGGATGAATCTCTCAACTTGCAGATACATTTTGATAATGTTGTATTCCACAATTTAAATTTAATCAGAGATGTCTGTAGTATTAAAAACTTATTTACCAACAATGAAACTGAGCAACTAGTTCAGTTTGTTATTACCACTAGATTCGACTAATGTCATGCACTTTTCTTTGACTTAAATAAATTGCAAATTAACAAACTACAAAAGGTTCAAGATGCTGCCGTTCGGTTAGTTTTGAAACGTAAGAAATCAATCGGGACCGACATTATCATCCTTCATTGACTTACGATAGAAGGAAGAATAGTGTTTAAAGGTTTATTTACAACATTGCAATGCGTTAATGATATGAGACCCTATGAAGGATTTTTTCTCTTATTGACAATCGAGATTTGAATTTGACTTTAGAGCTTTAGATGGACTCGGGGTCGCAGAAGTTCTAGTTACATAACATGGAATACTCATACAAACCCTACCTGGACAGAATACCCACTGGACAAAAACATCTGAGACAAATCTATTCACATATATATTTGAAGCTAAGAAGGAAAAAGAGTAAGAACAAAATAATGATTGAAGCGTTTCTGACCATAGAGGTCTTGAGTATTGAAGTTCTTGAGAAAGGAAGCCTTATATATATATATATATATATATATATATATATATATATATATATATATATATATATATATATATATATATATATATATGCCAGGAAGCTTAACAGCTTTAAGGACTAAGCATTAAAAATTTCTTTCAAGTGATTTTCTGTGTCACTCCAGTCACTTATTTCCCAATATCTGTAAATGTTAATTTGTTTTGTAATTTCTTTCAGTGTTTTTTCTCCTGTTTTGCATATATTTTGTTATCATTGTACAATGTATGAATTGTCTTTTGTTGGGATCATCGGCGATTTTAAAAACAAAACAATTTCATTAACGTGGCACCCAGCAGTGTTGATCAAATTCCACCTCCTTTTTTCATTATTTGATTTATGACGTGTCGTTTGTCAATTTATATAAGTTTTAATGTATATTTATATTATTTTATACTACGTATCTGCAATTGAAACAGTGCTTACTTGCGTATCTTCCATATATATATATATATATATATATATATATATATATATATATATATATATATATATATATACATTATCATTATAATTATTATTTGCAATCTCACACCAGTTGCCTGGTGGTAACCGCTGGAGTTTGAGTGACAGCAAGTCTCCTCAAGTGTCCAGCCCTTCTCTCCTAGTACTCAGAGGTCGCAGTAATACTGCGATTTACAGTTTCACACCGGTTGCCCTGTGGTCATCGCTGAAGGCTGAGTGACAATAAGTCTCCTCAGGTCTTCAGCCAGCATCTCTTCTCTTTCGTCTATCATGTCAGTGCTACAATTTGCGTTTCTGCTTTCATTTCCTTTCCTCTGTTGGGTCACTAATGACAGTTAACGTTGCAGTCTCCATATTTCTAGCACTTTCCTCAGCATCCGTGTAGTTCCCAGTAGTGCTGTGGTCTATACATCTGTACAGTCTCAATCCTTCCCCTAATCCCGATCTCCTCCAGTGTTTTTAGGACATTTTTTTATAATTTTTTTTATTATTTTTTTATTTATTTATTTATTTTTATTATTATTATTATTATTATTATTATTATTATTATTATTATTATTATTATTATTATTATTATTATTATTATTAATAATAATATAGTAGCTGAAAAAGAAATACACATTTGATTTCACTATTTACTCTCTGATCAGTGAAGGGAAAAGGGACAGCAGATTCTCAGTAATTCACCTCTGAAAACTATGTGAATGAAGCAGTAGGTGAAAACTGATTCGTGAAGTTTCAGAAAGAGATATTTTGAGGTAAAGAATAAACGAATGTTCTGGAATACCTTGAGGACCTAAAACCTAAAAAAATAGTGGAAACTTTGATGTTTGGTGCTGTATGAATAACAGGTGAACTCGCTGGAAAGAGAGCATAGGATCAGTCAATTTGTATGAACAATGTCTTTTTATGGCAAATGACTTTTTCTGGGCATGACAGTTGAACCGTCATTTTAGCACACGATCTGATCACACGTTGTAAATACAAGGAAAAAAACTATCGTAGAGCTGGGGTGGGAAGTTTTACCACATACAGCGTCCGTCTGAATTTTTAAAGTACACGTGTTTCTCTCCATGCAGCAACTGTTGCCTGGTCAGTGGTTCCAACCATTTCAAGATACCGAAATAGTATTCATGTCTGAATTTTGCGAATCTTTTGTCTGCATCTTGGTTCCTGTCTTGAAGACAACGTTTCGGCTGTTGTATCCTACGCCTATCCTGTCTCAAGATAAACATTGAATCAAGTGATAAACATTTATGAAACTTAATAAAATATCACAAGTCTATCAGTATAGAGGAACACTTGGCACATTCTAGATATCAAATCACCGTAGACCCACAAATGCGCTGCCCGACAAACTAGTCAAGTGGACTACATATTATTCTCTTTTTGTTCTTCAGTGCAAATGTCTCCGAGCTGGGGAACAAACCTGAAAATGTGCATGAGTACACAGAAAATGTTTCTTTTTTTTTGGTGTGGGGGGTGCTTTGTTAGGTCTCTATGGTCATTTTAAACCAACAACGTCCAACTCTTAAGCCAGTATGTTTTGTTTTGTTTTGTTCAGATAATTTTAGATAATTAGTTCTACTACACATGCTGGTTACGGTGATTCATTCAGGCAAGGTATGGATGTTCGTTTACTTTTTCTTTAATTCAATATATTACAGCTGATAACTTGAGAAAATTGCCCCATTGATAAAGCATTTTTATCCCAGATGGTCTTAATTCATCGACTCTAGTTCCACAAATGGCCAACCAAACCAGTCAAGTAGATAAAATATTCTTTTCGCTTTCAGCGTCTGTGTCCATTCGTTTATGTACCTATCTATTTTTTGTACGTGTGTATGTATCAAGGTTCTCCTGCTTTCATTTTAGGGGTTACAACGGTAAAAATGGGCATGAGTTCACCACTGAGCCCCATCTTGAAAACTATTTTTTCTTTTTCTTAATTAAGTGCCTTTTGTGTCTCTATTGACATTTTTTTAATCAGTAATGCTCAAATTTAGTGTTGTTGCTTTTTAGATAATTTCAGAGGGAAGATCTATTGATTCTAGATAATTTTAGATAGAAGATTTTTTTTGATAATTTTAGAATATTTATTTTTTGGATAATTTCAGATAGGAGATTTATTTTTTTTGATAATTTTAATTCTTATTTTTTTTTTAGATAAGATTAGACGGAACAAAATTTTTGGATAATTTCAGATTGGAGATCAATTTTTGTTAGATGATTTTAGATAGAAGATCAATTTTTTTAGATAACTATAGATTGAGGATCATTTTTCAAAGACAATTTTAGATAGGATATCTACTTTTTTGATAATTTTAGATAGAAGTTCTATTTTTTTTTAGATAGTTTTGGATAGAAGATCTATTTTTTCTAGATAATTTTAGGAAGAGGATTTATTTTTCAGATAATTTTAGATAGAAGATCTATAGTTTCAGTTAATTTAGGAATATCTATTTTTTAAGATGATATTAGATGGAAAATCAATTTTTTTTAAACAGGTTGAGATAATCTTTATATAATTAGTTCTGGTAACGGGCTACGGTGTTTCATTTATGCGAGGTACGGATATTCATTTATTTTTCTCTGAAATTCTACACATTTCAGCTAATAACTCCCAACATT
Source organism: Thysanoteuthis rhombus (assembly GCA_963457665.1). Classification (NCBI taxonomy): domain Eukaryota; kingdom Metazoa; phylum Mollusca; class Cephalopoda; order Oegopsida; family Thysanoteuthidae; genus Thysanoteuthis; species Thysanoteuthis major. The sequence goes on along the minus strand of OY735238.1, from coordinate 33,348,584 downwards.
TCCCAATCAATTTGTTTTCTATCCCAAATGATCTTGATTTATCTATTATTATCAAAACGATTTATACTTGTACTATTTTTTTCACATAAGATGGTAAACAATTCCAGTATTTCATAATACACGGAGCAGGTATCATAGTCATGTTTAGGTCATCAATAAAGCTACCGGAATTGAATTCCAAAATTGACGGTTGCAAATTCAAAACTGAAGCCCAGTTCTCTAATGACTTCATAGACATTAATTAATCAAAACGAAATTCCGAATTAGCGACAACATTCCATCATTCTTTCCACATCCCCCCCTTCGACGGGGAAAACATTCCAGCGTGTGTCAGCTTTTCAAAATAACTTTCTTTGTAACATTTCCTGCAAGACACTGAAATTGCTTTTGTCTCAGTGAGATTTACCGGAACTTTCTCTTTCTTGTCGACAAGAAATGGCGAAGCCGATGTCGGTTGGCGGACGCTGTAATGAAGGCGGTATTTTAGCAAA
>OY735238.1:33333093-33340593 GCA_963457665.1 Thysanoteuthis rhombus | reverse complement strand
TATATATAAATATTTATATATATGTACAGAGTACCACCCCAAAACTTTGCGTCTCAATCAATAAAAAATAAACTAAATCACAAAATATACGTATTTTCCATCGTTTCTTTATAATCAATTCCAATAAGAACTTATCAACTGATTTTAATTCTTTTCCAAGTGTATGTATAAAATTATCACTTCATTTTATTCGCAAGCGGTTTAGATTTGCAGAACCTTTTCATGTGTACCAATATAAAACTATACCAGTATATGAATGGAGATTATTGTTTTTCCAAGAGTATTAAATTGTTAATAGTCGTGTGTATGTGAACTAGTTAACTTGAGTTGAACTACTTTGACTTCCCAGATTGTCTCTTTAACCAAATAATGAAAAGCGCAGATATATGCAAAACACAGGGTAAAGTTCTCTCAGTTGTTTGCATAATTTATTAATGCTCTACCAATTTGTGTGCAGGAACTAAGTATTGTAGATAAGTAAATAAATCAACTGATATATATATATATATATATATATATATATTAGTTGATTAGTTGGAAAATTTTAACACTCACACAGCACACACCACTGATGATGGGAAGAATCCCGAAACATGTATGGACTATTTACTTATAAGGATTGATAAACCTTACCTCCAAACACCTCACTCCCGAGTCCGTCTCGCTCTCTACAGTACACATTATATATATATATATATATGTATATATATATATATATATATATATATATATATATATATATATATATATATACTGCATTTTAATTTGAAAAATATTTTTTCAAAAGTAGTATTATTGAACTATATATATATATATATATATATATATATATATATATATATATATATATATATTGGTGGGTGTGCGTACGTATGTATATATATATGTACACTAATGTAGTATTTTGAAAGAAACCTTAGTGATTCTAACTTTATATTCTTTTGCCATTGTCTTATCACTCGTGCATTGGCAAATAAGGCGCTCACAAACCCACTTCCCGCAAACCTTTTTTAACGATCAACATCCGCTTCGCCGCCGTTTTGCAAAGTGCGATACTTTTTTTTAAATTTCACCCACGGCGTTTTGAAGGCACCGTCTTGAATCACCCTTAATTAGCGAGAATGTTAATTAATGTATATTTCACTGTCTCACAAACGGTAAATTAATTTTTCGCCATCCAATCACTTGCACAAGGCATAAAGTATTCGGAGTTATATATATATATATATATATATATATATATATATATATATATATATATATATATAGCTAGTTTGCTAATTAGCAACGTAGTTGGATAGATCGATATGGAACGGTGAGATAGAAATATAGATATGTTCCCTAGCGTCGTCTGGGAGTATAGATTACTTTACAGCACACACATACGCAGATGCACACACACACTTTCTTACACACAAACACACACAGACACATACACACACCCACACATATATATATATATATATATATATATATATATATATATACACACACACACATATATATGTTATAAATTGCGTTATAGTATATAAAAAGTCTTATTAGGTTCGATTCCCGCAGCAGCCCCATTTTCTTAAATTGTTTCTTCTATCTACACTGTCTTGGCCAAGTGATACATTAATCATGTAACGACAGTATGTAATCTCAAATAAAAGTTTTTTATGTAATATGACGCAAATTATAATCATTTTGTCGGATCATTTACATCCATTTTCTAATACATATATATATATGTGTGTGTGTGTGTGTTTGTGTGTGTGTGTATGTGTGTGTGTGTGTATTTGTTGGTTTGTGTTTCAGTGGAAGATGATGCTTTTAGGCTAAGTTGTGTTTTTTTCAATATCCTTATAATTTCTGATATGTTCAGAACTCAAAATATTTGTCAGATCCGCCAGAGGTTTTCTATCTTATTTAATAATATCATGGCCATAATTTCTAATTCCTGAAGATGTGCAACCTGATTTTTTTGTCTCAAGACAAATCAAATGATGGTAATTGGATAAAAAATGAGAATTAAAAAAAAAAATGTTTTATTTTACCGACCTTATTTCGCACAAGATATTTTCAGGGCAAATGATTATTTTAATTTCTATTTTGTGAAACCTTTTTTTAAAATATTTTTTGTTGAAAAGAGTAGGAAACGCGAGTAAATAAATCCCTGTAGGTTAATATATCATCAAACTTTTTCCGTCAGTTGAAATGAAAGACAATATCTCTTGACGAAAATTAATGTCTCTTCAACATTAAAAAATATGGTCGTCTGCAGTTCGTCTTACACAAGGAGTTTGTAACTCTTTTGGCCTGGCACCGGACTAAGCGACGTTGTATCTTCTTAATCCGATGCTCTACGATCTGATACCCCACCCCCATGATCTATCAACTCCCATGGTCCGGCATGTTTTGAAATAGTTGCGAACTACCACAATTTGGTTTCGAAATTGTAGTTTGGATCTAATTTAGGGTTTTATGGACTAAGTCGATAAACAGACCGTGGTTTAGAACAGAATTGAAACTCAAAATTCGGCTATTCACAAGTTTATTTTAGCATAAAATCATACTCATATTTATCATTTTTTTCCTGAATCTTATGAATTGTTTTTGAAACAACCAATTCGGACGCATAAACAAACAGAAATAATTTTAATCTATTGATTTATCTTATATAAACAACATTAACAGTATATCGTTCAATTTTCCATACTAAGAAATCATTCAAATAGATCAGTTCTATTACTTATATTTTTCATAATATTAGCAATAGGAGAAGCAGCATTATTTATAATCTTATGATTATTTCATACCTCCAGCCATTTTAAGAACGACCCGATCACGTTTTCATGATCATTTTAGATATATAAAAGCAGACCAAAACTAGAATGATTCAACCAACGACTAAAGTCATGTGGAAGTGAACTTTAAGATAGGGAAGTAAGAAAAAATACTCTCAGAGAGGAAACATATCGCAAACAGCTGATACTTTAACAACATACTGATAAGGAAAACACCTACAATATCTCCTGCTGATTTATAATTCATAAATACAAACATGCAGAGAATCTCCTCGATGTAAAACAGAAAAAATAACAAGTAATGCCAATCACTAAACAAAGTAAGGAAAAACGAAAAAGAAAAAAAATATATAAATAGAATGAGAGGAAGATCCTACATCCTAGAAAATATACACCACCCATAATAACGTCTTGAATAGGGATCTAAAATGAATCGGACTATTCACCTGAAGAAGCCCAAACAGGGCGAAAACATTAACATGTCTCAGTAGCGAATCCTCTAATTCATCGACATATATACACATATGAGTGTGTATATGTGTGTGTTATTTCTCGACGGCGAAAATTGGACAATTGCGGTCATGTAGTTAAAGATTCAAAATTAAAATTTCTGGGAGGTCAAACTCGTGGAGAAAACCGATCTTTTCTTATCACATAGAACCGGCGGTGAAGCTTTGATGTTACTTGGTAACTAGCAAGAGGAAGCTTTACAGTGAGGTAAATCTGTTTACCTGTGTTCTGTGGGGACCAGATTTGGCTCTTTGTAACTTCTAGTTGCTCTCTAAGATATTTCAGACCAGAGACGAGATTAAGGAGAACGAAGCATGGCAGTTATCTGCTATCCCAAAAGAAGAATCCGTAGAATGGCGCAAGGGACGCTGGGATAAGTATGTAAGATCCCGAGAGAAGTACTTTGATGAAAACGAAGACAACGAAACCCTACGTAGGCTATTATTCCGTCAATGCTAAATGGCTGGATACTTCCCAAAACATGCATCGCATTTTCCTAGCTTTTACTTTGAAATTGCAAAGGTGATGGCTTGGAGTTTGCCAATGGGTTGTATGACTATGTACTGCGTAGTCTTATTTCACAAAAATGCATCTTGTAATCGGAAAATATTTCCAAATCTCAAATGGCATAGCAGGTTTATTTTCAACGTAAGATATCAGAGTACACAAAAAGTAAAGCTCTTTCTGATAAAAGATCTTACATTTATACAGATAAAGAATACAATGCCGGCGCTGTTACAAGCGAATATGATTACGAATGAGAAAGATAGGAACATAACTTCGAAAAACTTACTTTTGGAAAGCTAATATTTGAACTAAAACAAGAAATTATGGCAAACCTCTTTGATAAAATATTCTTTATTTGCAACATCCTAAAATGTTAAGTTTGTTATCGAGAGTAAAATGGTGGGGAAAAATGTAGACTTCAAGAAATTCAATAACGTTTTCTGCTTATTATTTAAACTCATTATTCGAATATTGATAATCTAGAGGTACCGCGTCTATTCATGTATAAGTCGATGTTAAGATCTACTTTCCAGAAACAAATTGAATTACAATTGATTGCTCAAGTAAAAGATGATATAAATGGACGTATGAAATAAAGTGACTGCCAACTCTGCACCCCAACGACAACCCGGGTACAAGTGAAAGAAGTGAAATAAAAGAAGAGAAAGACAAGAATTTTTAGACTATTTTTCCAGAAAAAAGCAGATATTGGCTTGTAATTAGTTTCCTATTTACTTATATTGTGACTAGTATGTAATGCTGTCGAAAATACGCAATTGCATTTTACTCTAAAATTATGTAAAGAATTATATTGCTCAGCGTTTTTTTTTTTTTTTATTATTGATCAACCAGAAATTATCCATATTTTCTTTTATTTATCTGCAGAAACAATCAATTAAAACACTCAACAACGGGTGATCAATTAATAGGTCACTTCTCTGATCTTTTGCTGGACAGTGATCCCCCCCCCCAAAAAGTCTGAATTTTCAAAAAAAAAAAAAGTGCGAAAGAGGAATGAATATATGATCTGATAGATTGATTGATTACTGCTTTATGTTATATTGAATCTCTTTTTAGAGGGATGTCCCGTTATTGCACTGTGAATACATCATTTGGCCTAAACAACGCAAATAAAAAGAGATAGAAAATATAAGAAATTGAAGCTGCTTTAGGAATCGGACACATTTGGCTTTTGCATTCGGACATTCACATAACCGGCGGCTGTTTAGCTCTATGGTTAGAACAACGCTATGCTGAAGTGGCTACCCTATCGGTCACTGGTTCAATTCCTGCAGTAGCCCCATGTTGCTTCCATTGTTCATTCTATTCACATTGTCTCGGCCAAATGATACGTTCACCGTGTAATAATGGGAGATCATTTAAAAAAAAAGTTTCAATATATATATGTGTGGATATACGATCTTATAGAATAATCATAAATTGTTATATCATATTGAAAACCTATTTGGAGGGATCCCCTGTTATTACACGATGAATGTATCATTTGGCCTTGACAACGTGAATACAATAAACAATTAAAGAAAATGGAGTTGTTGCAGGAATCGAACTATATATAAGCGCACAAATATACGAGAATAAGTAAGTAAATACGAAGGAAAACTGTAATGTGAAATAGCTAAATAAAGCACCTTTACCGTCTATAACAAATACATTACACGTTTATTTCATTCGATAATAGATTTCCACTTTGTCCGTATTGACAAATGGTTCGAAGATATGACGACGCCGTGTAGTTATAATAGACCCTGTATATCTTTATGCATTATGTTACTGAATTGAAAAATATATTAGTGCCCCGAAAGGTGTTTAGTGTTATTTGTGTCCATCGTGGAGAAAAAAAAGATGGACGAATTTCGGTCCTTAATGGTGGAAAGGCCAACTCGGCGTTCTTGACTTGGGAAGTAGTCACTGACCTGAAATTGCTGGTAATGGAAAAGTAAAAGACATTTTTTTCCTTAGCTCTCTCTCTCTTCCTTTAGTGCAGTTTGCCTGTAGACACTGACAAGGAGACAACGGCGTGTATCCGATAAATGGATCGAGCCTTTAAGGATGAAGAATTAGACTCTAATAATGGGCTCTGTATCGTTTGGGTTTTTATGTGTAAGAGCGGTCTAATTTTCTTCTGTATTTTTTTTTCTTCATTCAATACCGGACAATGTTCTGTTGACAAACGGGAGGTGTTTGGGAAGAGACGAATTCGGGAATTCATATCTTGGCCCTTGTCGATGAGGGCCAAAAACAAAAAATAGAGAGAGCATAAGTACAATGATAAGTAAAATAGAAGTATATAATGATTGCACACACACACACACACACACACACACACACATATATATATATATATATATATATATATATATATATATATATATATATATATCGTGGGTTCAAATCCCACCCGGGGCTCATTTCTTTTTTTTCCGATCTTTGCCGTTACTTCGCTCACTACTGTGAATAATTCGGTTCGAACAAAATTTCTTTAATTATGCTTCAAGTTTTCCTTATATATATATATATATATATATTTATATATATATATATATATATATATATATATATATATATTTATATATATATATATGTGTGTGTGTGTGTGTGTGCGTGCGTGTGTGTGTGTTCTGTAATGATAGTATCAGCCTTAGTTTCAGAGAAAATAAGAAATATACAATGATAAAATTAGATATACGATAAATTATGATTAAAAATACTGTACTAAAATAGCAATAACAATAACAACAGCAACAATAATGATAATAATAATGATAATAATAATGATGATAATAATAGTAATAATGATAATGATAGTAATAATGATGATAATAATGATAATAAATGACAATAATAATGATAATGATGATAGTTATAATATCAATGATAATAACATTGATTATAATGACGGTGGGAAGAGAAAACAAATGTTGACTAAGACGAGCTGAGTAGAGAAGAAGATGATGAAGGAGCCTCACAACAACAGCAACAACAACAACAACAACAACCACAACAAATTACTGTTGGACTTCGACATCCAAACAAATTACCCCATCAAAATGATTAGAACAGATCGGGTAGTTGTACACAAAGAAAAGAGGATCTGCCAAATCATGGGTGTGGCTGAGTGCCTGCAGACAATGGAGGGAAAACGAGAGCAAAAAGCTTGGAAAGTACCACGACTTTGCTCGGGAGGTGAGAAAAGTGTGGGACATGAAGGTCAGGATAGTGCCAATAACAGTAAGCGCACTGGGAACTGTGCTGAAGACACTGAAGTCAAGAATGGATGAGCTGGAGATAAGAGGAAGGACTGGGACTATGCAGACCACAGCACTACTTGGGTCTGCATGAATACTGAGACTTACGACCTCTAGCCGTTAGCAATGGCCTAACCACTAGAATAAAGGAGAATGCTATGTGTGAGGACACTGATTGGAGGTCTAGAGACTTACTGTTGCTCAGCCTTCAGCAATGACAACCAGGGGTCTAGTGAGAAAGTGTTCAAACCACAGCTGTGGACCGTGAGAATACTGAGAAGATGGCTGGAGACTAGCTGTTACTTGATCTCTAGGAATGACCACTAGACATCTAGTATGAATGATGATAGTGTACAAAAAAAAGGAGGAAATGTCAGATAATAGATTTGAAGGATTGGTTGAAGAGTTGGAGTCAGACGGTAGTGTAG
>OY735238.1:33303093-33328093 GCA_963457665.1 Thysanoteuthis rhombus | reverse complement strand
TCAGAGGCCAAATGAGAAAAAACAAAACAAAAAAACGAAAATAAAACACACGCAAAAAGGCCAAGCAACACCATCAGATTTCAGTTGTTCGCGGCTATTCTACAATTTCCCGACAAGTGATAGAAATCAATTTGGGAGGTTTACGGCGTGCCAATAGCGCCAAATTTTGTTAAATCTTTTCCAACCTTTTATTGATTAGAAAACGTCAACTAAGACAATCAAAAGATCTTTCTTTGATTTTTGAGTTGGCCGAGCTGGTTGTGTATATATGTATGTATATATGTAATACGCGTTCTGGCCACGCCAATGGGGCTAGTCGGCTGGAAATTCCGAAATTACTCCTTATTATATCAAGAAAAAATTCTTCTGCAAAGGTATTTGGTGTGAACGTTTCAATTAACAATGTAAGCTTATGCTAAATTTGTCCATAGTTTGTATCTGATTACGCCCAGTGGTGGTTTTTCGGTAATAAGACTTTTTAGTGTCCAAACAGAAGACAAAAAGTGACTTATTCATCGATCAACCTTTTCCAAAATGTTAATTGATCACCCCTAAAATGGTACAATGCTTCCTATTGAGTACCTAACTTTTTATTTTGTTATTTTATCACGTTCTCATATGGGCGTCTATTAAAATTGATGGTCGCCAAATACAAGTCTGCGACCAATAAGATTTTTGCAGTTGTTACAAATTTTATTTCTGATTACAATATTCTAAGCTTCTTCTTCTTCTTCTTCTTCTTCTTCTTCTTCTTCTTCTTCTTCTTCTTTTTTTACTTTCTTTCTGCCTCATTCCTCTTCTTTACTCCCCTTGCTCTTTTTTCTATTCTGCAGTCTTCTTTTTTTCTTTCTATCTCATTCGTCTTCACCATCAAAGAAAGACCATCGCAAAGAAAGACTGGTTGGTTGGGCAGGCCATCTGCTGGGCTGCGGTGATCCGATAATGAGGGGAAGAAAATACAGATTTATAAAACAAACGTAATAATAATAATAATAATAATAATAATAATAATAATAATAATAATAATAATAATAATAATAATAATAATGATAATAATAATAATAATATCATTGATTAAAATAATAAAAATGGCACCCGCAATAATTGATTTCCTCAAACATAGCATGATTCTAAGGAATACCAAACTCCTTCTCAGCCAAAGTAAAGGTACCTTTGTATCCAGGAATATAGCCATTAACTGTGGAATCCTCTAAGGAGATTTTCTTTCATTCTTCTCTGTCTGTTTAGACCTCGTCCCTCTTTGAAGTGAACTCAACAACACCGCCCATGGATATAAAACCGGTAACAAGAGAATAAACCAGCTATTCTTCATGGATGATCATAAACTCTATGCAGAGGATGACTCTGAGCTAAGGGGGGGATGCTGTAAACTGTCGAGAGGGTCATTGATGATATACGAATGAACTTTGGCCTCAATAAATGTGCAAAAAAACCCTTCGGGCGAGGAAAACTGGCAACAAGAAAGAATACCTTCTTAGACCTGAACACATCCATTATTATACCCCAACATTAATGAAGGCATTGGAATCAAATATGTATTCACGAAAGAAAGAATAAAAGAAAGAGGTACTACAGAAGGGTTCGAGTCATCCTTAAAACTGAACTTAACTCTTAGAATTGCATCCAATCCATCAACAACTCGGCAATACCTGCAAAGCTTTAATACCATTAGAACATACGTAAAATAGGCGTAAAAACTTCTCACCAGCAACAGAATACTCTCCCCAAAAGCAGACGTCGATCGACACAACCTCCCCAGAAAAGAAAGAGGTAGATGTATGATCCAATGAGAACTGTCATTCAAAGCTACAACCATTGGCCTACATGCTTATCTGCGAGCAAGTGACAACTGGATGATGACTTCGGTAAAAGAAAAAAAAAAACAGCAAAAAAGACTTCATTCTGTTGAGGCAGAATTGAAGGTATTTTGAGATGAGCGAGACACGACCAATATAATCCAACGACACCCTACACAAACAGCAACTAAGGTTGCAAAAAAGGTAAAAACGACAGCCTAGCGACAGGGAATATCAATGTTGATAGAACACTGGGAACAGAAACCCCTGCAAGGCCAATATCCACTTCGCACACAAGGTGCTTATGTAGATAGTACCAAAATCCATCAGTGGCTATGAAGTTCAGGGTAAAAGCTGTAACAGAGGGCTTCATCTTTGTTGCCCAAGACCACAGACTTCCGACCAGAAACTACCTAGCATACACAATCAAAACGGTACTAACCCCAAGTTCAGGTTATTTGACAATGCAGCAGAAATTATCGACCACATCATATCTGAATGTTCTGTTCTTTCCCGAAACAAATACAGACTTCTCACGATAGAGTTAGCTAGTTCAACGACTGGATAGTCTGTGAGCACCATGACACTCTACACACACTACATTGGTATGAAAACTACCCAGAATATCTGATTAAAACACAAGATGTGACAATGGTATGGGATTTCCAAGTATATATGGATCAAACCACCAGAGCCCACAACCCAGACATAATTATTAGGGACAGAAAGGGAAAGGGATACCTATTAATAGATATGATCATTCCATCAGACAAAAAATATCTATAAATTATTTTGAAAAATCAAGTACAAAAACTTGAAAATTGAGGTCACAAAAATGTGATAACTTGAGACTTTAACAATACCTAATGTTATAGGAGCCCTCGGGGTCATTGAAAAGGGAGTTGACAAATATCTAGTTAGAATACCGGGAAACACAAGCATCAGTGAGATAGAGAGAATTTTCCTCACGGGCACGCCCATATTCTCCGCAAAGCACTGTCCATGTAGGTATTTCCTGTTATATAACTATGTACAGTTTCTTGTGTAGTCTCTTGTATTAGTCTTGGGTTGACCCCAACTTTTGTATATATAGAATTGAAAAAAACTGCCGGTACTTACTACAGGCCGAAACTCGGTGTGCAATGAATACAACTACACATCCAAAGAAATGATGACAATAATAGTGATAATAATAATGATAATAAAAAAAGACAATTTTGAATTTTCAAAAATATATGATGAATATAATAAAACAAACCTGAACATTTTCGTTGGATTGTATATCTTCTTCAGTTAAAATTAAAATGTAAAACAAATTTGAAAACATAATGATGCCTTCTGCCAAAAAAAAAAAACCAACAAAAAAACAGCTGTTTTGAAAAAATCATTTTAGAATAAAACACCAAATTATTAGAAGTCAGATATGTGACCTTCAGAATTCATTTCGTTTTTCTTTGCAGAATACACTACTTCAAAAAATGATTTTATTGGTTTTTGCTGTTTCTTGTTTATTCATTCAATTTCTCTACTAACATCTCTAACTCTGTATATTGTTTATCTCTGACGTCATTTCTTAGGGCAGGAAATTTGAGATAATTCAAATATCTTTATAAATAAATACTAAGAACGGGCAGATAACTCATGTCTTACTTTTGATTCGTTCATTCTTTGATCATATTTTTCTCTCTCCCTCTCCTCCATCACCTCAAAATATATTCATGAGATGATATATAAAAGATGGATTGATTTTACATAATGCGTGAAATGTCTGGCCAGTCACGATGATATATTAAGTAAAATAACAGATTGACCAATATCCAGAAACTCCTTCAACTTTTATTGTTGCGCAAAATAATTTCCTTTCTTATCAACTCTTAACCGCATACATCGGACATTATATACTGGTAATTTCAGATCAAGGTCTAGTTGATAATCATGTCGGCTAAAGTAAAATGTACAATGTATGCATATTTTAGCTAGGTCGTACGGGTGCAAAACATGGAAATTGATGAAACGAACCGGTAACCGATGCATAATCGCACTGAGAGCTACGGAAAGAGCAAAGCTAGGGATAACGCTAAAAGATTGAAAAAGATCAACGTAAGTCCAAAGGCAGACACGGTGGAGGATATTACACAAACAATTAAACAACAAAATTAGATATGGAACAAAAGATTAATCGATTGGTGTCCGTGGGACAGTAAACGCTGTAGGCAAATGACCAAAAACTAGATGGGAAAAAAGGTCTCCCGTAAGATATGGCAGAGGTTAGCGCAATCACAGCCGTCATCGAAAGACATGTGAAAGGCCTTTATCCAGAAGTGGAATCATAGCACTTGCGACTGTTGATGATGTATGTGATAAAATTATTTTATCTTATATTAAAACAAGAAAAAAAACAGACTCTGCTAAAAAAACTGCGACGTTTTTTACAAAGTTTTTGTCAACATTTGTTCATCATCATCATCATCAGCAGCAGCAGCAGCAGCATCAGCAGCATCAGCAGCATTAACAGTTTATTAGCATCCGTTGTTGGATACATATCTTTCCCAAGATCCGGCAGACTTCTCTATCATGGGAGTCGCAAAGCCAATACTATCAGAACTCTTCTAGTTTGTCTCACCATTTTGTAATCTGTCGGCCACAGTTTCATGTGTGATCTCTGGTGATCTACGTTGTGAATCGTGATGTCCATAGGTTGTCAGTCGTCCTTGCAACATGACCAGCCCCATGCTTTTTGAGCTTCCTCGTGGATTCCACGATATCGTATCTATATATTATGCTGTCTTATAATCCCTCCATGAGACATTGAGCAAGATTCTCTCATGTGTACGTTGCATGGACTTCACTTGAAGGGTTAATCTTTCTGTTAGGTACCATGTTTCAACTCCATAGGTGACTGTAGAAAGGATGTATTGATTGTTTACCATTCTTCTCATGAGTAATGAGATTTTTTGTCCGCAGAGATTGAGCTTGCTCTACCGAAAGCTTGCTATCTTGGGGTGATTCTTCACTTGTTTTCTTCTTTCAATGATTTCATGAAGATTCGTTGTTCGAGGTAGATGTAGTGGTCTACTTTTTCTTGTTCTGCACTTCCAATCTTGATCGTTGCGAGTTTGTCTTCAATATGTTTGTGGCATATGGTATTTGTTTTACTGAGGTTCATCCACGTTGAAATGAATAATAATTGCATCAAAAATAATACAGAAAGTATCTTTCGAAACATAACCCAATTCACTGGAAAATGAAAAATCATAAATATCTATATGAAGTGCTAACACTGTATAGCCAGCTTTCTTTCTTTCTTTTCTCTTCCTTTTCGTTCTTTCTTTCTTTCTTTCTTCTTACTTTTTCATCCTTTCTTTTTTGTCTTTCTCTTTCCTCTTTGTTCTCTATTTTCCCCCTTCCGTGCTTTTCATACTTTCTTTCTTTCTTTTTTCTTCTCTTCTTTTCGTTCACCCGTTCTTTCTATTTTCTTTTTTCTCCCCTTTTTCTTTCCTGTTCGATCTTTGTTCTTTTTTTCTTTTTTGTTTTCTTTGTTTCTTTTTTCTTTCCTTTCTGTCCTTACTCTCTTACCATATTTTTCTCCTTCCCGTTTTTCCTTTCTTCTTATCTTCTTTCCTTTTCGTTCTTTCTTCCTTTCTCTCTATCTTTCTTCCTTTCTCCTTTCAGTTTTGTTATTCCCTTTTCCCCTTTTCGTTATTTCTCTCTTCCTGTCTTACAATTCTTTTTCAATCTCGAGAATTGATTTAAAAAAGTAATGATATGACGTAGTGTGACGTGAAAAAGAAAGAATATTTCTCTCTCTTTGCCCAATCTCTATGTCGTATTTTTACCAACACTTTCTTTCTCTTATAATCCCCCTCTTATCAAGATAACAGCGTTCTCCCTTTGTAAGGAAATCTGTGTATCTCTTTTTTTTTTACTACTCGCTTTATGCGTCGCTTAATTCCTTAAAAACACTGTTAACAAATTTAAATCTAGTCTTAACATGACATTTTGGGCGTTTATATTTTAGTAATTCTCTCCTGGACCTTTTATCATGCTTGAACAAAATAAAGAATCCCTGGTTCTTGATCGACGCCTGGCCAATGAAGCTGAGCCGTAATTAAAAGAATTACGATCCGCTGCCAAGTTAACGAATCTTACACAGAACAGCGCATGCGTTCTTATTTTTGACTCACCGTTTCCGGTGGCGTTTTTCGATAAATCTCTTAAATCACTGGCGAGAATTCGTGTGCTTTTCTCGTTGAGAGCGAATTCTCGCCAATGTTACTGATAGTATCTATCTGATTTCATTCACTGAGGCACTTAGAATCATCAAGCTGATTTTATCTGGGCTGCTCGTAGTTAGAAGATGAATTGATACGGTACGATGGGCCTTCGACCCACCCCCAACCACGAACCCGCGGGTGGCCTATGCTTCTCCTTTGTCATCATTAGAAGCATCATCAAGACCATTGGGCGAGACAGAGAGAGAGGGAAAGAAGGAGCAACAGAGAAAAGATAGGGAGGGTGAAGGAATGTGAGAAGGAACGAAGAAGAGAGGAAGTATTAGAGAGAAAGAGAAATAGAGGAAATGAGAGAAGGGGATAGGAGAAATGAAGTGATAAAGGGAAAGAGTGGTAAGAGGAGAAGCAGTGATAAGGAATGAAAGAGAGGGAAGGAGAGAAAGGAAGAAAGAGAAGGTAAAAAGGAGTGATGGAGAAGTGTGACGGAAAGGCAAGGGAGAAGACAAAGAGAGAGTGAAAGAGAGAAGAAGTAACAGCGGTGGAAAGAAGGAGACTCAAGAATGGAGGAGGGAATGAGAAAGAAAGGAATGTGAAGAAGAGACGGGGAATGAGGAGACTGAGAGTTAGTGATTGAAGGGGTGAAGATTTGACAAAGAAGGGAATGAGAAACATTGAAGAAAAATACAAATGAAAAATATAGATCGAACGAGGGAAGAAAAAAGATGAGATGAAGGAGCTTGGAATGAAATGCTGTGAAGGCAGTTGAAGGAGAGATATGGAAACAGAAGACGAGAGACAAAGCTCGATAGAGAATAAAATAATGAAGAAAATCTAAAGAAAAGGGGAGATATATCACTAAAAAGGAATAAGGAGAGAGACGGAGAAGATGAAGGGGAACAAGAGATAAGAGGATGAGAGAGGATAAGAGCAGAAGGAAGAGAAGAAACACTGACGGAGGAAAAAGAGGAAAGAAAGAAAGAAGAAGAGGTGACATACAGGGCAATAAGAAAGGGGATATGAAGAAGAAATGATGGGGAGGGGGATAGAAAGAAAGAATGAAGGAAAACAGGGAAAGTTGGACAAGAATGAGAGAGAAATGAAATAAACGAGGGAGAGATAAAGATAAAAGAAAGGGAAAGAGAAAGAGAGAGAAAGAGAAGGAAGCCGATGAGAGACGGAGGGAACAAAAATGAAAAAAAAAAACGAAAAAATACAAGAGAGAGAACGCTGGGGAGGGGAGAAACAGAGAAAATGAACGAGGCACGAAGCAGAGATGCAATGAAAGGAGGGAGAGGAGAACAGTGAGAGTCAGAGAAAAAGAAGAGTAAAAACAGGGAAGAAGGGAACCTCCCCCCCTTAAAAATAAAAAACAAAACAAAACAAGAAAAAAAAGAAAAAAAAAGAGAGAACATAGTGAAAACACCAGGAAAGGAAAAAGAAAGAGATAGGGAAGAAGATGAACAAGCAACCAAGCAAAGATTCAATGAGAAAGAAAATGAAAAAAAAACCGGATGAATGACTGAGAGAGAGAGAGAGAGAGAGAGAGAGAGAGAGAGAGAGAGAGAGAGAGAGAGAGAGAGAGAGAGAGAGAGAGAGAGAGCATATTATTGTGAGATGCTCACAGAAAAAGAAGCCCGCCAGTGAACAAGAGATAAAATTGTATAAATCGATGAATGGATGAAGTTAAAATATGGCTAATTGGTTTTAAGAAATGAAATAAGTTGCGGGGATATGCGTATATCTGTTTGCACAAAAGACGATGCTTATCACATATACACGCACGCTCATATATATATATATATATATATATATATATATATATATATATATATATATATATATATATGCATGCGTATACAAAGAATTTAATGATTATTAGTTTGGCATTTATCTTTGATCTAAACAAAAACGATATTACCTGCGGTTGCAGTGATACACACACACGCAAACGCATATATATATATATATATATATATATATATATATATATATATATATATATAACAACATCCAGGGGAATACATATATATATATATATATATATATATATATATATATATATATATATATATATATATATATATATATGCATATATGTATATTTTACGCATTTAAACGTACCTGATTTTAAGGATATATATATATATATATATATATATATATATATATCTTGAATAGATGACAAATTCCGAAAATTATACTTGCTTTTAACTGTTTTATCCCAGTACGCGTTTCGATGAGTTATTCATCTTTCTGAACTAGTTAGATCTTAATTTCGAATGCATGAGATGTTCCTTGTCATGTGATCAAGAAACGACTTTCTCTTGTGTTTCATTTCGTGTCATTTACTGCATGTGTATTTCAAGATATATATATATATATATATAAATATATATATATATATATATATATATATATATATATGTATGTATGTACGTATGTAAACACATATATATATATATATATATATATATATATATATATATATATATATATATATATGAAACCTCAGTCCTGCTTCTATTCCGACATAAGATGATTACTACAACTTTTCAGTTGACATGTATCGATTCATTAGCATGAACTAGATATTTGCTTATTTATAACATACTTTTTGTAAGACTCTAAGACGTTTCTGATTGGTTCAGTCAATGAGAGAGCTGCTTAACTGTGACTTGGTCGTGATTTCAAATCACGGTTGCGAAATGTTAACAATTTTCAACTGTGATTTGAAATATAATTTTATATAGACTCATTCCATCATTATTGTTTATGTACACATTCATATCGAGTATCTAGGCGCTTTTTTCCAGAAAGACGGACTGGTGGACATTTGGTGAATTACAATAAGATCATTACTTTATTTATCACATTATTTATATATCAAATTATCTACATAGATTATTTTTTATTCGTTCATCATCTAGAATGCAATTGAGCAGGGAGTGAGGTCGTTTTTATCAAATGTCATGAGCCTGACTCATATCTCAGAAACTACCAAAGATAGAAGAATAGTTTTTATCATTCCATAAGACATCTTCTGAAGATTTATCTAGAATTAGAAAAACGATGTATCCCGGCCCAGCCCGGCCCGGCCCGGCCCGGCCCGGCCCGGCCCGGCCCGGCCCGGCACACCAATCACGCTTTTTGAAGCTTAATAATTCGGACACTGGAGTGTTAATGATGCAGCCCTGGTGATACCATCAGAACAGTGACACCACAATGTTGACTACCCAATTTTTTTTAAATCTCTTAATTAATATATTTGGTAATTTGATAACTTAGAATTGAATTGGCTTTATCAACTCTGGAACGATGTACAATAATTAGCTTCGTCCTCCACGAAGCTTGGATTTAATCTTTTCTTTATTCCCTTTGAACAGTTTTATACGGGGCCATTTTGGTTCTTTCCTCTTCAAGCAGGAGATATCATTTGTGAAATGGTCAAACGTGTTGTCAACCGATGCCCTGGTCAGAAAAAAAAGGACACATCTGGAGTTGGATGTTCGAAGTAGGAAGCAAGTTCGGTTATTGGTCGCATTTAACGAACGTCGTTTAGTAAATCAATCGGCAGTTCGGACGCACTTTGTTCTATCCCAGACCTTAACTCACATTGTTCGGTTAATAATGAAAAACTTTCTAGCAATATCCTCGTCAGGCCTTTTGCGGCGTTTAGTTCAAGATTAAAGTGTAGTATCTATCTGCACGTCAACGTTTTCGTTATGAATTTCAATTCAATTTGTTTTGAATTCCGTTTCAGTCGATAAAGAAGAAACAAAATTCATACTTTGTTGGTATTTTGATTGTTGGATTTTTTCTTGAATTTTGTAAAACTATTAAAACAATAATTTACTTGAGAAACAATAATTCAATTTCAAAAATCATTTATTTTAATACAAAATCTAATAATTCATTATTATCATCATCATCATCATCAGTCATTTAATGTCCGTCGTTGAACATAGACTTTCCCCAGAATTCGCCAAACTTTTCTATCATGGGCGTCGAAGGGCTAGTATTTTCTAAATTTGTGTAGTTCATCTCTCCATCCTATATTCTGATGGCCTCGGTTGCGCATATGATCTCTGGGGATCCACGTTGTGAGTTGTGATGTCAATCTATTGTTTGCTATTCTTGCAACATGGCCTTTTCAATACCATTTAAGTTTTCTAATAGATTCTGTGATGTCTCTGACTCCTGTTTTCTTCCTTATATGCTGTGCTGTCTTGTGATCTCTCATTGTGAGGTTGAGCATAATTCTCTCATGCGCATGCTGCATGCTTTTCAGTTGGCGGGTTTGTCTCTTGGTTAGGTTACATGTTTCAGCTCCATAAGTGACAGTCAGGAGGTTGTATACTCTTCTTTTTAGGATTATTGTTTTTGAAGGTTTAGCTTGCTCTGCCAAAGGCCTACCATCCGAGGGTGATACTTCTCTTGATCTCTTCCTAATTTGTAGGTTTCATGGAAAATTAGAGAGATAAAATGAGTCAAAAAAGTATAATGAAAAGTTATAATAAGTAGAAATGATTTGGTGAAATCAAATCAATGACATTTTTTTCCATATGCCAAGTCATGTGGTTTTCAGAGGCGGCCATGAATAAGATTCATAACAACTTTTGCTTTTTGTCAATTGAAAAAGGATTCAAATTGAATGAAAATGGCGGAAGCATTTGAATTACAAGAATAACGTTTAAAATTGAAAGCGGGAAGTAACATTGTTTCGTTGATGTAAGAACAGGTATCATGATCTGGTATTGATCCAAAGGCCAAAAAAAAAAAAAGGTTGGACCACGAAACTTGAATAATGCCAAGTTCGTCATAGTCCACATGATTACTGTATTCATATAACTCAGTGTTGAAAATAGTGCATGCTGCATAATGTCAAGAAAGGAAAAGAAATCAGAGAATTAATAAAAGGGAAAACAGAGGGAAGATGATTTATACATGAGGTCTTTCCATCAAGATTTTCGTATAAATGGCGGCAATTAAATCCTCAGTTTATCATCATTTCAATCACATGCTGACGATGGAGGATTATATCGTCACTTTTGATGACGATATTCTTTTTAGTGTTGTACATTATAGATTCTTCACAAGGTTTATATTATTATTTTAGGGGTCTGATATTTTTATTTGGAACTAATTACTGAAATCTCATCAGTTTAAACATTCATTCAACAAATTTTCATTTAACCAGACGTTTTATGAAACTGATTGTTCACGTTAAGAGAGGCTTACCTACGTATCATTTTTCAATATTCAATCTTTTTTCAATATTGTAAAACCTCAATTAAAGTTGGATTGACTTTATCACCCCCGTTTGCAAGAACGAAACCCCCCAAATTTAGGGTAACAAACTCTTCACCCTTTATCTCCCCCGCAACGCTAAGTAAAACAGTCATAAAAAGTGAATTTTCTGTCAATTTTGAAGATCCAATAGGATGTTTAAATGAATCCCTTGAAATTTATCGGTTACTTTTTGCACTATATATATATAGTTCCTATGTATCAGAGAAGGGGTAGTCGTGGATATGAGGTTATTGTTAGTAGGAGGTTTATGAATTAGAGATTTGTATGATTAGGGTTGGACTTAATTACAAACTGGCAAGTTTGGTGTTAAGTCCATTGGGGAGAGAGTTTTGAGTTTGTTGATCCACATATCCTCATGTTTTTCTAGAATTCTAGTTATGTCCATGGGAGTAATTTTTTTCAATTTTTTTTCCCACTGATAGTAAAGCTAGCGTCTATGGCCAAATTGTGGCCAGGTGTACGAAAATGTAGTTCTATGGGTAGTGGACTGGGATTATTTCATGATATAATTCTTTGTCTATAGTTGTTGGGTCTAATGTTTAATCGCCATTCGGACTTGCCTATGTATTGTAAATTGCGCCTATTACATTCTAGAAGGTTTATAATGTTTTTGCTACGACAGTTGGTGCTAGTTCATATCCGATTGTTAACTTTGTGTATGATTCCAGAATATTATTTGTGGACATGTACATGCCGGATGAGTTTTTTTGTTGTTTTTTTTGTATATATTATAAGTTCATTTGATGCAAGTCTCTGTGCATGTTTTTTTTTAAAGATTTTCTTTATTTTTATATAGGTGAGTCTAAGATGTGTGCTTGTGTGCACAATCATGCATATCTATGGGAAGTAGCAGATACATATTTTAGCGGTTTGGGAATCGATGAGGTTTTGTAGAGGGTCTAGTACTACGTATGAGCTGTTTTTACTGCTTGATAATGAGTTTAACTAGATATGAACACATGTTGAAAATCATGGGTATTGGGTAATCGAATAGCAAAGTGAGAATCTATAATTCAGTATACAATGCATTATGAGTTTATATCATAAAGTGCTCAATACAAAAACATTTAGATAAATAAATCGAATCATTCACCTGAAGAAGCCCGAAGGGCAGAAACATGAGCGTGCCTGTGTAGCAAATTGAGCATTTCGCGACTCTCTCTTACACACAGATATATATATATATATATATATATATATATATATATATATATATATATATATATATATATATATCGATTAGATACATAAGTTGTGCTTATGACAGTGGTGTACACATATATCTGAGGAGCTGAATAAAGAAAAACGAGGGTATGCCTTTGTCATAGACAAAATCTTTTTTATCGATACATAGTCTCTACTCTAAGTATTGAGCATTGTTGGTATATAAAAATCCAGGATGATAAGTACTATTTGTGGCATACATTTCACACACATATATATATTAAGAAATGGATATGTAATCCGACGGAATGTTTATGAATGCGATCATCATTTGAAACTCTACTCGAAATGACCTCCTGTTATTACACGGAGAATGAATCACTTGGCCTAGACAGCGTAAATAGAATGAACACATGAAGAAAATTTGGGCCTCTGCAGGAGTCAAAACTCCGACCCATACGTAGCCTCTCTAAGAAAGTGTTGCTCTTTACCATTGAACTAAACAGATGCCGGTTATGCGGGGGCCCAAATGATTGCTCCATCAACAAATTCCTATTTTTGTTCATTCACTGTCCTTATCTGCTCTATTTGTTTCTCACATCGGACAATCATATTATCAAGAAATGGATAGATAATACTGCATATATATGTTATTAAGAAATTGATGTATATTCTGACAGAATGATTATAAATTGCAACATAATATATTTGAAAGTATCTGGTGTTACTTTACTATACAGTGAATCTATCATTTGACCTAGACAACGTGGATTGAATAAACAATCAAAAACATGGGGCTACTGCAGGAATCGAACCCACGACCGATAAGGTAGCTATTTCGACGTAGCGTCTCTCTTCCCATTGACAGCCCAGCGGAAAGGTTGATATATCATGTATGTTTGTGTGTATTTGACTGTGTGTGTATGTATCTGTGCATGTATAAACAGTTGTTTTCCAATTCTTACTTTTTTTTTCTTTACTTTCTTTCTATATTATCCTCTCGAATACTCTTCCTAATCTCTTTTCTTTCACCCTGACGAATTTGCAGGCTCCCCAGCCGAACTGACCGCCCACGTCTCATTCACCAGCAGCCACAGATCCCCCTACTTTTCAGTAATGTCATCTGCCTGCATCACGTCAATTCTCGTACCCCCCTGCACCCCCGAACTGGCAATGTTTTTACTCCCCTCTTCATCATGCCGCACAATGACACCGTAAAAGAGTGACGCTGTGTGGCCAATGGCAGCGTATGCGACGGGGGAATTCTTTGAAAAGCCAAAGTCACAGACGGTTTAGTTGTAACCAGAACCTTCCATGAGAATAATAGCCAGCATGTCAACACGTGTGCCTTAGAGAAAGAGCTTTCGTGAAAACTAGTCAAATAAAGAGAGGAAAAAAAAAAAAAAGGAAAAAAAAAAATGCTGAGAAAATACAGCAGCCATTTTACCTTGTCTCCGCCATCTTTCTTTAGTTCTTTCGGTGTTCGGCCCAAGTGTCAAATGCAGGAATAAGGGAAATGAAGGTCGCCGACGGGAATAAAAACCTGCAAGACGAGTAAGGACAGCTGGGGTCAGCATTTCGGACCGGATTTAGGTAGTGAGGAAGTGATATGATAGACAAAATACAGACCTATATACATACGAATGCACAAACAATATGTATCTAACCATCAATCCCAGTCTCTTCTATCTACACAACTCAGACTGTTCATATTTATGGATCTATCTTTACATTCAACCTCTAGCTATGTATCTAGCTATAACTGACTGCTCAAATAGCAGAGTATTTCATCTATCATCATCTGTTTAATCTATCTATCTAGCTATTTGATCATATATATATATATATATATATATATATATATATATATATATATATATATATTGTTGACGATTCAAAAAATGTTAAATCAACGGTTCATTTCGAGGAAAATGTCAACTGAATGTGAGCTGGAGAAATATGAATGTATACCTGATGAATGCAGGAGACATTGCTTGATAAAGGATACGTTTTATGGAAGAGGTTTTATCATCAAGTAAACTTTGGCATAACTCATGAAACTTAGAATGTCTACATCAGAAAGAGGAAATATGTAAAGACGTAGCAATATCTGAGCAGAGGCTGCTTTCGTATGGATTTTGCATTCCCATACTCTGAAAGAAAACTGACGAAGATTGGTGATATCATGAAGCATCTTTTGGGTACTCTGTTTTGTGGTAATGATGTTTTTGTACCGACACTATGACCGACGCCTGGGATATAATGTAATCAAGACTTTGTTGGGGGTGCTGCTACAGTTTTTGCATATATATATATATATATATATATATATATATATATATATATATATATATATAAATATATATATATATATGTATATATGTATATATATGTATATATATATATGTGTGTGTGTGTATATATATATATATATATATATATATATATATATATATATATATATGTATATATATGAGGTCATTTCAACAGAGTTTTGAAGTAATGTAACAGATTTATAGTTTATTCTGTTGGAAAATATACATCCTTTTCCAAATAATATAATTGTCCGGTTTAAGAAACAGATTGAGTAGATATGGACAGTGAATGAACAAAAATGGGAATTTGTTGAAGGAGAAGTAATTTGGGCCTTTGCATTACCAGCAGCGTTACCAGCTGCTGCTTAGTTCAAAGGTCAAGAGTGACGCTCTGTTAAAGAGGCTACTTATAAGTCGCAGGTTCGATTCCTGCAGCAGCAACATTTTTTTTCAACTGTTCATTCTATTTACGCTCTGTACGCCAGAACGATACATTCATCGTGTAAAAAAAAAAGAGTTTCAAAGAAATATAACGCATTTATAATTATTCCTGTCGGATTATTCCCCTATTTCTTCATCATGATATGTGTTTAGTATAATGGATATCAGTATGCGACGTAGGAAATTAAGATAGATGATTTAAGAACTAAATATTGCTCGGACCAAATTACTTACATTAGTGAGTGAAACAACGGCGATGATCGGAAAATGAAAAAATAAGCCTGAGGTGAGATTCGAAACCACACCCTTGTCCATGGGAGCACCCATGTAGCTTAGGCCTGCTCTAATTGTTTGAATTGGTAATTGATTGGCAATTAATCCAGCAACTGGCGGATCGTAAAATTCAATACCAGTCTGAATGGGTGTTTGAATTTGTAATCGTATATATATATATATATATATATATATATATATATATATATATATATATATATATATATATATACTAGTTGATTCAGTTATTGCTGTTCAACCTCATTGAAAGTATCCCCCAATTAATCCCCAAAGAAGCGTATACAACCAATGCATCCTCCAAATAGTCAATAATGGAGCTGAAACATGGAACCTAACCAAGAGACAGACCTGAGATGCATGCAACGAACACATGAAAAAATTTTCCTAAACCTCTCATGGAGAGATCAGAAACCAGCACAATACACATAGGAGAAGACAGGAGTCAGAGACATCATAGAATCAATTGAAAAACTCAAATGATGATGGGCTGGCCATGTTGTAAGAATGGCTGACAACTGATTGACATCACGACTCACGACATGGATGCCCTGAGATCAAATATGCAACCGAGGCCGGCATAGTATACGATTGAGAGACGAGCTAGACGAGTTCAGAAAATACTTGCTCTGCGACGCCCATAATAGAGACGTTTGGCGGATCCTAGGGAAGGTCTCTGTCCAACAACGGACGTTAAGAGACTGATGATGAAGAGCACAACTATGGCCTTCACGTTTCACTATTCTTTTCAGTTCTACAATAAACTGTTGGAGCAGCGAAATCCAACACCTGACAGATCATTTCTTTGTTTAAAATGACATATTCTGAGTCATTCGTTTTAATTTGAAAGTCACATTACTTCTTCCATAAGTTAGGCCAGAATAGGCCAAATTCTGGCCTGAGCGTAGACCATTGGTTTCTTGGTTTAAATCCCAGTTGTTTGCGCTATTCCCAGTAGTTAACCGTTCTTTCCCATCCAAGCCTATTTCTAGCCTTCAACTCGATTGTCCTGGTATTGACAGATAGACACTAGCCAGTGTTGCAACCATCGTGGCTGAAGTAGTTGCTTAGGTCGGTGTTCGAGCCCATAAAAAACAATCTTTACGGATCCTGATATTCAATACAAGTAGATCCTTTCTATCTCGGAATTTTTGAGATGAGGTATTATTATTATTTCCATTGATATTCGGACCATCCTCATCTTTGTTGTTTTTCATACAACGTTTCGGCTGTTGCATTCAACAGCCCTCGTCAGGTATCATCTGGTAGATTTAGGAAGTAACGAACCGAACCCTTAATTTATCCGACGGGGGTATATTGACCGTACTTCCCCCTTTAGCGTTAGTAGTATTATTATACAGTCTCACACTAGAATCGAACCTAGAACCATCAGATTACTTAACAGTAATTTGTCTGATAATGTAACCACTGCGCTATGTGTCCATGTGGACAGGGTTCGGTTCGTTACTTCCCAAATCTACCAGATGATACCTGACGAAGGCAGTAGAGTGAAACGGCCGAAACGTTGTATGAAAAACCAAAATGAGGATGGTCCGAATATCAATAGAAATAGATCCTTTCTGTTTAGAAGAACGGGTACAATTTGATCTTTCTTATTTATGAATAACCTCTAGCTTAGCTTGAAGAAGCATTTATAGTTGTCGTCTGCTCAGATAAATCAGACAGTTCCATTAGTGAATTATTGCGATCGTCTATAGAGGTGATGTTATTAGCTACTGGAAGATTTTAATGACATGTTTAACCCAAAACAAAGAGCTTATTCGCAGAACACTTTTGGGGGGACTATACCATAGACACAGAAGTGTTCGTCACCCATCTACAGCTACAAGATATGACCATTCTAACCTATCAAATGGAATGCAGGTCGGTGATGGGTGGCGTGTTTGGAGTCAATGGAACCTGAGCAAGCTCGATTAGATGATGATGGGATAGTTTTTCATTTTCCACCCGTGCCAGTGGTCGAATTTCGAACCTGTATAATGGTCGGCATTTCGAAGGTATGTTTTCAACTCAGACAGGAGCCTTCCGATTCGCAATACAAGCACACGCTAATTTTCAAGTCTTCTTTATTCTTCTCTTTGTCATAGCGTCAGACGAAAATAAGCTGAGTAAATAGCTATCGAGGGGTAGACATGACACATTTATATAATTTCTCGTGTGATTTAATTAATTGCCTGATATTTGCTGAGGAGATCGATGATTATTTGCACCTGGTTGGCTTAATTGATATCACGTGCTCACAGCTCAACTCATCTGCCATTTCTTTTTTTTTTTTTTATCTCCCCTTCTAACTCGAGTTCTTTGCAATCTCTTGAAGATTTCAATTGCAGGAACCTCGAAGCCTCTTCCCTCGCCTCATCATCTTGATTTGTCGTCTGCTTCAACATTCATTTTCTCTTCTTTGCTTTTGTGTTTCTCCTTCGTTTTAAATTTTTTTTTCTATTGGGTTTTGCTTCACCTCGTCTTGTTTTACATTAAGGTCTTCTCCTTTTTTGTTGTTTTTCTTCTTCTATTTTTCTTTCACTATTTTTGTTTCCGTTTTCTTCTTTTTTCGTTCTTTCTAATTTTGAGGTTTCCTTCTTCTCGTCTGGTTTTGATTCTGATTTTCTCTATCTCCTCCCTTCCAGTCACTTCTTTCTCTTTGTTTTTTTTTTCATTCTTCTTTTTTGCTTGTTTTGGGTTTTGCTTCTTGTCTACAATTCTTCTTCTTCTTCTTCTTCTTCTTCTTCTTCTTCTTCTTCTTCTTCTTCTTCTTCTTCTTCTTCTTCTTCTTCTTCTTCTTCTTCTTTCTGATTGTCCCCCTTTTCTCTTCTTTATTTCTCGTCTCCATTCAATTCTTCTCTAACTTCTTTCTCATCCCTTCTCTTTCATACATTCTTTTTCATTCCTTCTCTTTTCTTTTTTAAATTCTATTCCTTTTTTTTCTTCTGATTTGATTCTTTCTATTCTGTTAAATTCAATGCGCCCCTCTTCTTTGTTTTCTTTCTGATGAAGTCTTTCTTCTTTTTCCTTCATTCTTGACATCCATATCATCATCCAAATCATTCTCCGTCTATCCTCGTTCTTGCCCCCTTTTTAAGTTCGTTTTTTTTACTTGTCATTTTCTTTTTTCTCTTTCACTTATCTTAACCTTGTTCTTCTGTTGTTGCCGATTTTCTCGTTCTCTTTTTTCTTATTCTTGTTCTTTTTCTTCCACCTTTCTCCTTCTTCTGCTTGTTTTTCCTCTCCCTTTTCACTTTTTGCCCTCTTTCCGTATGACTCAAACTAGAAACCCAATATTCTGTCTATTATCACCGTTAATGAAACCATTGGCAGCATTTTCACACCTTCTCTTTCTTCCTCATTTTCTTCTTTCCTCGTTTTACTAATTCTTTTTCTCCTTTCTTCTTCTTTTTCTTCCTCAACTTTCTTTTTTCTCCCTTCTTCATTTTCTTCTCGTTGCTGCTGTTGTCGTTACCGTCACAGTACCTCTTCCGATTCCTTTTTTCTACATCTTGTCTTTCCTTATCTTCTTTATTCTTCTTCTTTTTCTTCTTCCATCTCCTTCTTCTTTCCCGTCCCCTTTTTTTCGTCTTGCTCTCTCTTCTTCTGATTTTTTCTTTATATTGCATTCTTCTCTTTCTCTTACCTTTCCAATCATCGCTTCCCTTTTCAAATGACACTAACTATCTATCTTCTATCATCGTTATTAAAATCATCAGCATTGTTGTCACACCTAAAAGTCATTTAGCTAACGGCGTCCGAGAATTTCAATTGAATCACACTTACAACAAAAACTCTACGTCACAGGTACAATGTCAACTCACTTTCTGCCGTATTATAATGACAATAAAACCGAGGAAGAAGAGAAGAATTTTATAGATAAGTAATCAAAATGCTATCAATCCTCGCATTATATTAAACCTATAGGAAATATAAATCAAATTAAGTCGCCAAATCGATTGCAAGAATGTCTCTTTATCCCCACACCATCAATAGAAACTGAAATTGTGGACACAAGACTTTGGAATGCGATACGACAGCCTGGCCCGGCAACTGGCCCCAGGCCAGAGACGAATCGTTGCAGCACAGTTTCCCGTGCTAAACGAATCGCTGACTGTGCCACATCAATTCTAATCGCTACTGTTGCTTTGTATTGTATGATTATTAATTTAAAGATTATACATATTGTATTTTTTGTACTTTTTAATGATTATTTCGCTTTTTATTAAACAGTAGATGCCAAGACGTTGTAGCACAAACAAGATTACAGGCTCAGAATTAAAATGATGCAAGTAAGACGAAGAAGACATAAGAATGGCGGTCGGAGAACATTCTCGAGTCGGTTATCGGCAATTCCAATGGTGATAACGGTAATAACAATGGTGTATAGGAGATGGCAACACAGATACGAGTGGGCAAAAGAGATAAGAGAACTGAACACAATAAAACATATAAAAGTATAAATTGATAATGAACCATGAAGGCAATACATAACAATAATAACAATACAAAAAAAAGAGAATAGGAGTATTATTAATAATACTTATGGAAATTAACAAAGCAGATTAAATTACGGTGATATTGATGATAATTCTAATGGCGATAATAAGGTATCACCATCAGCATTGATAATAATAATAATGATAATAATAATAGCAATAATAATAATAAAAATATTAATAATATTGATGATGATGATAATGATAATGATGATAATGATAATGATAATGACGATAATAATGATAACGATAATAATAATGATAATAATAGGAGGAAGGGTGATAACATAACAATACGAGAAGACACAAGGATAATTAGAGGATGAGAAGTTTAAACCGTAAATATTAATGGTGGGGGATGGGAACGAGAACAATCCTCTCAAAATAATTATTGGAATACTACTACTACTACTACTACTACTACTAATAATAATAATAATAATAGTGATGATGATGATGATGATGATGTACACTGCACCTAAAATAAAAACGAAAAACCAAACTGCAACACACGGAATAAGACAGCAAAACACAAGGAAAACCTGAGAAGAAAATAAGTAGTCCATTACTTTATCCTTCTTTTGCCCTTAGTTATTGATAACGATTCAGGAAGAGATCGTGAAGAACAGAGTGGATACTACTACTACTACTACTACTACTACTACTGATAACAATAAAAAGAACAAGATCAACAAGAACAACAACAAAGATAACAACAACAAAAGTATTATGTAAATAAACATAGTTGATTCACTGGAGAAGTCTGAAAGATGGATAGTTCTACTGATACTGATAGTAGTGAGAAGAAGAAGGAGATATGGACGAGGAAGACGAAGATATCCAAGATTGAGACAGGAGATAATATTGTGGAGACTTGCTGTCACTCTGCATTCAGCGATAACCATCGGGCAACTGGCGTGAAACTGTAATCCGCAGTAACTACCGTGGTCCACGAGAGTGCAAAGAGGAGGACTGGGGACTTGTGGAGATTTATTGTCACTCAGTGTTAAATGGTGACCATCAGACAATCAGCACGAAAATTGATAATAATAATGATGGTAATGACAACAACAACAACAACAACAACAACAACAATAATAATGGTAATAATAATAATAATAATAATAATAAACGTGGCTGTGCCTGCAGACCTTAGAGTGAATACGAAAGAGAGAGAAAAACAGGAAAAGTACCAGGACTTTGCCCGGGAAATGGGTAAAGTGTTCAATATGAAATTCAGGGTTATAGTTGGCGAATTTGGAACAATGCCAAAGACATTAGGGTCAAGGTTAGAGGAGCTGGGAATAAAAGGAAGGATTGAGAAATGCCAACCACGACTCGACAGGAATCTGCAAGAATACTGGGGAGGATACTGGAAATAAAAGATCAACAACCTACAGTGGTTTCTAATGGCCTAAGTACCCAAAAGGAACATGGGAGTGTTGGAAGAGCCGGGAGGAAGGTTAGGGCAGTGCAAACCACAGCGCTGCTGTAATATCTGCAGACGCTGAGAGGACGGCTTGATGTCAGGACTTAATGAATACAGATTTAGACACGGTGGAGTAGACCAGTACATCAACTGGATAGTCTGTAAGCACTATGGTGCATCGTACACACAACATTGGTATGAGCACCACCCGGAACCTGGAAATGACACACACGATGTGGCAACATTTTGATACACAGGGGTCGAATTATCAAATCCAACAACTCAGACATAACTATTCCGGTCAGAAAGGAGAAAAGGTGCCTATTAATTGAATTGACCATTCCATCAGGCAAAAACATATCTGTAAAGGAGTTTGAAAAACTGTCCAAGTCCAAAGACCTGGAAATTGAAATCATAAAAATGTGGCAAGTTGAGACTGAAACAATACCTGTTGTTACAAGAACCCTTGGGGCCATTAAGTGGGTGACAACAAATATCCGGGGAGAATATCAGGAAACCCGAGCATTTATGAGATACAGGAAATTGTGCTCACAGGCACTGTCTATATCCTTCGAAAAGCATTGTCCATGTAAATATTTAAAAGTACTGTTTCTTGCGCAGATCGTTGCCTGCCCTAAGTTTCAAGCCGGAACTTGGTGTGCAACGAATACAACTGGATATCAAAAGGAATCATAATAACAATAATAATAGTATTATTATTATTATTATTATTATTATTATTATTATTATTATCATTATCATTATTATTATTATTATTATTATTATTATTAGTAGTAGTAGTAGTAGTAGTAGTAGTAATCTCACACTGGTTGCCTGATGGTTACCGCTGGAGTTTGAGTGATAGCAAGTCTCCTCAAGTCTCCAGCCCTTCTCTCTTAGTTCTCATAGGTCGCAGTAATACTGCAGTTTACAGTTTCACACCGGTTGCCCAGTGGTCATTGCTGAAGGCTGAGTGACAATAAGTCTCCTCAGGTCTTCAGCCAACGTCTCTCCTCTCTTTTGCCAATCATGCTAGTGCTGCATTGCATTTCTGCTTCCATTTCCTTTCCTCTGTTGACAATTAACGTTGCAGTCTTTATATTTCTAGCACTTTCCTCAGTATCCACGCAGCTCCTTGTAGTGCTGTGGTCTGTACAGTCTCAATCCTTCCCCTCATCCTGATCTCCTCCAGTCTCGCCCTCAATGTGTTTGGGACGGATCCCAGTGCGCCCACTATGACTGGCACTACCGTAGCTTTCATGTTCCACATCTTCAGTTCTCTCGCTAGGTCCTGGTATTTTTCCTGTTTTTCACTCTCCTTCCTCTTTACTCTTTGGTCTGCAGGTACAGCCATATCTCCTATTTGGCAGGTCTTCCTCTTCTTGTCTACAATTACCAAGTCCAGTCTTCTTGCCTGGATGAGGTGATCGGTTTGGATGTCAAAGTCCTAGAGTAGTTTGTGGTTGCCATTCTCCCGGGTTGCCTCCGGTTTGTGCTGATACCACTTTTCAGCATGGTTGAATCCCATTCGTTTACTCAGTTCCCAGTGTATCATCTTTGCTACTCTACCGTGTCTGTGCTTATACTCCTTCGGGGCAAGTTGACTACATTCACCAGTCATGTGGTTTACAGTCTCATCTCTTTCACCGCATAGGTGGCACTTGCTGTTTGTCTGTGTTCTGTCGATTTTTGTTTTTATATATTTTGTCCTAATGCTTTTGTTTTGAGCTGCCATGATGAGCAATTCTGTTTCTCTCTTCAGGTTTCCTTTTCGTAACCATGTCCATGATCTGTCGTCTGACACATCTTGTATCTGTCTTTTGAACGCTCCGTACAATTTTTTCTTCTCCCATTTTTCTTTTTCTTGTTTGCTGTGCAATTCCACTGTTTTCTACTTTGTTGTTTGTTGTGCTGTTTCGTGCCCTCTTTATTATTATTATTATTATTATTATTATTATTATTATTATTATTATTATTATTATTATTATTATTATTATTATTATTATAATTATTATAATTATTATTATTGTTATTATTATTATCATTATTATTATTACAACAGCAGCAACAGAATGAAAATGATAATAATAATGATAATATGAATAATAATAGCAGCAGCAGCAGTACCAATAGCAGAAACTGTTTGGCCATTTCTGACAACAGGAGGTCTTTAGAATCTCATTTCCTGTATCTTCCTCAGTATTCTTGCAGAATCCACTCAAGCTGTGGTTTGCATAATTGCAAATTATAGTTGATAGTACGTTCAATAATCTAATGCAATGCTTCTCAAACTATTTCAGTTTGATTCACCCTCAAGTCATTATAACGAAATTCCCATCGTCAGCGACTAATTCTCTCTTGCGTATAAGTTTTATGCCGAATTGAATACGTATCAGGCATAAAGGATAAACTCAATCTCTTGAGTTTTTATGTTATTTAGGTTTTAAAAGATCTTATAAAGTATGAAGGGAGTTAGGAACGACAACAAGATTAGCACAGAAATATTATCAGATTTATTTTAGTTTACATAATCTTATTCTTTGAACTAAGATTCCTAAAAACAATGTCTTTGTGTGTCAACTACAAAATCATTCTTGTAAGTGTCCAAGGTGCAATTGGTGTAATGGTATCGGTGCAAACAATAAAACTGGTGTCCCAGGTTATTTATATTCAGTTTTCACTTGAGAAAAGTATGAATCAGTCTCCCTGGACATATTGGACTGTCCTGTTTTGGGAGTGGGTAACAAATCAAAAGGAAAACTCTGATTCCGAACCGGGGAATGAAGCCCCCTTGAGGCAGTTTTGCATCCACTTTGACGTTCTTCCGGCATCTGAAGGCAAATTGATACCAGACGTATCACATTGTTTTCCTCTGGACTACATCAGTGGGGCTGAGAGAGAAATTCTGATAACTGGGCATCCCTGGGTATCCATACGCGCCCGGGGGAATTTCTAATTTAAACCAAATGTCTGTAGGGACAGAACGAGGGCCATCACCACAACTCTTTTAAGAAAAATATAAGTAATCATTCACTCTTCATGTTTCATTCAATTCATAGTCATCTCTCTGCATAGTTTCATTTATGTTTTCATCCTTAGATGAATCATTCACCAGTTTGAGCCTGGATCAAACTATGATGGGAATTCTTCAGAGAAATTTGTGAACTCATTATTCACTAATGATAGGAAGGAAAGGTTGACCAAGCCAGCAGAAATCACCACGAGCACGACAATACAGCATCTACATATCCACATTTAACCAGAAGAAAACCATTTGTAAATCAGTCAAACTTTAGCCGAGAAAGCAGTCAGTAATCAAAAATTGCTTTGGCAAACCGACATGTCTTGGCGCGCTATCAACTTTTCAGATGAGTCTTTGAAGGCTAAATAGACGTGAATTCATTTTCAGCCACCTGCATCCCACGATTTTAGTTATCGTTTGGTAAGTTTAATCAATCGCAGTTTATTCTACAATTCTAAACTTACGGATCAGGTGTCA
>OY735238.1:33290593-33295593 GCA_963457665.1 Thysanoteuthis rhombus | reverse complement strand
ACCAGACATCTGGTATAAACATCGAAATTCATGAAAAAGTAACAACAACAACGACAGTAGCAGCAATAATAATGATAATGATAATTTTGTGAATATTGCTTGGTGATTTATGGGCAAAATATAATTTAATTTTAAAAATCACCTCAACTTTACAAATGCTTTAATTCATTTTCTGTTCCTACATGCATCCATCCATCGCTATAAGACACTTTTCAGTCGACCAGTCGGTGTGTTTGTCGGTCCGTAATATGTTAAATGTCGATTCCCATCAGCCGTATCAAGCTGGATGGATATGAAACTTCGTCAAAAACTCCAGGTTACCAATCCCTACCACCCTTTTCTCTTTCTTCCTTTGCTGCTACTACTGAGACATACGTTTCTTCTTCTTCTTCTTCTTCTTCTTCTTCTTCTTCTTCTTCTTCTTCTTCTTCTTCTTCTTCTTCTTCTTCTTCTTCTTCTTCTTCTTCCTGTCTGTGCACCTTTTTTCTCGCTCTTCGTGCTTACCTTTTCTTCTTGCATAATCTCTCTTCTTTCATTTATTCTCTTGCCTCTCACCTAGCATTATTTCTTTGTTACAGTTCAAAATAATAATGACATCTGTGCCTTGCATAAATAAATCGCCGTAGCCGGCACATATACCAATATTAATTATTCAAAGATTTATCTGACATTATCTTTTGAAAAATAAATCTGTTGTGAAATGTTATCTAAAAAATACTAACGCAAGATTCGGTCATTTTTTTGTCCAAAGTTACAAAGGAACCCCGACCCCACCAAAAAAAATGACTCTTTGGATGGGGTTTAGTGGTATACTCATACTAATTCCCAAGGTTGCAGGCGCTGAAATTTACAAAGAGTATCAGCAGACACACATCTTCTTTACGTCTTCACCATTACTAATTGTAAGTTTCTAGTAACCGAGCTTCCTCATGGACAGATGTTGGCGTAAGAATGGTGGACACTTTGTTGAACTTTTGGTTTTTGATGGTAAAATGCCCGTAGAGTTTTTTTTCAATATCCCTGAAACAGCTTCATAGTAAAACAGCCTATGATATCCAGAATAAAATTACAACGTTAGGATTCAAATTCGATTCATAGTAGTAAAATCAAATTTTGTATAAAATACAGAAAACCTTAAACACTGTATATCAACAAAGATTGGAAAATAACTGACTCGCATAAAATAACAACTTTGGATGATAACACTTGGAATTTTATGAGGTTTCTAAAATAAAAATTCTTTTCAGCTAAAAAGTGCAAAGTTTATAAGACTATATATGTGTCTGTGTCCCTGCATGTATGTGTGTGTGTGTGTGTATGTGTATTTATGTATGAATGTCAGGAGATAGGTGAATAAATATTATATTGAGGGCGATGGCAAAGAAGTTACCCTCGCAAGCTATTGTTAGTGTGTTCGATAAGTTCGAAGGTTGTTGGGCTTGCAGGCAGAATAATAAGTGTA
Source organism: Thysanoteuthis rhombus (assembly GCA_963457665.1). NCBI lineage: Eukaryota > Metazoa > Mollusca > Cephalopoda > Oegopsida > Thysanoteuthidae > Thysanoteuthis > Thysanoteuthis major. The sequence continues at coordinate 33,294,131 of OY735238.1, read as the reverse complement.
TTTGCGAGTCTTAAGACCTCCGAATGCTCTCTCGATACGTAACCTTGCTGGCTTCTGTTCAGCACGCAAGAATAATCTTCCCTGAGGTCAGCGATCAACAGTTACATGATGGTCAAATGATGAATGAATTGGTTCGAAACAATATCCTCGGCCTGTCCACTCCAGAGTCCACTTTGTTTCTTTCCTAACTGGCCAAAATATATGCTGGATCGCCGAGAGGGTATTCTTGACCAGCTATTGCAAAGAACTCCCCTGTAAAGCAATTGCCAGGAAAGAAAAGGTAGGAGAACTCTTCAGTGAACCTTACTCTCCCCTTTAAACAGCTCCTTTCTCACCTTTTCGTTTTCTTATCTTTGGTGCTTTAGTTTTCAATATCTTGTCTCACTAGCCACTCAGTATCATGAATAGACTTTCTGAACGCATTTGACATTTGCTTTCATGAATATATATTGGAATGAACCCGACAAAAAGTTATATATATATATATATATATCAATACAATCATTAAGACACACACACACACTCACAGGGCTGGCCAGAGGTACGGAAAACGATATAGAAGTTCCAGATAAGGAATAAAGAAATCCAAGAAATAGGTCGATTGGCGATTAGGAGGAGAGCGAGAGAGAGAGCGAGAGAGAGAGAGAGAGAGAGGGAGAGAAAGTGAGAGAAAGAGAGAGAGTGTGAGAGAAAGTGAGAGAGAGAGTGAGAGAAAGTGAGAGAGAGAGAGAGAGTGTGAGAGAAAGTGAAAGAGAGAGAGAGAAAGGAAGAAGAGATTGGAGTGAAGAGAGTAAGGTTTACAGCAAGAAGGACAGGAGGAGAGGAGAAGAGAGCGAAACATAGATCGTTAGATTCGAAGCAGCATGAATAAATATGAAGCGATTAAAATAGATAGGTAGATAGAGGATGAGAAGATTGATAAATAGATAGATAGATAGAGAGAGAGAAAGAGAGAGGGAGAAAAATTTAGGAAAGAATAACCGAAAAAGAAAAAGAAAGGTGACATATAATGATAATCGAGAGACAGAGAACGAGAGAGAGAGAGAGAGAGAGAGAGAGAGAAGATGGAGATATAGTAGAGGGAGAGAGAGAGAGTAGAGGGAGAGAAAGACAGTCAAACAAAAAGAAAGGGAGAAATAGTATCCGAGCGCGGAGGGTTGGGGGAAGGGAAAAGTAGGGAATCTCTGGGTCATGACTCTTTTAATGCTTTTACATCTCCAAGAATGTCTTGATCGCTTCCAGTGAATCCACTCAACTAAACTCTCATCGTAATGCAAATACAAACAATGGTCAATGGCGGTGCTAAGTAGCCAGCCGCCTGTCGTCATTCTGGACATTTTTGTATTCATTGTTCGATGACCCATCGCCACTTAGTGCAGACCTTTTTCCCTTCTTGGTAGCCATGAATTTGTAAACTGCCGACCAGAAAGAACCAGTTTGATCTTCACCAATTTTTACCATCTATTTTGGATTCTTGGAGCTGTGAAGTGGCCGAACGGTTACAGATGTGGAGAATAAATAAGAAAAAAAAAAACAATGTTGCCAAATCAGTCCATTTGGCCTTGTGCAAAACGCAGGGGCTGGGCAGAGTTGGAAATAGGCCCGGGTCAGATAGGAGATGTGGGCCCCCTTTTCAAAACTATCCTCGTAAGAAGAGATTTTAACATTCGGAGCGAAAGGCTAACCAATTTGTGCCCATCGTACAATGAACGGAGTAGGAAAAGAACTCACACAAAATGGAGGGAAGAGGTTGGCTGGTAAGACATGGCAAAGTGAGAACAATCACAGTCGTCATGGGAGGAGATGGGAAAGGCTTTTGTCCAGCAGTGGGCCAATGGTGGCTAATGATGATGATGGTGATATACATGTACGCCCCTGGATTTAGTATCCTTATAACCGTATCGTTGGGCCAACTCGCCCCACTGGCTCCCTCTCCCCGGGCCTGACTATACGAAAATAAACTTAATATCTTCAGTATCCAGCCAATAGCTGAGATTTAACACAAGTGCCCTTTACGTTAGCAGTATGGAAAATGGATACAGCGAGTCGAGGTCAAACTCTGACTGAGACAGCTTGTGTTCACATCACATTAATGTCCTTAGGGTAATGGATAAATCTACATCTCTTCCCATCAGGTGACAGTAAGTTATAAGACCGCCTTGTTCTTTAGCCATGGTTGTCAACGAGTCTAGGAGACCAACTGATTCCAGATTAGCCTAAAGAGGGATTGGCTGTCAACTTGTCCTTGACACAGCCATGAGAAAACTATCTGGACTACTCCACCTACCATGTACTAGGTTACGGGATAAATAATGGTAAATGAAATATCTGTATCTCAGTTATGAATCTTCATAGCCTGCGCTTGTACCATAACTAAATTATAGATTTATGTAGAAAGTATAAAATATATATTTTATCTACAATTATCTAAAAGACTCGTGCATATTTTCAAGGTTGTAGCCACTACAGTGTGACCAGGAGTGCCTGGACACACACACACACACACACACACAGAGGCGCAAACACTCATAAAGAAAATAATGAGTAGCTCACTTGGCTGGTTGGCCGGGCCATTAATGGAAGTACAGTGATTCGAATTTTGATTCCTGCAACATTTTCCCTCAGATGTTCTTACTTTTCTCTATTTTCTTTGTACAGATGAAGTCTCTTATTGTGATCACTATGGTACAAGTTCATTCAGATAACCATAACCGGTTGATGATATCAAACTATGAATATGCAGAAGGTCGCACTTATTTTGATCATTGCAATATCCTTTAGATAACAATAACCAGATGATGACATAAAGTGATATTTAGAAGAAGCTGCTTATTGTGGTCACATTGAATATAATCTTTGGGACCGATTGATTTTGATAACGATTTGATACCATTAACTACATTTGAGTTCCATCCCCCTGTGTTGTCAAGTGGTTCGTATTTCCAGCTTTCATCTAATGGGCACAAGTTCGATGCCCGATGTTGAGATATATTATCAATCCAGGTACAACCCAGACAATTTCTTGAAGGAAATTTCCGATTACAAACTTATCACTGATGATTTTTCTACACAAATATCTCGTCACTGGCATGCCACGTTGAATAACAGAAGGAAGTAGGTCGATGATCATTCATACAAACCATGGTACCATAACTATCTTACCAGCTTATTGAAATATCTTGAAATGCATCGTGTTAACAAGAACAGATCATTCATTTATGCATTCTAATATTCGACCAACTTTGAAACTTCTATTAGATCCATCTAATCTCATCTTCTCATCTTTAATATTGACATGATATTTCAGTGTATTCATTCTAAGACCTTCTTCAGGAGTTATATATGATATCCTAAATGAAAGAACGAAAACACTGTCAAACTACTGTCCCAAAACTATCTTATCAATTTACCAGATTATTTTTAAAAACCTTGTGTAAACGGGAATAGATGTGCATCCAAATAATGGTTTAACCTAAAAATAAAAGATATCTCTCCGCTATCACACCCCAACAGAAAAAGAGAGTGCTTGAGTAAGAAC
>OY735238.1:33240593-33285593 GCA_963457665.1 Thysanoteuthis rhombus | reverse complement strand
AAGAAATATTTGGAGGGAGAAAGACAAAAAGAAAGAAAAGTAAACGAAGAAAGAAATAAAATTAAGTATGGAAAGAGAGAGTAAAAAAACGTAAGTAGGGGAAGAAAAATAAAGAAAAATGAGAAGTAAACAGAAAAAGAGAAGGAAAGTAAAGAAAAAGGAAAAAAGGAAATAAGAAATAAAAAATAACCAAGGAAAAAAAGAAAAAGAAAAGAAAGAATTGTAAAGGGGGAACCAAAAAAGAAAAGGTAAAACGTAAACAGAAAAGAGAAGGAAGGAGAAAAGAAAAAAAGAAGGAAAGAAAGAAATAAGAAAGAAAGAAAGAAAGAAAGAAAGAAAGAAAGAAAGAAAGAAAGAAGGAAAAGCAAAACAAAAATAAACAAAAACTAATGGAAAGGTGATAAAAAATGTTTAACATTAAGTGAAAACGACTAAGAGAGAAATAAAGAAAAAGAGAAAAAAGTGAAGAAGAAAATCAAGAGAAACAAAAAAGAAAAGGAAAAAAAGAAGAGCCAAAAAAAGAAAAGATTAAAAAAAGAAGTAGACAAAGAGAAATAAAACATGATTAAATAAAATTAAACAAATATACTTTTTGTCTGTGATAAGGTTTCCTTCTTTCATAAAAACTGTCTGAAGAAATCCTAGACTTACAATAAAATAAATAAGCCGTGAGGATGATTTTTGAGAAAAATAAAAGTAAATAAATAAATAACCAGTTTTATTTAAATCCTGCTCACAGCTTTGGCCCGGAAGGAATTTTGGTTTTCACAGCAAAATAAATAAATAAATAAACAAGTGACATGAATAAAAAAAATTAAATAACTAAAAAAAAAAAACCCAACTAATAATCACCTTTTTTAATAATAAATAATTCACGTTCTAAAAATAAGAATTTTCTATTCAATTATAAAATCGCCTCCATTCAACAACTCCAAGGAAGGCGGTATCCACCAAAAACTGAACTAAAACTAAAAAACAAAATAGATACAAGCCCATACAAAAGGAGAGAGTGCATAGCACAAGGGGAGAAAACTTTTGGTAGAATAAAAGCGAAAAATGTTTAGTAAAGGAAATAAAAGGAAATCGTATTCAACCATTCACAGCAAATGCTTGGAGCTCCTGTTTACGTTCGCCTTTGATCGAACTGTTCTCCACCCATTCGTGTCTGACGGGCAAAGAAAAGCCGATTTTCTTTGATCGCCGCACGTTCCCAAGACCTCATTAGTTGCAACGGCTAAAGAGTCTCGACATTTTTCTTTTCAAGAGAAAACGAAAATTTCAAAAATGAAATAAGCTGATCAAGATCAGGGCCAGTCAACACGATTTTGAGCACACTCCCTCTTTATTGATAAATCAACATAGTGCCCGTCAAAAACGAAAAAAAAAGATAGGATTATTTACGTATGGATCAGCACTTCTGTCCAGGATCAGAATATCTGTGTGTTCTAAGTTCAGAATATGCGTGCGTTCTGTCAAGAATCAAAGAGTCGCTACCCAGCCATCTGTCTAGTAGGATTAAAGTTTAGTATCTGTGCAATCTACCTCTGCTCAAAGTGTCACTCCCAAAACTTCTGCTTAGGATCAAAATAATTGTGCACTCATTGAAAAGTGTTGCTCTCAAACTCTCATAAAACGTATATATCTCTGAATATGTATATATATATACATCCAACTTTGGAATAGAGCACTCTGGTGGGTAGGGAATTGTGCATAAGTATATATATATCGCTTAAATTCAGCCTCACTGAGTGTCCAGTTTTGTGTCGGGCAGGGGTAAAATGCCAACCTCTGAGCCTGAAGCGAAAGTTTCAATCCTACGTCGTGGTGCTGGATGGGGCAATGGATAGTCTATAGCCACCTGAACAGTTGTAATACTACGAAACAGTTGTCTGTGGATAACTCAATTATTTGATTCTATATATATTCGAACTGAGGGTGTTGTTAGATCAGTTGATAAAAGCAGAACTGCATACAGGCTGCTTCTAGTGGACATAGGTTCGAGCCTCGCACGACACACATTTCTTCATTTATTCATACGTTCTGTGGTCGCTCGATTAGCCACTAACATCGGTGCCGAGCAAAATATAGATCCTACATAAATGGCTTTATAAATATCACGATCTGTCGGATATAAATTATCCATATTCTAATACTCCTCTTTCACACTCGTATATAGTCTAAAAAGCTTCGAACACAACTTTTTCAATAGATTTTTTCGTTTCACTTATTTTTCCAGTCACTAATTTCTTCATATCTGTCAATGCAATTTTTATAATCTTGTAAAGTGTTTTTTCATTTGTTTCCCTATACTTTCTAACTACTGTTATATGTATAAATTGTTTCTTGATGGGATCATCAGTTGTTCACCGTGTAACTGTTTTTGATACATATATGTATACATAAATATAAAGTCTTTATGATATAATGCGATTTATAATTAATTCTGTCGGACCAAATACGTCCATTTCTTAGATACATACCTGTCACGCTGGAAGAAACGAATGGACCAAGAATAAACGAGATGAGAATTTGGGTTGAAAGCATTTATTTGACCCTTGAATTACCAGCGGCTGTTTAGCTCAGTGGGATGAGCATTGATATACAAATGTACATCGCGTTTTATACGAAGCTTAGCTTGATTCAATACAGAGCCATTATGAGCAGGAGTTACAAAATAGGGATTAAAAGACCTACGATGAATAATCTTCTAGTCAATTTTCAGTGTATGGGAGATCTGCTCAGAAGATAAGTATTCGTACATTAGCTTTTACTCAGCTATTACGAAGTCTGTCATTATCCAGCCACTTAACATTCATGAAAAATAACCTACCTTGAGCAATGGCACCTTAGTGCACTCCGCACACACCCATCCCAGCGTCCCTTCCACTTTTCGAAACAGTTTGCGAAGTCCTCTTTCAGGATTGCCATCAACTGTCGCATAGTATTCTCAATCCCATCCACAGACTGAAATCTCTTTGTGAAAAGCCATACGTCTCAGGGATCAAAACTTTGACAGTAGGACCACAAAAAAAACAAAAACAAACAAAACAAAACAAACTAGCTTATGTGATGTTTCACCAAAAAGCTCTGTGCGAGCAATGAAGAATGGATAAGCCCGGTGGACGTGAATGTAACAATCACTTAGTGCACAAACCCATCCAATGGTGTTTCACTGCCGACAGAGTAAACCATGGGAATTATCCTGTTCATGCAAGCGCTGTGAGATCCATTCCAATTAGTTGCCAGGTTACGTCAAGCCTGCACAACAAGTTCACGAGATATTCGAAATGGCTGGATACTATCCTGTCTGACTTCGTACGCAAATATATCAGTCTGAAAATAAATGAAAATATTTACTTGTATATCGCTACGTGAGACGGTTGAAATTTTGAGTGGAAGATGGTGTCGCATTATTTTTTAAAGCGTGAAGAGAAGGCCTACTCGCATTAAAACCTTATGTTCTAAATACTTAGATATTTTTTGACGACGAAAGAAATTGAAAAGAGAGAGAGAGAGAGAGAGGGAGGGGAAGAGAGGGAGAGAGAGAGGGGGGGTAAGAATCTTGCAAAAAGAGATACTGCCTATCCACCATTTGAATCCGTTGACTCTTCCATTGAAACGAATTCTGATTTTTTTCTCGAAAAATCATCCCAACTGCAATCTTTTGCAAATCTTATATAAGGGTGTCGGGGAGCACACTTTGAGAACCACTTGAGAATCTGTACTCTCAGTCCAATATGGTCCGAATCATATTGGGAGGAAGAGGGAATTAGATATAAGTGAGAGGGTAGAGAAAGCGGAAGACCTGATGAGAAGGGAGAAAAAGTATCAAGAGAAGATAGACACCCAAGAGGAGAGCCGAAAGAGATAGATATTATGAGTCACCAATACTGATACATGATGTTTAGTGGAATGATCAATTAAATAGTTGGAAAAAAAGGGTGATCAATGAATAAGTTCCTCATTCAACGTTTTGTTTGATGGTGATCACTAAAAGAGATCTGACTCTCCAAAAGTAAAGTGGGCACAATGATCAATTTAGCATGAACTTCTGACGCATTCTCCGCACACACTTGACACCTATTTTGGAGGGGAATCTCAAAAAACGAAAAAAATCCTCCAACTAATTGAGAGGAGTGTGTATGCAAAATTTCTACTTTTTTCTATGAACGGTTAAGGCTGAACGATGTCCAGATAAATAGATAGATAGATAGATAGATAGATAGATAGATAGAATGATAGATAGATAGATAGATAGATAGATAGATAGATAGATAGATTGATAGATAGATAGATTGATAGATAGATAAATAGAATGATAGATAGATAGATAGATTGATAGATAGATAGATAGAGTGATAGATAGATCGGTAGATAGATACATAGATAGATAGATAGATATTAACAGATTTGAATAGATGGATAGATTGATAGATGTCAGAACTAATCGATAACCTTAACAGTAACAGTGATTAAACTGATCTGGTAGTGGTGATTAATACGGAGAGGGAAAAGAGAGGGGGCGAAGAATGGAGCAAATTGAAGACAAGAGAGCGAAAAGGGGAGGAAACTGAAGAGGGAAGAGAAAGGGAAGAAGAGGTGAAGGGGAGGGAAAGAGAAAAAGTGAGAGAGAAAAAAAAAAGACTGGGTGAAGAGAATGAAGAAAGGAAAAGGAAGATCAGGAGAGAACAAGAGAGAAAGAATAGAGAGAGATGGGAAGATACGTAGAGATAGAAAGATAGAAAGACAAAGAAGAGAGGGAAAGAGAATATAGAGACAGAGAAAGAGAGACCAATTGAAGAGAAAGAAGAGAGGGAAACATTGGATGAAGAGGCTGAAGACAGATAGATAGATAGATAGACAGATAGAGAGAGAGAGAGAGAGAGAGAGAGAGAGAGAAGAAGAGAGAGAGAGAGAGAGAAAGGAAATAAAGAGCCAGCAGGGGATTCAGTGAAAATGAGAGAGAAAGAAAGAAAAATAAGAAGATAGAGTGACGCAGAGGCAGAGCAATCAAGTGAAGAGAAAGAAAGGGGGGAGATTAATAGTGAGGTGGAGAAAAAGAGAACAAGTGAAGAGAAATAGGAGAGAAAAAAGGGGATATTGAGAGAGAGAGAGAAAGAGAGAGAAAGAAAGAGACAAAGAGAGTGAAAGAGAGAGAGAGGGGGATAAACAGGCAGAGACAGAGATAAGGAGACTAAGTGAAGAGACAAAGAAGAGAGTGAGTGAAGGATGTAGATATATACAGAAAGAAAGATCAAATGATAAAGAAGAGGGAGAAGAGAACATGGAGACAGAGAAAGAGAGACCAAATGAAGAGAAAGAAGTGGAAAAAAGAATATTTGAGAGAGAGAGGGGGAAGACAAACAGACAGTGATAGAGAGATGGAGACTGATAAAAGAGACAAAAGGAGAGAGAGAGAGAGAGAGAAAGAGAAAGAGAAAGAAAGAGACAGACAGAGAGAGCAAATGAGCGGAAGAAAGGTGGGTGTGCAAATCAGAGAGTCTATCAGGAAACAATCGGTATTTGTTTGAAGAGAAAGACCTTGTGGCCTATGGCGAAGTATTGAATGCATCAATTACGGACGGCAATGGTGTGAGGCTGTTGACGATGTGGCGAGGGCGGGTAGTGAACCAGAGAAACGGGTATTTAAGAAAATAGGGTGTCGGTAGAGGGAGGGAAGATAAAGAGAGAGAGAGAGAGAGAGATTGAAAAAGAGAGAGAGAGAGAGAGAGAGAGATGCCCGCGTGAAACGGAGTCTCGTTTTCCAACGGAGGAGAGAAGACGGGTTGGATGGAGGAGGTGGGTGTCGGTTATTTTTCAAAAGCTTTTCCGAGGATTTCTCGCAGGGGAATAACAAATTCGTCCGGAAAAATCGTCAGAAAATATTCTCTTTTATATTCGCTTCCTTATGAGTGGTTCGTTGTTATTCGATACGATTTGAGAGCGATCTGGGAGAAGGAGAGGGTAAGAAGAAAAAAAAAGAGGAAGAAAGAAGAAAGAGGGTGGGGAGAAAAGGAGAGGGTGTTGAAGAAGACTAAAGAAAAATGGCGAAAGGTTCTATCCTTTTAATTTATACATGCGTTTGGTTACGTGTTTGCGTGTCTCAGCACTCCTGGACATACCGTTTGGTCTGCAAACTTGATAATTGGCATCAGTACTCCACAAGCCCCCTTCTCCTCAGTTTAAAAAAAGAAGCTTTTAAAAAAAAACCTTTTGGGGTTTTATTCTGGCAGGTTTATTAATAACATCTAGATTCTCCAGCCCACTGCCATTTGAGATTTTTAATGGATTTTATGTCCCTGACTTTTGTCTTTTCCCAGATGTATTGTGCTGTCTTGTGATCTCTCCATGTGAGGCCCAGCATGATTCTTCCATGTGCACGTTGCATGGTTCTCAATTTGCGGATCTATCTCTTTGTTAAGTTCCATGTTTCAACTCTATAAGTGACTATTGGGAGGATGCATTCGTTGTGTACACTTCTTTTTAGGATGTGATCCTTAAAAGGTCAAAAATTTCAAAAATAAGCATGCTTGCTACTAGATACGAATAGCCTGACGGATTTAGCATAATCATACATTGTAAATTGAAGCCTCAAAGTTTTTTTTCTAGACATATTATTATTTTGTAGACATATTAGGGAGTAAATGATAAATTTTCAGACCTCTAGCTGTTTTGATGCAGCCTGTACACACGATACATATACAAACAATCAGCCAGCAAGACCAACTCAAAAACTGAAGAAACTTATCTTAATGTTGATGTTCAAGTAGACGATTTGGGATAACAGTTTTCAACAGGTATCCCCATCTTTGGAAAGTTTTCTTCACACCTGTTTCCTTTATGAAAGATATGTTGTTTAGTCCACCATCAGAAATGGCGTGAAATGAAGAACCAATTACCATTAATTTAGATAGGTAAATTTTTAGAGAGTACTCGTACCGAAGAAGTAACCGTCTTCTATCTCCGTCTGTCTTGATGTCAAGAGTCAAGGTTCATTGTCTGCCATGATTGGTATAAACAGCCTCTTGGAATATGACGGTATGCTGTATGACTTTGCCTCGCTCGTCTTTCTGTGATCAAGTTTTTTGTAGGTACTCAAAATACCCTGCAAACCAACCTTAAACCTGTGTCCTCTCAGAATCAAAGTCTTAATTTTCTACAATCAGTACTGCACTGTCGAATCGTAGCATAATCCTCGCGCTGAATCGGAAAAACAAAAACAATGAGGAAGAGACAGTGAGCACATTTTCCCAAAGAGATGACGGAAGTTGCCTGATATGGATTGGAACTGCATTTTTCAAAGATAAAGAGACAGCGAGATGGAAAGATAGCTAGATAGAGGCAAGGAGAGGGAAAGAAGGAGAAGGGGACGGAGAGATAGAGAAAAGGGGGGAGAGAAGAGAGGAAGAAGGAGAACCAAAGATATATATATATATATATATATATATATATATATATATATATATATATATATATATATATAGGGAGTGAAAGATGGAATATATTTTCAGCCAGAGATGATGGATATGGAGTTCTTTTCAATTGTGGATATTAATAACATTCTTGGGTAAGATATGTTACTATAAAAAACGAGGTGCATTAAGAAAGAGCAAAAAAGAGATAGACTCAGAGAGAGAGAGAAAGATAGGAAGGGACTGGAGAGAGAGAGAGAGAGAGAGAGAGAGAGGGAGAGACAGATGGAGAGAGGGAGAGAGAGAGAACACGTTTTCACCGAAAGATGATAGATACAAGATGCTTTCAAATATGAATCGCAATTGCATTTTACAAAGACAAAGAGACAAAAAAAGAAAAAAAATACAAGTGAAGGAGAGTGAGGGAGAGATGAGAAAGAGAAAGAGCTGCCTTAATAGAGAGTGAAAAACGAAAAGATAGACAGAGGGAGGGACATAGATAGATACAGAGAGAAGAGAGAGAGAGAGAGAGAGAGAGAGAGAGAGAGAGAGAGAGAGAGAGAGAGATTGCGTATTTTTCAAAGAAACGGGGCCTGAAAGAGAACAAAGAAGAGATTTTTTTTCAAAAATCGTGAAAGATAGAGAAGAAGAGAATGCATATTTTGAAAGAGAGGGTGGGTTGGGGAAGGAGAATCGAATTTTTGCGCCGGCAGCTGAACAAAACAAGGGACACTAATTAAAACCAGCCGAAGGAGTAATTGTTTATTGCTCAAAGTAAAACGCGAGAAAGAGTGGGAAATATCAAGAGAGAATCAGGAACGTTGATATATAAAGTTAGAGAGAGAGAGAGAAAAAAAAGAAATAGATAGATAAATGGATAGAGAGAGGCAGAGAGAAAGAGAGAGAGAGTGAGAGAGAGAAAGTGATTGAGAAGGAGAGAGTGAAAGGAGAAGAGAGAATATGGAATATATTTATAAGTATATATGAAATGGCAGATTGTAAGACATTCCGAGGAAGATAGATATGTTGATGGATACGACCAGATCAATATATATATATATATATATAGAGAGAGAGAGAGAGAGAGAGAGATAGAGAGAGAGAGAAAGAGAGAGAGAGAGAGAGAGAGAGAGGAGAGTGAATGGAATCAGAGCAAGTATTAGATAGTTAGATCGAATGATCGATAGATACATGCAGATGAATCAGACCTTTAGTATAAGACAGACAGATAAATCGAGAGTTATGAATAGACAATGGATATATAGATAAAAAGGTATGAATAGATTGGCAGATAGATAGAAAGATGGATAGAAAGATAGATATAAACAGACTGAAATAGATAGATAAATAGATATGAACAGACCGATAGATAGATTGATATGAAAGGACTGACAGATAGATCGATAGATCGATAGATAGGTAGATATGAACTGATAGATAGATATAAACAGATTAAGATATAGAGATAAATAGATAGATATGGACTGATAATAGTGAATATGAATACTCCAATAGATGTAGAGAGGGAGCAAGAAAACAGAGAAGATTGGTGTGTGGGGGGGATGTTGCCAAAAACGATGAGAAAAATCAAAAAGAGAGGAACAGATTGGTTGATAACGATTTGGTGAGTGAAAAGCAAAAAAAAAAAAAACATTGAGAGGGGTGGAGGAAAAATGATTGAGCTGTTGAGGGAGAGAATGCAAGAAAGGAGGAAATAAGGAAGGAAAGAAGGAAGGAAAGAAGGAAGGAAGGAAGGAAGGAAGGAAAGAAGGAAGGAAGGAAAGAATGCCAGAGGTAAAAATGGAAGGAAAAACATGGCCTGATTTCGCCACCATTTTGCTTCGGCAATCAAGAATGCCCTAATCAAATTTTGAATGCATTCGTTATTTTCGCGTAACCTGAAGAAATTTTTGCATAAGAAAATTTCGTTCTTCTTTCTTTTAGCAATCTTTTTCCAAGTCCTGCGACTGCTAATTCTAACGTGATGATCATCAACAAGACTATTTATATATCGAATCACCGTAGCCCCATAAATAGCCGATCAACCTGCCAAGTGGGCTACAGACTCTTCTCTCGTCGAGAGTCAATGTCTATGTGGGTGTCTCTGGGCGCTCCTGGTCTCGTTTTTGGGTCTACAACCCTGAACGTTTCAATGGGTACACCACTAGGAACAATCTAAAGAAGTATTTTTCGTTTTTTCGAAAAAAAAATTGCTTTTGGAGTTATCTATGGTGATTTTGAGACCATCAATGCCCATATCTTGTGCGGGTATTTTCAGATGATGTTGGATAAAAGATAATTTTAGATATTTTTCAGATAATAAGTTCTGATACACGAGGGGGATACCGTGTTACGTTTATGCGTGATACAGATGTGTGTATTTATTTTCTCTGCTTTATTCCATCTTCTTGTAGTTTATTGCTTTAGTCGAGGTTGATTAACTAATGGAAATAACCCATGATCGAAAATAAAGTAGTAGTGTCTGATTGGACCGGAGCTTGCATCTAACACCTCAGGTGCCTGTTTTCCATGGACGTCATCCAAACCAATTCGGCCAAGGATGTTAATTAGCTGGAATAGAGCATTCATCTGTAGTAACGCTGTCAATCACGCAATTGATCTTACCTTTGCTGCTTTTTATTGCAACATTAAGAAATATTCTACGATCCAAATGTCACTTACAAGAAATGTCTTGTTTGACACTACTCATGATTTTCGAACTGAGTAGATAGAAACTTCAGCAAACGGAATGTTTATTTTAGAAGAATTATGAATAACTTGCTCTTTATACTTTGAATTTCAAATATATACATTAATAAGTAAGGATAAAACTTCTCTCAGATAAATTCGAAAATACCTATTTAAATATCTACAGAATTATATATATATATATATATATATATATATATATATATATGAAGTGGATTCGCTGCAAAAACAAGTTTATGCTTCTGCCCTGTCTGGGCTGCATCAGGCAAACTCAGTGTCTGATATGTAATAGAATAAATCCATCACGTATCAGACATTGTTTCATATTATGCTATATTAAAAACCTGACCTGTACCATATGCACTATATATATATATATATATATATATATATATATATATATATATATATATATATATATATATATATATATATATATATATATATATGTGGTTCTTTCGGCGTTCTCTTGTGCTGGTAACCAGCTCTTCAAAGCATGTACAGGTCACGTGATTTGTGCTCTACCATCCTGCTTTGTCCTCATCATTAGCCTCCAAGATTTCGGATTCTTCACTCCTTAGGCTTGCTCTGTTCAGAAAGACTAGGTTGGTGAGACCCTCCCGCGATCTGATTTCCAAGAACCAATGTCAGTCCTGTCGTGGAAACGTAATAGTTACCGGATGTGTCTCTGGTATGGCATCCAGGTCTCGGAGCCAAGCAGTAGGCTAGTGAATACGATTGTTCTGTACACTTAGGCTGTCAGCTTGATGCGCTTATGATCCGACATACGAGTGACCCAAAGACTGGCTGGCTTTACTGAAGCAGGTGTTGACTTCTCCGTCAATCTGAACAGAGGATGGTCCTCGGGTACTTGAAGTGGTCGATGATCCTCATTCGATTGCCTTCAATACAGATAGCAGTAGGAGCCCGTACACACTCCCGGGCAAACCTGCATGCAATCTCGGACAAACCTACGTAGCTCTTCCTAATACAATCACAGCTTTAATTTTTCGTAGATCTTGGAATTCAGGTGATCGCTTTTGGCATTCATTTTTGCACGGATTTGAATAGTGCTCACGTTTATGATCGTGTTTGGATTAGGGTTGGCTAGCTCAACCTTCAAAAATAATAAGATCCCATTAATCCTAAAGAGAAGGGTGTATAACCAATGCATCCTCCCAATAGTCACTTATGGAGCTGAAACATGGAACTTAACCAAGAGACAGACCCGTAAATTGAGAACCATGCAACGTGCACATGAAATAATGATCCTTTGCCTCACATGGAGAGACCACAAGACAGCACAGTACATTCGAGAAAAGACAAGAGTTAGAGACACCATAGAATCCATAAAAAATCTCAAATGGCGGTGGACTGGTCATGTTGCAAGAATGGCAGACAATCGATGGATATCACGACTCACAACGTGGATTCCCCGAGACCACGTGCGCAACCGAGGCCGGCAAAATGTTAGATGGAGAGATGAGCTAGACAAGTTCGGGAAGTACTGGCTCCGCCACGCCCATGATAGAAAAGTGCGGCAAATCCTGGGGAAGGTCTATGTCCAACGATGGACGCTAAAAGACTGATGATGGTGATGATGATGATGATGATGAAAAAAATCGTTAAAAAAATGCTAAACTTACATAAGCACTGAGAGAAAGAGAAATTCGTATCTCCATATTCCCTGCTGTTTACCAAAAGTAAACGCTCAGTTCAACCATACTCTTACGTTGTAAATAAATCTCCTCTCTAAAATCTAAAAAGAATCCTAACAAATAGTTTTAGTAGATTGAAACTGCATAAAATAAAATAGAAAATAGTTTTTATTTTCCTCTGTCAGGGTTTGAACTTGGTCCACCGATACTATGTTCTTCGACCGGACAATTATCAACAGAAATACATTAAAATAGAAGCTTAGAAAATCAACCCTAAATCGACGTGTACGGACCTTGGATTTCAGTGCCACCTATCCTACGTTGATCCTTTTGTCAACTTGACCAGATAAACAAATTTGCAGCCCGTAGGGTTCAGCCGTGTGAGATTTTACAAGATATATATACGTAAGAGAAACATTCTCCAGTTTTACAGTATCAAATATGTATGCATATGTATGCATAGATATATTCATTTATTTGAGCAAGACAGAAAGATAGATATGTAGAGCAATTTATAAAAGCTAGTTACATCGACACACATCGTTATATACACACGTTCTCCCCAGCCCCGCTTTTCCTCGTGATGTATTTGCTTGGTTCTCGGGGGCGATAAAAGGAGGTTTCTAGCCTGAATCTCTTTCCTTTGTGTTTGTAATTACGCCTCTTGCTAAGTGAAGATGCAGTACGCCAACAGCTATTGGAAATCAAGGAGGCGGCACAATTATTATAGAAGGACGATTACAAATTATTTATTCACTATCCTCCTAGAAAGATAGATAGATAAACAAATAAACAGGTTGGAAGACAGACAGACAGATAGATAGATAGATAGATGGATATGAATATAGATAGATAGATGGATAGATTGATATATTGAGAGATAAACAGGTAGGAAGATATATAGATAGATGGATAAACAGGTTAGAAGATGGGTGGATAGATAGACAGAGGGACAGATAAACAGATAGATAGATTGATAAAGAGGTAGGAAGTTAGATAGATAGATGGATGGATAGACGGATACACAAGTAGGAAGATATTCATATATAGGTAGGAAGGTAGATAAATAGATAGATAGATATGAACAGGCTGTGATTGATAGATATGAACATAGATAAATGAAAAGACAGGTGAATAGGCAGGAAGATAGAATATCAATAAGTAAGTGCATACAAAAAGATCAATTATAAATGTGTACGTATGTCATCAAATGTTTGAGCATGTGTTTATATATATATATATATATGTATATATATATATATATATATATATATATATATATATATATATATATATATATATATATCTTGCAGGATATATGAATATATAATAAAAAAGTTTGGAGCATGCTATGACCAATTATGAAAGTATAGAAGTACCCGTCAGATGCTTGAGCGTAAGTAAATATATTGTGTCCATCTAATGCTTCATGTTTGAAGAGTGTTTTCGGCGCGAAATGCTGACTCTCACGGGATATACATCCTTGTAATTCTTACATATATATATATATATATAAATATATATATATATATATATATATATATATATATCAGTAATTCAATATTTAAGGGGTGATTAGTTTATCTAGTAAGATGTTCGATACTCAAACACTTAGCTGAAGTTGGGTTTTAAACATAGTAAAATAATGGATTCATAACACAAACACGTTTATATTTCTGCCCTTTTGGGATTCTTCAGACAAAAAGATAAACTTGCTTGTGTAGCGAATCTATTCACTATATATATATATATATATATATATATATATATATATATATATATATATATATATATAGGTAGATAGATGTATGTGTGTGGGTGTATGTACGAGTGTGTATACGTATATACATATATATAAGCCTGATATATATGTACATATATGCATATGTGGCTATCGGTAATGTCCTAACTACGTCAATAAGAAAAAGCAATATGAATAACACTGAGAGCAACAACTAATGATTTGAGTATAACTTTGTATGTTTCAGATAAATAAATACATTTATTTTCCAAAACGTTTGTGTCTAAATTTACACCTGTACATAGATTTGCTTGCGTATAAATTTATACATTCATACAAGCATAAATAATTTTTTCATTTCATTCATACATTTGTATGTATGTATTTTCAACTTTTACAAAAAAATTGAAAATCAAAAATAGTCTTCAGTGGTTGTTGTGTATGTAGTTACAGTTGAAGCAGGGTGCACTCTCTTCCCTTTCACTGTCGTCTATTCCACAGTTTCATGCCTTTACACATCATATCAAACTCCGACAATTTGAGATATTTTGCGGTCTGAGAGCACAAAAATATTTGGTAAACAGATAAATTGTATTTGCTCTTCATTTTATGCCGCTCCGACTTATGAATGTCTTTCATGCAATCATTTTCTGAGAATAGCAAGATATATATATATATATATATATATATATATATATATATATATATATATATATATATATATATATATGTATCCACAGACAGCTGTTTTGTTGTATTACAACAATTCGGTATGGCTATAAACTATCCATTATCCCATCCAGTACCACAAGGATTGGATCGAAACCTTCGGTTCAGACCTAGAGGTTGGAATCTTACCTCAGCCCCAAGGAACTGGACGGTCAGTAAGGTTGAATTTAGGCGATGTATCTACCCATGCATATATTCCCCATTCACCAGAGTACTATATTCCTACGTTGGAATAGCATTGCATATATATATATATATATATATATATATATATATATATATATATATATATATATATATATATATATGTAATGAAGTAATGATTTGCAACACAAACACATTCATGGGGCTCTTCAGGCGAACCAGAAAATTCACCTGAAGAAGCCAAAACATGGTGGAAACATGAATTGTTTGTGTAGCGAATCCTTACTTTATCATATTTTGATTGCTACTTCAACTCAAATTAGTATTTAATGCTGAATATATTGGCATTTTATGGAATAAACCCATCGCACATCGGATATAGTATTCTTGATTTGTATATACACACACACACACACACACACACACACACACACACATATATATATATATATATATATATATATATATATATATATATACAATGTTGCTTGCGGTGAGTTTTCTGGAAAGCATGTTGAAAAGACTCTTCAGTTACAGGAACTCTTTTAAAGGTATCTTTACCTTTCAAGCAAAGGATAAGTCGGTCAATTGGTCGGTATTCCTGTCGCCATCTTGTTTCTCAACTATTTCAAGTCAGATCCCTCGATAAGATGCTTTTCATCGACTTCTATCTGATTTCTAATTTACTTTGTTTGTCCCAGCGATGACGATGACTTCCCCATAAACCAGTGACGTCATGACGACATGAATAAGAGTTACGTGCGTAATAACTGATGACGAATTCACACTTTCAGTTCAGTTTGATTTGTTTCATTATGTGAACTAATAATCAATGAGTCGAAGTGGGAAGTGCAGTTTTTGGAATAATATTGTATGGAGAAATGGATTCTGTTTTGTTTATCCTGTTGACTTTGACCTTAGTGCACCCAAGCTTATTTACATTCCATTGCAAGATAGAAATAAGATGAAAAAAAAAATATCAAAAGTAGCATCTTTTTTTCGTCCCGCTCCCTTTCCTTCTTCTCTACAGGGTTGGTGAGAATCAGTGCTCTAGTTGAAGTCATGGTAAGTGTTTAGAATCATCAGCGACAGCAGCCTGTTAGCGTCTGTTGTTGGACATAGATTTCTCTATCATGGGCCAGTACTTTCTGAACTTATTATTTAACTTGTCACGCCATCTTACGTTCTGTCGGCAACAGTTTTGCATATGATCTCTGTGGATTCGTCCGAAGAAGCCTAAACGGAGTAGAAACATAAACGTGTTGTTATATCCCATTGTCATTAGAGGTTTCTAACAATGTCCATGATGTTGCAGACTTCGGTCTTTTCTCTGATAAACTATGCTGTCTTGTGATCTCTCCATGTGACTTTGATCATGGTTCTCTCATGTGAACGTTGTATGATTCCCAGTTTGAGGGTAAATCTCAGGTGAGATTAAACATCTGGTTACTTCCATTCCGGATTAGCCAATCTTGAATGGTTAAAAGTTTGATTATATCAGACGGCTATATGATATAACAAAAGCGTTTAAACGGACCTTTTCCAACACAGATAAATGACTGGGAAACTAGAAATGCTAACCCCGGACCTACCAAATAATCTCAACCCAAGACCAACCTACCAATTAACCCACATCATATTTATGTAAACAATGCTTTAGATCGAAAATAACGTTATTCGATCAAAGGTAAAAATCTAACCACTTTCAGCCATTGAAATCATTTATAGAGTCTATCTCGATTACCGGCCTTGTAAAGTATCGATATAATGTCAAAACAATTACCGAAATTATGGCCTGCATAAAGCCCTGGAAATATGCCCGATAACTTCTTCCAATAAGGATGGCTGAAAGAGTAGGTATGCTGCACTGAACTGTTAACTCAACTTAAGGATCCCATTCAACATGCTACGGCTGATTTACCGCTGAACCTCCTGTAAAGGTCTATCAAGAAATTGGTGGTCAACGCCAATATTTATGTTGAATTTTAAAACATCGGGCAAATTCTATTATTGAATGATCCAACTTGAAGCTAGTTTGATTACAAGCGATCGTTAAACTAAGTTATATCCAACAAAAACTGTTTCTCCATCACATACACACACACACACACACATACACACATATATATATTTACATATATATATATATATATATATATATATATATATATATATATGTGGATTTTTTCTTTTCTTCTTTCTCATGTATACCCTCTCTTTCTCCCTCCCCTCTCCACTTGCTTTTCCAAATTCCTCCCTGCTTAATTTCATTATTTAGATTTCTCAGTAAGAAAGTTGTACTGATTCCAACTCAGAAGGGCTGGGGATTTGGTTGATACTCTACTTTTCCTAGTTGGAACATAAAAACAACAACAACAACAACAACAACAACAACAACAACAACATAACGACCCCAGCTGTTAGCAGTGGCCTAACAGAGGGAGAGAAAAAAAAGAGAAAAAAGCGAAAACAAAAAGAGAAAGAGTTGGATGTACGAAACACAGCACTGATGTGAAAGGTGAGGGAGAGATGAAATGAGATGAGATGAGGGGAGAGCTGAAAACCTGAGGAGATGTACTGTCACTCAGCCTTCAGTGATAACCACCAGGCTACTAGTGTGAAACTTTAAACCACTTTACTGCTCTGGACTATGAGAGCGTGGAGAGGAAGGCTGGAGACTTGAGGAGATTTGCTGTCACACAAGCTCCAACGATAACCATCAAGCCAATGGTGTGAAAATGCAAATAATAATAATAATAATAATAATAATAATAATAATAATAATAATAATAATAATAGTAATAATAATAACAATCAAAACATATCTCGGCAGCAAGCTGTGTTGGGGGTGATCAATCGAAAAATTAGAAGGAGTGATGATCAATAAATAAGTTACTCCTGTCACCTTGTGATCACTGAAATGTCCGAAGTTTAAAAAAGAGCAAAAAAAAAAAAAAAAAACCAGCATAAATGCGACCGTACACAAACTGAAAGAACCAATTTAGCATAAGCTTGCATTGGTAATTGAACCATGCCGGGATAATTAAAAAAAAACAAAACAAAATAAAACGTTTTTTTGTTGTTGACATAATGAGTAAATGATTAGATTTTCAGCTCTCTCACTTCATCGGTGAGACCTACGCTTGCGATACATACCAGCCTGCGAAACCTGTGTTTACAGTTTCGGTGTCAATTTCTATGCTAATACTAATACTATTAATAATTGTAATTCTAATAATAATGATAATAATAATAATGTCTGTAAACTTTTTTGCCTTAGGGATCTAAGCAGATCATTGAAGAAATACTAGATGATAAAGGAAGGAATGTTTGAATGAATTTGAAAAAAGAAAGAAGTAAACTAGAAAACACAATGGTTGAACTAATCTGCTGCGGCGTCCTGGATTTCCCATCATGCATCCCGGAAAAGCGGAAGTACGCTCCTACATGAAATAGGGCAATCACAAACTAAAGTTAACGATTCAAGACTAATTCTGTGAGGTTACGCGGTGCAATTTCATGAATTATTTGTTCTAAGTGTTCCCCGATTCAGATGAAGAGAAAGAAAAAGAAAGTCCTTTCTTTTAATCGATTCACGAACGCAGCTTAAACAGTTAAAAGCGTTTTCAATTCTCTTCCTGAACGTACCAATAAAATCATCTGCCTCAGGCATTTTTCTGTGGCAGCCATATTTATTTTCACCGGTTAATCCCTGTGAAAAAAATCATGGATATATATTCAAGTTTGTATGAGATGATTTTTTCGTAAAGAAATTATGTATAGATATATATAAATAAATATGCGCACAAACACACACACACACACATATATATATATATATTGTGTATAGGGTGAAAACATGGAGCAAACGTGAAATGATTTTATATTTTTTTCATAAACCTATATTAGTTCCAACATCCGGTCATCGTCGGGAGCATATATATATCATAGGAATAGAGCGCTCTGGTGGATGGGGAATTTATGCGTAAATATACATATCGCTTAAATTCAGCCTTACTGGCCGTTTAGTTCCGTTGCTTAGAGGCAGGATATCGGCCTCAAAAATCTATAGCCACACTTATGAAGTGTAATACATGTATGGATGACACAATGATTATATATATATATATATATATATATATATATATATATATATATATATATATATATATATATATCACTTCCTTACTTACAAATCTAATACTACTTCAAAGATATTCATATTCTAAATAACTGTGTCGTATAATCAATAATACCTGAAGCTTCATTAAAAACTGACAGGAATTGTTCAAGTGTAGGGAATCAATTCTCTTAGGGGATGGATATTTCCATTAGCAAAATTGCCATTTTTACTTGAAAATAACCATTGTAACTTACAGAAAAGCAAAAACAAAAAAATCATATTGTTCATTACATAGATTAGTATATATCATAAGTCCATTTCATACGTAAGAACCGAATTTAGGACCAGAAAAAAAACATTAAAAAATCATTAGAGTGATTAGAATTAGTCCATTAAAATAGGTCCTATCATTATCAATAACCTCATCCCGAGGTGCCACATATGCACACGTATGAGCAAAGCTGAGATTTGCCCAGTTCCCATAAACAGGGTCACCAAGGTATCAAACTGATCCACGACCATCCCTTTTTTGTGCTTCGGGGAGGTGCCGCCTCGGTATAATAGATACCCTGTTGACAATGATACCTCCCCGCCATTGGGCATTGTATACAGGACGAAGTAAGTATAAATAGGTTCTAGTATCTGTTAGTAGAATCTTGCCAAGAATGAGTAATGAAGTGTTATAGATAAAAGAATGATTGTACAAATACACGTTATGTAAAATCATAATGGATTCTGAACCTCATCCAAGCCAGTCTGTGTGAAGAATCTTGTGAAGACTGACAGAGCAATGAAGCCAAACTGAGATTCACTTCGAGATAATTTGTGTTTGGTTTGCTGGTTCTGAGAAACAGTTGAAATCAATCGACCAGTTCCGGCTGTCATTAGCAGAAATTTGGCGATTTTCTCTAAAGATTCCAGTGAATCAATAATGATTTCCCTGAGCAATTTCTCTTTCTCTCCTGCTTGGCCATCATTAGCATTGATTCTTCACCAGTAACTTCCTGCCAGAGACGGCCTACTCCCTTCCCCGTAGAGACATCGTTAGATGAGCCAACCGCCACGTTTCTTTACTCGGATAGGGTGCGGTCTGTCGCTCTCTGAGGCGGCACTGGTTATTCTCCAGAACAGACACTGTTTCCGAAATAGAATCTCCGATGGTATTTCGAATTTGGGTAAGAGGCACTTTAATGATGCTTGCGTAACTGCACCGATGTAAAGTGATATTTTTGTCAGCGATGGTGTCCAGAATTCTATCGCTGTACGAGGTTGGGTTTAACAATTTAAGAAACACAGACACACACACAGAACCCTCACACATAGAGCCCTCACACACAGAACCCTCACACACGCACGTACACACCAGGGAGATGATTATATTGGTAAATGTAAATATACGTGTTCTTATATAAATTAACAAAGGCATTAGTTCAATAATTCGTTTGCATTCCACTTGCCATTAATATAAAGTCATTTACTAACATCACTCTTCTGTACCACTCAGAGGAGTTTCACATTCAATTCATATATATATATATATATATATATATATATATATATATATATATATATATATATATATATATATTATCATGAACTGTACTACAATGAACTGTATTGTATCAGGGAATGCCTGTATCAATATACAACATATTTTTAATCGGTACAAAGTATATGTATTGTAAACGGTTCTATACGGGTGGGTGACGCCTAATATAATCATTGCATCTTTGATATCGGGAAGCGCGTTATATCGGAGGATACGCTACTAGTAGTATTTTTATAGCACTAATATGAAATCAGGTAAAAAATACTCTCTTTGGAGAAAGAATGTCAGATTCCCAGAATAATGTTATTTCAAGTTGGCATAAATTCAGGTTCCAATTCTTTATTGTAATTAAATAGCAAATCGAGCCCTCTTTCTGAAACATGAGGTAAAAGGTGAAAACTAACCGATTTAGTTTCATTCTCTAAGTTAAAGCACGGTGAAAATGCAGGTCTGAAAAGATGATTTCTTCCATGTGCCTAAAATCGATTTTGAACAGATTAAGGACGGACCTACCGTCAAGCCGACAATAGACCCTCTTATAGGGATACACGTGAAAGCGTCTTGATAAAAACCTACGTAGGGTAATGATGTCTTTAACTCCTTCAAATTACCACCCTCTTGACCAAGAGCATATATCCCCTTATACATTTTAAAGCAGTCTGAACGTTTCTGCCATGGGGTGTGTGTGGGGGGTAACTGACAGACCTTGCCCAAAATATTCTGCACGCAACATAAAGAATGACTCATTAAATTATTTTCTATGCGACACTAACACAGTACCCAAGGTCACACTATTGCTTCTTATTGCCGACTTAGTTATATCAAGGGAGAGTGCCTGTTGACACATACACAATAAGGTCACTTATGATCAGTTACCAAGTTACATTAAAGCCACCTGACAGATTTTCAAGATATTTAAAATGACTGGATACTCCCAGGAGAGACCTTGTATGATTGAAAAGGAATAATAATCAACAAAGAATTACAGTAGGTGATTCCTTAATGTAATTCTTGAGTGATTTGAAATAGGATCTCCGTATCACGGGAACGAGCTCTATTACGTTGCAACCACTGTGCAATATTGGTCGCTTCGGGCGGATAGTTGGAGGTCGATTTAATATATCTAATCTGCCTATCAATGGTTGTTCTTATAGAATCCATGTTGACAGTTTATAAATGGGGCTCTTTTGAAATGAGACCACTGTATGGAGTTTTTACTTCATTGATACAAGTAAATAAATTCGACTAAATATCGCATGTGGGTCATTTGACTCTCCTCAGTTTTTCTAATTTTGGTTCTTATATAAGATTACTCGTATTGTATGCGGGTAAATGCAGAAGTAGCAATTCACGAATGAAGTTTCACAATATTCATTTGATATTCACCCAGAAAGTGTATTGAGAATTTGGAAAATGAGAAGAAAATTAGGATTAAAAATTGGTTGTCTGTGGTTTAGTTGATTGTTTATTCCCCCCCCCCCAGTCTCTCTACAGAAGTGGTTCTCACACTTGTATTACGGCAAAAAGCTGATGAGATCAAGGGCTTTGCAGATGTGAATGTTATGATCTCCTAAAATGGCAAGATGAAGTTTATAGTCCTACAACCTCAGACTCATTTCCCCTCCTCCATGCAGATGGGTCAACATTGATCACCGACGAAGGGAAAATTCTCGAAAGATGAGCTGAGAACTTCGACAGCGAGCTGAAGCCCCCTTCTGCTGGCAAAGATGAAGCCATTGATCGGTTACTACAAGTCCCGATTGATGAGACGCTGGGCTCTTAGCCAACAGTGGAAGAGAAATGGAAAGCAATTCGTCTTTTATCGAGTAGCACACCATTTAGCTCAGACTCTATCCCAGCTAAAGTCTGCAAAGAAAGAGGTAGAGCTCTAGCAGAAAAAAACCTCATGAACTGTTCTACTATGGCAGTTCGGAGCAGTACTGCAAGATTTCAAGTGTGCCTCAATCATACACCTCTGAAAGCGCAAGAGAAATCAGCGGAGCAGCGACAACCACCGGAAAATTCCTCTGCTATCCATCGTAAGCAAGATTATGACCAGAATTCTACTCTATCCCCTCGAGGGGCAATCGATATGGTGTTCGCTGCTAGCCAACTCTAACAGAAGTGTCAGAAACAGAATGTCGATCTATACTCTGCCTATATCAATCTGACCAATGCCTTTGATATTGCAAGGATGGCCAAGAAAAAATCATTGTACGATAGTTATAGGATGGCTTACAGACACCGGAAAAACATCTGAGCTATTTCATTTATCGAACCGTGTTAAGCAAGGCAGTGTCAACGTTTTTAGTCGTACTGAGAGATACATTTGGGCACACAAATATGAGAGTCAGAACCAGATACCTCATCGATGGCTCACAAGCAAAAAATCAATTTTGTGATAGTCACCGTTACTGACCTTAAGTTTGTCGATGACCGTGCCCTTAACACCGCCACTGGGGCTGGCGTGTAGCTTACAGTTGATAGGTTCTCTTGGGTTTGCAATAACTTTGGCCTTACGATCAAAGCAAAATAAAACTGAAGTGATACACTATCCAGCCCCAAGAAAGCCATAAGTTGAACTTAAGATAACAGATTCACCTACACTGGCAACACACTTCCCAGAACCGTCGCTATAAATGATGAGGTGAATTCAAGACCTACCAAAGCGAGTGAACGCGTGGAACAGGCGAGGCATCGCCCTAGAGACAAAGATCAAAGTGTAAAGGATCATAGTTCTCACTGCACTGCTACATGCTTGTAAAACATGGATGATATACCGATGCCACACAAGGAAAATGCATCTTTTCCATATATCTCTCACATAGAAAGCCTCTTGGAAGAGAGTGACAGGACATAATTCCCGAGTCTCTGGGGTCCTTATGAGTTGCTTTACCCAGCAACGACACCATATTGATGCAGTCATAACTTTACAGGGTAGGACATGTGATTCCTATACCTGACCATTAGCCATTAAATGTATTATAGTATGATGAATTATAACAAGGCAAGTGTCCCAAGACGGCCAGAAGAAGCGCTTCATAGATACGCTAAAAGCCTCGTTAAAAGACCTTCAACGTAAGCTTTGTCAATTTGGAACAGACAGCTCAGAACAAAGGTTAGTGGCAATCGATTGTTCGCAGGGGATGGGTTATCTACGAAGCCAATATGATTGTTCCAGTTGAACTACAGAGGTCAAGAAGAGCCGCACACCCAGACCTGAAACTGCAGCTGTCATTCCCCTGTTCACACTACCAGAGAACCTCCCGGGTAGGTATCGGCCTGAAAAGTCTTCTACGAACCCACAGAAACCGTTTCCTGACTCCAGGATGACTAAATAACTTTTGTCGTTTCGACTGACAAAGAACATAGCGGTATTCAAATAAATATATTTACTCCAAAAATACGAAATGAATTAGACGTAAACATTTCAGGAGTCGATCAACAAAACTTTATATTTGTTTACTTAGATACAATCTTTTTCTTTTATAACTTGCTAAAAAGTTGGAGGTTTAACAAAATCCAATGACACAAGCCACAAAACTCGACTCCTACTTCTATTCCGGCCAAAGGTGATTACTGAAACTTCTGAATCGATGAACAATACAAATTTTGCAGTTGATAAATCAAAAATCACGATAATTATATATTTGAATGAATTTATGCCTTTTTTTAAAATGAGATATTTTTAGACATATGTAAGGGTAGTCAGTTTGGGTCAGTCAGTAAGAGAGTTGCCTACCCGAAAACTAGCTCGTGATTGCAAATCACGGCAGGGGAAATGTTAATTCTATAAATCGGTTTGCTTTAACGTGACGGAACAAACAAACAAATAGTGAAGAGTTTACAACTCTAAATAAGGTGAGGATTGTTGTTGTTGTTGTAACCAGAGAAAACAAAGTCAACTTTTGTGTTGCCAATTTACCTCTTTTCGCGCTAAATTTAGCGCGTTTCATACTGAGACAGCACGGAATTCATCATTTTACGCTATTTTTAGTCCATTTTCAGTGTTATTTCCCAGCAATTCTAGCCAGTTTAAATGGCTACAAAACAGTGAACAGCGCTTTTTGAATTGCGTTTTTGCGTTTTTTTGGTGCATTTTCGTGCGCTATTCAGCGCAAATTGTTTTCTTGGTTAGCAATTCTCTCCGTCTTGGACTGGAGGTTGACAAAAAAGACTGGCAGTTTTGTGACTGACATTTACCTGTACTGAGCAATTCTGAAGCTCAAAATACATGTTTGTATTAGATTGGTACAAAAAAATCGTTATTTCAGAATTTGATGTTTATTTTTGGAATATCTCATTCTATCATTTAACTATATTTATGTAATGTACGATTTTAAAACGCGAATTTCACTCTATTCATGTAAGTTGAACATTTTCTTTATACCATTTAGTCTGGATTATTTGAGACTGTCGGATCAAAGATGAATAAGAGCCAAATTCGAGCATGAGTTCAGATGAGTTCAAAACGAAACGTTAATCAGCGGCAACTGCTCACAATATCAACCAAGTATTTGGCAAGGAAACCATCAACAAATATATAGCTCAATATTGGTTCATAACATTTCGAAACGGAGATGAGAGATTCGAAGATGTAGACGTCTTTATGTGATTGACGACATCCAACTGGCAGTCATAATTGAGGCAAATCTAAGCAAAATAACAATAGATGTTGCAGGGGAACTAAATGTTGACCATTAGTAATTGTTCAAAATTTTCATCGAAGTTGACAAGCAAAAAATTTCGGCAGGTCGCACGAATGACACAGAATTAAAAGAAGCTCATATGTTGTACAAATGACACTACAATAATTAAACAAACTAAGCTACGGTATTGTATTTCATTTTATTTACTCAACAGACTTCTCTCAAAGCGACTCTCCCTTTTCAACCATTTTGTCCACTTTTTGCAAGGGAAGGTCTCCAAAATCTAAGCAGATACTGTATTCCACCAAACTTACTCAACAGGCGTCTCTCCAACTGACTACCCCTTTTAAAACCATTTTGAGACCCTGCTCAGGAAGGTCTCCAAAAACCAAGCAGCAGTTTGAAACATCTTCAAAGAATTCACTGCTTCCAGTAACCCAGAAGGCAATGCTTCCGGAATAAATGGACTTATTCTTAATTGGCAAAAACGTGCAGATTCTGAGGGTTCTTATCTCGATTGATAACTTTTATTCCAGGTTAAGATATAATGATTTAAACTTGTTGGTGAGAAAACGCAATTATTTTTGCACCAACCTAATATATCTGTCAAAGAAGTTTTCACACACCGTTATGCCGTGACACACAGATTGAGAATCACTGTTTTACAGTAATTCCATGTGCATTTAAAAGTCTCTCTATCCGAGTTGATAAAGAGAGTGTGATAATAGTCATTTGTATCATCTCAGTCATTTTAAAGGATGTAAAGAAATATTCAGTGACTCTTAAAAAAACAAGAATCTTTAGCGAGTGTCGAGCGTTCTTGTCCTAATATCGACAATCAGTGAATTCACCAAACAATTATCATTTAAGACATTTTTTGTGGTTGTTAACAATAGATTTTTACATCGGAATAAATGGGAAATAAAGGTCTCAATGGAATAAACCGCCTTGGGGTTCACAATGTCACCTGTATGTAACCTTTCATCCCCCGCGCGTGTCTCTATCTGATGCCTTTTGATTCCAAATCTCGTTTTTGTAGTCTCGGACAAATGTATTTTGGGTTGAGATTCTCGAATATCGGGATGAAAGAGCCAGTCAAGAGAAAAGAAAGAAAAAGAATCAATATAATACCTGATCTGCTTTTGAGATCATCTCGCCACTCTCACAGATACACGCACAAAAAATGACGCCGATTTTTTTCTAATTTTTTTCCATTAATTTCACTAGTTTTTACCTTCATATTAATTTTTCTAGTTGTTTTTATCAAGAATAAAACATGTAAAAAAAATCTCGTCAAAATTAATAAAAATATTTTTACAATACCCCATCCAATAATAAGAATAAATGATAATAAAAAAATATAGTCAGAATTAATAAAAATATTGTGTTACAATACTTCATCCAATAATACGAGAGAATAATAGAAAAGACGCCATTTTTGTTTAAAACGATTCCTTCCTAAATTTACCGCCTCTATTTCTTTCCTCCATTACTCTCCCATTTCGTTTCCTTTTTGTTAATATTCCTTCAAAATCGAATTATAATATCTTTATTTTCTACTTCCCGCCTCTTGCTCATTTTCGCCGCAAGGCAGAGGCCACTGGAACCTGATTCTTGAGACAGGAAGAAGAGAAATCAATTCAACATGGTTGGGTAGAATCAGGGAGGGTTTTCGACATAGAGATGAAGGCGTTGACATGATTGTGTCGTTGTCGGCTGTCGTTATGTGACCAGCAAGAGAAAGACGGACTTCTTTTCTAAGTCCTTCCTTAACAATGGGATCGGTACGCCCAATTACTCTTTCGTGTCACGAGCGGCAATAACGTACGATTCCGGTGAGGGACCCTTGTTTTTGCTTTTTTTCGACTATCCATAGCGATTTGACGCCCCCATGTGGCAAACTATTCTGTCAGTCCTTTCATTCTTTCGCTTATTCCTTTATCATTTAGTTAATGATTCATTCGATCTTTACGCAATTATTGAGAGTCTTTTTTCTTCTTTTCACTGCCGATTTTGTCCAGGTCAATGTTGTTAATCCTGTTATTCGTCTGCTTTCTTCAATTGAATTATTCTACATTGTTGTCTTCTCTTTCAGGTCCTTCTCTCCTTCAGTCTTTTGCTTATTCGTTTGGTATCCATTTTGAAATTCATTCATTCACCCGATTAGTGTTGATATCATTATTATTCGTATGCTCTCTTTCGCTTTTTATCAATTTAAAAATATCTTTTATTCTTCTGTTATGTTTTTTTTCATTTTTCCCTTTCGACACCTTTCTTTTCCTTTCTTCAGCTCGTTCATTTGTCATTTATTCAAGAATTCATTCACTCTTTCGGTTATTATTGTTATCGTTATTGTCCATCTGCTGACTTTCTTCTAATTTTCTTCAACATTTTCTTCCGTTTTGTTTTCTCTCTTCTTCCTTTCCCGCCCTTCTTCATTCTTTTCATTCTTTTCTGGTTCTTTTTCTTTTTCTTTTTTTTTTCATCTGTATTTTTCAACCGTCAACTTTCCTCTACAAATTTTCTTTCTTTTTCTTCATTCCTTATTTTCTTTTCCCTTTTTCTTCTCTTTGACTTTCTCATTCTTTTTTTGAATCGATTAATCAATCAATCAATTAATCCATCAGTCGATATATATATATATATATATATATATATATATATATATATATATATATGTGTGTGTGTGTGTATGTATGTGTGTGTGCGTGTGTATGGAATCCTCCGAAACACCCGTCTGTAATTTTCAATTGAGTTATTATAAAAATCAGTACATAATCTTATATACACCCGATTTTTGAATAATAAATATTTTCGGCTTTCTGGATTCGAATTTAAAAAAATGTATTGCGCTCTGCATTCTGGATTTTAGCAATCTTATAGTTATTAAAAGATTGCAGGCAAAAAACTGGTGTTATCTAATATTTCAAGTTTATTGCTCCAAGTCGAGATATTAACAAATATCTATAAAGTATAGAATATAAAATGTAAGGACTATACAAGCTAGGAAAAAACATTCAGTTATGTTTATTTTTTTATTTTTTTGAGGTTTGAAGGGTCACTATCTACCTTTATTGACAAATACATCCTGTGTCTGAATTTAACAATATATATATATATATATATATATATATATATATATATATATATATATATATATATATATATTCTTTAATTGTTTTTTTCTATTTACACTGTCGAGACTGGGTGACTCCTTGCAACAACGGATCATTTCAAATAGAGTTTCAAATAATATAATACGTTCATCTCCCCTGATGTATATATATATATATATATATATAATATATATATATATATATATATATATATATATATATATATATATATATATATATATACGTATATATATATATATATATGTATATATGTATATATATATATGAATATATATATATGCATGTATATATATATGTATATATATATGTATATATATATATGAATATAGATATATTTTTATATATCTATATCTATCTATCATTCCATCTCTCTCTCTCTCTCTCTCTATTTATATATATATATATATATATATATATATATATATATATATATATATATATATATATATATATATAATGGAATTAGGATTAGCTACACCAGCACTTTTACACAGAAACGTGTTTGTGTAGCGAATCCTTTCTCTATCATATTTCAAGCTCTAATCTAAATCAACGTAATGTTTAATGTTGAATGTATCGAGCACTTTATGAAATGAACCCAGCTGCACATCAGATGTTATATTATATTACATTCCTGATTTGTATATATATATATATATATATATATATATATATATATATATATATATATATATATATATATATATATATATATATATGTATATATATATATATATATTATACAAGTACAGCTCTCGTAAAAAAATAACGGGATTATTTACGTAAGGATCGGAAATTCGGCGTAGGTTTGGAGAATGTAAGGGCTTTACCTAGCATCAAACTGTAGTATCTGTTGAGTTAAGCAGAGGAGAAAAAGTTGCACTGTTCATTCTATTGATACATACATACATACATACATACATACATGTATGTGTGTGTGTGTTAGTAATTGGGCTGTCTGTATGAAGGCAGTAATCCTTCATCACCACATGTCCGAATGAATGCCACAAAGAAATCTTTTGTTCGGTTTTCCACTTAACTTTTCCTGCTTCAGAGGAAGTAAACGTTGGTAAGAACTGCCCAAACGTTTTTAATTGAGGCACTTTCAGCTATTTGCTTAGACATTATCTCAATTCTGGGTTTGACAATGGGGTAAGGAAGAGTCGGTTAAATTTTAGATCGGATCCCGGAATTGTTTTTGATCGAGATATAGTTTTATCGTTTTTCTTCCATACATTTATGCATATGCTCATGTCTGTCCACACGGTATCTCGAAAAGTTCTCGATGACTTTCAGTGTAATTCTGAGAGGGATGGACAATGGGCTACAAGAGGAAGGATCAAATTTCGGTATCGATCAATGAATAATTACTTCCGCTTCATTATATGTCCACTATTGATAAATATGTCATGCCAGTCTTCACAATATCTCCAAAAGTTCTCAATCAATTCCAATATTTGAATCGTTAGGTTAGGGGATCACTGATTTATCCAGAATCCTCATATCAATAATTTCGTTTTGCTGAAATCCAAGTACGCTTAAAGCAAGACGAAAATATCGTTGCTATTTTTCTTTCAGACATTTTAAATATTACCCAGTCACTACAAGTAAACGAAGAAGACATGGAATAGTAAAGAGACGTATATGTCCGTCTCTCACGCTTTCAAAATTGAAAAGAAATATTAAAGAGACAACTAATAAACTTTGAGGAAGAGTGCTCGCATTTATTTATTTACAAATGCGTAGGAAAGTATTCCATTTCGTGGAAAGGTGATCATGAGCCCTGGAAGAAGTGCTCAGATTTTGGGCGATTCAATGCACAATTACTTTCTCAGAAGAGAGCGTTGGCAGACGTATTTGTCCTCAGAGTGCTTCCTAGCTTTGGCAGCGTTTAGTAACAGAGAAAAACGGTGCTGCTTTCAGAGTTGAAAAAGGCCGCAGAATAGATCAGCTTAAACGTTGCGTAGACAACAAAAACGGAAAAGATAACAAAGACAGGAATGACTGCAGAAGGCTGATAAACCCTTAGCAGGATATAATGACTCATGTCAAAATTACGGAATAATTCTGGGGACATTTGCAATTCAGGTTATTTATAAACAGAAGCGAACTTTTCGAAAAAATAATCAACTTGCAAACGAGGAAAGAATTGTTCGAGGATACGAACGCATTTTTGGCGTTCTGCCGGCTGAGAGAAGTGAACAATTACGAACGACTATCGGGGCCCCTGGAGGGAAAGTGCTGTCAGAATGCAGCAAACTGTCAGATAACAGTTTTGCCGGCAGCAAAAGACTCAATTAGTTCCGCGGTGGAAATGAAAAGAAATTGGAAGAGATAGATATGTAGATAGATATGAACGGCGAGAACAAGATGGAGAGAAAGGAACAAACGAAGATAGATAGATAGATAGATAGATAGATAGATAGATAGATAGATAGATAGATAGATAGGTGAACAGAATGAAATAGATCGATCGATTGATAGATATGAACAGACAAAGAAATAGATATGAACAGACTGATAGATAGATAGATTGATAGATAGATAGATAGATTGAGTGATAGATTGAGTGATAGATAGATTGAGTGATAGATAGATAGATAAAGAAAGACTGAAAGAGACGGATAGATATTAACAAAGTAATATGTATATGAATGTAGTGATATTGATAGATATACGCGGACTACGGTAGATAGCTGTAAACATAGATAGATAGATGGAGGGATAGAAATATGCTCGGACTTTGGTAGATCGAAATGAACTGACAGAGAGATAGAAAGATTGATAGGTATGGAAAGGGATAGATATGGACAAAATTGGAATAAACATTAGATAAAGAGATTGACATATGCATGCATACTTGTAGAATTGGATAGATAAATAGATATTTAGATAGATATGGACAGAATGAATATATAGATATATAGATATGAACAGACTGAGATTGATAGATGAATATGATAATAAATACATAGAGAGATATACAAATGAAAAGAATGAAATAGGTTGATCCATAGACAGAGGAACATAAACAGACTGATAGATAGTTAGATAGATTGATAGACAGATAGATAGACAGATAGATTGATAGATAGATAGATAGATAGATAGATAGATAGATAGATAGATAGATAGATAGTGTGTATGTGTGTTAGAGAGAGAGAGAGAATGAACATACTGAGATCGATATATATGAAGAGATAGATATATTGATAGATAGATGAACAAAATGAAATAGATCGATAGATAAATGAACATAAACTGACTGATAGATAGTGTGTGTGTGTGTGTGTTTGTGGAAAAGGGGGAGAGAGAGAGAATGAACGTATTGAGATCAATATATGTAACGATATATATATATATATATATATATAGATAGATAGATGGATAGATAGATAGATAGATGAAGAAAATGAAATAGATAGATACATGGATAGATATGAACAGACTGATAGATCAATAAAATGATAGATTATGAACATGTTGAGATAGATAGATAGATTGTTAAATGAAAAGAAGAGGCGTAACGAACGAGACAGAGAAATGGAAAAGAATGAGATACACATTGAGAGATAAAGAGAAAGAAGAGAAAAGAAAAATACGATATATAAATGGGGGTAATGGGAGAGACTGAGAGAAAAAGTTAGAGAAAACAAAAAGAAGAGAGGGATTGAGAAGAGATAGAAGTGAGAGAGAGAGAGAAAAAAGAGAATGGTGATAAGCTGTAGTAAGATGTAAAATGATTGGCGTAAGACAATCTTCCTTGCCCAATTTGGCTCCAGCTCGTCCGTAGATAAACCTAGATAATATATCAATGAATGTCTTGGCTTCGCAAAGGAAGATTTTTCGGTAGTGTTTTCCACAGCAGTAGGACCTTGGACGACGGTGCCTATGTGCAGGAAAGACCCCCCAACCCCGCCAGCACGATGGAGTTTCTTGATGAAATTCACAGGGCTGGTCCCATCTTTTGAACAAAGGGACTATATCCTATGGTACTTTGAGGTAGCAGCAATATGAGCAAAATCCTTAGGTCAGGGGTTGGATAGGATTATCCCCCTCTTGGCTGATGTCCGAGTTGAGAATAAAGGTCTGCTGCCCCTTTGCGGGACATTGTATAGAGACCACATAAAAAACGAGATGTTGATCGATTATCTTCCAACTTACGGACAGATGCAACACGATCTTCCTATTGCATCATCATCAGCATCTTTATCAGCAGCAACAGCTTTTTACAGTCCGTCGTTAGACACAGGCCTTCCCATAAATTCGCCAGACCTCTCTATCGTGGACGTCGAGGGGGTAGTATTTATTTAACAAATACCTGGTAAAATAGGGTTCATCAAACAGACTCGTGTTACCTGTCATAGGATGTTGTTATTATGATGAGAATATACATTTGTTATCGTTAAGCTTTTCATTTTTGGTCATCAAAACTTCAGTTATCCCATCAAATACTCGTAGATTTAAACAGGGTTCCATTCAATACCTACTTGACCTGTTGAAATGTACTTAAAAGTAGGCACGTGCTGTGTTTCTAAGGTAAAGTCAAGCAATCATTAAGTTGAGAAATCTCTAATACCAGGTTTATAACACCTAACCTTATTTTCGAAATATTTTGAATTACAGAATTTGAACATTCTTTCTCAGCGGACATCCATAGAATGAGCTAAGTAATTTTTGACTGCAAAAATTGATATCAAAACAAACTAAAATCTTCTTAAAGGAAAGCAGAAGTAAAATTTTCCGACTATTTTTCGCTATTTCCTTCTAACATATACCAAAATCAAAACTTTTCAATCAAAAAAAATTTTTTCTGGACAATCAATTTCGAAATTTCCATGATCTTCATGACAATGTGTAACAGTCTCAGTGCCTGCTTGATGGGTAATATACCAATTCAGGCAGAAATATTTCATCTTCCTTAACATTAACCCTTCTAGCCAATATGGAAACAAAAAATAGAGATAAAAAAGCAAGTCCAAAGAGTACCCAAAAATGAAAAAAGACAGAGAATAAATCAAATAAAAATCCTCAAATCGATGTGTGTATATGAAAAACAAAATACAATTTTAATATCTGATCTTTCTGAATGTTTATAGCCTCGAAACATATCGGCCAGACCATAGTGAAACCACAAAATGAATGTTTTGATTATACATATATACTCCGGTGGATGGGGAATTGTGCGTAAGTAAATATGTCACTTAAGTTCAGACTTACAGATTGTTCACTTCTGCGTAGGACTGAAGTAATATGCTAGCCTCGGGGCCTGAAGCGAAGGTTTCGATCCAACCTCGTGGAACTGGATGGGATATTGGATAGTCTATCGTCACACCGAAGAGTAGTAATACAACGAACCAGTTGTCTGTGGATGACTCAGTTATTTATCAGTACGAATATATATATATATATATATATATATATATATATATATATATATATAGAAATAAAGTTCTATGGAGATTTAGTCTGTTACAATGGTTAAACGTTTAATTGAATTCATTTTTTGTTTATATTCTCTATTTTTCCTTCACAATCACTCACGCACACGCACATACACACACAAAAATGTATATACGTTTTACATGTATCAACATTAAAAAACATTTCCAAAGAAAATTTTTCTATGTTACATCTGTCACTTATTTTGCAATATTTGTGGAGGTAATTTATGGTATTTTTTCACTGTTTATTTTCTGTTTTACATTTACTTTGTTATTTTAGTAGTATGGGTAAATTTCCTCTTGTTTATGTTTATATATATATATATATATATATATATATATATATATATATATATATATATATATATATATTTTTATATATATATATACATATATATATATATATATTTATATACATACATACACATATATATATATATATATATATATATATATATATATATATATATATACTCACATATATGCATGTGTGTGTGTAAGTGTTTATGTGTTTGTGCATAGATACTAGATCGGATAGGTTTATAAACAAATAAGTGATGGGATTTCGTTTATCAAAAAATATTTGGTAAGATAGGTTTTATTGGAGAACTCCTCGAAACTTCCATGAAACTAAATGATTACCTACATAGCTGTGGTTCTTAGATTCTCGGTTGAAATTGTCCCCACCCCCAGGATCCCAGGTGTCCCCGATACTTCCTTCATTTCAAATGGTCATCAACACCACTCTACTTTCAAAGGTTATCAACATCACAATATATTCCATTTTATATCCCCCCCTGACTAAAATTCCTCCACAATCCATGCCTTAGCTAAAGTTCCCTCGTAAAGAAATCCTTTCACTTTTGCCTGCAATACCCCATCCCGATTTGAGAATCACTTGTACATAGAGAAACAGAAACTGTAGCAAAGTGTTGCAAGTAAATTTCATTAATGCTGGTCCAAAACACTGATTTGTAGAAGGAAATAATTGATGTTAGTCTGTTTTCTATTTACTCAAAATAAAAATTATATTAATATATACATACATACATATATATATATATATATATATATATATATATATATATCCCACCTCATGGTACTGGATGGGATAATGGATAGTCTATAGCCACACTGAACAGTTGTAATTCAACGAAACAGCTGTCTGTGGATGACTCAATTATTTAACTATATATATATATATATATATATATATATATATATATATATATATATAATGAGATAAAAGATTCGCTAAATAACACTTTTATGTTTCAGTCCTTTTGGGGCTTCTTCAGGCGAATCAGATTCGATTCATTTAAGATCCCTATTTAGGACGATTTCAGGGTGTGTCGATTTTTTCTTGGTTGAAAATTTTCTTCTTATTCTATTTATATATCATTTCTTTTTTTTCCTAATCAGAGATCTAAAATGAATCGAATCATTTGCCCGTTGGGACAAGGCAAAATATAAACGTGTTTGTGTAGTGAATCTTTTTTTTTCATTAAATATATATATATATATATATATATATATATATATATGAATTTATTTGAATATTGATTTCCAAGGGTTCTGAATCATTGAAATGGAGTTATTTTTCATTCTTTCCATCGTGGAGGATTTCCCATTATTCTTACAGAATATCTCTCTATCTATCTCTCAATATATATATATATATATATATATATATATATATATATATATATATATATGTATATATATATATGTATATATGTATATGTATATATATATATATATATATATGTATCTATGTATATATTCGAGAAAGCTATACAGCCTCAAACACTAAACGTTGAGAAACTTTTTTTTGTGTCACTTCTGTCATTTGCTCGTTGCAGATATATGTCGTTGTATAAGGTTATTAGGTTATAAGACGGGCCCCAAGAATTTGCATTCCAAGTTTTGTGCTGTGCTCTCTGTCATGTCATACCTGTTAAATTCGATCCTTGGTAGTTTGCTGTGCCTCCCACCATGACAGGTTCATTTTTTCCGGCTCCTGTGTCACAGTTCTCCTATGTTTTCTTCTTTCTGAGGGTGTCCATCTAAAGGCGGCTTTACTCTTAGCACATGTCCCAGTCAACTCCAACGTATGCGCGAAACATCTTTAGTGATGCTCTGACAACCTGTTATCTTGTACAGTTGATGGTTAATGATTTTATTTGGCCAAAAGATCTGGCATATTTGTCTGAGGCATCTGTTGTCAAGAGCTTCCACATCCTTCGCGTCTGTTTTGATCTCCCGTCAACTTTCTCTGAACCGTACAGCTGAATAGACTTGACATTGCCGTTATACAGAAACATTTCTGTTTGAAACTTTGACCTCTTGATGGAACTGTTGCGAGAAGGAACCCTGAGCCTTTCCTAATCTTGCTTTTAATGTCTTTTAGGATTCCGCTGTCCTTACTAATGAGGCTATCCGAGTAGGTGAAATCTTCTACAAACTCAAGTAGTTTCTCCCATTCACAAGAATGGATATGGAGTCTACATATACCCCTTGCGTTTTGGGCTATACTTCCTGTAATGACTTGATTTGACCGCTATCAATCTCGACTAGTCTACTCGACCATTGAGCCTCGTTTGGAAATAAATCTCCTTTTCTGACACATTCAATTATTCACTGCACCCACTTACCACCGAGTTCTGACATTTTGAAAATGCAGACTTTTAAAAAACAGAGTAGCATATTTTCCTGCGTCAAAAACTCTTTAGTTCAAAGAAAGTACCCAAGTTTTTACTTGCAAAAACTGAGAGAAGAAAAAGTAATATACGTACCTCACGCAAATGAATCTCCGTAGCCTGTGCATGTGCCAGGAAAAATTATCAATATATATATATATATATATATATATATATATATATATATATATATATATATATGTATATATATAAAATTATCCCCAAAAAATCTTTTGTCTGAAATAATCAAAAATATACCAACACGAGATTTAGCCAGTTGGTCCAAGAATGGCCATAGAGATCAAAGGAAGCATTTTTTGAAGAAACCCCTAAATGCGACCAGGAACATCCAGAGACACGAACACATACATAAACTTGGGCACAAACATAGACACCTACAGAGATACAGATTCTCACTGAGGGAGGGAATTGTAGCCCATCTGACTGGTTGGTCGGTGATCAGTGCGGATACAATCATTCAATAAGCATAAAATTAGGATCTCAGCAGTTTCAACTACCCTCGTATAATGTTTTGAAGACTTGGCTACCACATAACCCCTTGACTACTTAAAGCACATTTTTTCTCTCGCGATACGGAGACTCGGCAAGTTTACATCCTAGGTTTACGTTCAATTCAGTTATACTCAGTATTCCGATACAGTAGCAAATTTCCGAAGTTACGTATAATATTTCTTTATTATTATTCATGACACTCGTGTTTATTCATTATTTGTTAAGAATCGGGTTGAGGTACAAACAATCATCGAAAGACAAAGAAGTGATTCATTTACTGGAGAACAGACAATCACTGTAAGTCTCTCCATCATAGCATAATAATTCGAATATCTAAACTCGATATAGGATACTGTCAATAGCAGTATACTCGAGCTCGAACCTATGTCTATGTAGTTACGGTTCCACACAGTCGTTTGACAAGGGATAACTTGCTTTGTCTCAAAGAGGGGTCGAGTTATCAATCTTTTTAGGTTCACGTACAATCAATAACTCTAACACTTCTCGCCCACAACTGATTTACGTGTCTATTAATGAAGCTGGATACTCGTCACTACTTGCAGCCTGACAGCCGTTTCCACTAACTGTATGGGTGACATTCAATACTTTTTTCTACTGAGCATAGTTTAAACACTTCATTCAGAAGTCATATAAGGAGTTCAGATTACCGTTCAAGTTGGATTGCCTTCCTCTCGGGTTAGGACAGGTCTAAGAAAAAATTGAGGCCCGTAAGAAGCAGGGTAAAAGTTTGAAACCTATTCGGAGGAAAAATAGCATCCACAACGCTGTAAAATATGGTAGTTAAGACTAAAGTTTCTTAGGCCAGGTACAAATAAAAATGGAACAAACTTTGGAACTTTCCAAGAGGTTTGGTCTGAAGAAATTCACATAGAGTTGCCTCCCTTGCAAAAGTAATTTGAACGAATAATAAACTCACCCTCACAGTCAATAATTGGACAACCATAGCGTCAAAATTTGAAGTCATGTAATAAAGAATTATCCTAAAGAATAAATATGGTCAGAATAAATTCTATTTATGACATCAGTGGCGTTTTTCACTACTAAGTCATCTAAAATAGAGTTTTAAGAAAAAACATTTAGATTATCCGGAACCTAAATATTATTGATAGACAGATCCGCCATAATAAGGCCCCAAAATTGGAAAAAAGGGAGAAAAAGAAGGAATTTTAGAATGGGTCTAGTAGTGAACTTATGCCAAATTTCAATCCTGTAGACAAAACAGTCTTGCCAGGAGCGCTGGAACACACTTACGAGAAACACACGCAAATATAATAAGGGATAGAATCCTCTGCAACTTTTGGTGGCAACAGTCGTTCAATGTATATAAACCCCATATATTTGATTGCTCCGTTCTAACAATGGTAATTTCACGAACGTTCGAGAAACAAGACAATGAAAGTGGATTGACTTTCCCTGACTTCTTGGATAAAGCATTTATAAATTCAGAAAGAAAGAAAAGAGAAAGAGAAGGTAACAATTGAAAAGAAATAAATGACTTGACCGAAGACAGAAAAATGGCAGAAGACGGAAAAAAAGTGAGAGAGAAACATATAGACGGAGAAACTGAGAGAAAGGAGAGGATAAGCACATAAGGGAAATATTTGGAGGGAAGTAAAAGAGAAAGGGATAGACAGAGAGAAAGGAAAAGAGAGGGATAGACGGAGAGAAAGGAAGAGAGAGGGATAGACAGAGAGAAGAGAAGATTCATTAAATATCAAAATCCAAAAGAACGTAGTGATAACGGTTATTACTTTTTTAAAATATTTCTCTCCAGGTTTTGTAAAAACCTGATTGAATTCATTCAGTAAATAAGCCCCTAAAAAGTGACTATTACAATTCTTCTTTTAAGTTACTTTTACCAAGAAGATAACTATTTTGCAAATTTTGCATCCATTTTTAGACCAATATCTCGGAAAGTACCCAAACTTTTAGCCCCTTTCAATAATAACATCCAATTAGATTGGCTTGGTTTTAAAATACTTATTTTGCTTCTCAGAATGATAAAATTTGAAATGTAAATTATTTTAAAACCAGCCAAATCCGTGGAAATTCCACTTGTGTTTGCAACTGATATGAACCATTATCTTATGTACCTATTCTTCTATCATCTTATGCCTGCATCTTCTCATTCTCTCCTTAATCTCTTCTCATCTTCGTTGTCCTCCAATGTTTTCATCTAGATGTTACGCAATCATGGATTGGTTTCATGAGCAAAAAATCCCCTGATATTTCTCCTTACCTTTTTAGAAGACTATCCATTTTCAAATCTCCCTTCTCCACTTTTTATCAAACTACCTAACTTTCCCCCTCCCTCTTTCTCTCTCTCTCTCTCTCTTTCTATCTCTCTCTCTCTTTCTCCCTCTCTCTTCTCACCATCAGTAAACTATCAAAGTTCATAACCCCTTTATTAAGATTAAAGACTTACATTCGAATACAGGTAAGAATGAGTAGAATGATATTATAGGTTATTGTCCTTCGACGAATTTTTCTTGGCTTCATTCTTTTTGCTCCTCATCTTTTTTTCATTACTTGTTGTTGTTTGTGTTGTTGTTTTTGTTGTTGTTCTCGTTCTTATTGTTGTTGTACTTGTTCTTCGATTTCTAATTATGATGATGATGATGATGTACTTTTTGACATCGTCATCATCATCATCATCCTAAGTGTCCTTATCAGCCCAATCAATTTCTTAAATTCTTTTCGGTAAGAAATACACAAAATGTGTCTCCCTGTTTCCCCTGTTTCAACTCTGACGATAAGTGTTTTTTGTTTTTTTTTTAAATTTTATACGTCTTTTTATTTATTTATTTATTTTTTTTTTACTTCTCTTCGTTGTTTCCTTTTATGATTTTGTTTGTAAACGAAAAAGTGCTGAGTTGATGTAAGCGAATTTCTGCCCCCAGCCAATCACATCTGGCTATGGCTTCGAAGACGAAGAAGGCAGCCATTTTTCCTAAGACGTTCTTGTCGATAAGATACGAAATTACGGAGAGACGCCGGCGGATAAGAAAGAACAGATAGAGAAACAGAAGAATCGAATAAATTGGAAACGTAGATTAAAAATATGTGGATAGGAAAATAGTAATTAATACTTTCCCAAGACAAGAAACATCAAGAAGACGTCAGTTAGAAAAAATTAAACAGTAAAGATAGACCGACGTATTGAAAGCCATATATAAACACGTGTATATATTGTTAGATGTACGGATGAAAAAGTTGGCGCACACCAAAGTAGCAATTGAAATATTTTAAATATTTTTCATTATTTTGGAAAACTAAATAAATAGGAATACAAGCAAATAAACAAAGTTTATCTAGAAGTTATGGTTATTTCGTTATATAACAGCAAAAAGTTTGACGCTCCTATAAGATAGAGAATTTCAAATGCATAAAGATGAGAAATACATTATTTTCTTTTGTAAGTTGCTGAATGAGGTTCTTTTCTGTATAAACAAGTCTTGCAGAAGAATGCTGATTATGTTTTATCTCTATTTTTCTGGAGTTTATTGAATAAGCTTTCTCTTTCATTGACCTTTCTCTTTCGAGTTTTTTTTTCTTTTCGTTCTTTCTTTTACATTTCTGCATCCGTTGATCTAAAGACATCTTTTTTTTGAACATTTGTTTCTACGTTTACCTTTCTTCATTCTCTCTATGTTTTAGGAAATCATTATTATTTTTTTTTTACCTACACAGGTTTTTACATTTTTCTGATTTTCATTCCCTCAATTATTCCTTCATTCTTTCTTTCTTTATTGATTGATTTCTATCTGGGATTTCCTCTTTCTTTCTTTCCTTTTATCTTTCTTCCTTTATCCTCTCTTTTCCAATTTCGTCTTTTATTCTCTTTCTTCTTTTACCTTTCCTTTCATTTTGCTTGCTCCCTCTTATCTTTTTCTTTCCCTGTCCCTTTCCTTCTTTTTTTTCTTTCTTTCTTTTTTTCTTTCTTTCTTTCTTTCTTTCTTTCTTTCTTTCTTTCTTTCTTTCTTAATTTTAATCTTTCTAATCTTATTCCATTTTTTCCTTACTTACTTCCTCGTCCGCTTTTTGCTGCTCTCATTTTCCTTCTCTTTCTTTTGAAAAAAATATTTCGTCCGTCATTTTTCTCCCTTTCATTCTTTATTTTCTTCTTTCAATTTCATTCCTTTTCTAAATTCTTTCTTCTTGTTTTATCTGATTTCATTTTTCCTTCTTTCCACTTCTCATTTTCAGTTGTTTTCTATTTTCCTTCTTTGTTCTCTTTCTTTCGTTCTAATTTCCTTCTCTTATTCTTTTTCTTACTTACACGCTCTCTTTTCCATCCATTTGTTTAAGCTTTTTTTCTCTTTCTTTTTCTTTTCATTCTTCCCTTCTTCCTTTTTTTTTCTTCCTTTTTTTTCATCTTCACATTTTCTTTCCCTTTCATTCTGATTCTTTCCCCATTTCTTTCTCATCTCCGTTCCTTTCCATATATCCACATTGGCGTACTGATGTCACTGGAAGATATAACAAAGTGCTTGTAGGCTCTTAAAAGAACTCTTCAAGAATAAATTAGCTTATATTAAACGGGCATAAAGTAAACTTGCCTCCAAGACGAGAAAGATTGAAAATGCTCTCATAGATTTTATCTACCCATTGGAAGCCAAAAC
Organism: Thysanoteuthis rhombus; assembly: GCA_963457665.1. Taxonomy (NCBI): domain Eukaryota; kingdom Metazoa; phylum Mollusca; class Cephalopoda; order Oegopsida; family Thysanoteuthidae; genus Thysanoteuthis; species Thysanoteuthis major. Next base: position 33,244,443 of record OY735238.1, on the reverse strand, counting down.
ATTGCAGGTGTACGCGAGATTTATCTGTAAAGAATAGGGTGCTTTATTATGATAATAGACGAAAAACTGTCAACACAGTCCAAAGTTAAGTGAACAATGAAAATGACACAAAGATACCGCATGACACGACTGCATACGATTGGCCCTTTTAAACAACTCAGATGAAGATGAATGACAAATGCTATTTTAAAAACCTGCCATGCACAATGTCGCTTAACCAAGTGGCTATGATGGAAGCAAACGCATTTTACGGCCGGTGAAATGGGGACATTAAGTCTATTATCAGATTTTTTTTTATTCAACAGATCATTTCAGCAATCCCCTAAGAGTACTTACATAGGAAAAACAACTGCTCTTATTTTTTTAGACTAGTACGCGTGGACTCCCCAGCTTGCTAAGTATCTTGGACGTGAGTGTTGAGATAAAAAAAGGAGAAAATTATAGTTTTGACATACTCCCGTTGACACCTCATTCTGTACGTTGCCGAGGATATATACATATATATATATATATATATATATATATATATATATATATATATATATATATATATATATATATATATGTTGGTTGGTTTAACAGCATGCCATATATATATATATATATATATATATATATATATTTATATATATATATATATATATACATATAAATAAATAAATAAATAAATAGATACATAATTACCAGGATATATACCCAGTGAATGTCTACATTTCATTCTAATGCATACTTCACCAACCGGTTGCTGAAGTGCATTAGCCACGAAATATTGACATTCACAGGTTTTATATCCGTGGAATTCTCATTTTTATATATTAATGGCTGTGTTCACATTAATGAATACTGAACACTGTGATTTAATATCATCAATGATGGCTAAAATCTGTTTTCTATTTCTTTTTATATTCGCACAAATTGAGAAATGCATATATATATATATGTATATATGTACACACACACATCACACACACACACATATATATATGTATATATATATATATATATATATATGTACATATATATATATATATATATATATATGTACATATATATATATATATATATATATATATATATATATATATATATATATATATATATATATATATATATATATAACTATGACTTTTTTACCAGGTTTTGCCTTGTTAAGGAATAATGGAGATAGAAAGTTTTTATTGGATGTTTAAAACAGTTTTTAATTCATACGACGTAACTAATAAGTACAAACGATTTTCAGATAAATGGAATACACACAAGAATGTCGAAACATCTATTTAAATCCGTATGAGGTATCTTAAAACATCGTGAACAACGTGAACGCTAAACTGATAAACTGCTAAATATTTAGCGGAAGCAGAGATAACCGCTAATTGCTAACTCATAGAATACGAATTTAGCATTGGTTTGTTTTTTGTTGCTCTAAAACCCTCATAAATAGACCCGGTGAGCTGAGATTTCAATATGCTGTGATTTGAACATGGAGCTTTAAAGAAAATGTATGTTGAATGTAAATGAAGGATTAATTTCATTTGTGAATTCAGTTATTTATGTACACCTTGCTCATCATTCTATATCGACAAGCTACACCTTTTTGAGAAAACTCTGTCTGAACTTCTCACCAAGGCCTAATTGTCATTCGTAATTTTCTTCTGTTATGGGCTCAGCTAACAAAAACACTGAACTGATAAACTACTAAAAATTTAGCAGAAGCCAAAATTACCGCAAAACACGAACTCATATTTGTTGAATTAAAAACAGCTCTAGAGAGCTCATATTGTAACATGTTGTAGCTGAGACATAGAGCTTAAAATAAACTCTATGTTGAATGTAAACTAATTTCTTATTTTATTAGTCCATGTAATTATCTATGTACACCTTGATCATCATTAGCATGATTTTTTAAAAGCTCCATGTCTAAGCTATAAAATACTATAATTAGTTGAAGCTAAATTGATATAATTATAAGGTCAAACTCGATTCTGATGCCTAATGAACTTTTGAAACTATTCTAGCTTTTTATACAAATAGTTTTAAATTAAATCAGAAAAGAAAAAGAATATTTTTTAAAAGTATTATACCGAAAGAATACCGACAGAACCAGTTTATCCAAGGGAGAAAAATTTACCCGTATGACCCTCTGTAACAAAATTTGCCTGTACATCAAAACTGCAAAACGTACTGGAAGCCAAGACTGAAAAAAGTTGAACGTATTTTTAAAAAAAATATTTTCTAATCATTCAGATTTTCTTTTAAAGATCCAAGCCATTTTTTCAAACAATACCAATATACTAATGATAAATATTTATATGTGGTAAATGTTTTTGATGCATAATCTCACTTCATTTTATGATATTCACACGTAGTTATCAGAAAAATATGCCCTTAACTGTTCTCATTGAAAAAGAGTCTCTCCCGGTTGAAGTCCCATAGCTAATCACCTGAAAGCCTTAGACCATTGAGCCATGGAAACACCAACGAACGTGTAACTTATTTGCTAATAAGAATAATAATACATTGGATGGGTTGCTTGAAATATCTATTTAACATTCAACAGATCAATGTCAAAATATCTTTTATCTTTTTTTAAAGGGAAATTTTGTTTTTTCTTTTTTGTTCTGTTTCGTCTGTGTTTTTGTTTTTGTTTTGTACAGAACAAACTGTTTTCAAATAAATTTGTGGTTGTTTATCTTTCAGTGTTAGTGTACGATTGTAATTAAACTAAGCGAACATCGGAAGAAAGTAGAAAAGAAAGCCTTATAAGTTGACGACAAAGACATTTTATATTTCATTTTACATTTTGAGGTATGAAAAGCAGATACATTTATTTAGAAAATATTTCTGCTGAATCTATATCAAAATGAAAAGCCTATGGCTGTAGCCATAAATGAAATCTTTTCTTGAACTAATCTGAAAAAAATTGTTCATGATTTAGTTGGAAATGGAGACGGATTATCTCATTTTGAATAGGACCCCCCCCCCTAAAGTAAATGAGGTTGAGAACTTTGAAAAATCATCTATAATCAGACGAGAGGAAAAAGAATTACAGATCATTCGAATAAAAACAAAACGTATTTATTGAATGAGGCATTGTGAAATCGAAAATATCGTAAATTTGAAAGTCTGACTTGCAATGATAAAGTCAATTCTCTTGGAGTTTGACAAAAGTTAGTGATTAGCAGTTATCTTGACATCTGCTGTTATTTTTAGTGATTTATCAGTTTAAAAGCTGTAAGAACTCTTTCGTGGAACTTGTAATCCAAAAAGTGGCTTTAATACGCGTTTTTGAGGGTTCCCAACGATCGGCCCTCACCAGGTTTTCGAAAAATTAAGTTGAAGTGGGGGTCTTTAATTGACATATCTCCTTTTTTTACATACAGATATACACTTACTCCACTCATGACCCAGGGCAGCTTTTCTGCTTGGTCACCCATTGAACCAAACTTTGGTATTTCTTGACAACTATATGGCCAAGAAGGCTTTGAGTGCAACAAAAGCTGTTCCGCTTTGTATTTCCTTTTCATCACTTGGTTCTATTGAAAATATATTGCACACACACACACACACACACATATATATGTTAGGCACAAAATGTTGGTATTCATTAAGCATATATGTTTTGTAATTCAGACGGCTGTTTCCTTAAATTACAACTCTTCAGTGTGGCTATAGACTATATCCATTATCCCACCCAGTTCCTAGAGGTATGATCGAAACCTTAGCTTGGTATCTTCCCCCTGGAACTGAATGGTCAGTAATATTGAATTTAAGCAATGTATTTATTTACGCATATATATTCCCCATTCACCAGAATGCTACATTCCATGTTAGAAGAGCATTGCATGAGCTT
>OY735238.1:33233093-33235593 GCA_963457665.1 Thysanoteuthis rhombus | reverse complement strand
TAGTATAGCAAAGCGTCAATAGATTTGGGCTGCCAGCGAGATTCGAACTCACAACGGATGTCATATCTGCAAGCCTGATTTGCTAACCTTCACCTTATCGCAACCACAAAATATCGTGATTACTGTTTAGGGTTTAGATCTCTAAACTAACCATCGACTTTGAGATATGTTTTCTAGCCATCATTCTCTCCGGCAGATTCTTAGATATAAACCAAGCATTGATTTTTTGTGTGATAGAGCCTTAATTAGTTGGCCTTCATTGTGAATTAGTTGCACTAACAATCGCCTGAGATAGGTTTGTTTACGTTCTGCCTATGGCAGATACCTGGATCTTGATTTAGTATAATCTGCCTGTTTATTTAAAAGAAAAAAAAAACCCTTTTACTCCAACAGGTGACATAGGGTGATTAAGCCGGCTGTCACATTATTCTAAATGTCTATTTTTCTCCATTTCTTTCACTTGGGGAATTTATTATTATTTTTATCTGGATTACTAGGCCCGTCGAACCTTCACCAGAACCCCTCTTAAGCGTACATTCCGGAGACAAATTCCTTACTCTGTCAATTGCTAGCCTCTCACAATACTGGGCGTGTGGTCTGACTTTCCTGGTTTGAATCAGTCTCCTTGACTAGCTGACAACCAATGTTGTGAAGCCCAGTCAGTTCTCATATTTACCAAGTTAAAATAGGATCAAAAGACGAATTCATATATATCCCAAGGGAATTAGTATGAAGTGAATGCAAAATGTCTCAGCTGGAGTTTGAACTCGATTCGTAGATTCCACTTTCTGTGCTGCTAACCGTCCAGCCACTTGCACCTATGTTTGTCAAGCAGGGGCATTAAATCATGAGCATACATCGAGGATTAATTCAACTAGCAATCGTCCGCATAATAAGATTACTTAACAAAATTTCGATAGGCATATTCATAAATATTTAAATCCAAAAATATTAGAATCCATATACGTTTAAATTCTTAGATTCATAATCCCGAATTATCAAAATCTCGTAAGGCTGATGTCCCGAAAGGCAAAATCCCGAAAACTTCAATGCTCATGGAAAAAAAAAGAGAAATATGGAAGATACGAGCCCCGTTCAGTAATATAGAGATTTTTTTTTGCTTGATACTATATCGGGGGTTATTGATTTCTTTCATGTGATTTTTCCTTACTGTATTCCCTAGAACAATGGGTTTTCCGATCGTATTCCTCAATGCATAATGATTTTTTCTTACTACATTCCCTAAAATGTAATGGAGTTTTCCCAGCGCAATTCCCTGAAACATAATAGATTTTTCTTACTGGATTCCTTAGGATACAGTGAATCTTCCTTACTGAATTCCCTGAAAAATGCAATTAATTTTTCTCATCGTATTCCTTGAAGCTCAGTGGCCTTTTATTACTGTATACCCTTAACCGCAATTTATGCATTCCCTAAAAAATAATGGATTTTCGTACTGTATTTCGTAAATCACATTCTTCTTAAAACACAATGGATTTTTCTTCCTGTGTTCACAAACTGGATTTTTGAGACTATTCCCTTAAGATAAAACAAAAAACAAAAAAAAAACGCTGGAATACAATAGTGTCAGGTTCAGTGTTTGATTTGAGCTCAGGTTTAGATTTACGCTTATCAAAAAACATTTTTTCAAACTATAAATAATTATCTAAATATCAAAACATCTTTTCATTATTTTTTTTCCTGAATTATGTTTTCGGGTTATTGAACTTCTTGATTCTTGTTTACAGCCTTCAGAAATTCTAATCATGGAAGATTTCAGCATTCAGGATTATGGCAATCGGGATTGCGACCCAATCTTGGCCTGTCCGTGGGTATCGCACCTTGACGAAGTTGAACACGCTGCGAATGCAGGTGCTCCTAACATTCAAACATTTTCCTTTCTACCTTCGACCCAATTCTCCCCTACACGTTCCCCCTCCAAAACCGTCTCCTTTCCTGTCTTTTTGAAAACACACTTTCTCCCAAGAACACCTCATCACACACACACACACACACGCTCTCTCTCTCGTTCCTTCTCTCTCTCTCTTCTTACCCTCTATCCCAATTCCTTACGTGTGCTTTTCATGTTGTTTAGAATACTGGTAAAACACAGAGAACAACAGATTCCCGGGAAACTGCCCGAGGAAAGAGCTAGTAATACTTCCTCTGCTTCAGACACTTTCATTTTCGTTACAAACACAAGCGTTATTTCTAGACCCCCCCCCCGACCCCCCCCCCCCGCCCCGTTCTCCCCTGCACGGAATTTTTAAAGAAACTCGCTCTTCGAATCATAAAGTTAAAACCGAATTTTCTAAAACGGCAACTTTGATTGTTTTCGCATTCTTTGGAAGTCTTAGTAAAATTTCCAGGCTCGGTTCTTTCTCCACTTTATTCTTAGGTAAAAATGGGTATTATTTGTTCTGCATTACCGCGGGCACGAAACTCAGGCGAAGGGGAAATCAACGCTCTTTGAGAAAATGCTCGACAATGTTTTCTTCGA
>OY735238.1:33188093-33228093 GCA_963457665.1 Thysanoteuthis rhombus | reverse complement strand
TTATACTGCTAATGCGTTGATTATTCAATAACTAACAAATGCCCCATGTCCATCTCACCGGTTTGGACATCTATCTAGTGTACTCGAAATGTCCTGAGGTTGTCGCTTGCGAAACTACGAAGAGAGAAAGAATGTTAAAGCATGCACAAAAAAAAAAAAAATGAAAAGGAATCAGCATAAACAAAAATCACTCTCCATTCTCAGAGGGCAGATATCCGGACCTACATACCAACAAATTTTTTTCAAAATGATTTTTCAAAAACATTTCTCCTTTTCCATATGGTGATATTCCTTCCATTTTTTCTTCTTTTTTTTTTATCTTGGCTGAAAACTTCTAGTGGGGTCAGTCATGTCGTTTTCTCTTTCTCTCTCTCTCTCTCTCTCTCTCTCTCTCTCTCTCTCTCTCTCTCTCTCTCTCTCTCTCTCTCTCCTTTCCCTGGAGGTCAACTCTGTTGATGGAGAGAGTAGTGGTCAAACAATGTAGTAATTGGTTTGGGGATGATGGTAGGGAGAGTTAGCGGTCAGCCGCCAGGTGAGAGGAAGGAGTGTAGACTGACTGGGATAATCGAAGGTTTGAAGTGCTCTGAGCATGTAAACCTCACAGATGTCTCTTTAACAGACTTTCGGTAATTGGTCAGCAGAAGGCGTACAGCTTGAAAAGTCTAGCTTTTATGAACATATATATATATATATATATATATATATATATATATATATATATATATATATATATATATATATATATATATATATGTCTGTTATTTTTTTAGCTAATGAAACTACGCAAGAGGTGCGGACTTTCCCCAACTCTTCGTTGCTCAAAAAATGTAATCGGTTTTAAAATTAAGGCTATGAAAGTTCATGTTCGTTTTGCTCTAATGTCGTCCCAAAAGGCATGAATCAATGTCCCCCGATTGCTAAGGTCAGGAATTTCCACGACGTTTAGTTAAATCAATTTTGCGACCTCCAACAGGAGTAGAATTAGATAGAAGACCCCTTCGTAATCTTGAAAGACTCATCATTATGCCTCGCACTTTATATTGTCGAGTTTATTCATCAGTTGGAGCTTAGTTAGTGAACTGATTATTTACTAGCTAAAAGATATCATCAAACTCCTGTCCAAGTCTGGAGTTGACTTTGTTTCTTTGACAACAAAAACAAGAACAATCTTCACCAAAATTAGGGGAGTGAACTCTTCACTGTTTGGCCGTATCGTCATGTTGAACTAAATCGATTTGTAAAATTAACATTCCTTTACCATGATTCGAAATTGTGCACAACTGATTGGCTGGCAGCTCCCATACGGCGTAAGCTAAATTAAAGTCTTACATATCTACGAATGTAATTGCACATTTGTCATAATACTCTGTTTGAAATGATCTCCTGTTATTATACAGTGTGCATATTATTTGGACTAGATAACGTTAGTAGAATTGATAATCAAAGAAAATGGGGCTGCTGTAGGAATTGAACCTGCAACCGATAAGGTAACTGCCTTACCATTGAGCTAAACAGCTGTCAGAAATGTGAAGGCTCAAATGAGTGTTTTAACTCCAAATTCTCATTTTGTTCATTCACAGTCTATATCTACTCTCTTTTTTTTAACAATGTGGACGATTATGTTATTAAGATCATATACTTATTCGTTATTGATATTAATGCAATGTATAAATACAAAAGTATCGTCTTCATAGGAGTGAAGTTTTACCCTGCTGCAGCCAGGCCTCTTTGTATCATGAGGTCCGTCTGTTCTTTTTCAAATGTTGCCCTTGAGAATATCAACATTCCAGATTACATTTTAATTTCTTTATAACAGCCATTTTTTCTAAATTCTTTATAAACCTCTGCAGATCTACAGATATTTCTCTGTATCGTTGAGAGCTAACCCTTCATAAAAAGTTCAGAATGCAAGCCTTACAAGATTAATGTCTAATAAATCGAGCAAATAACAACTTGTGCCAGACATTCTTTACTTCAAGGACTTCATTGGACACTTTGATGAAGCTAGGCAAAAGCATCATACATTATACGCTCCTGATATCTACGCGGTTAAACTAAGTAATGATTTAACTTCTTCAGTCCCTTATTTTCAAATAATACTACAAATCTACTTGTGCTTATTGATAACTAATTTGATTGGACAGGGGGGTTTCTCGAAGATGAACAATCTGAAGAATGTACGTTGACCAGTACTGACATAAAAAAAAACTAAGAAGACTGCTCTGGTGGTAATAGAACACGGTGATGCTGGGAAGACATTTCTTTCCGAAGGATGAAAAGAATAGACTCTGTTCAAAAACTGCGAAGTCGTATAAACAGTTTTCGACAACATTGGGCAATAATTATCTACATTTATTTCAATAATAAAACAAAAATGAAAAATACGATAATCAAAAACCGGAAAATATCGTACGAAATGCAACATAACTCATGGAAAAATGAAAAAAAAAATTGATCTTTGGAAATAGATAAGAATAAATAATGATATGACGTAGTGTGACGTAAAAAGTTTATCTTTCTATCTTATCAACGTTTTCACTCTCTTATTAGACCAATCGTTAAGATAACAGCTTTCTTTCATCGAAAAGCTGCCTATCTATCTTTAACCACCGGCTCTTCTTCTTCACTGCATCCCTTATAAACGCCGCTAACCTATTTAGATTAGTCTCAAAAAGAAATTTTCGCCGTTCTTAGAACCGTCAAAGTACTTCGTTGTTAAAAATTATGCTAAGCAAATGTTTGAATTTTGATTGTTATCAGCTATCATGAATTTAACTCATTAAATGCAACCGGGAAAACTCAGTTGTCATATTTCAAACGCAGTGATAACTTTTGATGTTACAAGGTGGCACAAAATTAGCAGACATTTTTATTTTCTCTTTAAACAATGGATGATTCCACTTGAGGTGTCGGAAGGAGGAATACGGGAAAAAATCAGAAAAAAACCGCCTGTAACTTTTAGTGTAAGGGTCAATTGTTCAGCTGATGGAATTTTCTCTTGTTTGCAATTGTAATAGATCTGCTATGATTGAAATTTCAGTCATCTGCCGTTAATAGATTAATTTTTCTTTAACTCTTTTCCCTTTGAAAATATTCCTGGGTGCCTCACAGTACCTGTGGCCCAGGGGACTACACAATCTTTATCCTGCACTGGGTGCATATTGCTTTCATCCTCCGACTTCAAAAGGTTTGAAAACCAGACTCTCGTCTGAAAGAGAATTTCGCAGTCAAGAAATGTTCGGAGCCAAACAGCGGCACTTCCCGAAAACAAACCAATAAGTAGACAAATAAATGAATGACTTATGGAAAGAAATGCAAGAAAAGTTATTCGTAAACAATGAATCAAACACTACGCTAATGTAACCTTCCCTCCCTGTCTCTCTTTGAGATGCTTTTATCGTCTGCCTTTTGTCTAGGCTTTCCTCTCGCTTTCGGCCGCCATCTTTGTTTTTGCTTAGGACTCTGTTCAATTTTCTCTTTGTTCGTAATATTAATTTATTCGTTTTTTTTTCCATTCATTTGTTTCGATGCTTTCATTTGACGTTCCAAGGCAGTTAGCTTTAAGGGATGGCTTCAGATATTTCGATTTTGTCAGGAAAAAAATCTATCTATCGTAATCTGTTCCTGGACCACCTCTCACCACATCTACCCCTTCCATTCATTCTCCTCTCTCCCTCCCCCTTCTCTTTCTATATATATATATATTTAATCCTCACTACAAATTTGTTTCACACTTAACGCCATTATAATATATATATGTATATACTTGAAAGCTTTGGGCTTGAAACATTAAACATTAAAAAACTTTTGGGTTACTTCAGTCACTTATTTCCCAATATTTGTCAATGGAATTTATGTAATTCTCTTCAATGTTTCCCTTATTACACATATACTTTGTTACCATTGTGCAGTGTTCAAATTTTCTATTGTGGCATCATCAGTAGTTTAATATGTAAGTGTTTCGGGGATTTTGTAAACAAAACAGTTATAGTAACATGGCACCCCAGTGGAGTTTGATCAAACACCACCTCCCTTAATACTATGCGGCTTATGTCATACATGTAGTTCGTCATTTTATCCAGGGTATTATGTGTATTGTATACTGGTATTAATTTATACTACATTTATTTTTGAAACAAGGCTTACTAACGTATGTTACTCTCAAAACCTATCTCACTGATCAGTTAGTATAACAACAGACGTGACTCGTTGTTCGTGTCATTTCTATTGAGTGTTCACCCCTGTGTATGATGAATATATTGAGTCGGTTTTATCCTCAGAATGCATGCAAACCAACTTATGTTATCATCATTGAGAATACTAATTATACAGAAAAAGTCCATCGAGTCTATTCTCTACCAATATATTCAACCAGAAAATTTGACTAGTCTTTCCGCTTACGTGAGAGTTAATTTTTCCACGCCATATACCATCAAGCTTCGATCAAATGTTTTTAACACATAATTATCGAATAACATATCATGAATATATATATATATATATATATATATATATATATATATATATATATATATATATATATATATATGTGTGTGTGTGTATTGTACCCCATCAAATTGACAATGGGGCGAAAAATGTTCTGTGTATTATCGCCTTAATGTTAAGTTTGTTATGAGAATGTGGTTTGATACGAATAAGTTTAATGAAAAACAGGATATATATATATATATATATATATATATATATATATATATATATATATATATATATATATATATATATATGTGTGTGTGTATATATAGTATCCAAAATAATGTCTTTGGCGTGGGCTCAAAAAACAATCACCATAAAATATGTAACCAGATCATCTCTCAAGACATTGATTTATAGATAAGATTTACAAATCGAATAATCAATAATGTAATGTATTTGGAATGATCTCCCGTCGTTATGATTTATCATTTGGCGTAGACAGCGTAAATAGAATAAACAATTGATGAAATTAGAGCAGCTCCAGGACTCGAAAGAATAGGTTCTTTTCATTTAGGTCTTTACATTACCAGTAGATGTTTAGCTCAATGTTGAGAGCACTGCTACATCGAAGGCACTATCTTATCGATCCCAGGTTCGATTCCTGCAGCTGCCCCATCTTTTTAAGTTGTTTATTTTATCTATGTTTCATACGGCTAAGTGATATAACAACGGGAGATCATTTCAAATAAATCTTTTGTATAATATAACGCAATTTATGATTATATATATATATATATATATATATATATATATATATATATATATATATATATATATATATATATATATATATATATATATATATATATATATATATATATATATATATATGGGAAACCAGGGATAGTTGGTACATTTTCCACCCAGATGGCTGTAAATTCTTGTGAAATGAATTCATTAAAATACAAATGTGACCTAAAATTATTTTGGAGAGCTTGTTCAAATCTGAAACTTTTGTCAAATTATATCATCATTTAATCTTTCGGAAAAAAAGTGTTCCAACCCACCCCATCAATGGGTATAGTCGTTACAATCTGATTGGTCGCATGGATTCAGATATATACAGATGTGATTAATACATTGTTATGATTGAGAATACAGAATAGAATTTTTAACCAAAAAAAGTAGAGTGTACTTTAGTGAAAAGTAAGATTTGAGGAATATAATGACCACCAGGTTGGACAAATTGGATCGTATAGGAGTAGACGTCAATGATTATTTGTGAAGAAGGCGAAAGATGAAGAAAAGAACTATAAGAAAATGAGAAAAAAATCTTAAAACAATGGACTCTTCCACTTTAAGATATCGAAAGAAAAATATTCTGAAGTTTGTTCAGTTATTTTGCAGGCTTTTTGTTTTCTTGCTGCCACAATTGAATATCATAACAGTGTACCAAGTAGCCCAGCTTACAATGTACCAACGAGCCCTAAACACTTGTTTTTTCTTATATTCTATTTTAAGAAAAAGTTCTTACATAAGCAGCTAGATATATATACATACTGTATATTGCTATTTCTCATAAACGTTTACTATGCCATCATCATTCACACTATAGAGTACGAACTAGCCACTCATTTGTCTTGGTGAAAAAAATACTTACCAGGGTGAAAAAACGTTTTTCGTGTAAACCATTTCTTAGAACACATATAACTCACTTTGTAAAAGAAATTTTCCGTCCAAAATTAGGGTAGCAGTGGTGACATCAAGAGGAAACAAAAACTAAAGCTAGTGATTTAAGCTTCCCCTATCTCATCCAGTACCGCGAGGGAGAATTGAAACATTCACTTCAGATCCGGAGGCCGTTATCCTATATCCTACCTCTGGACTACGGAACTGAACAGTCTGTAATGCTGAATTTATGCAATATATCTGTTTACACAGAAATTCCTCATCCATCAGAGTGCTCGTTTCCTATGGAAGAGTATTACATATGTATATATATATATATATATATATATATATATATATATATATATATATATATATCAAATGATGTGTGACTAGCGATGAAAATGGATGCTTTACAACAACAAGAAACGTGCATAATCACGAGACTACTTAGTTGAACTACCACAAAGCCTGTCAAATTCTGGTTTTCATCGAAAGAAGCTAATGCTGTGTTTACGGTGGGAATAGAGTCCTTTACAAAGAGCTGCTTCCCGAGAATCAAACGATTGATTCGAACATAATGCAGCCCCCAATTAGACCAACCTATGACAGTGTTGGACGAAATGCAACTGTTTGGGATTCCTTCACACGAAATACGCTTTATTTCATCAGGATAATAGCAGTTGGCACGTTTCTTTTGTAAGTGGTTCAAAATCCTCAACCAGATAAGTTAAGAAGGTATATGCTTTACGATGCCCCTGACAGAAAAGTCTGGTAAATCTTGGGGAAGATTTATGTCTTAAGATGGACGCTAAAAGGATGAACTGGGGTTTTTGCCCACCTAATAAATACAGGGTATTCATATCGACTTAGCGAGAAAACTGTACGAAGAACACACATACATGCAGGCACACAGACATATATACACATATATTGTATCTATCTATCTGCTGAATCTGTGCATACGTAAATTGGGCAAGCGATTGTATGTACATATTTACTCAGGAAACTTACATCTCTCTCTCTTTTCTCCTCTCTCTCTCTCTGTCTCTCTCTGCCTCTGTCTCTGTCTGTCTCTCTCTCTCTCTCTCTATATATATATATATATATATATATATGTGTGTGTGTGTGTATATATATAATGTTTACTTGATAATTCTCTTTAGAATCTACTGTAATCATTGTTCAGAAAACTGTGTCCTCTGGGAAGCCAAGAAAGCCAACCTTGACAAGCCACAAGCTACTGTGGAGGATTTCTCTTCCTTTCCACCTCGAAGATTCATTACGCTGATTGTTCTGTAAATGAAGAACTCGTTTCGGTGTGTTCAAAACGTCAAGCAAGGAATTTGCCAAAAGCCAGAGTCTAGGTTGTCAGGGAAATTGGCCAGGACTTGACTCCAGGTCCTGCAATTTGGAGCACGCGAATATTTATATCTGTATAATACTAAAAACCTGATTTTGTTTATCTGCTTGTGACTAAGGTGCATTGTAGCTAGAGGTACTGAATTTAGGAACGTCTAAGATGACAAAACCCAAAGAATTGAAAAACGTGAGTAATTTGCGACGATAACGATAGGATGGGATCTGCAGTCGGGTTCATCCCAATCTATATTGCGATGACCAATTTGTTCAGGGAGCTAATTATGATATACTAGTTATATAACAGTCTCCCTTACTGAATAATTATTTGATCTATTTGCAAATTCGTAAATATCTGTGCTAATTCTTGTCATAATTTGACTTTACACCACATTGCTTTCCCTCTCCTCTCTCTCCGTGTCTATTTTTCTCTTTCGAACCTGTAATTGAGTTAGTTTTGTTTTCGTGGTCCGAGTTCAATAATACGGCACTTTTGAATGCCGAGTTACAAGAGAAAAACAGGTCCTCTTTGAGTCAATTTCAAGTATCTATCTATGTATATATCAGTCGAACAAAATTTCTACCGAAACTGTCAATATAAGTTTCTTCAGTTTTTAAGTAGGTATGGCTGGCTATGTATGTATGTAAAACTCCATACCAACGAAACTTCAAGATACACGCCTTCTAGTTCTCTGGAAAAAGTTTCTTTTCTTTTCTTTTTTTTTTTTTTTTAATCCTATCATGTTTTTTTTGTGAGGAAAAGGTTCAATCTGCAATGAAAGTTCATCCCAAATCGATCCTGAGTTTTCATCCAGCAGCATTCTTGTTCATGCTGCCTCGAGACGTTTCTCTCATGACAGTGTCTTTTGAGTGACTAACCAGACCAATCACCCGTTTGTTCTTTGTACGTACGTTAAGATATCCGCTTCCATGTATTATATACTGCATATTGAAATGGTAAATATATTGCCATGACTTTTATGGTTGATCTGACAATGCGAGAGTAAAATGACAATATCAGAAGGCTTTATAAGACAAATAATTCTTTCTTTCGTTGTTTCGCTCCTTCCGAACTTTATCAAGAAAATAAAGTGTAACAAGAAACCGGTGGTTCCATGTATTTGATCAGTGAGTAGTGATAGTTCTGGCTACGAGTTGATAAACCATTGAAATGTTTGTATCTTCTCATTTATTGACTTGGACATAATAGCAACTCATGCAGTACATATATTAGCCTTTTTCTGTGTAAAAGCTACATTATGTTGAAACCCAATGTATGCATCAGCGTTGTCCACCAATTTTGGTATGGCCTTAATAGATCCTTATAGGAAGTCCAGGTAGTATGTTGGCCATAACATGTCGAATTCGATAATTCAGTTGATTCAGAGTTTGTATTTTGGTGCGGTACTCTATAGGATGGAGTAATAGGGAGTACAGCCAAGGCTTCGTGCTTCGTATAATTTCTAATACGGAGTCTATTCCCACCCACTCTATACATGCTAGAGATACAGGAACTCTATGCTATGGCACAAACGTGTGTGGCAACTATCTTACAATTGTGCAGGATATTTTTTTCCAAATAGGCGAACATGAGTTCCGAGCATTGAAAGCGTCCAGCACGGGTATTGCGTTTGTTCTCTTTCCACCAGAGAGTTTTAAATCTAGTGGTTTTATCGCTAGATTTAGCGAGATCTCGATCTTTTTGGCTACTGATGAAAGGAAAACGAGTTACGAGATCGTATCTCAATATGCCGATATAAAGGCTTCGTTAAATGACCACTGAAATGATTTCCTCGAATTCATTTGATTCTTACAGTACATCGACTTACAGTGGACATCTTAATTACCTCTTCAATGTTTGCTGCTTTATGGAAGAATGATGACAATCAAACAGTAAAACGTATCCCTCCCACGAATTCTCATTTTGATGGACTGAAGAGTTGGTGTACCGCATGACAAAAATATTCATTCGTGTGCTGTCGTACCATAAAATTTGAGAGCCATAGCTATCTGGTATTATAACTTCTATCTATCCATCAATCAATCAATCTATCTATCTATCTATCTATCTATTTATCTATCTATATATATATATAAACACACACACACACACACATATATATATATATATATATATATATATATATATATATATTATATCATATTATATAATGTAAAAGTATTGCTAATTATTTGACTATAGAAATGCATTGAAAATCACGAAGAAAAGGATTGTTAGTGATCAGGAAATAAAGCATGTATTACTTACAGAAAAGGGCTATCTCGTGTATAATAAACATACATTTGATAAAATCATGAGGTATTAAAGCCGAATTAAAAGCTCAAGGCTTCTTTAGTCTTCACGGATTCACGATTCAAAAAGGTATTGAAAGAACTTGGAAAAAAATTTTTCATAGCAAGAGATGCCCTGGTTCCTTCTTGGAAGACTTGCCCAAGGCCAAGGTATCTACTCATTGTCTCAACGGCTGTGTTTATCTGAATTCATATTGATTTCTTTACCGAAAGATACACAACACAAACCTCCCGGCATTGCTTAAGAATAAGATACGTTGTTGATAATAAACTCCTTCCAATAAGGAATACAATACAAATAATGAAGATTTGTTTAATACAAAAAAGCGGGTAAAGAAAAAAGGCTTTGAGAAAGGAAAACAGGTAAGAATTTTCAGGGTTTGAGGCTACAAGGACCGAAGCATAGAGAACTGTAAACAAGACGTTGCACATGGGTTAACTGTCCGTCTTAATGTTTATGGCATGAGATTCAGGTATGCCTTACACGGGACGATGCTTTGTAACGTGACCGATATACAGGACGGTGCAAAAATTGAATAAACGTTGCCATCAAAGTAGTAAAGAGTTATATCCTTTTTTTTTTATATGCGCATGTCTTTGTGCGTTAGTGTGTTCCAACGCTCCTGGACTTGAAAATTGGTATCGGCACATCACGAGGCTGCTTCAAAAAATGTGTTTTTTTTTATCTTTTGGGGGTTTATTTTAACGGGTTTGCGGAGTATTTGTATATAAAATAAACAATCACTAAGAAAAGACATATTCCTAAACATATGATGCAGAGTGAAATACAAACAAAGATAACGGCTAAAAAAAAAGTATTTGGATTTATTGGTCATATTTCAATACTTGGTTGCGTAGCTCTGATTTGGAGACTGCTTTGAAAATCCTTCTCAAGCGCTTCAAAACATTCTTTTGAAATCTTGGCCCACTTTTCTCAGAGAAAAAACCCTTCAAATTATAAAAGGTTTCCGGGGTCCCTCCGAAGAATTCAATCTCTCAAGCATTACAATAAATCTTAATTTGGATACGAGTCTGTAGAATCATTAGGCCACTGAAGTGCACTTACTTTGTTTCGAATAAACCATTCGCGACTTCAACCTATTGCTGTGGGTTTTTATCTTGTTCCCCCACTAAGAGATCAAATCAGTTTCCAAAATACTCCGTTACATCGCCCTATTCATAGTTCCTTCAATCACATGATGTGCTCCTGTAATATTGAAAGAGAAGTAAAAAGAAATCAGATAAAAAAAACGCATTTATATTCATCCTGTCGGTTTACCTATCGATTCCTTTGTAATATATATATATATATATATATATATATATATATATATATATGTGTGTGTGTGTGTGTGTGTGTGTGTGTTTGATAGTAATAGCTTTTGTTAGCTAGTGAATAATATATTTGTACATATAGGATTCGTAAAGACACTCACACATAAATATATATATAGATATGTTTGTGCGTATGTATGTGCCTATGCTATCCCATTTCTTTCTCATACTAAATATTTGTGTGTGCATACATGTGTGTGATATATATATATATATTCTTACCTATGTATTGATATGTAAATGTAGTCATGTGTACGGATACAGCATGTATGTATACAAATATCACCAGTCAAACATTTTGTAGGAATGGGAACTCTCTTGGCCCCTTTCTCTTCAATTTTACTTCTGAACATGATTTTTTGCTTTTGATCCGTATCCATGTTCTTTGCATTTCACAAATAAAAATTATGTAAGAAACCACCATATCCTAGTAAATGTAGGATTTGAAAAAGCCTTAGTGTTTCCTAAATTTTAGTAGTTAGTAATGCACATGCTATTTGTCATGACAATAAAAGTCAATATCGTCATTATGTTATTTGTTGTTTTTTTTTCTCGCAACATTGTTTGAATTTTTCATGGTACTGACCAGGGATTTATGTGTTATTTTATCCTCCCTAGTAGACTACATCGCTGCTATCAAAACGTCTCAGTTTTTCTTTCTATTCTTTATCTAAAACATCCATGTTTCCCTTAAATCTCTATTAAATCTAACTCTAGAGAGTTAGTTGGCCAGTCTAGAATGCCAATCTGCTTACCTTAAAACTAATCTAAAACTGAACGTGTGAAGTGGTAGGATCCTAATCTCGTTCGAATATCCGAATTCTTGAGTTCGTTAGCGAGCGTTTGAATGGTAAAAATCTACTCTCTTGAAAGACCCAGTGAAGTTGCGTCCAACCGACCTTCTAATGATGTGTAAGAAATTCGTGTTTTTGGCAGAATTCATTCCCGTACTATAATCGACAGAGGGAATTTCACAGAGCGTTTTATTGCAAAGTATAAAAATCCTTCAGACCTTTTCCGCTAAACAGTATTGTTTCCACCGCTGAAAGCATATTGGATATCGCACTTATCACTAAAGACAGTTTTCTTCCCTTCATGCGTGTCCACAATTCGTATTTATCACAGGTGTATAATCTGACTTCCATGTTATTCAGTAAAGAGATATTTCGTAACCTTACGATCGTAACCAGTCAAGATTCTTGGAGCCTCTATCTGATAGTCGTCCTGCAGAGTCCTATACCCTGTTTTTGTTTCCAACTCGACAAATAGGTACCCTTATCTTCTCTGTAAATATTTCCCAGGCAGTGGTCTTGTCGATGAGTACTCAAGCGTGGACGTCCACCATTCTCTCTAGCTTCAAATATCATTTCATCCTTCATCCTTTTTAGAACTTTTGAGATACAGGATTGACCGACGAGCTGTTATATCGTGCTGACTCATTCCTGAAAATGCTGAGTTCGATTTCAGTTCTTGGTCATGGGTGGCCAAGCACCTTATACAAGAGTGTCAGCCCATAAGTACGACGGAAGATAACATATATTACCAGAAAAAAGGCATTACTTATGATATATCTTAGACTAACGGGTTCCGAGGAGGAAAAACGTCCTTTGATAAAAGAAATCGCACAATTTGAAAAAAGTATATATGTTTCGAGTAGTCGATAATTGAAATCAGTGTACAACAAACAACTGAATCTTTTCCTCCCTGTAATCATGACGATGTGCAACTGAAAAGGAAATTTGAACTAATTATAAATGTGCTGTTTTCTATAATAGATATGATATGATTTTTACACGCACAGTATATTTACTTTTATTGGAATGTATATAAGTGCATTAGAAGGTATATTTGACTAAGTAATGACGGAGAAGAGATATATAGAAATAGATAAAGAGAGTCACATTAAATTAACGGAAACATGGCAGAGGGTCTTAGTAGCATTTTGCGAATTCTCACGCTCAATATATTTATATATATATATATATATATATATATATATATATATATATATAAGGCTGTGTGTGTGAGAATGTGTATGGCTGTAATCACTCGGCTCAGCTCTTTTTCGTGTATGTGATCTACAAAGACGTTCCTGGGGCGAATATTGCAATGAAAGGTGTCATTTTTTTCTGCGGCTAGCGTCATAGTGAATGAAGGTATATCACCTGCATTGCAATCGTCCGTTTCGCTACGTAAATAATAAAAAGAAAATTGAGGAAGAAAAGGAGCTTAGAATATTGGTGCTTAGGCTGAAGCACTGGTTACGAACGGCAAAGGAAGTGAGAGAGAGAGAGAGAGTGCCAAAAGCCATATGTGCGGAGGAATGAAGTTAGGAAGTCAACAGAGACGAGGAAAGAAAGGGAGGGGGGGGGAAAACGAAAAATAAAAGTAGTGCCCTTGTGCTGGCTATGGCTTCAGTTGTCCCTGCTTAGGCTCCAAGAAAATTCAGGTCCGGGTAGTCACTTGCTTGAAACCTTTACGTGATCAACACCCTTTGGCAGCAAGCTGTCTTGGGGTGATCTGTTAACTTTTTTGAAAGAAAGTGATCTATGTATGGCTTATTTGTCTTGCATTTTGTTGGACAATGATCTCTAAAAAAGAGTCTGAATTTTAAAAAACAAACGTGAATGCCATCAGACACGAATGAAAAGAATAATTCAGCATAAACTTACATTTCAAATTGAACTCCGCCAATATTTGGAGTGGATTTTCAAAAAACGAAGAACTTTTTTTCCGGGCATATTAAGAAGTAGATGTTGAAATTTAATCCCTCTAGCTCCATTGCTTCAGCCGGTGCGCATAACACGCAGATACATAGCTAACTAACAACCAGACAGTCAAACTAACTCAAAGACCGAAGAAACCTTCGTTGACAGGTTTAGTGACAGTGTTGCTTCATGGTCTTAAATATAAGTAGTGTCCTTATGCTCACTACGGCTTCAGTCATCAATTCTTGGGCGCCGAACTTCACTTTAACTCTTACTCAGTCCGTTTGCAATACGTGAAATAGATTTAGAAACGACAGATACCCGAAGTGGTGTCTTTGACTTAGCTCTGTTCTATTTCATCTATAGCTAGAGGTGGGGTTACGAAAATGTGGGTATGGATAGAGAGAGAAAGAGAAGATGAGAAAAAGTTCGCCAGTAATACTCATAAAGATAAGTGAAGGAAAATAAAAATACTTTCACTTCACAGGAAAAAAACCATAAATCAATCTATTCTGCTTTTAGCTTAGTCTCTTTATATCTTCGCACTTGTCCGATTATCCCCCACTCTCTCTCCCCCTCTCTCTCACTCTCTCTCTCTCTATATATATATAAGCGTATATATATAATAATGATAATCAAATAATTGTGTCACCCACGGACAGATGTTTCGCCGTATTACATCTCTTCAGTGTGGCTATAGACTATTCATTATACCATCTAGTACCACGAGATAGAATCGAAACCTCAACTTCAGACCCAGAGGCTGGCATCCTATCCTATCTATCAGTGCTCTATTCCTAAGTTAAAAGAGCATGGCATAAGCTTAAAATGAACGAGTTACCTCACTTAAAAGGTGCTAAACCCTGGATAAGGAAGCGTCATATATATCATAAATGTGCTAGTTTTTCGAAAATATTTTAACTGACATTCCATTTTTACACGGTTAATATGCCAGTTTTCCTAGACAGTGTAAATAGAATAAACAATCATAGACATTGATTACTCTGACTTGGCCAAATGGCATATCCATCATATAAAAAGGGTTCTCAGTTCAAAAAGAGTCTCAAACAAAAATGATTCTATTTATGTATATTTTACACCCATTTCTCTATGATATGTATATTTCGAATCACGGTAGCCCGAAAATTGACCGACTAACCAGCCAAGTGGGCAAGGGATTCTTCTCTCTTTGAATGTCTGTTTCTATCTATGTGTCTATTTGCCTATTTGTGCTTGTATGCATGTATGTCTGTGTCCACACAAGCTCGAAAAATCACACAAGTATACCACTTTGCATTATCTGAAAATGGTATTTTAAAGTGCTTCTTAGGGTTTCTTCGTTCATATACAAAGGGTGCAAAAAGTGTCCTATACATCTCGATAAAGTTGATTCTAACATCTTTATACAGCTTCAGAATTGACAGAATTTGGACCAAAGATACAAAAAAATAAAGATAAAAATCATTGAAACAAAACTGAACAATAAAAAGTTACCCATCAACAAAAATGAGGATTTTTTGGTCCAAATTTAGTCGATTTTGAAACTGTACCGGTATGTTCAAGAACCTTTTTGACATGTATCGGATACTTTTTGTACTCACTGCATATATATTCATGAAGCATGAATTCTGGAAACAGCAACTATATTCATTTGCTCGGTAGATAAAAAATAGTATTTTTTCATACGTTCTTCTCAAAGTGTACTGTTTTTTTTTGTCTTCATTTATTTTATTGTCTCTACGTCCAAATTGTGCAAGCAAGTATCACTTACGAAATTAACCCTTTTCGTTCGAAACCTATAATTGTCTACGGTCAATAGTGATGGCTTCATCACATGGAATTTAGCCTGGAAGATGCTTCTAATAAACCATTTTTTGATTCTGTACAGACCGTTATTTGTAGAGTCTTTTGTCCTGCTTCCGTGTGTTGAGGCATCACATGAGAAACTAACAACCTGCATAAAAGAAGACAAAAAATAAATAAACTATGATAAAAACGAAAACCCATTTATGTCAATTGGCAATTGGGGTAGTGTCTCTTTCCTGGAAACCTTGTCTGCGATAAATATGGTGCCAATTTTCCTCTACTGTTTTTGCTCTTTGGAAAGGAGAAAACACGTAGAAAATCAACAACGACAAACCTTCTACTTATGTAATATGCAGTGTGACTTTTTTCCCCATTTTTTTTTCTCTGTTCGCAGTGGTGGGCACAGCTAACGAAAATGTTGAACACATAAAAAATTCAGCAGAAGCAAAGGTGACCGCTAAAAAATTAGCGGAAGCAAAGATAACCGCTAACCTCAAACTCGTTAGATTCAGTTTGGCGGATCGAAATTTCCGGTATTTTTTCATGGTTTTCTTTAGCTGTGCAGGAAAAAATCTCCTACCATCCGTTTGAAACAATGTACTCTTCTACTTTTCTGAAGAGAAACCACTGACCTAAAAGTATTTATTTACGCTATTATCAGCTTTTGGATGGTAAAGAACTATAAGGCCGTAAAGTAACTCAGTAATTACGAGAATTTGGGGGTGAAATACCTCGAATTCCGGTGAAATGCAAAAATTCGACTTTAATCTTTTTCTAACTTCAATCGAGTTTGGAGTTGATATGCCCCCCTTCTCTAGACAATAAGAATCAGAGATATCATAAAATCTATGATAAAAACGCAAATGGCAATGGATTGGTCATGTAGCAAGAATATCAAACAACAGCTAGATATTGTTACAATATGGCGTCTGATGAAGACTTTTTAATCGAATATTTCATTTTATTCTTAAATATTTTATCTTATTTCTTAATAGGATTTTTTTCCGTTGAAGATACTTCTCAGATGGGTATTTACATACATACTTGATCTAAGATAAGAAGTTACAGAATAAGCTTTTTCTGACGCAAAAAGGACTATTGGATCATCTTAATAGATTTATTTACAAGATAGAGCGTGGTCACTTGGAACCCCCCAAGATGGATTGCCAGTCACAGCCATTTAATTAAAAAGACATAGAGAAGAAAGCGAAGAGGTGTTGATAAAAAAAAGGGACGGTATATAAGGATTCTTACGATGGGAGTTAGAAGTATAGACTGTTGGTTTATTTGCGTGAAAAACGAAAGAAAGCAGGAGGAAAATAGAAGAGAAAAGGGTAGATGATTATTTTGTTCTGGTATCAGGTAAAAGATGAGAGTAAATTGATTCAGTAAAAGTGATGATAACCGAAGAGGGGCCTTTGCTTTTTGAATAGAGACCAAATGTTGGTCACTAGTGACTATTAGATTAGGCAGATCGAGAGATACCAGAGTAGACGTGCGGTCTATGGGCCGCCGGCCTCCGGTCCCTGGCTGCTGGCAGTAGAAAGACATTGAACTCTCACTCTCTGTCTCCTCCTTTTTCTTCACAAGCTTGCTAGCTCTCTCTGTCTCTCTCTGTCTCTCTCTCTTTCTGAATGATGATTTTGCTTGGTTTTCAA
Source organism: Thysanoteuthis rhombus (assembly GCA_963457665.1). Taxonomy (NCBI): domain Eukaryota; kingdom Metazoa; phylum Mollusca; class Cephalopoda; order Oegopsida; family Thysanoteuthidae; genus Thysanoteuthis; species Thysanoteuthis major. The sequence goes on along the minus strand of OY735238.1, from coordinate 33,210,812 downwards.
ATAAAGAATATCGACGTATATTCGATCGGCCGAAAAACAATAAATAAAGGTTCGATTTTAAATCCCGACATGAGTCTTGCATCTTTTGTTCCCTCCTGTGCTACAGCCACGGTGCCACCAGAACGGTGTACCGTCGGAAAATGTCCCCACACCATTATCCTTTCATATCGTCACTCACAACTTGAATCGACTCGGATCATACGCGAACTGTTGGCAACAAAAATAAGATGGCGGGGCGAACTAAACGATCTCAGAAAGTATTGCCTCTACAACAACAACAATCAAGAATTGAGGCAGATATCAGGGAAGGTTTATTATAATGATAGTCATGCTATGTTGAATACATCGATTTGTTTATGACATCACTCAAACCAAACTGATATATAATCGTTACTTGTCCGAGCGAAGCGTTTTCTTACGAATATTCAAATCGTCAAATGCAAGAGCTGCTGCTGATTTCAAACTAAAAAAAGTATATAGTTTTCAATTGTAGTTGTTACGTCGTGGATAGAAGATAGTTTTTCGGGTTTATTTGCTGCAAAATTGACTGTAAACTCGAGCTCTTATTCGGAAGAATTTAACATTCACCATCTGTGATTTGAAATCATGATCCAGGGATTGCTAGTCTGCTCCCTTACCAATTGAGCCATACTGGCAGGTCTTATATATTCATGAATTTATTAGTGATATATACAATACAAATGTTGCTGTGATCATCTTCCGCCGGTTTAGGAGTAGGTGTGGAGTCTGAATCTGCATTGGCAAATCGTGTATCTCTTACTGCTTCGACCATGGCTTTTGAAAGGAAAAATAGAACAATCGGGGAATCAACGTCAACAATACAAAAACTATGAATAATCAGGGCCTGACTTTTTCGCTGAATGACGTTTTAACTAAAATGAAGAACACGAACACACTCACATTAGCCAAAGAAACACATGTACAAACATATATGTGATATGTAAGTGTACATACATGAATGTCAGTAGCGTATAGTGATTTGTAACTTGAGTGTGCTGTGAGCTACGAATGTGCAAAAAGATATTCGCTTTGAAATGAAATGGACAATAAAAGCCTTTTTGGTTCACTGTAGCGAAGGTGGTTCCAATTGTAAATCATAAAGTTTCACACCCTCGCTCATTCGATGTTGCAAACGGCAAACAAATAAAAGGACATTATAGATTCAATGGAAGAAAAATGAAATTTGAATTGGATACTATTATCCGCTGATGATTTGGACCACCTTCCATTGGCTTTGAGTGGCCATTGCTTTTTATGGACACAAAAACAAATTTACGATTTTTTACACAACTACATAACTTACATACAGAACATAACTTACCCACGATACAACACACCATACACCATTGTTGTACGTGTGTATATATTTATGTGCATACATGGACTGTGAGTGCATGTATAGATGTAAGTATGGCTTATGTCTGTATGTTTGTACGTAGTATGTGTGTATGCATGTGCGTATGTGGCGTGTATGTATTTGGTGTACGGATGGTCGTATTTGTATGGTTGTTATGCGTACCAGAATATGCATTTGTGTATTCAGCATTTTCAATAAAACACCACTCGATAAAAAATCGTTGTTCTATAAATAAAAACAAATAGTCAAAAACAAAACTAAAACTAATACAAACTTGCCATCACAGTCAATAATTGAACGACCCTAACGTCAAAATTTGAGGTTATATTAGAAAATCTATCAAAGTAGAAATATGGTCAGAATAAATTTCATCTATGACATCATTTGCATTTTTCACTAGCAACATCTAAAATTGAATTGAAACAATGGAGTTTCAATATCTCGGCATTTGTGAATCTGTTTTGATATATTCTATTTTACACGATGCACATGATGATTTTTATATCAGCAATAACCTATATGTAGTCGTGTGTTTGCGTGTTTGTGTGTAAATGTATGGATGATTGATATATCTCCATGGGTGTATGGTTGATCTAACAATATGAGGGCAAAAGGCAATATCGGGAGGATTCATAAATCAACTGGCTCTTTATTTCGATAATTCGCTCACATCGAGATTTATCAAAAAACAATACACTCTTTTTTTTCATATATAGTATCACAAATTATAAACGCACACACACACACACGCATATATGTATATAATTATATGTATATAAATGTATATCGTATTTAGTTTTATTCACGAAGGTATTTTTCTCAATAGAATCTTTACAAATTTAAAATTAATTTACTGTCTGTACATTATATTATTATCATTGTATACATGCTTTCACTGAATACATCGACTAATAGGGTGGCTGTTTCAATGTAACGTTTCTGGCAGCAATTCAGCTCCATGGTAAGAGCAACACTACGTTGCAATGGCTACCCTATCGGTGACAGGTTCGACTCCTGCAGCGGATCCTTTTTTTTTTTAGTTGTTTATCCGAATAACGCCCGACGTAGTCTGTCACAACAAACTCCAACATAAATGAGAGCATAGTGAATCGTTTAATTACTGCTTGACACCGTCCGAGTTTTCAGAATTTAAATCATCGAAAGTTTCACTAATTACTAGCCGACAGATATTTTCACTTATTACCACCCGACAGATAATTTCATTATATATTACCGGACAGAGTTTCCTTCTATAATTAAAAATTGAATGTGCGTCTGTAGTTGTCAGTGTAAATCAGGAACCACACAACATATCCTCATGAAATTTGTTGTCTGTACTAACAGGTCTTGTTTTCAAAATCTTTATATATTGTAGGGTCTGCGTTCGCACTCATATCGATGATAATGATCTGATTTACATCTATCTATCAATCTTCTGGTGAATTATTTTAGATTTTTTATACTAAATGTAATCCAAGAGTTTATGATAGTGATGATTTTCGAGTAGGGCGTGATTCAATAAATAGTTGATATCTGTGGTCTCTTATTTGGGGCCAAATGCTCTGTACAGGTACGGACTGAAAATCCCGTCCTCTTGACAAACAATTTTAATCCGTTTATTGAGTTTAGGATGAAGGCTAGAATGAGGAATTATTTGAATGACTTTATCATTCTCTGTTAAAGTGACCATCAGAACGTCATCCCTTGTGAGTTTTGGTAACTTATCACCCTTTCCCGTAAATTAGTATAAGAAGATAGTGTCCATTACTTACTGATACGTATCTTTAAAAATTTATTTTACTAAACCTGTAACGCCACATGTTTATATTCTTAAAGGTCACACTTACAGCCATGCATCAACTCAATTCTTAACTCTTGCTTAAGCCAATATGATATGGCATTCCATCTGATCGGTTCAAAAAATAATATAATATAATGATATCACAAATTACACGCACACACACAGAGACACATATATATGTACATAATTATATATATATATATATATATATATATATATATATATATATATATATATATATATATATATATATATATCGCATTTAATTTTATTCACGAAGGTATTTTTCTCGACATAATCTTTACTCATATACAATTAATTCAGTAATTATACATTATATTATTATCGCTGTATACAAGCTTCTACTGAATATATCGACTAATAGGGTAGCTGTTTCAATGTAGCATTTCTGGCAGTAGTTCAGCTCAATGGTAAGAGCGACGCTACATTAGAATGGCTACCCTATCAGTGGCAGGTTCGACTCCTGCAGTGGCTCCATTTTCTTTAATTGTTTATTCAATTTGCGTTGTCTTGGTGAAGTGATACATTAAACGTGTAACGACGGGAGATTCTTTCAGATAATAATTCCTATACAATAAAACAAGATTTATAATCATTCTACCGAATCATATATATCCATTTCTTAGACCATACCTATCGCGTTCAAAGAAACGAATAGACCAAAAAAAAGATAAGAATTAGGAGTGAGAACAGTTATATCGGCCTTTGTATTACCAGCGGCTGTTTAGCTCACCGGTAAGAGCATCGCTACTTTAAAATGGCTATCCTATTGGTGGCAGCAGCTCCATCTTCTTTAATTGTTTATTCTGTATGTGTGGTCTAGACTAAGTGATACATTTACCATAAAACGACAGATCATTTCAGATAAGAGTCTCCGTATGATACAAGGCAAATTATATTCATATCAATATATACATACATATGTCGCACTTAGCAACATTTTTTCGAAGGTGGTTTTAGCTTGGAGTTGTTTTGTTGATACTAGTTACGCTCTCCAGCGACTTTTCGGATACTTTCCATAAAAAAAAATCAATAATATGAAAAAAAAATACGAATACTGTCACGGACCCACATATGTGAACATACCCACGCAGGCACACTCACTCACGCTCAACCAATGTACAATCATATCCTTATTCTTCAAAAGAACACACACATACAATGTATGTATGAAAGATATATATATACGTTACACTGAATTGGGGAAATTGCTTGATTAACTGAAGTGTAATTTTATTTTACGTGAATTAAATGAATACGTACTTTCATTTTGATCAAAAGTTTTTTTTCAAATCAATGCGACGATATGAAACGACTATTTTATACAATCAAAAGTTTATGTAAATAAATTAAAATCAAACTAAGAAAATTTATCGAATAAGCAATTTCACTTGTTCAGTATAATCTATATATATATATATATGTGTGTGTGTGTGTGTGTATATATATATATATATATATATATACACACACACACACACACACATATATATATATATATATATATATATATATAGAGAGAGAGAGAGAGAGAGAGAGAGAGAGAGAGAGAGAAAGAGAGAGAGAGAAGGGGAGATGGAGGCCAAGAGAGGATTGTGAAAGAGATAGGGAGAAAAAGGCAGAGAGAGAAAGGTAAAAGAGTGGGAGAGGGGGCAGAAATATAAAGATGAAAGAGGAAGAGAGAAAGGAGCAAAGAAAGAAGGGTGAGAGAGAGAGAGAGAGGCAGAGAGGCAGAGAGACGAGGTGAAAGAAGCTGAAAGAGAAGGATGAAAAAGAGAAAGGCTCAGAGAGAGAAGGTTGGAAAAGACAGAGAGACAGAGGGTCAGAGAGATTGAGAGACGGGTGAGAGATAGAGAGACAGAGAGACAGACAGAGACAGAGAGACAGAAAGAGTGAGAGGGAAAGAGATTCCCCCTAAAAAAAACTCCTTATTCCCCAACGTCCCCACAACCGCCTTTGGGTGTCTACCAAGGTGTTTTCCCTACGTTAGAAAGTTCTAAAAAATGTTATTACTCGCCAAATAGGCTATGAAATTTGCACTAAGTTTACTTATGTCTGTATTCGCTTTTATATGTGACGATATTTCTTGTTGCCTAAAGCTGTAGGTTAAACACAGTGTCTTATAAAATACTTTATGAATTGGGTGTCATAACAAAACCAGGTGTGCGTGCGTCTTGAAAAAATGTTTACATTGAGAAAATTAGTTGTCTTTTAGGCTATACCAGTACGTAGTTCTGAACATGGGGCGCACACCCTACAAGGGGGATATGAATGTATTTAAAGCAGAAATGGGCATAGCTAAATAAAACTCTTAACTGATAAATCACTAAGAATTCAGCGGAAGCAAGGATAACCGCTAAATTTTATCATACGTATTTAGGTTTGTTTTTGTGGTCTAAAACCCTTAAAAACAGACCTGGAGAGCTGAAAATTTGATATGCTGTGAGTTGGAGGTATAGTTTCCCAAAAAGAGAGATAATATTAATATCAGACGAAGATCTAGGTGTACAGAGATTATTAAATGAATTAATCAAATTAAACATTAGTTGACATTCATTATATAGTTTAATTAAATCTGTATGTCTAAGCTACCACTTATTAACATTTCAGTTCTCAAGGTCTGTTTTTAAGGGGTTTTGAGCAAAAAAATAACAACAAAAAACGCCGAACGTGAAGAGCGAAAAGTATTCCATAGCTCAGAACTGAGCCCTGCTAAGACTCAACTGATAAATGATTATTAGAAACCGTTTTTGATGGGTCATTATGTACGTATCTGCACTATGGAGCCTGAAGCTATTTGGTTACGTAATTTATTTCTAATAATCCAAGTATCCAATATTTAAAGTTTCAACTCAACTCAAGCTGTTTTGAAGCTCGATCAGACATAAAGTTTTCAGATTTTTCCATGTCTTAAATGTCAAGTCGTAATAAGGATGCAAATGAACCAATTAGATGCTTCAGTGACAAACAGGGAAGATATTTCCATATATACTCATTATTTGTTCAGATCATTATTATTATTATAATTATTATTACTATTATTATCATTATTATTATCATCATCATTGTTATTATTATTATTATTATTATTATTATTATTATTATTATTATTTCTCACATCAGTTGCTTAGTGGTCACCGCTGGAAACTGAGTGACAGCAAGTCTCTGTAGGTCTCCAGCCATCATCTCATATCTCCTTCACTTATCGCAGCAGCGCTATGGTTAATATACCCTCTCCACCATCTCCCCATCTCGCCACTTCTTTCCCCCACACCTGATAGGTCATTGCTATCAGCTGGGTTCGTAGATCTCATGGTTCTATCACTCTCCTCAGTGTTCATGCAGTTTCTAGCAGTGCTGTGGTCTGAATAGTCTCAATTCTTTCCCTTATCCCCAGCTCATTCAATTTCGCTCTGTGTCTCTGATACGGCACCTAGTGTTCCTACTATTACCGGTATTACTCTGAGTTTCATGTTCCATGCATTCTTCAGCACTCTTGCAGGGTCTTGGTATTTTCAGTTTTTCAGGTTCTTTTGTGAATTCCATTCTCATGACAGTCCCATTTTGTGCTGGTATCATTGAATCCCATTTGTTCGCTCATTTCCCATTGTATCACTGTTGCTACCCTATTGTAACTGTTTTGTACTCTTTAAGGGCTTGTTGATTACATCCACTGGTTATGTGGTTTACGGTCTCACTCCTTTCTCTGCACAGGCGGCATTTGCTGTTTGTCTGGGTTCTGTTGATTTTCATTTTGATATAGTTCATCTCGATGCATTTGTTTTGGGCTGCCATGATGAGTGATTCTATTTCTGATTTAAGGTTCACTTTGCGTAGCCATGTCCATGATCTCTTGTCTGCAATATCCTGTATCTGTCTTTTGAATTCTCCGTGTAGTTTTTTCTGTTCCCATTTTTCTTTCCTTGTTTGCTGTGCTGCTCCTTCGTCGGCTAATTTTTTGCTGTTTGTTGCTAAACTCAGGGACTTTGACATCAAAACTGACCATCCCATCCAGGCGAGAAAACCGGACCTGGTAATCGTGGACCAGCACAGAATATCCGGATAACATGGTTATTTGCACTTTGTGTACGCCTATGTATAGGTTGGAATGCTTTTGGCAAAGCAAGCTCAACCTTCAGAAACAAGATGATCCAAATAATCCTAAAAAGAAGAGTATACAACCAATGCATTCTCCCGATAGTCACTTATGGAGTTGAAATATGGAACCTAACCAAGAGACAGACCTACAAACTGAGAAGCAAGCAACGTGTGCATGAGAGAATCATACTCAATCTTACATGGAGAGATCACAAGATAGCACAGTATATCAGGAAGAAAACGCGAGTCAGAGACATCATGGAATCTATCAAAAACCTTAAATGGCAATGGGTAGGCCATGTTGAAAGAATGGCAGACAACCAATGGACATCTCAACTCATAATCCCCAGCAATCACATGCAAAACCGAGGCTGATAGAATACAAAATGGAGAGATGATCTAGACAAATTCAGAAAATACTTACTCTGAGACGCCCATGATAGTGAAATATGGGGGATCCTAGGGAAGGTCTATGTCTAACGACAGACGATAAAAGACTGATGATATATATATATATATATATATATATATATATATATATATATATATATATATATATATATATATATATGTATATAAATATATATATATATATATACATATATATATATATATATATATATATATACAAGTATATATATGTATATATATATATGAAAAGACTAAGTTCGTTCAGCTGTACACAAACACTCTACAAATCCAATTTTGAAAAAATCGCCGTACTCGATGCCATTGCAACAAAATAAAAATAAAAAACTATCCTCAATAAGACCCCTGATAGATATGTATAGAGAGTGCTTCTTGGGTTTTATAACTAATACTCCCCCCCAAAAAAAAGGTTAAGAATGTTCACCATAATGAAAAACCTGCAAGAAAATCCTCACTGCTCATTAATTTGATTACTTACAACTTTATAATATTGCAAATGGCTGACGAATCAGTCAAAAACGATTGATCTGAATTACCATTTGGCCAATATCTACATCGGTTTCACCCTGAAATTCATTCTCCAGTGAGAAAACAAGAAAATTGCAGAAAAAACTAAAATGACGTCCCATATCGATCGTGTTTAACCAAACTTGCATATATATAAATATATAATAGAATTAGTAACTGTCTGACAATATGTTAGTATATTGAAATACGGTATTAAGAATTGTTCCTGAGTTTTCATCTCTCTCTCTTTCTCTCTCTCTCTCTCTCTCTTTATATATATATATATATATATATATATATATATATATATATATACAATTCATTTTTGGGCAACCTACGTGAATAAGCCCCGTGTTCAAAAAATGATGTGTAGTATAAGTTAATACCTTTATACAATACATTATGATAATATCCAACATGAAATTACAAACTATAAGTAGTATGACGTGGGCTATTAATTAAATCATAGCTGGAACGGATGTGGTTTTTGATCAACAATGCTGAGGAGCCATGTTGATATAAAAGTTTTGTTTTTTAATCCCTGTAACTGTTATATGGTAAACAACTGATAATTCCAACATGAACAATTCACACATAGTGCAATATTTAGTTCTGCGTAAATCATAAAAACACTAAATAATAAATCAATAAAATTGCATAAAATGAATTGATTGATATTGGGAAATAATTTACTGAAATGATATTATTCTTTGAAGAAAAAATCTTTAAAAAATATCTATTCAGTGTTTAAAACTGTAAAGCTTTCTAGACTCTGTCTCTGTCTCTGTTTGTCTGTCTGTCTGTCTGCCTCTCTCTATATATGTGTATATGTGTGTGTGTGTGTTTGTGTGCGTGTGTATTTGATGTTTCTACTTGGATGCTAATTTTACAAACATTAAAATCGAATTTTTTTTTTCTAAAACAAGTATTCTCATTAAAAATCAATTTATTCGAGGATAAATACGAGATATATCCTGAAAGTATTCAGCTATCTATTATTCTAAAAATATAGCTTACTACGTCGGGTTTCCTTTGATTTTGTCTACGATCTGAAATCACCACCCTTCCAAGTCAAATCTGGCCTGTAACTCGCCTGACAGATCTGGCTTGAGTTTTATCTCCCCCCCCCCAAATGCCATTGCTGTGGATTATTGGCAGACACAGTCAGTGATGTTACAGAGTACACGATCTCATTTGATGACGCCTCACTGCCGACTGAATAACCCCGTGCGAGAGTGTCTGTATATTCATGAGCAGTAAGGTATTTTTTGATTGTTTGCTAAGTTACATCTAGGCTATGCAAACGGTTCTCGCCATAAATAAAAATGGTTTTATAGTTTTCAGACGCGTCTTGTACATAACAGAAAGCAACAAGGTTCGACACAAATGCAGCTTTTCGATCGAAACTAAGTGAGTATTATGATATACATACACTCACCTTTCTCAGCTACGGCACCTTGCAAAATGATAACATCAATAGCTTCACATGTTTATAGAAATTGTCGAATCAATGATTCTATGGCTTCTGTGAAATCCTGTTAATTGCATTTTGCAAGGAACAGGAACAGTTGGACAAGAAATAGAAATGCCCCGAAGGGACTCGTAGGATGTGGACGATTGGGAATTATTTGTTGAAATGTATTAATGTTGATGAGAATGGAATCTTAAATGACAGTAACAACTATAAGTAAGGATCATGATAATACTGAAAAGCCAGGGATAACTACTATAGCTAAGAGGGACTAAAATACTACCACTATTATTATCATTATTATTTTTTATTATTATTATTATCATTATTATTGTTTTGCTATCTCATACCAATTGCCTGGTGGTAACCGCTAGGGTTTGAGTGACAGCAAGTCTCCTCAAGTCTCCAGCCCTTCCCTCCTAGTTCTCATAGGCCACAGTAATACTGCGGTTTACAGTTTCTCACCGGTTGCCCATTGGTCATTGCTGAAGGCTGAGTGACAATAAGTCTCCTCAGGTCTTCGGCATACGTCTTTAGTCTCTTTCGCCTATCATGCTAGCGCTGCGGTTCACATTTCCGCTTTTATTTCCCTTGCTCTGTTAGGTCACTGTTAACAATCAGTGTTGCATTATAATTATTATCATTGTTATTATTATTGTTATTACTATTATTATTATGCATTTTCACACCAGTTTTCTGATTGTCACCACTGGAGACCGAGTGGCAGCAAGTCTCCTCTGTCTCCAGCCCTCCTTTCCACGCTCTCACAGTCCACAGCTGTGCTGTGGTTTACAGTTGCACACCTGTTGCGCGTTGTACATTGCTGAAGCCTGAATGACGGTAAGTCTTCTCAGGTCTACAGCTCTCTACTCATATCTTTCTCACTTATCACTGTAGTGCTTGGGTTTGTACTGCCTCCCTCATTTTTTTCTCTCTCCTCAGGGCAAATAAGGCATTTTTTCCTAAAACATATTTTAAGATGAAGTTTAGTGGAATACTGTTACCGATGATAAGAGTAACACAACAGAAACTGCCAGATGACCAACGTCTTCTGTCGGTAAAGAAATAACATAACTTCAATCGGTTTAACAAATCAAATAGAACAACTGCCTAATACGAACTGAATTACATTGAATTACCCTCAGCGTTTTGGGGACTGTTCCTAGTGCGCCCACTATGACCGGTACTACCCGGGTTTTCATGTTCCACATCTTCTTTAACTCAGTTGCTAGGTATCATTATTATTATTTTGCTATCTCACACCAGTTGCCTGGTGGTTACCGCTGGAGTTCAAGTGAGAGCAAGTCTCTTCAAGTCCCCAGCCCTTCTCTCCTAGTTCTCATAGGCCACAGTAATACTGCAGTGTACAGTTTCACACCGGTTGCCCAGTGGTCATTGCTGAAGGCTGAGTGACAATAAGTCTCCTCAGACTACAAACAACATTGAACAGAAAAAGTTGAAATATAAAAAAAAATACCATGAAAAAGTACTAAATTCTTGAAAAAGAAAAAAAGCATATTTACTGTTACTGCGCTACGAAGGTTGTCATTAGAACTTGAACTGAAATGATGAAACTAACTTGTGATATTTTGTGCACTGTAAATCGAAAATTGAGACGGAGAAGCGATGGTCGAGAGTACTCGGGATAAAGTAATAGGCAGCACGAATTTTGGAAAATTCTCAAAACAAAAAAAGCATCTTACAATTTACTAGAAAATTCCATCCGCCATTATCAATATCAGGGTGAAGTTGTAGAGCTCAGTTTGACTGTAGATTTCGATCATGTTTGATGATATTTTACTGTATAATTTTAGCGTTGAACCGGTATTTGCAATTTGCCGTTTGTTTTTGTCAGAGACAAGTCCACTTGCACGAAAACATGAGATTAGTAAACGAGGGGAAAAAATTAGAATGATGTCTGTGATAGTACAAGTAGAAGAAGAAGAAGAAGAAGAAGAAGAAGAAGAAGAAGAAGAAGAAGAAGAAGAAGAAGGAGAAGGAGAAGGAGAAGGAAAGGAGAAGAAGGAGAAGAAGAAGAAGAAGGAGAAGGAGAAGGAGAAGGAGAAAAAGATGGTGTGTATTGGGTGAACGAGGGGAAAAAATGGATTGAAGAGAAATATGCTGCCAAATCGTGCATTATATACCTCTCCAGATATATATATATATATATATATATATATATACATATATATATATATATATATATATACATATATATATATATATATATATATATATATATATATATATATATATATATGTATGTATGTATATATATATGAGAAAAAATATCAATATACAACAAGCCTGTGTATACGTATCAATGTAATAAGTAGATTTTGTCCAAAGAGAGTGCTCGATACCAACGATAGAGTGGCTATACATCATGTTTCACTTGAAATTCATTTAAAAATCTTTTTTTAAGTGAAACAGAATCTACAATCTGTAATGAACCATTGAAAAAATATTTACTCATTACATATATATATATTCTGTGATATATTTTCAAATCGTAAAAATATAAAACAGATTTTATCCGTTGTAAATGTATAATCACTGAGGAGTGCTGTATGCACGAAACGTTAACAATTACCGGATGTATAACTGTGTGCGTGTATGTATATATATATATATATATATATATATATATATATATATATATATATATATATATATATATATATATATTTATCATTGTGTAATCGATAGACGGCTGTTTTCTTGGATTACAACTCTTCAGTGTGGATGTAGGCAATCCGTTATCCCATTCAGTACTACGAGGCAGGATTCAAACGTTCGCTTCAGACCTGGAGTTTGGTATCCTACCGCTGAGCCATGGAACTATACAATGCCTACTGTTCATTCATCTACGTAAGAGTATAAATCGAGAGAGTCAACCAATATTTGATACTTCGAATTGAATGATTCGGTTAATTTTCAATCCCCCCCTCTCTATTCTCTGTAAATATTTGCAAACTTCCTTTTTTGTAATTGTTTTTTTTTCTGCTTTTATTTCTCTCCATATTTTGTTTTGTTTTACTTAAATACTTTCTGCACTCCTCAACATTTCACACTGTCATTGTCATCTCCTGCCTCATCTTCCCCCCACGATTCCCAATCCCCTATCTCTGCCTCTCCCTCTCCTCTCCTCTCTATCCAAGCAACTTCATCCTATTCTTCAAAACGGAGTCTTTGCAAATTGCCCTCCAGGGAATAAAAAAAAAAAGACCGTCAAGCAAAACACCTGTGGCGAAAGAAATCAGCCGTCGGCAGTTCACACACATCTTTTTTTTTTCTCTCTCTTCTTTCATTCGTCACTTGTATCAAAAATTATAATTAGTTCTCACTCCCCCTTCTTGCATTTCGTTCCCTTATTCATTTTCTCTTTTGATTCCTCTTTTTGGCAAACCCATTATTTCTATATTTTTTATTTTGAACGCCACTTATTTGTTTGATGACGTGATATTTCCTCCTTGAGTCGACAATTTTTTCTCATTTTCTTACTTTGTTACTTCTTCTTTCATTAAAAAAACCTAAACAGATTTTGTTTTTAGGTTTGTTCAATTATATTATCTTATCTTGGTAGAAAACTCTTCATTCTTGTCTTTTTCGTTTATCGTCATCCATTTTGAATTATCTCCCTTTTCCTGTATTTAAAAAAAAAAAATGTCTGTATTTGTTCCTCTCTTCTCTATATTATTCCTTTCTTTTTTTTTCTACGGAAGGAGAATTAAAAAAAAATTCAGTGGTGTGAAAGTGGCCGTCGGCCAGTGACAGATAGAAAAGATGTGAGGAGGAAGCCTGGGGATAAAATCCTGCCTCGAAGCGCCTGCAGAAACATTTCATCACTGTCTTTTGATAACATGAGAACAGACGGGCTTTCAGAAAGAATGCCACGATATACCGGAAGACAATAGGAGACTATTGAGAAGAAGAAGAAGAAGAAGAAGAAGAAGAAGAAGAAGAAGAAGAAGAAGAAGAAGAAGAAGAAAAAGAAGAAGAAGAAGAAGAAGAAGAAGAAGAAGAAGAAGAAGAAAAGAAGAAGAAGAAGAAGAAGAAGAAGAAGAAGAAGAAGAAGAAGAAGAAGAAGAAGAAGAAGAGGATTTCGTCATCACAAGAAAAGAAGAATGAAGAGGGAAAAGATGAAGAAGATAAAAGAAAGATAAACGAAGAAAAGAAAGACGGGTAAAATTCGGAAGGAAAGAAAAACAATATCTGTATATCTCAAAAGTGATTTACCATAGCCCACGCATGTAGAACTAATTTCATCTGAAGAATTATCTGAAATTTTCTAAAAGAAACAGCAACAGGTTTGGGGATTTTTGGTCCCAAAACGACAATGAAGATCCCCTACCATATTTTTATATAGAAAAAGAAGCTTTTAGAAAGGGGCATAATGGTGTACTCCAGCACATTTACAAGGTTGTAACATGCCCAAAATGTGAACAAGGGGCTGGTTGGTCGTGCCATTCGTACAGCTACGTTGGGAAATAGAAAAGAGAATGAAGAAAGAGAAGAACAGAAAAGAGAGACAAAACGATGGAAAAAAAAGCAGGAAAGAAAGGAGAGAAGAATGAAAAGAGAAGAAAGACTAGAAAAAAGACTGATGAAAAAAGGAGAGGTGAAGAAGAGGAAGAAAGAAGGAAAAAAGAAATGGAGAGATTTGAAAAAGGAGCTGAAGCAAATGAAAAAAGCCCCGAGAAACGTGAGAAGAGAAAAAAAAGGAAAAAAAAAAAAAAACGATGGAAAAAAAAAAAAAACAAAAAGAAGGAAGGAGGGAAAAATTGAAAAACAGAGAGAGGGCAGACTGGGAGAAATCCAGCCATGATAACGACAACAATAATTTTAGGAAAAAACTGAAAAAGATGGAAAGATGACAATTATGTCTGTTCACAAAACCATCTTTCAAATCAATTTGTTCTATTTATTTATTTACATGTAATGCCTCCCTGTGCATCTCAATGTTTGTTTATATATATATATATATATATATATATATATATATATATATATATATATATATATATATATATATATATATATTTGTGTGTGTGTGTGTGTGTGTGTGTGTGTGTGTGTGTGTGTGTATCTGTTTATGTCCAACATCATTCACGGCGTTAAACAAACATTGAGATGCACATGTTATTATCGTCGGTATAACACACACACACACACACACACACACACACACACACATATATATATATATATATATATATATGTGTGTGTGTGTGTATCTGTTTATGTCCAACATCATTCACGGCGTTAAACAAACATTGAGATGCACATATATATATATATGTGTGTGTGTGTGTGTGTGTGTGTGTGTGTGTGTTATACCGACGATAATAACACACACACACACACACACATATATATATATATATATATATATATATATATATATATGTGTGTGTGTGTGTGTGTGTGTGTTGTTATCTTTTTGTTTACTATATGAATGCAAAACTATCTGTGATTTTAAATGTATATTACATGAAATGTCTTTGAAATTATTGTCCTCATTTGCTCGTATCAATATGTTTTTGTTTTCGTTCCTGCATTTGGGAATCGTTTCCTTTCTTTTTAATCAAGATATACAGCATTCACTATTAAGAACACAAAATATAACTATACATACATATATATATATATATATATATATATATATATATATATATATATATATATGCACACACATATATATGTGTGTGTGTAATTGGCGTAGACAATGCACTGCAGCAGACCCATTTTCTTTGATTGCTTATTCTATTTACGGTGTCTAGGCCAATTGATATATCAACCGTTTAATGACGGGATACCATTTCAAATAAGTGCTTCTATATGATATAATGCAATTCGAAATCATTGTGTCAGATCATATATCACAATTGTTTGATTATCTTCTATGACCAGAGACAACAAGGACACATCTTGGGGCTCGGTATCTTTTTGATGTACGGAGTGGGTCAGAATTGAATCTCTATTCGGAATTATACGCAACCTTCGTTTTGTGTCTTCTTCCAGTGTTGATAGGTGAAGAAGGAGGGATTTACCGCACCAAACGACAAACTCTGGATCAACTAAAAGAAAACATTCGGTATGATATGACCAGCATAACGACTGACTTCCAGCAAAGGTCTATCGAGGCCATACCAAAATGCTTACAGAAATTAATGGACTACGCTGTATTTGAACACAGCGAGCATATTCTACTACGGTATGGTCCAAAGTGAAGCTAGTTTGACTATAATCGACTAATTATGTGAAGTTTTTCCACACCCGTGTAATAAAGCCTAGTCAGAAAAAACGGCAACTAGTAAACAAAACCAATTGATTTAATAGAAGTTAGAAGAAGAGCAGGAAGACAATTAACTTGAATGGTTAATCTAATCTATGAAGAACGCCTCTGTTAACTCTTAGTAATAGAAGAGTAAAAAGAGACATGTCATGACAAAAGTATATAAGAACATGAAAAGAAAGTATGACAAGACAGTTAGTTGCTTCACCAAGAAGTGGTAAGAAAATACACAGAGAATAAGAAGCAGAGGGAAAAACCAGAGAATGTCACAATAAAGACCCTGATATACGAAAATATAGTTCCAAAGACTGCATAGTATGGATATGGAATAATCTACTAAAGAATAGTCTCTGATATCTCAGAATTTTTGAGTTGAAGTATTATTATTATTTCTATTGATATTCGGACCATCCTCATCTTGGTTGTTTTTCATGCAACGTTTCAGCCATTGCACTCTACGGCCTTCATCAGGTATCATCTGGTAGATTTGATTAAGGGAGTACGGTCAATATGCCCCCGTCGGAAATAAATAAAGGATTCGGTTCGTTACTTCCCCAAATCTACCAAATGATACCTGACGAAGGCCGTAGAGTGCAACGGCCGAAACGTTGTATGAAAAACAACCAAGATGAGGATGGTCCGAATATCAATAGAAATAATAGTCTCTGAGTTCAGAACTGATAGATATTGGGACGAAGAAGAGATTTTATGCAATTGCAAGTCCCAAATGAACATTCGGGAAGTCAGGTGGACATCTAGAATGATTGCAGGGGTCTGGAGGACGGGATTTACCATGAGACTTGTTCTAGAAAATTCTGCGAAACAAAGTTAGGTTTCAACACTAATACAGGTCAAAAGAGGAGACAAAAAATCGTAAATGAGGAAGAGAAAATTTGTTTGTGGATTTTGCGGCTCAAGCAGATGATAACTTAACATAGAAGGACAAGCTTGGAAAATATCTAGACCAGGGATGTCGAACTTTTTTTAGAACACAAGTCTTGATTGGCGATGATATACAATACAGCTTGTGAAAAAATGAACATAAAGAGATGTAGCTTGGGTTGAAGAGTTAAAAATAAATGTTCTCCTGACTCAAAGCCATTCAAGGAAAGGTTCTGATATATATATATATATATATATATATATATATATATATATATATATATATATATTGAGAAATGGTGATATTTCATCAGACGAATTGAATAAAAAATTGCGTTACATCATATAGAAACTCATTTGAGATGATCTCCCGTCGTTATACAGTTAATGTATCACTCGCTCTAGACAACATAAATAGAATAAACGAAGGAACAAAACAATTACTTTTTTTGCAACTCCCTCATTTCATTTGATTGTTTATTCTATTCATGTTGTCTTTGGCGAGTGATATATTAACCATGTAACAACAGGATGTAATCTCAAATAGGTTTCTTCATGATATGACGCAATTTATAATTCATCTATCTATCTATCTATCTATCTATCTATCTATCTATCTATCTAGTACTGCTTATAGGTATTGGAACAAAATAGAAACAAACTTTCCATACTCAAAAAATTGCCATACAAAAAAAAAATCTGTTTTGTTCTGATTGCTATAAGCAGTAAGATATATATATATATATATATATATATATATATATATATATATATATATATATATATATATATATATATATATATATTTGATAGAGATCGAAAGTGTGTATATAACTACTATTTATTCATTTATATACATATATCTTTTTTAGTAAACTTCGAATGCACGTGTGTACAAGACATTCTTGCCTGGGCAACAGTTTTTGCTGCTCTAAAGAAACAGCAAAGGACGATGACAGTTTTGGCTCAGTGTGTATAGAGGGCGCCACTGGACAGGAAGTTAGACGCGGATATTACGTGACCGGAAACACGAGATTTGTCATAAAGAAAAAACACGTTTCGCTTTTCATTTCATATACTTTTGTCTTTGTTTTTTTTCTTACATTTTTATGTTCGTTACTTCATTTGCCTGGTGTTTTTCGGTTCTGACCTTTTCGCTGTGACTTTGACAGGGAACCGGAAGCGATAATGGCCTCTTACAAAGGAACTGCTAGTTTGGCCAATGTCGGCAGCGTTCTTTCAAAGAGGTCTTCTACGTTGTTTTAGCCTCTCCAACATTCTAAGATTCGCTGCAGGAAGAAGTTAATGCGATTTAACCAGTGAGTGACAATCTATCAATCCATCTTTCTATCTAGCTATATATTCATCTATCTATCTATCTATCTATCTATCTATCTATCTATCTATCTATCTATCGATTGCAGTCTCTTCCTATCCCTCTATCTATCTATCTATCTATCTATCTATTGCAGTCTCTTCCTATCTATCTATCTATCTATCTATTGCAGTCTCTTCCTATCTATCTATCTATCTATCTATCTATCCATCACACAAATTATGCATGAATGTAGTATGTTTTATATTTCATTATGTTTCGTGCCAAAAGTATTACACATTTCGCATATATATATATATATATATATATATATATATATATATATATATATATATATATATATATATATATATATATATATATATATATATATATTTAGTAAAAGCATTTAACTCATAGAATCTTAGAACGGATGCACTTGTCTTGTCATGATTTTGCTTGCAAACAAACATAGAACTGGGATGGGAAGTTATTCTACTGGTAGTACATTCTTCCGTTATCTTATCCACAGACAATCACTTCTTATGTTTGATGTATCAACCCTTGTCTTGTCCGTCGCTTCAACAATATCAACACACAGAGAAATTGTGCAAAGCATTCTCCAAATCAAAACAAGAATCGTTCTTTCATAAACGAATGCAGAAATTACAAGACAGGTAGTGTTGAATCATATAAAAGAAAAAAAAACTGGGCCTCACAGTCAATATTTGAATAACCGTAGAGTCAGAATTTGAGGTTAAACAATTCTCACCGAGAATAGATATGATCAGAATAAATTCTACTTATGACATCACCGGCGTTTCTACTTCAACACTAAAATAGAGTAAAAACATCTACAAAAATTACATCCTAGAAAAAGACTGTTTCCTAAAAACATTTTAGAAGGAGTTTAGTGGAATGCAATATGTCCAGGAGAGCTGGAACACACCAACACAAACAAAAAATACAACTCTTCACCACCTTTGATGGCTACAGCAATGGATTTATATAAATAAGAGCATTTGATCTAAAAAAAAACTGGAAACTTCAACGTAATGTGATAGAATCCAGTGTTATCCCAACGTAGCGCTCTAGCACCCCGGGGTCTTAAACTTTGGGTCAATAAGTGCTGGGAATGGTCTCAGGGAAACCTCTAAAAACTTCATCTGCCTTTGAAAAATACTCCGAAGGATTCAAATAGGGGTGCTGGGCAATTCGACTCGTCATCAAAGAAGGGCTGAGGTCAGAAGAGGCTGGGAAAACCCAGAATATCTAATTTAGCTGAAAGCTGGCATGAGGTCATGGAGAGCCACATAAATAGACTGAAAAATGATGTTATGAATTTAAGAGTTTACCAAAGATAACGCTGAAAACCTTTGTATCAGCCTTATATGAATGGATGAACAATTTAGCTAAGAAATAAGGTAAGGTTATAGAAAGTAATGGAAAATACTGAACACTGGTGCTATGAATTTATATTGATACAAGACTTTCCTTCGACTTGAAAAATTATCAGCTTTGAAATAGTGGCGATGTGTGAGTTTTTTTTTCATTTATCGATATAAATAAATTGTCTATGTTTTTTAAAAAAATGATTTATCATTTCCGATATTGCCTTTCTTTGTTCAGGTATGTTTTTTTCGTCAGAAATATAGCCGAAACTGTCCACATAGGTTTCATCAGTTCTTAATTGGTTCTTGCTGGCAATGTGTTTGTCATGCATACAGATCGCATCAATAGAGCCAAGAGCTGAAAATATTGACATATACCCTTTACTATAACTAGAAAGGACGTCATTCTAGTTTTTTTTTCAAAAATCTCTCGAAATAGGATTTTAGCTGGGATGATTCACAAGTATGATGATGTAAATTTGCTTAATTGGTCCTTTTTTTTTTTTAATAGGACATTTTTGAGTGATCTCTGCCTGAGAAAATGCGAGAGAGCTAACTTGTTTCACGCGTTTTAACTGATCACCCACAGCACAGCATGCTGCCAAAAGACGTTGCTCGTGTGAAGGTTTCTATCGAGGGACCAACCAGACCTGTTTCATTTTCGATTTTGGCAGAATTAGTTTTTCAATCATGATTCGCCAGCAATTATTTTACAAGACTGATTGAAGTGTTCCGAGTGAACTTCGAATACGTATACAGGAAATTGAGTGAGGGGGAAAAACTTCATTACACTCCTAGCGTTAGTTTTCCCTTGCCTAAGGGCGAATTAATTGAAACAAGACGATATCTTGGGGTCTAGTATTGAATTTCTCCTTCTAGTGAGAAATACGAACGAAATACCTGAAAAACATGAGAGATTTGCTTGGTAACTTTTTTTTTTCTTGATTTTCTTTCTACCCAATATTAATTTCTCGTTTATTTCTTTCTTTTGAAAGCATGGCCCGAAGCGACATTTTCTGACTAGAATTTTCATATTAAAATTTCATCTCGTGGGGAAGAAAAGAAATAATTTTGCATTAAAATGTATCTTCGTATAATTACTATAGATTTTTATCATTTTTTTTTGTTTTTTCGCTTTTCAAACGTGAAATATGTTTCTTCCTCATGATACCTAATTTTGGAACAGTTTTCTTTCGTTTGATTATTTAGATAAGTTTTAATTAGTTTATCAAATTGGAAGAAGAAAAAAAAGTTGCTGTCTGATGTACAGAAGAAGAAGATCATTGGTCTATGGCACAAATTTGAAACACTGTTGAAAGAAAAGAAAATATAATTACAGACAGACGAAAAGACCCCAAAAGATATAAATAAACCAGTCGATAGAATGAGGGTACTTAATAAAACAAGCCAGACTGCTGCAGGGTCAAATTCAACTCTCCTTCTATTCCAATTGAGGATGATTACTGAAAGTTTTACGAAAGGTGAATACAAATGATTAACCGTAGTCGAAGGTGACCTGAAGGCTCCTCTTTCGCTCGCTATCATCTTTTTGAACGGGCGGGGGATGCAGCTCCAATACCAATTTATTCCACCCTTATCACGCAGCCCTGAGTGTACTCATTTAGCTGTATAACTTACTGGTCCGAGCAGAGTGCTTCTGTGCAGAAATTTAAATCATCAACTACTACACAGCGGCTGATCTTCTGCTAAAATAAATTAAATCATCATCTACGACAGCTCCTACTGATCTCAAGCTAAAAAGATTTAAATCGTCTACGACGAGAGCTGCTGCTCTCAAGCTAACGTATTTTTAGTGCAAAAATTTAAATCGTCAACTACGAAAGCTGCTGCTGATCTCAAGAGTATAGTTTTTAATCATAGACATGAAATGGTTGATGGAATACGTTTTTTTTCAGCTCATCCATCGCAATGTTGACCAGAAACCCAAGCCATCGCCCGGAGAAATTGCTGAATTATCTTTACAGAAAAGCTTTGCATATGTCTTAACATGCATTTATATTCATATAAGATAACTGAATAACCCAAGGCTGTTAAGGTGGTTCAAATCATCACCCAGTTTCATCATTATTCGAACTCAAAATAAAGATTGAGTGTATATTGGAGTCGATCCTGAATCTTTTACGTTGGATCAACATAATGTTCTATTGTCTTTGATATATCTTTTTACATACATTATGTTTTTTAACTCGATAATGCAACCAATAACTCACTATATTGATAAAAAAGTTTTATTGATTTTTTCTATTGATATTCGGACCATCCTCATCTCGGTTGTTTTTCATAAAACGTTTCAGCCGTTGCAATCTACGGCCTTTGTCATGTACCATGTGGGGAAGTAACGAACCGAACCCTTTATCCGACGGGGGTATATTGACCGTACTCCCCTCTTAGCATTAGTAGTATTGTTATACTGTCTTGCACTAGGATCGAACCTAGAACCATCAGATTACTTTACAGTAATTTGTCTGATGCTGTAACCACCTCGCTAATTTTTAGGAGCCATAAACCTCAGATGACAGATGTTTTTGATGTTATTGTTTTCTGTCTTTTATTATTATGAGGATGGTCCGAATATCAATAGAAATAATAATAATACCTCATCTCAAAAATTCAGAGATGTACTGATGAAAAAGTCTTAGTAAAAATTTTGAAAAATAACTCTAATTTATTACACGTTAATTTATTAGTTTACCCAAAAGTAATATTTATCATATATAATCAGAGATTTATTTCGAAATAAACTGATAAATTTAGCTTGAATTTTAAAGTATTTTTTCTAATTGGTTCTAAGAAACACTGCCTAACACTTTTTTCGGTGTGTGAGATTTTTTCTCATTAATGGAGACATTAATATCAGCCATAACAACTTTCAAGTGCTAGATCACCAGAAGATGTGCTTTTACAAGCATGTTCTGTAGTAGGTGATCTTTTCCTTTTTTTTCATTCACGGCCCCTTTATATGGCTTATCGTGGCTTTCCTTTACTTGTTGTAATAGTTATGTATATTAAGAAAAGATATTATTTTTCAGTCATAGTCTAATTGTAGCTAAATACATACATAAGTTAGGTCCAGAGGAATCCTCTACGATACAGACATATTTGTAATC
>OY735238.1:33173093-33185593 GCA_963457665.1 Thysanoteuthis rhombus | reverse complement strand
GCTAGCCTGATCTGTACCATATATATATATATATATATATATATATATATATATATATATATATATATATATACATATATATATATATATACATATATATATATATACATATATATATATATATTCTTTGTCAAACAGCAACCTTTATTTATACATGTCTAGTTAAATGCGATTGACAAGCTGCTTAGCCTAAGGTGTTAGGCATGATGAAACTTTTGAGCAAGTATTACACTCTATAGATCCTAACATACGTTCTATTGTGTGCAAAAAAATAAATAAATAAAAATGAACAAGATGCTCCTTGTTTGTCTATTTAAACACACACACATACACACACACACTAATATATATATATATATATATATATATATATATATATATATATATATATATATATATATATATATATATATATATATATACCAGTTAATTGAGAATGAATCACTCGGCCCAGACAGCGTTATTGAAATGGAGTATCAATGAAAAATTGGGCTGCAGCAGGAATCGAACATGTTTCGTTATCTTAGTATCGTTCCTAACCAGTGGAGTAAATAGTCTGATGGAAAGACAAAGGCCCAAATTACAATTTTATCAAAGGGAGTTCATTTCAAATTGAGTGTCAAATAATTCAATGCATTTACAAAACTATATATATATATATATATATACGTATATATATACATATATATATGCATGAAATCTTATAAAAATATGTAAATATATGATTTTGTGATTGTTTATGAATTCACAATTCTCAATATAATTTTCAGAGAGCCATTCCATCCTTGTTTGACACTGTTAACGTTATTTTGAGCAGCATCACACTAGATTTTTCCAGAATTGACACCCAGATTGAAAAAATCATATATATATATATATATATATATATATATATATATATATATATATGTAAGAGAACAATAAAAAATACACTAAAGTGTATATGTATCAAGTTTTAAAAGAGCCATTATGAAATGAGTAAAGGTTAAAAAAAAACTGTACTCATCATATATATATATATATATAGTTATATATATATATATATATATATAATGAGTAAAGATTTTGCCTTCATTTGGCATAAGGATAGGCTGGAAAACTTTTGATATGGAAAAAAACATACTAAAAAGTGAATTGCTGATATGTTTAAAATGTACGCAATCAGTAAAGAATACCAACTCTGACTCAGGATAGCACAGAGAATAATAGAAAAAGCAATGTTAGGAATAAAGAAAAGGATCAACTTAGGACAAATGTGAAAGATATCGTATAAGCAATTAAGCAACAAAATGAATACGGAAAGGGCACATGGCCAGAAGAAGGGACTACGATGAGGCAGGAGGTTAACATGTGCCTGTGGGACAGCAAACACCGTAGAAAAAGACCAGACAAAAGATGGAGGGACGAAATAGATAGGTTTACCGGTGAGACATGGCGGAGATGATGGCAATCATGCTTGTCATGGGGGTGGGTATGAGGAAAGACCTGTCAAGCAGTTGGTTTATAGTGCGCATGTGTGTGTGTGTGTGTGGTTATATATACGTCTGTATATATGAAATTATACACACACACGTACACAAACATATACAAACACACACACTAACACACACACACACATATATATATATATATATATATATATATATATATATATATATATATATATATATACTTTTCCCAGTATCGTTAATAATATAGAGTGCACTATGTTTTAATTAAGAAAAAGCAAAATATTTTACAATTGCAGATTCGAAAACGATTACACATTTAAATACATGAAGGAAGATAACAATTCTCAAGATTAAAAAACATATAAAATTGAAATTACATATTAATGTACTTCCATATATTAAAGGAAAATGAATTATTAACCATTGAAACAGAAATACGAGAGAAGATATCTGCAGCAGTATTTTAGCGTCCGTCGTCGGACATGGGCGTTGCGGAGCCATTATTTTCTGAATTTATCTTGTTTGTTACGCCATTTTGTATTTTGCTTGCCACAGTTCCGATTATGATATCTGGGGATCTACGTTGTGAATTGTTTTGTCGGGTGGTTGTCTTACATTCTTCCACTATAACCAGCCCATCGCCATTTGTGTTTTTCAATGGATACAAGGATATATCTGACTCTTGTTTTTCCCCCAATATACTGTGTAGTTTTGTGATCTTTCCAACTAATGTTGAGCACGGTTCTCTGATGTGCACGTTGCGTGGTTTTCAGTTCGAGAATCTCTTGGTTAGTTTCTTTGTTTCAGCTCCATGGGTAGTTATTAGGAGGATGTGTTAGTTATAGACCCTTCTTTACAAGTCTAATTGGATTTTCTTGTTTTTAAAGGTTGAACTCTACCGAAAGCCTACCATCTTGGAGTGATGATTTTGCTTGATTTCTTCCTCTGGGGATTCTGTTAGGGTTTGTTTTCCTAAGTAGATTTAGTGCTCTTTTCAAGGTTTGCCTTTCTCGATTCAGAAAAAAAGACAAATTAATTTTAGTACATACAGATCACATGGGATTAAAAATAAACTGACAGGGCAATTTCGGGAGTTATCAGCAGAGATATAGAGAAGAATTTCGGATAGAATAAATAAAATGAATATGCTTGATGTATGTTTCTATGTATTTGTGTGCTAATGATTAAGAAGAAAATTCTTTATATCAAGTTTCATACATTTTTATGGTGTGAATAATATATATTTTTATGGTTGAATATGTATTTATTGTGTAAATTGCCCATGGAGATACGCATAGAGGAATTTTTGTATAACGAAATGAATAAATAATGATATATTCATGGAAAAAGAGTTATTGATAGCGTACGGCGCAAACCCCAGTATAATGCAAATAAAATTGAACAAGACGTTGAAAAAGAAATGAAAAAGTAGCATGACATGATGGAGCCACGAGACAAAAAGAACAAACTTTTTTTGAAAAATAAACGTAATTAAATTAATCGTTTGAAAAGTTGAAAGAATAACCAAACATTTTGTCAGAATGTAGCGGAATACAGAATAAAACAAAAAGATATAAAAAGGGAAGTGATTTTTGATCAACAATGCTGGGTTGCTATGTTTATACAACTGTTTTGTTTTTAAATTTCCCAAACTGTTACATGGTGAACAACTGATTATCCCAACAAGTGAAAATCTATTTTTTTAGTCAATTTTTCACGTTTTTTTCCCTTAAAATTATCATCATGAACATGGTTGAAACGAAAGCACTTTCTAGCAGGTAGTAAAATCTCAATGGGCTATACCATTAATATATTGGGACAATTTGTTACTTGGCATTCCATGTTCGATCTCTCACTTCGCCAAACTACAACTCTGTCAGATAAATAGACCAGAACCAAATGTTTTCCCCTATCCCTGGTTCCAGTCAATACAATGATTTTCCACAATGACAAAGATTAGATCCATCTCTTTTGATTACCTAATTCCCCTAACATTAATACATATTGATTTATTTCAATGAACATTATTTCTTCATTTTATTGCTATGCTATTTTTTTTACATATTCTTTGATTCTGGTAATTATTCGATCATGGCCAAGCTGCGGATCAGGGACAATCTCTCTCTCTCTCTCTCTCTCTCTCTCTCTATATATATATATATATATATATATATGTATATATATATGAATAGATGAAAAAAATCCACTGATACTCATATCTATTGAGGCAAGTGGTATATATTCATATTCTCCTCTGAGCCAGTGGTATTTACTGTATAACTTCTTCCGAAAAACCAGGATTTTGACCATTATTCTCAAAGTAGGTATACCCTTCATTGGTGTGCATCGTCTCCCGTTAGGTGTTGTGCCAGACCAATGTTTGTATGCATCTAGAATTATCTTAAACTCTCAAATGGCCCGACCAATCTGCCAAATGAGCTACATATTTTTATCTCTGGGCGCTCCTGGTCACATTCTGAGTGCTACAACCTTAATACTTTGCATGAGTACACTGCTGGGCATAATTCAAAAGTCGTTTTCAGGAAAGTGGTATTTTTCTAGATAATTGTTGAGCTTATTAGTTCTGCTACAAGCGCAGGATACGATGATTCATTTACACGAGGTATGGATATCCTTTTATCTATGTATAGATCTATTTTCGTAAATTGAATCTTAAAAAGTAGATGATCCTTTCAGACAAACACGAATCGAACAAAACAAAAAAATAAAGACAAGAAAAAACAAAACAAAGTAAAAAGTATGAGGGAATGTGAAAATAACAAATACGCAGGTTTTCTCTTATGTACCCCTTCTTTAATTCTTCTCCTCTCGATTTCCTCCCTTTTCTCTTCCTTCCCGTCTTTTCACCGTCACCCTTCCTTTTTTCTCTTCCTTTATACCTTCCTTCCCTTTCTGGTTCTTTCATTTCTACCTGGTTAACTCTCTTCTATTCTTCCCTAGCCCTCTTCTTTCTTTTCCATCTTTCTTTCCTTCCTTCCTTTCTTATTCTCTCCTTCCTCTTTCTTCTTTCCTTTCCCTCGTTTCTTTCTTTCTTTTCAGTCTCACACTTTATTCCATTCATTTTCCGTCTTTTTTCTCTTGTCTTTCTTTCCCTTCTTTTTTTCTTTCATTCTCCGCTCTTTCTCTCTTCTTCATCAACTTTTTCCAACGACCTTTTTTCTTCCCGTCTCCTCTCTCTCCTTCTCCCTCTCCTTCCCCCTTTATTCTTTGTTAATCAGTTCTTTGATCACCCCATCCAAAGTTTCGTATATTTCAACCTATTTTTTCATTTATTTATTTATTTATTTATTTATTCATTCCACTTTTTTATATTTTTATTTATCTGACAGATACAACATCAAATCAACAACAACATCACCGACCAACAAGAACAACAACAACAATAACAACAACAATGGAACACTCCCCGATTTGTTGCGCAAACTGGCGAAAAATTTCCGGCATTGCCCTTGGCCAGGGCGCAAGCCAATCCATCCAGCACGCCGATTGGCCACCTCGGCTTCAACTCTGTTCCTGATTGGCTGGCAAAAGAGACTCAATCCATAAAGTTGAGCCAATGGGCAAGGTTGAACATCTGTGCAGTTTCCACGCACCTAAATGAATCCAAAAACGCGACTATGAAAGTTGAGAAGTCGGTTCTTGTCTGGAAGGGCTGATCGCCTTGATGGGATCGTGCATATGGAGAGAAGAACAGTTGTAAAACGGCGACAAATCCATAGAGAGGTGGGAGTCTGAGGTGGGTGGGGGGTGGGGAATATGAGGAGGCTACCATTAATGGTTGGAAGTATATATATATATATATATATATATATATGTATATATATATTTATATTAGTGTGTATGCGTGTGTTTATATTTGTATACATGTGTGCATATATGTGTATATATACATATATTTGTGCATGCATGTATGAATTTGTTTATGTATGTACATATATATGCATATATATATATGTGTGTGTGTGTATGTGTGTAAATGTATATATATATATATATATATATATATATATATATATATATATATATATAGATAGATAGATAGATAGATAGATAGATAGATAGATAGATATGTCCTAATAAGCCCATCAAAACTGGTCCGAGAAATATTTTCTGTGAGGTGAGAAATACAACTATGAGCAGTAACCTTTTTTTTTTTTTACAAATATACAAGTTATCAAATATAAGAAAATTCTTAACCAGTGTGGCTTTTCCTTACTTTTTATCTATTTCTCCAGTATATGTATACTTATCGTCACAGTCAATAATTGAACATCTGCAGTGTCAAAATTTGGAGACATTTAAAAAAATTCCATCAGAGAATAAATATGGTCAGAATGAATTCTATTTATGACATCACTGGCGTTTCCAATCGGGAAAGTATCTTAAATAAAAAGAGTAATAAATACATAGAAACATGTAGATTCCGGAGAATCTACGTGTCAGTAATAAACTATATCCGTCAAAATAAGACCCTTAAAAAGTCAAGTAGCTTATATCGGAAAATTAAAAAGAAAAGAAGAATTTTATCAAAATGTAGGTATCTAGCGGAGTAACGTTGCCAATTTTCAAGTCTGTACACAATGAATACAAGTCTGGTTCTGGTAGGGTTAGTAATTAAACTGAGTGCATTTTACGTGTTTTGAAGACTGGGTTAAGCCTGGGCCGTATGTATTTGTCTACCGGTAAGCTATCAAATGTCATCATGGTGTGCATCTAGATTAAGGAGTAGATTTTGAAGTGTTCTTGAAAGACGTTGACAGTGAACTTATTTTTGATGTTATCTGAACAGCAGGAAAATTTCAAGTTACCTTTTCACTTTTTCTGAAGAGGTTACGATGGGCTGGCGAAATGTCAAAAGAAATTTAAGAAATCTCTCTTGTACATAACATGGTCTTCTGAATTGTAATTTTCTTCCTAACACTCGCATCCACCATTTATATGTATATGTATAAACTTGACCGAAAAAGTGTTTATATAGACAAACACAAAAGACCCAGCTTCATAAATGTACATATTATTCAATACTTGTCTCGTTTGCATCTGCCCGTCTCTCTCTCTCTCTCTCTCTATATATATATATATATATATGTATATATATATATATATGGAGAGAGAGAGAGAGAGAGAGAGAACGAGAGAGAGAGAGAGAGAGAGAGAGAGAGAGAGAGAGAGAGAGAGAGAGAGATCTATATGTATGTTACCATCACTTATTTTGCTATGAATATAAATATCTTTTATTCTATTCATTTTTTCTCATAGAGGATTTTAATCACCTTTCAGAATAGCTATTAGCAAACAATATATATATATATATATATATATGTATATATATATGTGTGTGTGTGTGTGTGTGTGTGTGTGAGTATGATTATAAATTGAGGTATGTTATATTGAAGCTCTATTTGAAAAGCTCCTTGCTGAACGTGTTATTTATCCTAAATAAGCAACATATGATAATCGGGAACCTGAAAGACAGTCAATCACAATTTGCTATACGTATTATGACTTGTAATGAATAACAATAAACGCAGTCTTGAAATACCTCATGCATCCTTCGAAAATATCAATCTTAGTGATGTACGTGCATTTAGAAATGAAATATTTGCACATACAATTATTTACAAAAATAAATACATAAAAGATTATCATTGATTGAGTCGATTCAAGTTTGAAACAAAATAAATCGGGCTACGTATTTAACACCCAGTCAATGCCAGGTACTCTACTAATATATATATATATATATATATATATATATATATATATATATATATATATATATATATATATATATATATATATATATATATATATAAATAATCTAGGAAGCTTTACATCTTGGGAGACTAAACATTAAACAACTTTTTCAAAAGACTTTTTGTGTCACTTCAAACACCTATTTCCCAATGTGAGTTGATGTAATTTATGCAATATTCTTCAGTGATTTTCCCTGTTTTACATATACTTTGTTTTATGATACAATGTTGAACTTGTTATACGTATCTATCTATCTATCTATCTATTTATGTATATATATATATATATATATATATATATATATGTACATATATATATATATATATATATATATATGTACATATATATATATATATATATATATATATATATATATATATATAGATAGATAGATAGAGAGAGAGAGAGAGAGAGAGAGAGAGAGAGATGAATAGATAAAGTTCATCATTTGGTTGATCAGATAGATAAATAGATCAGTTCACTAAAAGAAAATGGTAATTGTTTATTTGCTTACTTCTCCCAAGGAAGATAATAGTTTTCTTTGGTGAATAAAAATTGGCTTCAAACTGGCTTTCTCGTATGTAAAGCTTATCTGATACATTCTTTGGTGTACATTACAAAACAATGCTTTTTTTTCGAAGTCTGACATTTCGATCGAAGTTTCATTAAATGCAACAAACAAGTAATGTCATTTCAATTTTTTGAGTAGTTTTTCTTGTTTTCTCACAAGAGAATGAAGGTCTGGTTCAGACTGATATAAAAATTGACCAAAATCTTTTTTCTGATCTAGCGCTTTCGACTGTTCTTCCAGCCATTACCAAAAACTTAAAAATTAATCTTATTTTTTACAATCTTATAATCCATTACAAATTTGTGCTGTGAGATGGTAAGAATTCTTCACTACAGGTTTTTATCGTGGTTGGTGATCTAAGCCTTTTTTTTAGGGATTTAAAAAATCTTTTGATCAGAGACAGAGACAGACAGACAGACATATATACATATATATATAAATATATATATATATATATATATATATATATATATATAGATAGATAGATAGATAGATAGATAGATAGATAGATAGATAAATACATGAAGTTCAACATTCAGTTTATCAGATCAGATTCCATAAAGAACATTGTGATTTTTCATGTGTTTGCTCCTTCGCAGAGAGAGAATTGTTTTCTGAGGTGTATAAAAACTGTCCTCAATCATACTTACAGACTGATAGCCGACTTTTTCGTACAGAAATTTTATCTGAGTCGTATAAGAAAAAACAATGCCTTTTGTTATTATCTAAATAATCATAAGCATATATCTATATATCTATAGACACACATATATATATATATATATATATAAGTTACATTAAACATGGCAGACAAGGAATGTTGTTTCGTTTTTTCGATGTTTTTTCTCGTTTCTTCGCAAGAGAACGTATGCTCAATTCAAACTTATCAAGATCTTTCGACTACACTTCCCGTCATTATCAAGATCGTAAAAATTAATCGTATTTTACAATTATGATACCATCTAATTACGAATTCATGAAAATGAGATGATATGAATTCTTTACTCTCATTGTTGTTGGGCGATGTTATTTTACTTTTGAAGGTGGGGGTAGGATATTCAGAGTGCTAGATCGAAGAAAAACCCAAACAAAACGCTTTATTCAATTTTTACATCAGTTTGGACTAGAGATTCTTTCTCTGAAGAAAGAACAAAATAAATTAGAACGACATTTTTTAATGCTTTTTTAATGGAACTTAGAAATATATATATATATATATATATATATATATATATATATATATGTATATATATATATATGTATATATATATATATATATACATATATAGATATATATATATAGAGAGATATATAGATATATATACACACACACAGAGTATATGTGGTGCAAATCAGGCTAGCAGTATAAAATAATGTAATATATCAATGATATAAAGCCACTTCTGAAATGCAATGGATTTATTTCATAGAATGCTCGATACATACAATATTTTACTCATGAAGTTAATTTGCTTCAGAGTAGAGCTGGAGTAAATAGTAGATTGTGGATTCACTACACAAACTAGCTCATGTTTCTGCCATCTTCGGGCCTCATCAGGCAAATCTGGATTATATATATATATATATATATATATATATATATATTGATGATTATTCATATAAGAATAGAAAGCATTATTTCTTAATGTACAACTTAGAACGGGTCAGATAAAATTCACATGCAAAAAAATTGACTATGAGTTTGCAGAGATGTTTGAAGTCAGTTTTTATAGTCTGATAGAAGTTCATAAGTTTTCAAAATATTTCGACTTTCGAAAAATAAAAAGAACACATTTTTCTTCAACTGAAATAAGATGTTTATATTTGCCACCGAAGAGGACTTCATATGAAAAAGTATCTTGATATATTCCTGGATAAATGGTACAGAAATCTTGATAGATCTCGATACAATTTGAGGGAATTCAAGAATTAGCTTTCTTCTCTAATTTCTCGCTCTCTTTCGCTTTTTTAAACTCTTTCCTTCTCTCTTCCTCTTGTTGATTGAATACATATAGAATCTCTCTCTTTCTCTCTCTCTCTTTTTCCCTCCCCCTCCCCATACATCATTTTAGAGTTTTCCCTCTTCAGTCTGGACCGAATTTTGAAATTGTCATTGTTGTTAGGTAAGAAAATAAGTCATCCCAATGGGAGTGCGATAAATAATGGTTAAACGAGACTAATATATGAGTGGCTTTTAACAGTTATCTCCCTTGTCAAATCTTACAGACAAAAATACAGACAAACTCGTGGTTTATTACATAAGTACATATCTATTTATTTTTTTTTCCTCTGTATATAAATCTGTCAGCGTTTTCTCAGGAGCGTAGGGCTTCGATGAGGTTCCTTCTATTGGGTCATGTCTCCAAAATCTTTCCTATTATTCTGGGGTCAGATCAAGGTTCTCTTATGGTTGGTACCATGTAAACTAGTACTACCTGTTTGATGGCTGGATGGCTAGCGATTGAATTGGCTCCCCTATTAAAGGGCTGATGAATTCTATGAATCAATGGCCAGCTAACTAGAGATACTGTCTTGATAAAAAATACCAAGGGGAATGCAGCAAGAAACCACTCCACCATAACTATCAAGAACAATCATGGTATTACACAGTTTACTGACAGACCAAACGAGTACCAGAAAGCGTAAAGAATCAATTATTGCTTGAAGCAACATAAGAAAGATAGCTGTTGAGAGCCATGATCACTCACGTCCTGGAGAGACAGCGGCATGAAGAGGTCAAAATCTCCCGGAACTGATTCCACGCCCGGGAAGGAGTACGAGAGTTGCAGGAAACGGAACAAGAAAGGAAACAGTGGACGGTAAGTAAAAGAGTAAAAGAGACCTTTTTTGTTTTTTCTTTGATTTTGTATTTAAAAAAACAGTATCTTCTCTCAGTATTCGGAGGCATTATAATCTTATATAGTTCGTAGCATTGAAAATTCTACTCCGTTCTTGAATAAGTCTCGAAAGTTAATCATGGGTCCTACAAGCCTTTTTCATAGGCCTATCCTGATTCCAGGAGAAAGTAATCCATGCAAAACAATAATCTTAACTACTGCATATGGCTTCTGAATCAAGTTCATAAATCATACTCGGTACAAAAATATTAACTGCACAAAAGTGAATAATAAGAATATATACATAATCAGAATAGTTCATTCTTGAGCCATAACTATGATAGACGAACCAACGGACTAGTTGTTTGTAAGATATTGTATATTACTTGTATTTTCACTCCTCTCAAAAGACTTTGTTTTTCAGGAAACATTAAGTGATAAAAGAAGTTAGTAAATCGGTTGCCCGAGAATCAATCTCCCTTGTTTCATTGAAATCTAGTAAGTAAAGAAAACAGAATTAATTCCCCATACAATATTACTCCAAAACTACGTATCACATTTCAACTCATTCATTAGAAGTTCCTGTGATAAAGCAGGTCGATCTGAGTTGAAAGATAAAATTCGTCCTCAGTTTTTGCGTACTCAACTCGAATCGTGTCTTAATGATTTCAATGTTTTTGATAGGGTCATTATCATGATTGAGACAAACGAAAATAATGTCAGATCTCAATAGTAGGAATTTTTCAATAATTTTTTTCATAACAGAAATCCAATGTTTACAAAAATAAATACCGTAAATTTGAAAATGCTAGTTAACACGACATGGCGTCATGGCATCACTCTTTCTCTCCCCCTTTCTCTTATACATGTCTTAACTTCAAATGTCTTGAATTCCAATGTCTGACGGATTCATGATAATAAAGTCAACTGTAGGAGTTAGAAAAACCTTTTATTTGTTGCGAGAGTCGGTGAAAGCGCTAAGACCTCAAAAGTTAAAATAAGTTATTCATATTTGAGGTCGGAGCGTTCTTGTCACCGGGGAAATGAATTATTTTCATGCTTTAGTCGGCTTAAATCCCAGATCGACAAAAATAGGGTGTTGGCTTCAATTTTCACGACGACATCGTCCTTTTTGCAAATAACTTTTAGGGCCCCAAACTAATACGAGACGAGCTGAACGAAGAAGGCAAGGAAGTTGGCCTTCAAATGAACATCAACAAAAAACAAAATTCAAGTAAAAGAAAACATGTCGGAAATAGACGCACAACTATCAAAATTGAAAACACAAGACTGGAGAAAGTAGACCACTACATTTACCTAGGACAACGCATCTCAATAAGACCCTCAAAAGAAGAAGAATTCAAGCGAAGAATCACTGTAGGATGGCAAGTTTTCGGTAGAGCCAGCTGAACCTTCAACAACAAGAAATCCCATTCGTCCTAAAAAAGGGTATACCGCCAATGTGTCTTCCTGATAGTCATTTACGGAGCAGAAACATCAAACTTAACCATTGACTGACCAGCAAACTGAGGACCATGCAACGTGCACGAGAAAGAATCATGCTCAACATCACATGGACGGATTACAAGACAAAAAAAGTTATATCATAGGTGACTCGAATGGTCATGTTGCAAGAATGGACATCATAACTCACAATATTCATCTCCACAGATCACATGCAAAACTGAGACTGGTAAAATATAAGATTGCGAGACAAACTAGATAAGTTCTGAAAGTATTGGCTTCTTGATGCCAAAGATAGAGAGGTCTGGCAAATTGTAGAGAAGGTTTATGTCAGACAACTGACGATTAAAGACTGATGATGATGATGATCTATAGTTTGCAAATGATAAAAACGAGGAA
>OY735238.1:33140593-33170593 GCA_963457665.1 Thysanoteuthis rhombus | reverse complement strand
AAAAGCAACAGTAGAAAAATTCAAACCAACTAAAAGCATCATGGATGATAAAAAATGAGGAAGATCCAACAAAGTCTCCATGAAACAAGAAAGTGACGAAGTAATGGAGCTTTAAAAAGCAAGTCCTCAAACCTCATTACGGCGTCTCTCTGACTAGTTTTGTAATAGTCGAAATGGTGTTTACTTATTCGTGAAACAGAGGTAACTAAAGCTGTACCTAATTGCGTCAAGCTACTCACGATAGTGATACTGATTGACGTCTTTAATTGACTGAGACAGTTTGGTTACGCTTTAAAACGATAGATCAATTCTAAATCCAAATCTGTGGTTTGATGAGGCGTCACTCTAGTTAAAAGAATAGATAAATCGACACAATCGTGTTTATTTAGCCATTTAAAATCCTCTAATTGTATATGTAGACAGAGAAGTTAACTCTACTAGTGTGGAATTCCGATGTCGAGTTGCCAATTAAGATGCTAGTCGTTTTGTTGTTTCGAAATTCTTGACAACACTTAGATTTTTCAAATCATCTTTTCATATGCACTATGTAAATACTATTAGTACATATAACTCTTTGTTTTGCTGTGTTGTATTATGTTTTGTTCTGATTTTACAATATATTATACTTATGAAATACACAATGACAGAGTGGAACGGGTTGAATTTTAAAGATTGTTCGACTAATTCAGGAATCTTTGACTTGCTATCGTCAAATCTACGAGGATAAATACAAAGCAGACAAAGCAGACGAAGCAGACGATATTAAGGGTATTCTTGGAACCTGTTCCCCCCCCCGACTCATCCAAAGAGAAGAAGCCAAGTAAAAATTCCTCTTGGAGAAATCAACAATGCATCGTTTTTCTGAACTTTTTTTGTTTAGAAAAGATATTTGAATTATTTCATCATTTTTTCTAATTGTTCACTCTAAAAATACGTTTATGTATTTATTTTCTATTTCATTTATAAAGAAAATCATGGGAATAAAAGCTGAGTTGCCAATTTAGACGTTTTTTTCAGAACTATTGAGTCCAGTTTTACGATATTTTGTCGTTGTTTTCTAAAAGGACTTTCCATAATTCAAAGTCCAGTGTTGTCAATTAAAATGGTTTTCTTTAATTTTTCAAATCTGAGAGAGAGAGAGAGAGAGAGAGAGAGAGAGAGAGAGAGAGAGAGAGAGAGAGAGAGAGAGAGAGAGTGACTTTCAGAATTGAGAAAATTGCGTCCAAACCGGCAACTCTCAAATTTATTGTTGACAATGTTTTATATATATATATATAAATACACACACACACACACACACACACACACACACACACACACACACATATATATATATATATATATATATATATATATTAATTGTCTTGTTTTAAAATCCAGTGTTGCCAACTGAGATAATTATTTTAATTTTTCAAATATGGCAGTGACTCTTAGAATAAAAAAACTGAAAAAAAATCACGTCCAATAGGCAATTGTGGAATCTGATGTTGACAATATCCAGATGTTTTTAAAAAAAATCTAATTTGTCATGTTTCTGAGTATAGCGTTGCCAACTAAGATATTTTTTTTTTCAATTTTCCGAATTTGAGAGTGACTTCCAGAATCGAAAAAATCTAAATTTGTAACCTTGGTCTGATGAGCAATTTGCAATCTGTTGGCTATACTTTTCTGATTGTAACTTGGCCTTACAATTATCTAGATATTAGAAATGTTTTCTGATCTCGAATCACGCACATTGATTTTTATTTTCAAGTAGACAGCGCCCAACTTCCCATTCTGCTGTCGTATTGGGCGAGACTGTTACGATGATGATTTGCAAGATTACCGTCTCAGACAACATGGTGCTATCGATAACCTTATTTACGTCCTCTAGAACTCTTTTTGCTGGGAATCCAAAAGAATATATTGTATGGTAAAAAACCGGTTCTTGCTGAGCCTGGTTAGTTCAGAGTTAGTTCCCTTAGAACTGGAAAATCGAACGTTACTTTTGTAACGCCCCGCATATATGCAGTCACTTGGTAATGAAAAAGACACAATTCGATCCTCAGGGGGAGTCTTGAGGTTTCAAGCAAGTTTAGCTTAGGAAATCAGAATAGATCGTCTCGTTGAAGTGATAATATCATGAAACTTACACTCAAGCCCATTGCTATTTCGTGAGGTACATTCTCACAAAGTGCACTACACGTATGGCCTGAGACTAAGATACACTGTAAGCCTTGGTTATTTGGTTTTTAAGTACGATTGCATAAAGATTATCCCACCTGGTCGCTAGAATTTTTAGATTTTTCATTTCCAGCGAGTTTTATAGCTAGAGTTTTTTTATGAAAACATCAAATAACACCGTTGTTGTTGCTATAAGATACTGTACATAACATTCTTAGCAATAACGTTAGCTAGAAACAAAGAAAAACTTGGCTATTTTAAGTCACGAAGAGGATAACTTTTGTCAATTTTCATATTATCGTATTCTAGGTCCACATAAACAAGGAGAACCATTAAAGCTTACTAATTAATTAAGCCACTGTGGTATAATGGTTAGTACGTCTTTTCCTACTCATAAGGTTACGGATTTGATTCCCAGTATAAGCCAAGAGCTAATTGAGCTGTGTTATTAGGGTATCGGCCATTTTAAGTTTACGTCCTCCCCTGGACGAAGAGGCTTGCGCGATTTATATAAAATCCTGTCCCCCAGGTTGAAATTTACGTGTTGGGGCAGTTTTCTAATCATTTGAAGCAGTCATAGCTACAGAAACTCATTCGTAGGAGCGGGCGAATCTACAATGATGATGTCTCGGGAAAAAAAAGAAGGTAATTAAAGAGTGATATGCAATTAAAAACAGGGTCACCATAGTAAAAAAAAGCCCAGTCTGACTGGGAATCATTAACCTGGATATAATGAGCTGGACTGAATTAGTAACGGTTGATCTCATACAGGAGCCTTTATGAAGATCTTGAAAAGCTTTGCTGAATTTCTAAAAAAAAGGTCGCAATATTAAAATACCCTGCTAGACTCGAACTTATTGCACTGTAATTAAAATACGTTTTAATGCAATTTTTGATATTTTGTCATCGAACCCAAAAGCTGGACTTGACTTCATTTTTCTGTCCTAACAATAATGAGAACTACTAGGACGAGAATAATCCTTAACAAAATTATGGATATAAATATATTCATAAAATTCACATTCCATTACCGCACTTTAAATCCAGGACCAACTGTTGGACAGGAGGTTCTGTTACTGTCAGAGATCAACTAACAAGGGTTAGATATTAGCGAAAAGTTCCATATATGTACATACAGATTTATCTAATTCCAGTTAATTGATGCATTTATACAAAAATAGTCATATATATATATATATATATATATATATATATATATATATATATATATATATATATATATTTGTATATATATATATATATATATATATATATATACAAAAGTAATCACCCTCAGTCGAGAGAGAAGTTGGAGTGAATTTGCAGCAGCCAGTCTTGTATCATCATTTATGAAATGTCTCATTTGTATGATAATGAATTATATCCTGCCTCGAGATGATCTTCTGAAACCTAGACTTAGAAAAAATGGAATCAGAATAGAGGGCAAATATCTAGGCAACCTCAGATTTGCAGACAACATCTGTTCTTTTTGCAGAGAACCTCGGGGACCTCCATCTAATACTGAACTATCTGAACGAAGAGAGCAAGAAAGTCGGCCTTCACATGAACCCCCAACGAAACAAAGGTCATGTACAACGAGAATGTTCGAAATACACACGATAATCAAAATCGAAAACGGAAAGCTGGAAAAAGTATACCACTACATCTACCTAGGACAATGAATATCCATGGGATCCTCAAAAAAAAGAAGAAACCAAGCAAAGAATCACTCTAGGATGGTAAGCCTTTGGTAGAGCAAATTCAACTTTCAAGAGCAAAAAAATCCCAAAAATCAACATCACATGGAGAGACCACATCAGGGGAAAAAAAAGAGTCAAAGATATCATTGAAACAATTAGGAAACTCAAATGGCAATGGGCTGGTCATGTTGCAAGAATGGCAGACAACCGATGAGCATCACAACTCACAACATGGATCCCCAGTGATCGAATGCAGAACCGAGACCGGCAGATATCGAAACAAACTGGATAGGTTCAACAGATATTGGTTCTGCGACGTCGGCGATAGAGAGGTGTAGCGAATCCAACAACGGACGATAAAAGACTGACGATGATGATGGTGAATATAACTTAAATACACAATATATAATAGCAAATATGTATCTTATGTCTTATATAGGTTAATCATTTAATTCCTGTGATTCTAATATACGGTGCGTCACATTTGAATGTATGTATATACAACGAAACATTTGTCTGTGGATGTCTCAATTATTTAATTATATATATATATATATATATATACATATATATATATATATATATATATGTATATATATATATATATATATATATATATATATATATATATATATATATATATACACGTTTTTGCAGTTTTTGATGTTTTCTGTTTCATCAGCTTCCAACCTAGGGTAACAATTCGAATTCGAATTATCCGTAAGTTTTTTTCAGTAGCAAGAAACTTACACGCATCATTTGCTATCAGCAAATTCAAAAAATATGTATAATGAGCGAATTCAACATGGCGTCAAAAGTTGGTTCCAAGAATTCATCTACATCATGGATCCAAATTTGGAAGAAAAGCAATTAAAACAACTGATGGAAAATTCAGAGCATCTGGTGAAACTGAATTTAGCGACGGTACTGCTTAAAAAGTGCAATGTACTTTTTGATATGTCAGTCGTTAGGATAAGACAAGTTTTGAATACTGCATAATTCCGCACGAAATGTCAGAAAATCGACTGACTCGAATACAAGCCGAGTTTGTTTTTTTAGGATAACGTCGTCATGAGAGATATCCTTTCTTATTAATACGCTGTTCATAGCACTTGGTCAGCTGTCAATGAAACATGAATTTGTTGCTATCTGGTCGTAAAAGTGAAATTGGCATCGGCGATGACGAACCTACCTGAGGAAGAAAATGATTTTGAAAGGATGATACCCAAAACGCTATGTATACCTCATACAAAACCTGAATGAGGAATTAACAAGGACATTGATCCTGCTATGAGTCAACATTCCTCCTACTATTACTAAAATGTTATAAGTCTTCTACTTACGTGAATCTTTCGTGACAGGCTGAGAAGATTCACAATCGATATGAGGTCAAGTAAAAAGAAAAAGTGAATAAATAACTGCAAAAAGAAAGAATGTCTGACTGGTCGGATCATTTTGTTCTCCGAGTTTTTATATCATCAGAGTTTTTTCCTAATTCCCTGAATGATGTAATTTTGATTTCTTCAGGAGAAAATGTCGGAATAGAATTTTTTGTTCTTCACTTTTTTATGACATCATCAGCGAATGTTTTAATTGTCTGGGTGTAATTTCAATAAAGCCAGGGTCCTCTCCACATTGTAATTTCATTATAGATTGAATCTCCTTTCTAGATCATGACAACGAGCGGAAACTACCCAATTTAGTTTCATCTTCTAAGTTTGAGCACGGTGAAGATACAATGCTAAGAAGATTCTCGCTACGATGTCGTGACCGATCAACCGAACGATTGACAGACCAACAGACCATCTTATAAAGATACGGTGGGATGCATCTTAAAAACAGGCAAAAGAATTTGCCATTTTGGACGGACCGGAATTCAAGTTAAACCGCTGATTTTTCGACATTCGTAGCAAAATAAAATATTGTTTCATACTGAAGAGTATATGATAATATCTTTTCGTTTTTTTTTTGTCTTCCCTTTCAAGCGGAAAATATATATACTTGCAAAAGTTTCGTCTTTCAAAGCACCTTCAGAGTTAGAAACATCATTTCTTCAACAAGGATCCTTTGCCCCTTGAGAAGTCAGACCTGGAATGATGCCTAGTAGACATATTGGTATTTCAAAAGATGCGTTCGTTATTTTGCCATAACGTCGTCATGAGAGATTTCCCCTTCTTATAAATGCACCAGGTGGTAAAAGTAAAATTTTTATTAGTCATGGTGAATACATCTGTGAAAGAGGATTTAAAATGGATATCATACTATACACAACGTATACTACCCATGTAGCATTTCATTCAAATCAATGGTGATCCGTGGAGTTAAAACAACGGGCATTATCACTCGCTAATATGCCTTGTGTCTCTCATCGTTATGATTGCAAAGGCAAAAGTATGGCCCACTCTTGACTGACCTGGGTATAAGTCGAAATGCTGATATTGGGACATTTTTTTCTCGAAAGAAAGCTCGTCTTATATTTAAGAATATACGATAGTTCAGGGGAATTTCTACTTTAAATGGATCAATCGAAGATTACCCCAGGTGACAAGCAGAGATGACATCGAACTGTGGACTTGAATTTAATCTGTGTCAAACAAGTCCGTTATTAAGAACCGTCGGCAAAAACTGTCACTAAAACTATCAACATAGGTTTCCTTTGTTTTCAAGTTGTTATGGCTGAATGGCAATGTATGTATCACGCGCACAGGCCACTCTAGTTGAGCTTCAGGGAGGACAATTTAAACATTCACTTCTTATTATGTCTAGGAAAAAAACTGTTCACTAGTTTATCAAAATCCCTCCCCTAGATAGGTTTTCAGTATGGGGGTTAAAATTTGCAATGTGAGTCTATGCTGAATAGGTCCTTTAGTTTCTGTCCGGTTACATTAGAGCTTGTTTTCTATTTTAGATTTTGACTTTTGTGATCACGGCCCAACAAAAGACGAGAGAAATCATTTATTCATTGGTCATTTAGCTTATTTCAAACTGACTTCCCTTGATTAACGCATCTCTACCTATTGCTTCAAGTAAGACGTCTGTCAATCAGGAGTAGTATGAATAAAAAATCAGGTGGTTTAATAAGAGGGTACGAAGAGAGAAAGAGAGAGGGGGGGCAGAAAATAAAGTGAGTTTGATAAGAGAGTGGGAAGAGAGGGGGAGGAGGGAGAGGGAAAAAGCAAGAAAAGAACTTAGTTGGATAAAGGAGTCGGAAAAAAGAGGACAAAAGTAAGTTTGGTAGTTTAATAAGAGGGTAGGAAGAGAGGGGTAGTAAAGGGAGATAGGTTGTTCAATTAGAGAGAAGAAAGGAAAAGGGAGAGGAGAAAGTTAGGTAATTCAATAAGACTGTGAGACGATTTTAGCCTCAGAAACTATTCCATGTTTACTTAACATTTCGATAAAATCACTTTTCCCACTCTACAACATAGACAGTTGAGAGGAAACGTGATACACGTTTACAAACCAATCCCCTGCATGGTAGAAATGGGCACAGATACTCACTGTAAGATATGCAATCACGACAGAGTGAAACCAATGCTATAAAAACAATAAGAACAACAAACAAATATCAAATACATCACCAACTCGATATTAGAGAAAGATTTATGACATCAAGATTACTTTCAGATTTGAACACATTATCAAAAAAAAAATAAATAGTAAACCTTATCGATATTATATATCTGGATTTTTGAGATGAGGTATTATTAATATTCGAACCATCCTCATCTTAGTGGTTTTTCATACAACGTTTCGGCCGTTGTACTCTACGGCCTTCATCAGGTATCATCTGGTAGGAGTGGGGAAGTAACGAACCGAACCCTTTATTTAACCGACGGGGGTATATTGACCGCACTCCCCTCTTAGCGTTAG
This sequence comes from Thysanoteuthis rhombus, assembly GCA_963457665.1. Taxonomy (NCBI): domain Eukaryota; kingdom Metazoa; phylum Mollusca; class Cephalopoda; order Oegopsida; family Thysanoteuthidae; genus Thysanoteuthis; species Thysanoteuthis major. Next base: position 33,162,860 of record OY735238.1, on the reverse strand, counting down.
TAGTATCATAGTGTAGTGGTTAGAGAATCAGACAGAATTACTGCAAGTAATCTCAATGGTTCTCGGTTCAATCCGAGTGTGAGACAATAATAATACTACTAATGCTAAGAGGGGAGTGCGGTCAATATACCCCCGTCGGTTAAATAAAGGGTTCGGTTCGTTACTTACTTATATTGTTCATCCTTTCGAAAAAATGTTTCACTGCATGAATATAAAAAAATTCTAAGAAAAAACCTATACCTTGAAAGTAAACCCTTATCATATCTATTCGATGAATCTTCAGTCGATAATCTTTATTGTAAATTTATGATGACCTTTTGATCTGATTAAATGAAGTAAGTAGAAAAACCATTAGAATATACTTGGTTATCTACTTTCTGGAAAATTGCGTGACTACCATTCGAATAATAACATCGCTGTCATCATCTTCCTACTACTTTGCGTTTTATGGGATGCAAGGGAGGCTGGAGAACATATCGATTGAATCTTTGTGATGAAAACAACAAAGATGGAGATACTACACTTGATAATGTGTGGAATAACGTAAATATGTTTTCTTAGAGCTTTAGAAAATACACCAAAAGACCAAAAAACATTTAGAGATAAAATTAACCAATAAAAGTCTGGTAAGACACTCAATAGCAACTCTCATGCAACAGAAGTGTTTTGGTAGTAAGCTGTTTGGGATGATCAATTAAATATTTTGAAAAAGAGACAATCAATGAATAAGCTACTTTTTCGCCTTTTGTTGGATGGTGATCACTAAGAGAATCCAAATTTTCAAAAAAACAAACATGAATGCTGGCTCAAACTGGGGATTAATTAAGCGTAAACTTACACTGCAAATCGGATCCTCATTTGAACCCTATCTAGGAAAGCGCTATGTAGACACTATGATGAAAATTTCAGCCCCCCCCCAACTCCTTTGGTCCGGTCTATACACATGATACATAAATACATACATACATAGCCAGCTAGCCAGACCAATTTGAAAACTGAAGAAAACCTACTGTGACAGGTTTGATGAGAATATCAAGAAGAGTTACTAGACGTAATCGTGTGTGAAATAAGGAAATCTCGTTCTCTCAAATCGCTAGAATATTGTTCGAAGAATCTTGACGAAAAAAAAAAAAATCCCAAAAGATATGATCGTTTTATTGGAGAATGATGTGGGTTGGAGGGGATGCAGATGCGGGTTCGATCCTGATCGGGATTTACTTCCAGTAGACATTACAAACCTTTTATTCTGCAAGAAGGTGAAAGCAACAACAACAACAACAACAACAATAACAACAAAAAACGGTCAAAAAAAAAAAAGAGTCGCGAATGACTGATATTTTTCGGAGGGGTTCCATTCGCTAATTCCTCGTATTTTTACAATGACCGACTCTATTTTGCCATCAATCACTTCGGAACTGGCAGCTGCGACGTTCCCGCGCGCGAGCGGTGGGTGAAATGGCATCATCTTTTACAAAGTTACATAATTGCCAGAGATGCGTCCCTACTGACCTTCTACGAACACAAAACAGCCTCTTGTTAAATTGCAACTTCTGTCTCCGACATTTGTCACCAGGAGCATTTTTCCTTGACTACAGATGTTCCGCGTACCCCGCGGTAACACGATGGCCTTCGTTTCTGCGCGGAATGCAGCCCTGCCTTCGAGTCAGTATTAATCGTTATTGTGCGAGTTTATTTGGCGTTTGTGATTATATCGGGGGTTTCTATTCAATGGTTACTCAACAGCGGGCGAATACCAGCAGGAAACTGGTTTAAGCTTTTTGGGATTTTATCTTATGAAAGAATACACACGTGGCTGTGACCTCCGCCCAGGGGCGCCCTCTAACGAGCAGCATAGATCTAAACGTAGGGACAAGGCTACAGTGCTCATTTAAGAGATTTTAAGACAACTTACCTTTCAATAGTTTTGCACATACGTTTTGTAGACAGTTATAGGTTTAAAGGTAGATCATTAGACTGGAGTCTCTCAACGAAACGTCCAGCCGTTGTCAATGGGTTCCGCAAAACACCCCCAAAGAAGCAAAACGAAGACCTTGATGCGAGATTCAAAAAATCTATGGAAGCAATGTTATATTTTCTGAGACGAATTATTCTTATTATCTGATGATTTTTTCAGACTAACATTTTAATGAAAAACCATCAACTAAAACTATAAGAATAGGATTCTTCAGTTTTCAAGTTGGTCTGGCTGGCTGACCAACTATGTACGTATATATGTATATATCAGATGTACAGGCAGCACCAATAGAGGCAAAAGACTGGAAATTTAAACATTTCCTTTTTTCATGTCTGGAAAACAACGTTTTTGTGATTTGTTTTGTTATTAGAGCCTCGCTTAATAGTTTTTGTGGGTGGTTTAATTTGCTATATTAGTTTATGCTAAACTGATAATTCAAATTGCATCTCGTGGCATTTATGTTTGTTTCTTGAAAATTCGGACTATTTTTCAGGGATAACTAAAGTAATTGATTCACTGCGCACACTTTTTCCCACTTTTTTCATTGATCACCCCCAGCACAACATATTACCAAAAGATGTTTTTTTTTGTTTCAATTATAAATCAATTAAAAATTGCCTTTGACAGTCATCAAGTTTGATGTTAAGTCACTTACTATCCATAGAATTTATATTATAAATATTTGCATTTTCCTCTTATTTTTTCATAAAGGCAGTTTAAATAGCAATTGATACACTTTTGTTGAACAAAGGATTTTTTTAGTTAATTCATTCTTGATAAAAAACATACAGAAATCTTTTACCTGACTTGTTCAAAAATTGCTTTATTCTTCAAGTTAGAGCATTTTGATTGTATAGCACTATCAAAAAATGCGCTATGGTGTACCATTTAGCTGTGTTACGGTAAAAAATCCCCAAATTCGCAAACGTTTAAACTGAAATCGGATCATTATATAACAAAAAGATTAAGTGCTGTTGATCTTCAAAATTCAATTTGGCATAACATTCTCATCTCTGCAGTTTTTATCTTATTGTTTCATCAGAGGAGCTTGTCATGTTGACTGACGCTATTCATTCTTTCTTTCTAAATTGATAGAAAAAAATCTCCACGGTTTCCTTTTCAATTTTTTTTTTATCAAAGAACAATTATCATTTTTTTTTTCAATACTCGTGATGGATATAAAATTACGTCATAATCGTTCACGAACACGGGATTACAGATTAAAATTGATTTCTTTTGGTATGATTTGGATAATTTATTGATTCCGTCCTACGGCTCCTGTCATCTGTGATTTCAGATGTCCCCCTTTATATGCAGTTTCCCTCACAGTGTCCCTTTATCCGCGGTTTCTCTTACAGGGATGCGTGAAAACATTGTTCAAATACCATTACTGTTTGTTCTGTGACTACTTTTTACCTTATAATCTTTCAGTCGCTTCTTTATCACAAATTTTACCCTGCAACTAACAAATTAGGATGAAGCTGAAAAGCAGTAAAAAAAAGTAAAAAATAATGATTAATTATACTTTATCTAATGAAAATAGATAAAAAGGAGTTTGTTTTTATTGTTATACGGCACAATTCTGATAATTGCCTTGCGTTGAAGTTACCCAGAAAGTTGAGAATGTTGGGTTTGATTTAAGAATATTTGGGATATTTTTGTATTGGGATCAGAAAGAATTCATCGAGCTTTTCTGCCAAAACTTAAAAAAATGATGCACAGATAAGCAGTTTGATATTAGGAGTAGAGTACGTAAGTATGAAAGAGAGGAGGAGAGAAAGACAGATAGAGAGAGAGAGGGGAAAGGGAGAGAGGTGCTTATTTACTCGTCCTCCAACATAGATGAGCTATTGTATGTGGCCAATCTTAACGTGAAGACCTACACATAGTTGTTCGAGGGTTGTGTCAAAAATTGTCCAGTTCCATTGGCATATTGCTGCAGACGTCAAGACATGACCATTGACTCTAGAACTTGAGCGACGGGGAGGTACTACTTGGAACCAATGAAAAGTTATAAAAAGAGAAAGACAAATGTTTATGGTATTTCCTTTTTTAGCCCTGTTAAATATAAGTTACCAACAGAGTAGTTTTGTCTCATCTATTAATTGTGAATCGATTAATTATTTCCGCCATGTAACTTTCTTAACAAATTTTTTTTCCCCAGTATAGCTTTTATTACCTAAATCCCGTCTTTAAATATTTGTTCTGTTTTTACACTGGTCCAATTTACGCCTACCGGCAATATTAGTCCTGTAGGCATCACCTCCTGTTTCATGGCCCCGTAGACAGTAACTCTTGTCAATCTGGCAAAATATTTAATCCAGCAACATTTTAAAAGATTTAAGAAGAAAAATATTGATTTCTAGGGTTGAAGTGAACCGCTACCGTGATTTTCTATTTCGACGACAGTCACTGGTTTTCATTTGTGTTTACATAATTATTCTGATTCCTTTGTTTTCCCAGTCTCACATGGGGAAACCACAAGACAGCTCAGTACAACAGGGGAAAAGAACAGGAGCCCTAGACATCATAGAAACCATTCGGAAAGTCAAATGGTAATGTACTGGTCATGTTGCAAGAATGTCACAACATGGATCCCCAGAGATCATATGCAGAATTGATCCCGACAGAAAATGAGATGGCAAGAACTGGACAGATTGCGAAAATGATAGTCCCGTGACGCCCACGATAGATAGGTGTGGCAAATCCTGGGAAAGGTCAGTAAAAGACTGATGGTGATACAGATGATGATGCTCGACTATTATTACGTTGTTGTGATGTTTACTTTTGATGTCTTCAATAGTTTTATTTTGTCATTTTTTTTCCTCAGTAATGATAAATGATTTTTTAAAAATTGGTTTGTCTTCTTCCTAACTTTTTAGAAATGAATTACAGTTACTTTATTTCTTATAAACCACTGTTAAATTACGATCAACTTCGACCGATGGAAAGAATTTCGAAGACATATTCTCATTATTGTATACGGTCAGGGAGCTTTGATTCAATCTCAGCTGACAGCTTGAATAAAGGCTTTATATATCTCAATGAAATTGTAACCTTACCAATATAGACCGTGTAAAATTCGGATTTACAGTATTATAAGTTTATAAAAAAAATCGTTCTCACGTCTCAGAGGATAAAAAAGTCTCATGAAAAAAAAAGGGGGGGGGCATCAAGTCTCCTTGAGAATCAAAACATTACATAAAATAGTTAATCCCATAAATTACTTTTGTAATCAAATATTCAATGAAATATTTACGACTGGATTATTGTAATTTACGATAAGTTACAAAATAATCATTCTCACGATTCTTATGTAAAAAAAAATATCCTACAGCTGTTTTAGAATGAAAGAAAAGGTATAAACACGTTATTATTACTCATTTAACTTCCTCCTTACGGTGGAAAAAACGTGACACACGGTCAGTTTCTGTTTAATGTGGAGGACCCACACGTGTACGCGTGAACTGCACATGCTCACAACAGCTGAAATCCTCCGAAGCTGTCACCCATGCAAGTACTGATCTGGCTTGACGTTCCTTAACTTCGTCGATCGAACCAGTACTTTCTGTGTGATTTGACAATAATTGTAAGTAATTTATTGATAATTAGAACAATCATTTTATCGGGTAAGACAAGAACTCAACTTAAACCTAATCGTACCAGAAATCTTGACCATGCTTGTACGTAACCAAGTACAACCTGTTGCATGGAATACTTACTCAACTTTGGAGAGAGGTGATGGGCATTTCCAATTAACTTTCTCTGCACATTGAAATTCTATTAAGAGAACAAACTGTCAGACTGATTGCTCCTCTTCAAGTTTGACACCTCCATCACCTAAGGCCGTGTCTATCAAGGAAAAAAGTTGCCATTTACCAGCCCGATACGTATTGTATCATACGTGACATGAAGCAAACGAAGGAGCCGCCTCAAATGAAAAATAGAGGAATGAATTTTCGCGATTTATTTTGTGTGTTTTCAATCCATCAGCTTTTGCTTTCATCATGGGATTTGTTAATTTTTCAAGGTAGGGGGCCCTATTTAATGCGAAACTGACACAACTGTACACGTATTTTCCGTCATTTTTACGAAGTGATTTTTTTTTCTTTAAAATTGGCGAATTCCCTGTGGAAAGCAAGGTCTTATTATTATAATAATATTAGCTTTTAATGAAAAAAATGAAAAGAATAATTCGTAGTTTGGATAGCGAAATCTCATCGAATCATCTTTTTACATTGTAAAAGCAAACTCCTTTTTTGTCAAAAAAGCAGATTTTGTTATCATTCCACTCAGAACATATTTTTTGCTTTGAAAAAAAAAAATGTCATGTGGTAGCGGTCTGACACCCAAATGAGAGTTTGTGCTATTCTTGGTTCTGACAGCTTGAAAAATGGCTTAGACAACAAAAATAATGAAAATGATGAGAAAACATAAAAGAAGTTTTAACCTGACTGGTTTATTACACTAAGAGTCAAAAATCTTTTCAGCCGTAGCCTGGATTTGTGTGAGTTTTTAGTTCTTGAGGATGATACAAATATTTGATGGTTTTGTTTTATAGATCAGCGAGGGATCTTTTCCGTTGTTATCCGTTGCGACGCTTAAATCCAACGATCAGAAACGGTCGAGACACAAAAGAGCAACGTATCAGCAAGAAAAAACGAAGTAGAATGAAACCAAACTGTAACATCAAATAACAGTGACAGCACTCGCAACGTCTCGTCTGTCACGCGCCTCCCGTGACACCTCGTCCGTCATGCAGTTCTTGTGACACCTCGTCTGTCACGTACTCCCCGCGATACCGTATCTGTCACACGCTTCCCTTAACACCTCGTCCGTCACGCAGTTCCCGTGACACCTCGTCTGTCACGCAGTTCCCGTGACTCCTCGTCTGTCACTTGCTCTCCGTGATACCGTATCTGTCACACGCTTCCCGTAACACCTCGTCTGTCATGCGCTTCCCGTAACACCCCGTCCGTCAGGCAGTTCCCGTGACACATCGTCCGTAATTGGTTATTCTTTTATTTTCAAAGAAAAGATGAATGGACAGTGCAAGCCACTTGGTTGTCGCAAGAAGCAGTAAATTGATGAAATAAGTAAGCGAACTGCTCGACGTTGGTGACTGATTAGTAAGTCAAGCCAGAGGAAAGAGAAAGAAATACAAACTTAGCTGTGCTAGGGTCAAACTCCCTAGTGTCATCAAAATCTAAAAGGTAAGTAAAGCAGAATTCATTTCTCTAGACAATATTCCGATATTCGACGCGTGTTTTTTGTCTACGATCACGTTTTCTTGCGGATTATCTGAGAATGTTGATCCAAGATATCACTTGCAAAACCGGGGCCTGCAAGATATAAGACAGTGTGACAACTAGATAAGTAAAGTACTGGCTCCATGAGGCCCATGATAGAGAGATCTAGCGAATCTTGGGGAAAGTGTATGTCCAACTACGGACGCTGAAAGGCTAATGATAATGATGTTCATACTTGAGACCGAGCAGTCCTTAATACAATAAGTGCAAAATCTTTTTTTTTTTTCATTTTATATGTACTTTTGATTGTAGGGAGTTAATATTAAGGTGTTAAATCAGCTGTTCATCTACGGATAAATGATTAGAAACAGCCAGGTGTATACTAAACCCCCTCAGGCTAGGGGGGATGAGTTTCATTCTCACAATGGGATTATTCTCTATTTCCGATTACGCTCTTTAATCTTTGCCGTATTACAGCTCGAGTGAAAGTTGCGATAAAAAGTTACAGAAAGTTAGTATGATGGTATAAGATAGTCAAAATCAATAATGATGTTACCTTAAATAGCACTCCAAGGGAAATCATGAATCACCATCACGTATATGAGCTTCTTAATACCTCGTAAAGTAAGCAGTGGTGTCGGTAAAATTAAGTTACCCTGATGAAAAGGTAACCAGTGTGGTTCGATCCTTAAATCAATTATCTAAAAAAATAAAAACAATAAGCAGATCAGATTTATTACCGAATGGAAACCGTTAAGTGAACAATGCCTTTTGGCAGCATGCTGTGTTTCGGTGATCAATAAAAAAAAAAATAGAAAAATGAATGCTAAATGAATAAGTTACTTCTCTCCCATTTTGTTAGGCTGTGATCATTAAACATGTGTGAATATGCTGCTTGACACGAACTGAGGGGTCAAATTAGTATGAAACTACTTTGCTAATTGACCTATCCTCCCAAAAGCCTATTTAGCCGAGGGTGATTTTTAGAGAAGAAAAAAACGTTTTCGATACTCAGTGAGTGGAATGTGTGTGTGTGTCTGTATGTGTCTGTGTGAATGTCTGTGTGTGTGCGAAATTTCAAGTTTCTACTATGAATGGTTAGGATTGGAGAAGTTTGGATAGATAGACAGATAGATACATATACATATCGGAGTATATGAATAATCTAAACACAGCAATAGTGTTTATGCCGTCATATTCTGGGTGGTGGTGGTTAACAATTTTTAACAACTTGTAAAATTGAAATCTCTGGCTAATATATAGGTATAAGCAATATGAACAGAATTTCCACCGGAAAATCGACATTCGTGCAATTCATAAAACCTAGCAGAAATCCACGTTATCAGATTTTGATAAAATTTTCAATACTTATTTATCAAAAACCGAATTTGAGAAAAAAACACAAAAAACAAAACATTCTAAATGTCGGAGAAAAAAGATTTATTCTCACATGATTCCTACCAATTTTTAAAATCATTTTGAAATTCTATTTTATCTATTCACTGTTTTTTTTATTGGTTTTCACACATCTTACAGATAAATTCTTTGAGATACTAATCATTAAAAAACGCTCAGGAACTGCTCGAATTGATAGAAATGATAAAAAACCCGTTAAAAAAATTGAGTAAAAAAATGTTTCAGATCAAAAGCTTAAATTATAGCTGATCGAATATAACTACAAAAATATTCCAAAGAAGAAAATTATTTTACCTTATTTTCCCGTTTTTTAATTCCCAGAGTAAGACTCCCAGTTAGAGAAATTCTGGAGCGCTTTCCTAAAATAAAACTGAATAAAATTGATATCTCGAGGGATTTTTGTGTTAAACGTGTAGAAATCAATGAAAGCAGCCATTTATAGATGAGATAAATCATAAGAATTGTAAGAAATATGTGGAAAAAAACCAAACTTTTTTGTGATATTTGGAATAAGAAATTTTTCCGTTGAAAATTCAACGATTTTTCAATTTTGATTTTCCAGTGAGATTGTGTCTGTATTTTTCTAACCTATAAGTTTATTTCAAGAACAAACAGACAAGCAAAATTGAGCCAATCACAATAAAGGAGGAAAAGAGTATGTATTTATCATATAAACAGAAATATAGTTTGAAATATTTCTATGTTTATATTAAATATGATAATACAATGAATTGAATTATCTGCCTTAAACATCGAGTTTCTGTTGTAAACAGTGGAACAAAATTTGGACTGGCGTCCTGACAAAATGTCGGGCTAAAATTGATCTATGTGCCGGCGTACTTACGGACTATTGTACCTGGAACAGGAGGTGTGCTGGCGTACACAGAATAGATATCAGAATGAGGTAAGATCACTAATTACTAAAAGCAGGCTCGATTGAACAGACTGCAAAACTTTATGGGTGGGTTGATAAGAAACGGGGTGGATGAATCTACCCGACCACTTAGAGAAACGTCGCCTTTTAGATTTAAAATCACTCGGCTTGTGTCTATTTTCTTTATTTCTGTTATAGAACTAACGTAAAGCTGTCGATCTTTGCCTGAGGCACAAGTCCTGGTAACGGGGGTCGTGCCCCCACCATTAGAATCGAGGTTCGCCTTTCCGTTGGGCTTTACCAGGGAGATCTCGTGATTTGACGTGGAAGCCATGATGTAAGGACCGTCCAGGTCCCACGAGATTGGAAGCGAAACTTACTATGAAAGCTGCGACTTGTCAAAATGTTCTGATTACCAATTTAAAAGTCAAGCCACGTCTTGTTGGAAGTCTTCAGGGCCAGAGGTCATCGTTGACCATTAAATTCAGTATTCCAGAGCAGTGCCCCTGTCTCTAAACTGGAAATAGCCAAATCTTACAGTGATGGGCACTGGTCAACAGTTAGTTGATTGCGTTGAATAACAACTTATGTAGTATGTCTCTGAATTTTTGAGATGAGGTATTATAATTATATCTATTATTATTCGGACTATCCTCATCTTGGTTGTTTTTCATACCACGTTTCGGCTGTTGTACTCTACGGCCTTCGTCAGGTATCATTTGGTAGGTTTCGGAAAGTAATGAACCGAACCCTTTATTTATACCCCCCGTCGGTTAAATAAAGGGTTCGGTTCGTTACTTCCCCACACCTACCAGATGATACCTGATGAAGGCCGTAGAGTACAACGGCCTAAACGTTGTATAAAAACAACCAAGATGAGGATAGTCCGAATAATAATAGAAACAACTTATGTATCTTGCACCAATTCAAATTCCTCATGTACTATCTCTTGTGCCAAGTTGGTGATCATCGTTGCCATTGTTTCCACGCAAGTGAAACAATCAAAATATAAATGAAAAATAATAATACCGAAAGCTGAAATGTTGTGAAGCGAAGAAGCGTTAACCATTGATTCATATAGGAGGGAAATTTTGATCGTTCACAGACACCAAAACACTCGATGAATGTATGTCATGCTGAGTCGTTGAAGATTAAGTTGGTTAGAGGCATAGGAGACTTGAAAGTCGGAGAGGTTGGGAGGTGTGTGCTGTCTCTATAACAGATTGCTGCAAAACAAGCACTGAACGCTAAAAGACAAAGGTGGTCTAACAAATCCTGGGGTATGTCAGTATTTGCATTTATCGATAGATATATCTTTATCATTGTATTTGTTGAGGAAATATTAATAACAAATATTAGTCCTTATGTCTTGAACGTTAGATCTGTAGAGGAATTCTGTAAAAGAATAACAAGATAATACAGCAGAGAGGAGTGCCTCCAAGATCATTCCAAGCCTAAGGAATATATCTTACACTGAAAGATTAAAACAACTTGATTTAGAGACCCTGAAATACTGAAGAAAACGCACAGACCTGTCTGACCTTTATTGCTCATAAAACGCCCTGATAAGAAAACTCCATCGATCTACTGTAGTACTAGAGGACACGTCTATGAACTAAAAATTAAGACCTCCACTGGTGTTAGAAAAAAATTCTTCTCGGCTAGAGCAGTAAAAGCATGGAATAGCCCGAGTGAAAAGATCGCCATATCCGAGAATATCAATATTTTAAAAACTGACCCGTATTCTGATATCGGTAATACCAAATTTACCTACCGATTATCTTATTTAGTTAATTCCACTCTAACTAAACTGAACCTTGCTTAATGACCCAATTTAACGGCTGCCAGAAAAAGATCAGAAAATACCTATTATATACTAGCATAAGTCTGTTACTCTATTGATGGTACAACCAAAACTCAATGTTTTTTGTGAATGTTGACACTGCAGAGATCGAACCTTCTTACTCGTGCTTGGAGGTTGTGCCGAATCCACCGAAATCTTGCCAACGTTGAGTGATTCTTCGTTTGATTTTTCATTCTTTAGGGGATTTCAGGGAGAGGCAAATCCAGGTATTAACCTACTCTTAATCCAGTGATTTAGATTCTTCACAAACGAAGGAAGAAATAAATTCTCTGTTGCTTGAATCAACTAGGACTATTCAAAATAAAGATGCTTTGAAGATGCTTTCTCAAGGCTTTTTCAATAAACCTGATGGCTTATTATTTAAGAAGAAGATTAAAGAAGTTCATTTCATTGTTAAAGGATTCCGTCTTTGATCTTTGTCTGAACGATTTTTCAGGGGTTTTTATCATCAAATGCATTGTGCAAAGACACAATGCAATAACATTTAAAGCTTTCTCATGTTAATTTTTCCCAAGCCTTCCATTAGTAGTTCTTTTAAATGGGATTTGCAAACTTTAAAACCGGAGATGGGCTTTAGAAGTGGGAGTGAATTCGTCATCGGTTTTTACGTACGTCATCGAATTTAATCTTATCATTGTCATTTTCGTTACAAATCAAGATGAAGTTGAAGCTCAATAATTGGAGTATGACAGGAAAGGGGTGATCAATCAATAAATTATTTCTTTCGGCTTTTGGGGGTAGAGATCACAAACGGGCCTCAATTTTCAAAAAATTTATGGACGAAAACTGAGGGATCAATTTAGCATAAACCTACATTGCAAATTGACGCCTCTCTAAAATAATACTTAGACGATTCATAAATGTTTCCCTCTAGACTTATCAAGGGGTTTGTTTACATTTTCAGCCCTTTTAGCTTCATTGATAGGGTCTGTACGTATGGTACACACATAGCCAGTCAACCAACCTGCCGAAACAGCTTCGAAACTGAGAGCAACAAATGCTGACAGTTTTGGTTGACCGTCTCCAATTGATCACTGCGTGATAACCATCTCTATTTTCCTCCCAAATACTATCTATCAATCTATCTGTCTATCTATCTGTCTATCTGTCTGTATGTCTGTCTGTCTGTCTATTCATATCTATAACTATCTATGTCCATATCTATCCATCTATGTATTTATCTATTAATATCTATAAATATATTTGTGCTTCTGTCTGTGTGTGTGTGTTCATACTTAACAGTGTCTATCTATCTAAGCCCGTTGTTTCTTACTCGACACAAAATCATGGTCTTTAATCCAGTTGGAATTGATATTACGAATTCATTCCGGCAGTAATATTCCTACCTCATAAACGGTCAGCATTCCCACACAGAATATTGATCCATGATGCAACATATTGTTGAGAAATAAAAAAAAAAGTACACTAAATAAATAGATAAATACATATGAAGGGTAAAGTTGGGAGGAGTCAGAGATGATTTTATGGAACCCTTAATTCTTGTAAGAATAAGCTTTTCTTTTTGTTTCCTATCTTCCTTTTTTTTTTTTTTTTTTTACTTACGTGACAAAAGCTATTTCATAATTGACACCAAATGTATCATAGAGCAAGGAAGAAAAAAAACCCCAAAACAACGAAAGATAAAAAAAAAAAGAATAGAGGTAAGTAAAAAGAGATAAAAGAAGGAGGAAGGCAGTTACCTCCCTTCGTAACCACCATGTTCAAAATGGCCGCCATGTATATTAAACGTGAAGGCTAGAATCTTTACTTTCTCGTTTTATAGCCATGGTACTAATTCTTTGGCTCGTAATGTTCACGTGCAGCGATGGAACTCTCGATTTTTTTTTAAAGAATTCTTATACTTATTTATTTTTGGCGTTGCAAGAAGGAAAGGCTGTAGTCCCGGGTTTCAGATCTTTGTTAATAAGTACTAGCAACCTTCTGGCCGGCAGGGGTTCCAAAATTGGAGAGAAATCCAGAGAACATAAAAAAGAATAGGACTTCATTCAATGTTTGTGGTAGGATATTATTATTACTATTACTGTTATCATTATTATTATTATTGATGTTTTCCCAAGTGGAAGTCGCTATCTACTTTCCTCTTCTTCAGCATTCCTGTGATTATTCGACAACTAATCTTCTTCCTCCGATCTCACCTTTTTTATTATTATTATTTGTTATCCCTGAGCTCTCCAGTGCGAGTGGCTTAACAGTTAACAGCACAGGAAATACAATCGGTGAACTGAGATCCAATTCCGGCTGGTATAGTTGCCGTCTATTTTGCCATAAAACTGCTGAGAAAAGCATGAATCTACTTCCACTCGAAAAATGTCTATAAAATAAGACCCAGACTTGGCTCCTAAACCTTGGTTGGCAACCACTCTAGGACAGAAAAACTCTGAATTTAAGTCGAATGTCTGACAACTTGTCAAGCGTTGTGAGTGGCTGGGGTTGGACAGAGTTGGAAAGGTGTTCCCAAAATGCACGGTCGACAGGGTTCTGGTGAATCTTCGACGGAATAGGATTTTGAACGATTGCTCACGTAAAATAAACTAGAATAAAAATATAAACAGAGTAGTGAAATAACATAACCTCTGTCTCCATCAACTCACTATACTTCAAGTAAAAGTGAATGGTTAATGAAAAGGAACCATTGAGCATTTATGGAAGTAGTATCTGATTACTCTATCTGGAAATCAAGTGATAGCAAGTCTCCCCATCGTTTTAACACCCTCCTCACTATTTTATCTCCTTTGAAAAATTCTTCCTGCGTGTTTTCAGCGGGTGTCAGGAGATCTTTTAATCCTAACCCTAACGAAAGACTGACAACGAAGGAGTGACATGAAGGGGAATGCTAGATCGGTGATAAGTTTCAAAGGAGTGACACATATGTTACTGTGACGGAGTAACAACCGAGAATGCTTCTAAATCAATTTAACTGCTTCAGAAGTTGAACTTCTGGAGTATAAAATGAATCAAAAATCAACAATCAACTGATCGTTTCTGAAGCATAAAGCGCCCATCAGGAACCGGGAAAAAAGTATTCAGTTTTTCTCGTGGATTCAGTTGCAACAGTGTCAGATATATCTCAATACTTTAATGATTTGAGTTTTGGGAAAACGATTTTGATCATCAACAACATCATCATCATCATCATCATCATCATCATCATCATCATCATCATCATAACGTCCGTCGTTGGACAATGGCTTTTCTAGGATTCGCTACACTTCTCTATATCAACAATTTTTTAAAATAAATCTAATATGAATAGTGCCATGATGGTGTGATGGTTAGCAGCTCTACCTATCACACAGGAGATCACTGCACAGGTAATGTAATGGTTAGCACATGAGTAGATCGTGGGTTCGATTCCCTGTACGAGCAAAGAGCTTGGAAAACTTTTCATGGGACAAGTCTCCCTGTGCACCCATCAGCTTACTGAGTACACTACAAGCAGTGAAATTGAGATGTAAGGCATATATCAACCGTCTTACAGTCGCTTCCTCCCTACGACGGGAAATGAGCAAGCTTTTACTCAAAATCCTGATCTTTTAGAGCCAGGGTTATGTGTGGGTTCAGCTTCTCCTCCATTGAAAAAAACAACCATAGCTATGAGAACTCGTTCATACTAGCTGGTGATTCTACAATGACCTTTTGTTACTCTTTCATTCTTTGTAGTTGTGCCTCCCTCTTTATGTCACTCCTTTGACACAATTGCTTACGTAACTTCTTTGTTATGTCACTCCTCTATACAGGACTGTCGATGGGGTGACAGCAAACCTTTTCACATCATCAGCACGATCAACAGTTTCCTTACAAACCCAGAGTTTCAGTAGTCTTAACTACAGTCTCAAACCGTCTTATGTTTTATACGACAATCCTATATTTCAATGCATTGTCTTATTTTCTACCATCATCATCATTGTTTTATTGTCTGTTTTTAGATATAGCCCTTCCTCAGGATTTGGCACACCTCTCTATGATGGGCGTCACAGAGTGTATATTTTCTGAACCTGTCTAATTCGTCTCGCCATCTCAAGTTCAACCAGCTTCAGTTTTGCAAATGATGTCTTGGAATCCATGTTGTGAGTCTTGATTTCCATCGATTGTCTCTCATCTTTGCAACATGACCATCCTATTACCATTTGAGTTTTCCTATGTTTTCTATGATGTCTTGGGCTCCTGTTTTTACTCTAAAATACTATGCTTTGTTGTGGTCCCAATTGAGCATGATTGAGCATGTAAAAGTTGCATGGTTCTCAGTTTGCAGGTGAGTCTCTTGATTAGGTTCCATGTTTAAGCTCCATAGTTGACAATCAGTCAGATGCATTATATTCTATATTAATACGTAAATTTCCTATTCCAATAACCTGGCCTACTTGTTAATGTACAGTAGTCCCTCTAATTTGCTTGCTGGGTCGAATTAGCAACTCTACGACTGATTAATATACTATTTTTTCAATTTTTTCATGTCAGGACGTACCTCAATCGACAAAACTTTTTATCTGAAAAGCTCATTTTCAGATATCTTCATATAGCAAATTGTTCAGGCATGCTCAAAAATTTCTTGAAAAAAAAAGTAGAAAATCAAGGGAAAGCAGAATTTAATTTATCTTTTGACCATTATCAAGACCCCTTTAAACACTGGGGGTCTTTGCAACCTCCCCTCCCAATCCTTTACTTCCAGTTCCAGGAGTTGCCCATCTTATTCTAAACCCATTAACTGCAGAAAACTAAAATTTCAGTCATTTCGTTCATATAGCTCAACTGTCTGTTTCTCTCTATATAACTTTAAGAGGAAGGGCTCATTGTTTAGAGAGACACCACTTATTTTGAATCACTCTATATAATCATAGTCACCATTGCTTTAGGAAAATGACATGGATTAATCCCTTTTCAGATCCTCTTATATAGTTTTAACAAGGCTTCAATTGAACCAATTTTTATATTCACGTCCTTAACCTAAATGTTCAAAATATCATGCTGTTCTCAAGTGATGTCCGGGTAGTAGCCCATTTTTTAGTTTCCAGTCATCTTCAATACATGATCTGCTGGTGCAGCTACGTATATGATCTGGTAGGCTTTTTTCTTCTTCGCAGCAATAAGATTTGGACTTGTAGCTCAGATTGAGTGTGTTCGACGTAGATTAACAGAAATCCAGAATCTGCATCGTTTTGAGATGAGTAATCATTAGCTTAAACAATGCAAAAAGGTTTAATATATGCCGGAAGTGAGATTGATGACAATAACTGTAAGTGCATATCGTGATTAAAATGTTATGTTTTTATTATAATATAGATTTGTTCCTCTCTCTCTCTCTCTCTTTACACACACACACACACACACGCACACGCACACACACACACACACACATACATATATATATATATATATCTTGCACAAGCTCTGAGGAAGCTCTGTTTGGGTGAAACGTACGTGAGTTAGTTCTTCTTAAGTCTTTTTATTTTCCCCATATTGACAACTTTTCTACAGCGCACGCACATACATATATATATATATACATATGTAGGTACACGTCCAGGTCCTCAGACTAATAATGAGACAAGACATTTAATTTACACATTTAGCTTGATCTCTTCCCATGTTGATGCACTTAATAAAGTATTGCATGTCAATTATACTATTATAATCGATTATTGTTTTAGCTACAGGCATTGATCCATCCATGTAGAGACCATTTTAAGTTAAACTATGAGCAGGGCAAATAATTGCTGAGAGATTATTTTCATCGTCTGTTCACACATTCACTTCATTTCTTGCCGACCAATGCGACATGCCAGTGACGAGATGATTTATCAAAATTCCTGGACATGTTACAAATCGAATCGATAAGTAGATTTATGCACTTGTTTTGTAACTTCGGCTCGCACATCCACACAAATAAGCAAATATTCTTGCATGTTTTTATATATATATATATATATATATAAAACACAAAAAAATTTGATTTTTAAAACTATATAGCTTTCTAGACTATATATATATATATTATTCTGTCATCCACAGACAACTGTTTCGATGTATTACATCTCTTCAGTTTGGCTATAGACTTTATCCCATCCAGTACCAAGAGGCAGAATTGAAACCCCCACATATAACCCGGAGGCCGATATCCTACCTCTGGATTACCGAACTGGGTAGTCAGTAACGCTGAATTTAAGCGATATATTCATTTACGCAGAAACTCCTCATCCACCAAAGTGCTGTATTCCTATGGAAGATATATATATATATATATATATATATATATATATATATATATATATATATACATACATATATATATATATATATATATATATATATATATATATATATATATATATATATATACTCTGGCTTGGACCGCATTAAAGAGAATAAATAGAATGGAACTGTTGTAAGAATCAATCTTGCAACTGATAGTGTACCCGCTTCAACATAGCATTGCTCTTACCATCGAGTTAAATAGCTGCCTATAATGCAGAGACCTAAACAACTTCTTCCACTCATTCATTGACTATCAGTTCTGTTTTGTCAACGATGACAATTACATTATTCAAGAGATAAATGTATGATCAGACTGTGTCGTATGACCTAGATAACGTACATCTAATACAACGGTATATGAATTGACTAACGCAGTGAAATACATCTCCCTCTTTATTTATATATAATCCTTCCAAGAAAACATACACATACACACACACTAACATTTACATATATGTATGACTCGATTATTAAATATTGAGCACTCTTTAAGCTATTATGTTATCATTATAAGCTATTAGAGCAATGCTCTTCCAACTTGATCTTGATTCGGTCCTACTGCTATATATATATATATATATATATATATATATATATATGATTGATAATTGTTTCATTGCATTACAACTCTTCAGTGGGGCTATAGAATATCTAACATCCAGTACCACGAGGTAGGATCGACACCTTCTCCTTAGCCCCAGACGCAGACAATTTATCCCTGCCCTACGCAGAACTGGACGGTCAGTAGGACCAAACTAAACAATGTGTGTTTACTCACGCATAATTCCGCGTTCACCAAAATGCTCTATTCCAGAGTTGGGAGAGCATTGCATATATATGAGTAAATCTACATAATACTACATACATACATGGGTTGTAAATATTGAAAAAAAAAAAGTAAAAAAATGATATTTCTCAAATGAAGCACTCAATGATAATGTGAAATGGGTTAAATTTCAAAGATTGGTTGACTAATCCAGGAAGCTTTAACTTGCTGTGTGAAATCTACCAGAATTGATAAGAAGCAAACGAAGCAGACATTAGGCTATCCCTAAAACCTGTGACTCCCCACTCAACCCACGCAGAAGGGGCCAAGAAAAAATTCTGCTCAAAAATTCACATTCATAATACATATTTCCCAGTGTATTGTTTATCTGAATCTTTTTTTTCTCTTTTTTGGAAAAAATATAACAATATTTTCATCATTGTTTTTCAACTATCTTTCATTCTAAAATACGATTACGTATTTATTTTTGATTTCATTTTTTTTTAAGATTGTACAAGAATAAAATCAGTGCTGCCAATTTAGCTCTTTTCGTTTTTTGTTTTTTATTTCGAAATCGTGAGTCCGGTATTGACAATATTTAGATGTTTTTTTTTAATGATTTCGAGTCCAGTGCTGCCAATTGAGTTTTTTTTTTAATTTTTCGAATTTGAAAATGACTTCCAGCATTAAAAAAATGAAATTAATTTGCAACACTGAATGAAAGAGTGAAGCTGACAATGTAATAGTTTTTTCATGGTAGACAATAGTATACATGCACTTGAGTAAAAAATGTCCGTTTTACTACCATTATGAACCCGGTGGTAAGTTGGGGAGTGTATGTATGTATGTATGTATGTATGTATGTATACATGTGTGTGTGTGTGTGTGTATATATATATATATTTCCACGTTAGAAAACCCATATACTTAATTTATGCATACATACATATGTACGCACACACATATATATATATTCTTACTAATGTTAAAGACCCATATATTTAAATCAGACACACACACACACACACACACACACACACACACATATATATATATAGAGAGAGAAAGAGACAGAGAGAGACAGAGAGAGAGGGGATAGATAGAGAGACAGAGAGAAAGACAGAGATAAGGAGTGGAGAATTTGTTCAAATGAGAATAGGAACATTTATAACATAGAAAGAATTTTCATTCTTTTGATAGAAAGAATACCCACCTTTACATATATATGAAATCATGATAATTCATACATATTTAATTATACAATTTCAATCATATGCATATACAATCATGTATGTATATATATATATATATATATATATATATATATATATATATATGAAATCTGGGAAATATTTATATATAAGATCTGGGAGTAAGTGCAGCTTATGGTCATGATGAATTGGCTGCAAGCACTAGTCAGAGAATGTTTCATCATTATACAAAGATGGAGATTCAAGATCAAAGACCAAGAAAGTGCCGAACTTGAAAAGAACTTAAAAAAGAAAGATGATTGGAAGAGCGATTAAAGAAGGAAGCCGCAAAAACAACACGTGAAAATATTGAATCTCTCAACACATTCGAATAGCAAAGCCATTGACCCGCGCAAGGATGCCGATTCACTATTTAGCTGCGAAGGATCATAGAGCTTGGTTGAGAAGCTCTTCCATACGTAGTGCGTTCCTCAGGCTTATTTTCTACGGACAATCAATCGTTTCGCTCCACTCAACCTCATTGTCAGATCTGTAATTCAAATGAAGATAACGAAAACATCCCCTAAGAATTAATCGATTAAAAAACTGGAAATCACTTTACACACACACACAGACACAGACACATACACAGACACACACACACACACATATATATATATATATATATATATATATATATATTTATTTATTTATATATATATATATATATATATATACATATGTTTATTTATATATATATATATAAATACGTGCGTATGTGTGTGTGTGTGTGTGTGATTTAATGCAAATAAGCACGTGAACACACACATACACACACACACACACAGATATATTTAAGCAAAAATTGAATATATCTCTTAAATTCAGCCTTACTGACCGTCCAGTTCTGTGGCTCATTGGTAAGGTACTGGCATCTAGGTGTGAAGGTTTCAATCCTGCCTCGTTGCACTGGATGGGGTAATCGATTATCTATAACCACACTGAAGAGTTGTAATACAACAAAATAGCTGTCTGTAGATGACACAATAATTATATATATATATATATATATATATATATATATATATATGTATGTATATATATATATATATATATATATATATGTGTGTGTGTATGTGTGTGCTTGTTTGCATTGAATCACTAGAAGAGGACATCAGTCGGAGATTCACTTTAGATTGGAAAGCTTTTGGTAGAGCACGCTCAATCATCAATAAAAAGAAAATACCATTAGTCCCCAAAAGAAGGCTATATAACCCATAGTCCCGATAGTCATCTATGGAGCTGAAACATGGAACTTGACCTAAAAATTGACCCACGAGCTGAAAACAATGAAATGTGCACGGGAGAGAATCATACTCAACCTCAGATGGAGAGATCATAAGACAACACAGTATATATGAGTAATAACAGGAGTCTGATTAACAAGAACTGTAACAAAAACTTTAATAGCAATGGGCAGGTGATTTCGCAAGAATAGATCCCCAGAGATCATATACAAAACAGTGACGGGCAAATATAAGATGGCATACCGAACCACACAAATTCAAAAAAGTATTGGATCCGCAATGCCCATGATACGGAGGTAGGATAAATCTTGAGGGAGGTTCGTGTCCGACGACAGACCCTGAGTGGCTGCTGCTGCTGCTGATGTATCGACGAACATATGGAAATGAAAACACATTGGAATGGTTGCAATAGCTACGGACGTCTTTAAGTGAATATAAATCCGCATATAAACACAAACAAGTCTAATTCACAATACACAACAGAATATTTGATGTAAACTCCATTACACAAATACATATACACATATTAGTCCTTATACATTAATCACACATACATGCAAACACACATATGTGTACATTTATCATATATATATATATATATATATATATATATATATATATATATATATATATATATAATATGTTGTAATACATAAATGTGCTTACATAAATTGCCTCTAGAGACGATATTCCTGAATTCTTTCCCATACAATGATCTTTTTTCTATTTTTTTTACAACCAACGTTGTGATTAGACACGACTGTGGAGCCAATCGCACGATGTTTTGGCGAGCATTGATTCCAAGTAATATACATATATATATGTATATATATATATCATTGAGCTTGGGATCTCATCTTTGGCGGAAGGATAAATTTAGTGGTCGAATAATAGACTCTCACCAACTGCTGAGCGATCGTGAGAATTTTTTCCCATTTTTTACTCATCATTTTATATATTTATTTGCAAGTATTTACATATATATATATATATATATATATATATATATATATATATATATATATATATATATATATATATATATATATATATATATATATATATCAACTGCTGTGCAGCCCTCAATTATCTTCCATGATATCCATGTCTGTTTATCTCTTTCTATTCATACACGTCATTCTGTCATTCATCAACTATCACAATATCAATCTATTCATATCTCTCTCCCTCTTTCTATCCCTCACTATTTATCTATCTATCTATCGATCTGCTTAATAATACATATCTATTCATATATATCTATCTGTCAACTCATACCTATCCGTCTACTCACATCTATCCATCTATTCATATATATCTATCTGTCAATATTGAATAACCGGTTCATTTCAT
>OY735238.1:33130593-33135593 GCA_963457665.1 Thysanoteuthis rhombus | reverse complement strand
AGGAAAAGAACTGAATACCAAAAAAAAAAGTAGAAGGAAAAAAGAAATAGTCGTGAAAAAAAGCTACAAAGGAGAGCCGTAGAAGAGAAGAAAAAAGAGACGATTAAGGAAATTAAGAAAGAAGATTAAAAGAGAGAAAAATCGTTAAGAAAAGCTAGGGAGAAGAGCCGTTTAAGGGAAGAATTTAAAGAAACAGGTCGAATGAGAAAAGAAAGAAAGAATCATGAAAAAAGAAAGAAAACTGGAAAGAAAAAAGAGCTGGATAATCAGAGAAGAAAAATCATGAAACAAAGAAAGAATCGTGAGAGAAGTCTTGAAAAAAACCCTTCGAGAAAAGAATGAAAAATAAAGCAAATTAAGGGAAAAGGAAGAATCATGAAAGGAAGAAAAAAGAAAGAATCACAAAAAAAGGAAGAAAAACTAGAAAGAAAAAAAGCCGTTGAAGAGAAGAAAGAAAAAAAGAAAGTAATTATGAACGGGAGAAAGAAAGACCGTATAGAGTCGTGGAATGGGACAAAGAAAAAAATTGGGCCGAATAAAAAAGAACGACATAAAACTAGAAAGAAAGAAAGAAAGAAAGAAAGAAAGAAAGAAAACCAGAAAGAGAAAGAGCTGTTGAAAAGACGGAACAAATAATCGAATAAAAAAGAAAGAAACAAACTAAGTGTGTCGAATGAAAAGAAGAAAAAACAAAAACAAAAAACGAATTCCAAAAGCCAAACAAACATTAGACATAGAAAAAAAGAAGAAAAATGTCAATAATATCAAAGAGTAAAATAATATCGGCATCACTGAAGGAAAATACAATATATAAGAAAAAGTGAGATGAATGAATTAAATTGATTTTGAGAAGATAAAAGATGTTAGAGAACCGATAAAAAAGTGGGCGTACGAAAAGGTTGAAAAAATGACCATTATAAAAAACAAAAACAAAACCTCGAAATCAACTCCAAGTGCATTAAACCATACGAGTTATATCTAAGAGAGAATATGTTTACGTAAGTATTTTGCGCCCTCACATTCAGACGAGTCCTCGAAAAAGTTATAACAATATTTGTTCGGTAATGGTTTATTGAGATATGCAAAATGCTACAACTTTCCAAGGGGCAGCGAAACCACGCGTGCAGCGGTTGCCACTATCCTACAGCCTTTCTTAGCACAGGGTCAACTGGGGCAGTCTCTTTGCGCTTTATCAAAAAAGGCAAGTGCAAGTCGTGCTAGATCAAATATTTATTTCTAATCAACCGAATAAAAATTTCTCATAACTGCAAAAACATTTTCACTATGAAATAAAATCTCTAGATTATTTGAGTGACGAATGTCTTGCTTATTATTCGAATTTATTTTCCCCCAATTTATCTGATAAAAACCTACCCGAGCCCCCCAAAATTAGCCAATTTAAAAAATAATTAATGAATTTGATAAAAGTAAACGTTTCATCTTTAATAATAATTTGGCCTTTGTTCTTCCAGATAAGTAGACTTTAAATGATTTTATATTACGGTTTGCTTTAAATGAGAGACTTTAGCCTGTTTCAGCCATTTTAATAGATGCCGTATCTGAAAAACTGTCCTCAAATCGCTCTCTGTACCCTTAGCCTTGCTGTAGAGCAGTAATTAGCAAGAAATCCAGCTAACCAACAGTTAGCAAAATACTGTCTTTGGTTTTGAGAAGAGTCATTAACAATGTGTTTTTTGGACAATTGATCTCCTTGTTGTTTATGCTATTAATCCAACGTTTCAGCCAATCCATCCTCAGGGACAGCTGCTGGAAGCTGAGAAAAATCAATGGCAGCCCACATCAACTTGTCGACTGAGTGTTTGTCATACGAGCGCGAAGCTGAATCCAAATGTGACGTCTGTTGTTCAACTGGTACGAGGTGGGGAAATCCATGCCTAACAAAGAAAATGAAAGATATCAACCGAATCCAACGTTAGAGCATTGCTACCACTGGAAAAATTCTGTTCACCACCATCACCTGAAAAATGGTGTAGAAAAGATTGACAAAAACGTCGTGCTATCAAAAACTTCTTGAAAATGAGTAAATGATTTCAACCAAAGGCTTTACAATTTCAACTGTGCGTTGAATTGAAACTAATCGGTCTGTTTTTCAGTGTTCTCATCCCGCCCTTAAGATTTGGCTCAGCCCAGCCAAATTTGAGACGGATTTAGCATGCATACTCTAGACTCGAATGAATTTCGTACAGTAAAAGTTTTGGGGAGAGAATAAGTGGGTCAGAGTAGGGTTCAATTTGTATTGTAAGTATAATGCTAATTTGAACCCTTTCTTTCTGTACAATATATATATATATATATATATATATGCTCTTTCATGGGAATAGAGCACTCTGATGGATGGGGAATTTATGCGTGAATAAATATATCGCTTGAATTCAGCCTTTCTGACCGTCCAGTTCTGTAGCCAAGGTTTCAATCCTGCCTCAGGGTACCAGATGGGATAATGGAAAGTCAATAGCCACACTGAAGAGTTGTAATACAGCGAAACAGCTGTTTGTGGATGACACTATAATATATATATATATATATATATATATATATATATATATATACACATACACACTATCTGGGAACAGCCCGATGGGGCAGATTCCTGCTTAGCCTAATTTTTAAAAAAATCTACGAAATTCTTAGTTGATAAATTTTGGTCGTCTATCATGAAACGATGGTTTCCGTATTATTTGTTAAGTCATCGTAAAATCTATTTCCTCTGTGAGTAAGGTTAGTGTGTTCGATCTCAAATGGGGATGGAATCTCGTAATTTTGTGTCCGATTCAATGCTGTATGGACGGGTGAGTCAACGTGGGACACTACTTGGTCTTTCATACCTTTCCTACTGTAGTGAGTTGACATCTCATTTTTTTCTATTAATTCTCTGTTGTTTTTTTTCTCTATCATTGTAATTCCCCTTCTTTTTTTTCTACGTCCTTTTCTCGCCTCTTGTCTCTGCATTTAATCAGTGACCTTTTCTTTCTCTCTCTCTCGGCACCGATCTTTTTTTTTCTTTTTTCTCTCTATTTTTACCCCTTTTCTCTTTCTCCCTTTCATTGCCCTACTCCCATTTGATATGATTCTCGCAAAAAAATTCATAATTTTAGCCCTCTTGCTCTTTTTTTTTTCATTTTGATACTTTCTTTTCATGTAGCTATATTCAGTGGTGTACGATGATTTGTCTCCTTGTTCAGCTATGTGCTAAGATCGCACAAATCGTAAAAAAATATTTCAGTGTCTATAAAAGGTAATAGACAATTGAAGCTTTTTTGGCACAATGCTTGAAAGATGATGTCGATGGTATAAATTCGAGGATTAATGGAAGACAGAATTTAGATTAAACACTTTTAGCAGTGGATTATAGAGCCCGATGAAAATCTTTCTCTGTTTCATTAACTCACTCATTTCTTTCATTTGTTCGCTGTTTGTAACATTGGATGATCAAGGAAATAGGACTACACAATTCACAATTGGGATCACCTCCTTTATATTGTACCAAGAAGGTTTTCAGTGTCTGTTGCTTTTCACAGACTCTAGAATATTATTGCATTTTTGTGCGTTTGTGGCTCACATCACACCCTGGATACAAAATGCAATACACCACTGATTATATTATAATGGCTTAGTCTGACTCAAGGATACAGCAGTAGACCACCTGACGAATAAGCAAACTAATAATGGTGTGCGAAGTTAAGTAGCAGAACATCGAACCTGAGGTACTTTGATTCTGACTAAACTTAGGTGATGACATCACAAAACATTTGTAGTATTATCATATCTATCATATATTATTATAGTTTTTTCACTATTCTCCTTTCTTGCTCTTTTTCATTGTAATGTAATTCATTTTTTCTATCAGTTTTATATTTTTCTTCCTTTTTTTAATTTCTTTCAGTTTCATTCAATATTTTTTGCGTTTTCACATTTTTCCTCTTATTTTAATCGCTTTCTTTTTTTCTTTCTTTTTTTCAATTCAATTCATTCACTCATCGTTTTTACATTTTTTGTTTTTGTTTTTACTTTCTTTCAATTTAAACGATTCATTCTATCGTTTTTACATTTTTACTTTGTTCTCCTTTCTTTTGTTTTATCTTTCAATTTAGTTCACTTATTCTATCGTTTTTACATTTTTCATTGTTTTTCTTTCTTTTTCATTCTTTGTTTCTATACGTCAATCCCACGAATTTCTCTCACTATCTATTTATTTTTTCTTTAGTCCCTCTTTCTTTCAGTTTATTTAATTTCTCCTATCGTCTTTCTTCTTTCCTTCATTCGTCTATTTTTCTTCTTTTTTCATTCATTTTACATTGCAATCTCTTTTTTTTCTTTCTTTCTTTCTTTCAGACAGATTTTTCATTTCTGATTCTTTTCTCTTCTACTCTCATTATTTCGTTCACTCTCTAAGTTTTTCACCTCTTTTCCCCTCTTCCTTCCCTTTTTCTTTGTATTCTTCCTTTATTTCTTTCAGTCGGTCTCTTTCACTTGTGTCTCTTTCTATTCATGTTCTGTGTTTCTTTGTTTGTTTCAGACTTAACTTTATTCTTTCCCACGAATTATTTTTCCTTTCATTTTTTTCCTTCCATATCTTTTTCTGTTCGCTTTCATTCTAAGTTTCTTTGTTCACACATATCTTCATCTTTCCGTCCCAAAGAAAAATTCTCTCCTTCTCTCAGCTTCCCTCTCTATCTCTTCTTTCTTTTTTCTTCCCTTCATTCAGTCTATTTTTCCTTTTTTGCTTTTTGTCTTTTTTTGTTGTTTTCATTTGTTTTTCATTTGTTCAATTCTGTCAATTCTTTGTTTGCTCGTTTCTTTCCTTTCTTTTCCTTCTTGGCTTCTTTTTCTCCCTTTCTTTTTTCTTTGTTTTCTTTCTTTCTTTTTTTCTTTCTTTGAGTGACTCCTTTTCACCTGCGTTTCCTTCTATTTTACTCTTTCTTCTTCCTGCAAAGTTCTCACCCCATCTTTTCTTCCCCCGCTTTCTTTTGTCTCTCTTT
>OY735238.1:33123093-33125593 GCA_963457665.1 Thysanoteuthis rhombus | reverse complement strand
TCAATTCTTGATTCTTTTATCGCATTTTCTTCCAAACTTGTTTCTTTTTCTCTCTCTTCATTTTTTTCAAGCGTTTTTCTTCTTTTCCTGCTCCTCTTTTGCCTCTTTTATTTCCATTTTCTCTTCAGTTTCAGTTTTTTTTTCTTCGTTGGGGTCTTTTTTTTCCATCTTGAACATTCTCAATTTTTATTCTTATCTTTCATTTGACTGTGTCCTTTAATTCAATTTCCTTTTTTTTCCATCTTTCTACTTCCTATTTTATCTATTTTTTTCTCTTTCTGGATTTTAGATATTTCTTTTTCCTTCATTCTATTGCCTATCATGTCTTCCTCCTTTCCTTCCTTTCTTTCTTTCTTTTTTTGAATCATTTTCCTCTTTTCGTTGTTTTTTCCTTCTCTCTCTTCATTTCTCAGATTTTCTCATGTGATCCTCGTTTTACTTACGTGCTTCTTTCTCTTCTATTCTCTCTTTCTTTATCTTCTTTCTTTCTCTGATATTGGATCTTGTATTGCCCTACCAATCAGCAGAGTGAGCTCGAGATGCCCCCCTTTGAGTGCATCAATTGATATATCTATCTATCAATGTTCAATATCTATCTTCGTTCTTATTTATCTGTTCATATATACTCATATCTGTCTATCTCATATCTATCTTTCTCAATCTGTTCCTATCTATCTATCTATCTATCTATCTATCTATGCACATGAAGGTATTTCAGGGTACCCTTGCTCACATTTTCGGAGGTACAACCTTGAAAATTTGCATGGGAAAACCACTAGGCACCACCTAAAACCTTTTTTTCTCCTTTCAAAAATAAAATGATTCACGGATCTCTATGATCATTTTGGAGCAGACGATCCCCAATCATTATGCTGTTTTTTGTTTTGTTTTGTTTTTATGATAAATGTAAAGAAAAGATATTTTTTACGGGTGGTTTTAGATCGAAGATCTATTCTTTTTAGGAAATTTTATATAGTATTTTTAGGTAAATAATTATGGTATACACACAGGCAACGGTGATTGATTGATGCGAGGTGCGAATACACAGGAAAATAACTTTCAACCAAAAATGAATTCCTACATTCGCCCCCAAATCTACTCACATTTTCTTCCATACGTACCATTCTACAAAACCTAACTGTGATTCATTGGGAACTCTTGAAAATTTATTCGGGACAGGCAAGAGTTGATACAAAAATGTATGGAGAAAATATCCATGATCAAAAAGAAAAAAAATTCCCTAGTCCATTCCTAAATGAATTGCTTCTCCCGTACACCGTGGCCCAACTTTGCTCAAATTTACACAATCTCTCAAGTAAAACTTGTGGAGATATCGTATGGATAGGCAGGAGCAATTATAGAAATGTAAGAAGGAAAAAAACTCAAATATTATTCTTAATCAAAAACCAATGGCTGTAGCCACTCCAAAATTGAATAAAATCTTCTTCAACATGTCTTACCTTTTTACAAAATTTAATTGAAATACATTGAGAACTTTGGGGCATATCGTGTTGACAAACATGAGCAGATGCACAAAATTTTGAAAATATTTCTCAATAAAAATGAATATCTGCATTTGCCTCAAAGTTCAGTAACGTCTTTTTTTTATCTCGTGTCTTATTCTTTCACAAAATCTGATTGAATATTGACAATTTCAGCCCTTTACTTCCATTGGTGCGATTTGTGAGCGTGGTAAATTCTCACATATTTAATGATATAGCCAGCCAGCCACCCAGACGGACACACCAACTTGAACACTGAAGAGACCAATATTGACAATTTTGGGGACGGTTTTGGTTACAAATTTGGTTGACAATTTTCTGATAAATTTTCATGGTTAAAAGCTGATGAATATATGAATGACATAATTTCAAGGGACAAATTAAATGTTATTAAATAATTTTGGACAACCTTAGCCATCAAAAGTGTCAAAGGGGTTCTATCCCTTTTTTGAATATATATATATATATATATATATATATATATATATATGCGTGTCTTTGTTTGCTTGTGTGTTCAACTGTTCCTGACCATACCATCTAGTCAACAGACTTAGAAATTACCATCGGTACTCCACTGTGGGTCTCCTTTTAAAGAAACGTGTTTTTGATTTTCAGAAAAAAAAAGCATTTCAACCGCGGAGAGGGGCTTATTTTGACGGGTTTATTAATAACACCTAGATTCTTCAGATGTTTTTTTTTTTTTCTCTCTTTTAGATGTTTTCTCGTTAAAGACGTCAGTGGTATTATCAATAGAATTTATTCTGACCAAATTTACTCTTTGATGGAATGACTTTGAATTCTGACGCTACGATTGTTCAATTATTAACCGTCATAGAAAGTTATTTTTTTTCACGAAATTATTCATTTAACCTTATTTCGATGACAATTTATTCGAAGTGCTTGAAATGTTTCTAAGAAGCGCCTTATAAATCTATTAACCTTGGAAATATTATGAATCTTCAAATAATACTGTCAACATTAGTTTCTTCAGTTTTTAC
>OY735238.1:33038093-33118093 GCA_963457665.1 Thysanoteuthis rhombus | reverse complement strand
TTTGTGTTTTCATGTATTGGGTATAATATATACGTAGGGTATTACACACACACACTCAAACACACACACACACACACATATATTTATTTGTATAGATAGATAGATAGATCGTCACAGAGAGAGAAGGATCATATATATATATATATATATATATATATATATATATATATATATATATATATATATATATATATATACATATATATATATATATGTGTGTGTATATGTATATATATATATGTATATATATATATATATACATATATATATATGTATATATATATATATGTATATATATATGCATATATATATATGTATATATATATACATATATATATGCATATATATATGTATATATATATATATACATACATATATATATATATATATATATATATATATATATATATATACATACATATATATATATATATATATATATATATATATATATATATATATATATATGTAGAGAGAGAGAGAGAGAGAGAGGGAGGGAAAGAGAGAAAAAATCTACCTACAAAGACAGATATAAACGCAATGTGATAGATAGATAGATAGATAGATACATAAATAGATAGATAGATAGATAGATAAATAGATACCTGTTCTGATTTCACCCCCACCCCAAATGAAATTAATAACAACGATATTCTATGTTTCCTAAGTACAATTCTTCATACATTATCCAATTTTTGAGAATTTATTCCATCAAGTATTATTTATTTTATTTCCTATTCCACAGTCTGTACCCACTACCGGCGCTATTTTAAAAAACGACGAAATTCCGTGCCGAGATAATTTTCTCACATTCTCAGTTCCACTGAAAATTTCAGAAAAAAAATATCTAGTTTTGTTTTTTTTTTTCCTCCTTTCGAGTACAAATTGTTTAATTTACAGTTTTTCAAAAGCCGGTTTTTGATCAATTTCCCCTGGTCCTAATCTACTCAAAATTTAATTTTTTTCTCTCTCTTTAGAACTAATCACCTTGATCAAATTAAATATCTTAACAAAAGCCTCTTAGTGAAACACCTGTTATATCGAGCACGTCATTTGTCACCTATATATACACGCATAGAATTGTCACCCCCCGTCACCATAAAAGCCAAAAAAAAAAAAAAAAAATATTACAATGACTGTTCTAACACTTTTTCAAGAGTCTTCACCCCTTGTTATTTAGAATGACAACCGCGTGTTAATTACATAGACTTTAATCTATTGTCTTCATCAAGATCAACCCTGTTTTTTTTTTTTACTTCTTTTTTTTTCTTTTTTCTTTTTTCTCGCTTGAAATACCTCGCTTCATTTTATCAAATAATCACTGTAATCTTGGGCAAAAATCTTGCCCGACAATCAGAAGGGAGATAATTTCGGTCCTGACTTGCTCTCTATCACACGAGGTTTGGCACCCCAATCTCTGATGAAACGCGCCAGCAGTGAAACAGTGAAGCAACCGACATTCTATGACTCAGTGGTAGAGCGCCTTCTTACGACAGGGTAAGTTATACGGTTCGATGACGTAATCAGCGCATGGAGTTTCTTTGAAAACGAAAAAACTGAAAATTCATATTATTTTCGTCACTTGACTCTTTTGTATTAAAGATTTTAGAGAAAAAAAAACAACTTGCCAAAACAGTCAATAATTGAACAACCGTTGCGTGAAAATAATCCATCAAAGAACAAATATAAGATTAAATCCTAGTTATGACATCACTGGCGTTTTCAACAAGAAGACATCTGAAACAGAGTGAAACAAATACTTGGGAATACTCTGAATTCTTGAGAAATGTTATTTATAAAGATACGGAAATATGGCCACAAAAGGGTCAAAAAACATTCTAAGAAAATAATTCAAAAGTGGTGTAGTAGAATTTGGGTAGCGATTTTCAAATTTGTAGACAAACTTGTGCGGCCAGGAGGGCTGGAATACACAAACACGCACACGTAAGAAAACACACACTCATATAAAATAAGGATCAGAAACCCCGTCATCATTTATGGCTAGGGTTGTTTGATGATAATAATAATAATGATAATAATAATAATAATAATAATAATAATAATAATAATAATAATAATAATAATAATAATAATAATAATAATGGTGAGACTGGAGGAGATCGGGATAAGGGGAAGGATTGAGACTACATAGACCACAGCACTACTAGGAAATGCACGGATACTGAGAAAAGTGCTAGAAATATAAGGACCGCAACGTTTATTGTTAACAGTGACCTAACAAAGTAAGGGAAATGAAAGTGGAAATGCAAATTGTAGCACTAACATGATAGGCGAAAGAGAGAGGAGACGTTGGCTGAAGACCTGAGGAGACTTATTGTCACTCAGCCTTTAGCAATGACCACTGGGCAACTGGTGAGTAACTGTAAACCACAGTATTACTGCGACCTATGAGTACTTAGAAAGAAGGGCTGGAGACTTAGGGAGACTTGCTGTCACTCAAACTCCAGCAGTTACCACCAGGCAACTGGTGTGAGATTGCAAATAATAATAATAATAATAATAATAATAATAATAATAATAATAATGATAATAATAATAATAATAATAATAATAATAATAATAATAATAATAAAGATTGTCAGGATGTTATCGCTTGAGTTTGGGTAACAGCATGTTTCCTCAAATCTCCAGCACC
This sequence comes from Thysanoteuthis rhombus, assembly GCA_963457665.1. Taxonomy (NCBI): domain Eukaryota; kingdom Metazoa; phylum Mollusca; class Cephalopoda; order Oegopsida; family Thysanoteuthidae; genus Thysanoteuthis; species Thysanoteuthis major. Next base: position 33,115,437 of record OY735238.1, on the reverse strand, counting down.
TTCCTTGGTATCATCTTGCAAGCCACAGCATTGACCTAGTCTGCAGATAAATGTGAGATTATTTTACAAACTAGTTCACCCTTGCCCTCAAAAATGACGGCTTATATGAAATATATGGACGTGTACATTTGATTCCATATTTATAAATAACAGAGATTTGCATCGCAATGAAATTAGAAAATAGCGTTCTGTTGACAATAAACAGAAATTCATCATCTTTTGATTTCATTACTTTTGATATTTCTATATTTTTTTCAAATTAAGCATTTGTAACTCATCATTAAAACATGAAATGAATTCAATTTCGCTACATCGGTGACATGAATAGAATTCTATTTTCTACGACAGTTGTGTCGTTTAGCGTAACAAAAGACATCTACACGTTGCTAATTATTATAAATATGGATGAATACCGGTTACTTTGATAACACTGTACATAGAACTGTGTTCCGTGTCAGTATGCTTACGTGGTAATTTGAAAAGTTAACGTGGGGTATTGTTAACTAAGATACTCGTTCCCATTTTGTACTGAATTTGAAATAAATACCCGAGCCTTGGATTAGTGAATCAATGTATACCGTGTACCGAATACCAGAAGTATCTAAAGAATTATAGAATAAAAAAGAACAGTGCAAGATTAGGGCGTTGTTGGTCAGAAAACGACCATAGAGACCCCGTATCCCCCAGATAAACACTATAGTTTTGTTCATGGTGCTTTTCCTATGATCTGGCATTCGCTTTTCGATTGACACGTTTTATTGTATTAGGAAACGAAGTTTCTACAATATAACTAAACACAAAGCAGGGATAATATTGATACGAAACATTCTTGCATCAAAGAACATCAAATTCACTGGTCATTCGATAGAAACAAGTTAGATCAAAACCCAAACCATATATAATCGACACACTATCAAATCAAAATATCCCAGCTAGACATTTTTAAAATCTTGGATTAACCTGCACATTCATAAACCTAAAAAAACAATGATTTAACCTTTAGCGATTCATTGTCTATCTTTAATTGTTCTTTTACCCGGGTTAAACATGAACAATAGATAATGTCGGATTTATATTTCGTATATAGAGTCCAGGGTTTCACAGAAATAAAATGAAACTAGTATTCCAGGGGAAGTTATGAACGAACACGACCATATATGCAGCTTTTTTACCTGATGAATTAAACAATGATGGTTGTAAAATCAAGTTACCTTGATTTATATACAACCAGTATGGTTTGAATTATACATTCATAATTAAAAAAACAAAACAAGAATAAACGAAAGGTCCAGTTAGTAAATTAATTGGAACTGTCACGTGACCAACACACACACACACACACACACACACAAACATATATATATATATATATATATATATATATATATATATATATATATATATATATATATATATATCATCAAGAAATGCATATATAATCCAACAAAGATAATGATAAATGCATTGTATTACTTTGTAATTTTATTTGAAATGGTTTCAGTTTATTGCATGGGCAATGTCATTTGGCCCAAAGAGCGTAAATAGTATAAACAATTGAAGAAAACGGGAATGCTGCAGGAATCGAACCTGCAACCGACTGGGTAGCCGCTTCAATCTACGGTTGCTCTTGCCAGCAAAGGCCTAAATAACTACTTCGACTCCAAATTAGCATTTAGTTTATTCACTGTCTATATCTGCTCTATTTGTTTCCAAATGTGGACAATTTTATTTTAAAGAAATGAGAATTCGATATTTCGAGGGAAATAATGAATCCTCACGACTCATGTATACAATTCTTATAATATAAATCAAGTCGTGATAGTGGTAGAATTAAGTTATCTTGATAAAAACACTATTTGAACCGTAAATTCACAATTAAAAAAAAAACAAAGCAAAAACGAAATAAAACAGAAACATCAGGTCAGTCACTCAATAGAAACCAACGTCTTTTGGCTGCATGCCGTTTTAGGGATGATCAATTAGAAATTAGGCAAAGGGGTTGATCAATGAATAACTCATTTCACCTGCCTTTTATTGGGCTGTAATCACTAAAAAGTCTAAATTTTCAAAACGAACCTTGAATGCTGCTGGACATGTACTGAGGGAGCAATCCAACAAATTCTTACACTGGGAATTGAACCCCTGCCTTCAAAACTCATTTTGGAGGTGAATTTTTAAAAAACGAAAAAGAATTTCCCACACTCAGGAGGTCGTGTGCAAAGTTTCAACTATGAATGGTTGAGGCTACGCGAAGTTCAGTTACACGTAAATGTGAGAACAGTATGGGTAACCTAAACCCAGCAAAAGTTTTTAAACCGGTCAATTGTTGGTAGCAGTGATGGATTATCACTTAATTTTCAGGGAGTTGATTTTGCAGACTAGTTTATTTGCGTTGTTAGTTCGATCTCTTGATGCTCTAAAATTGATTCATGCGAGACTAATCCTGACTTAGTAAATAACAGGAGTTATTTACTTGACCTGAAGTTTTTGAGACTTGATTTGCAGAATAAATCGTTAGGGTAGTAAGTTGGATCTCTTGGTGCAGCATTTCCATGACTTTGTGCCAGACTAAGCTAAGCTGAGCAGATAACTACTCAAGTGTTTAAAAAAACTCGATTTTAAACGATTGATAAAAAAACTTAGCTAATAGAGACCGTCTTTGAAGAAATCACAATTTTGTAATTCATTTAAAAGGTACGACTGGTTTGTCACTCAATGTAAACTGTCATGTGATCATCGTCTTCCTGCATCATGCGTTGTTAGGGGGGATCAATTAGAAAGTGGGAAAAGAGATGATCAATGAATAAGTTACTTTTCTCGCATTTTGTTGGGCACTGATCTCTAAAAATTTGAAAAAGGGAAAAACAAGAGTAAATGCTACCGAACATAAACTCAGGGATCAATGTAGCATAAACTTACATTGCAAATAAAACCCCAAACTAAAAATTAATTTTGGGGCAGGGACCTCCCCCCCCAAAAAAAACAAAACAAAAGAACGTTTTCTCTTTAGTCACGAGGAGTAAATGTATAAATTTCCAGCACTCTAGCTCCATTGGTGTGGCCTTTGAGCATGATACATATCCAGCCAGAAAACTTGAGAGACCTACGTTGACAGTTTTGGTTGATGGTTTCTAACTAAAAAGGTAATATGACTGACGCACGCTCTTTCGTTTACGAGTGGGAGAGAGATATTTGGGCGGATATGCGCATGCGTGGTCTGTATTAGCTTAAAATTGTACAAGAAAAAGACGTACACCAGCCAACCAAATGAAATCTTGCAACAAAAAGATCCTTTCTGTTACATCTTTCTGCTTTTATTTCCCAAAAAAGTAAAGACTTACAATCGATTGTGTATTCTTATTAAAGACTATCAGATTTATCTATTTGAAAGTAAAAATTGAATGGTAAAAACAAAATTATAACATTGACCAAAAGAGTGAAAGGAGGAAAAAAAAAAGGAGAAGAAAAAGCACACCCACTGGTTCCTTCTTTTTTTTAAGTAATCCAACAGCTCCAACAACTACAGGTATTCTTTTGGTACTGAGCTTTCACATTCTTCCGATTTCTACTTCAAGATCTTTATATTTTGTGAATTCTCCAAGAGCAATGTTTTTACCGGCTGGGACAGTCACATTCAAAGGGGGATACGTTTTTTTTTCTTTTCAATGCTTCAATATAACGTCCGGCCTGTTTGCGTTTATCTCTCTATAGTTATATATGAGCCCATAACATAGTTGCATCTTTTCTTTCTTCGAATGGTTCTTCATACCAGTTAGCATACAAGACGTTATAGTCTTTGCAGGTGATTCTGTTTAGGTACTGTACAATTCTACTGCGTCTTATCTTGTATTCATTTGCTGCAAAGACTGAACATGCCGTAACTATGTGGTCAATAGTGTCGATCTTTTCATTATATAATTTACATTTTGACTTTGTGCCTTTCCTTCGAACGTTACCCTACAGTCGTGTTTTTAGGCTTTGTTCTTGTGCTGTCAGTATGAAGCCCTCCGTTTCAGACTTCATTCTTGAGCTTCGCAATCATGGATGGGTATTATTCTGATTTACATCAGCTCCTTTGGCGTGAATGGGATAATGGCCATGGAGTGGTTTCTCTTGTCAGTGCTCGTGTAGTATTTTTATTCCTTCCGGTATATCTTAACTTGTTCACTCTCTTGGCAGCTTCAATTGGAGTGCCAGCTTCTGGTTTGCTTTTTTCATCAAGGTTAAGTTTTTTTCTTGTATTTTCGGCTTCCTTTGTAAATAAGTACAGTCTTTTTGCAATTCCCATCTTCTTTCACCAGTCCTATCATCCACTCATTGGTAGTTTCATATTGGGTTTGAAGTCCGATATTGGTTGTTATACATAAAAATTCTAGTTGAATGCGGCCCCGGCCATCTTCCTTTCTCGGCTGGGAAACTCTATCTACATCTGCCTTGGATGGTAGATTTTATTCACTGTTAACAATTTCTATAATTCATGTGTCCATTAATTTGATGTCCAGTAAGTTCCAGTGGATGATATCAAAACTATATTGGACTACTATATTTTGCGTTTTTAGTTCTGTGTTTATTATGAGCCTTATTTTTCTAAAATACTATTTTCTTATTTTCCCGTTCATTCTGTTGTACTGTATACCTTTACACACGTTTAAACCTGCCTTTTTTCTTGGTCTGATTCCTAGGGCTTAGTATTTACGTGTAATGATGATGGATAATGAAGTGGCTGACTTTTTGCTTTGAAAATTAGCTTTTGCACTCCTATTAAATCCGAATCCCATTCCAATGTCGTCGTCGTCGTCGTCATCATCACGCTCTTACTTCGCTGTTTTCTTTTTGGCTACCTTCGTCTTCTCTGTTCCAAATCCCAGATTATTCTCATTATTCTGAATAGAAGTAAAAGAAAAAGATATGTGAAACGAGGAGACAGGGGATGCCAAGAAGAAGAAGAAAAAGAAGAAAAAGAAGAAGAAGAAGAAAGACGATAGAAGAAGAAAAATGATAAAAGAAGACGAAGGAGAATGACGATAGAAGAAGGAGAATGACGAAAGAAGAAGAAGAAGAAGAAGAAGAAGAAGAAGAAGAAGAAGAAGAAGAAGAAGAAGAAGAAGAAGAAGAAGAAGAAGAAGATACGGAAGTAACAAAGAGGAAGACGGCGTAGAAGGATGGTGATAATGATAATGAATATAGTTGAAATAATAACGTTGATCAGGACAAGAGAATGTAGAAGAGGATAAAGGCAGCTAAGTAGAAGACGGTGAAAGAGGTGATAAGAGTCTCGAAGACTCTATCAAAAAAGAGGTTGGACATACTAGGGATCTGGTGAGGCTATCCAGACGTCTGCACTGGAATACTGAGGACAGTTCTTGAATGATAAGGATTATTGGGGAAACTTACTGTCACTTGATCTCCGGTTGGAGCCACCAGTCACTGTTGAGGTGGAAACTCAACGAGTGCAAATAATATTAATAATAGCGAAGAGAAAAGGGATAATGATACTACTACTACTACTACTACTACTACTACTACTACTACTAATAATAATAATAATAATAATAATAATAATGATAATAATGATAATAATAATAATGATAATAATGAATGAAAAAAATACGAAGAAAAGGAGGATGAGAGTTGGATATAAGTAAATACTGAAGGAGAAAAATCTAATGTAGCAAAGTAGACTAAGATGAGAAAGGATAAGAACGTATCATTCCTTTACAAAGAATGGAAAGTTTTTAACATCGAAAAACAAGAACAAACGCAGAGAAATTAAGATTGATCAATTCCTTAAGAAAGGGAAGATTGGAATCGATAAAGATTTTGTCAAAAGCAGAAATAAAGCAATATTCAAGACAAGAACCATAGATTCAACGATACGTCTATAATCTACGGCAGTAGTATCAGAAGAAAATGGAAGAGCAAGGGGTCTTTCTCTGAGTCAGTTGAATCTCATACTTGTAAAAGGCTGCGATTTGGAATTATTCTAAAAGTATTATTGTTAACCCCCAAAAAACGTAAATTGCATTTTTGTCTTTTTTTAGGCCATTTTTAGCTTTTATGTGAACCTGGGGTATTCTATTGTGACATAATTAGCAGCTAGAAAAAATTAATGTTGGAAGATATGTTACCCCTTTTGATGACATCATACACCTCTTCCTTCCTATTTCTGTTGTTTAACATAACAGGAACCGACCGACAGATCGAACGAAAAATGTCTTATAGAGATGTGTAGACACATCTAAAAACAAAATGTCGGTGACGAATAGAGAAAAAAAAAACCCAAAAAACTAAGAAAGCAGAAGAATCGGAAGTGGACTTGTAGGATTAATCATGTGATTTTTTTCTGATTCTCTGTCCGTAACAATGGACTTATCAACTGAAAAATAACAAGTTTGTTGATAAAATTGTCTACTATCCACGGTTTGAAACAAACAAGTCCATTATTTTCCTCCCCCAAAAAGAATCTCTTGGAAATTCAATATATCCGGGGTAACGATCTTTGGTATACACTTAGTAACTCACTTACACACATGGTATCTTTACGTATCGAACTTTATTTAAACATTTATATAGTATTCTTCATGTATCCAATAATATATATATATATCATTTTATCCATTATCATTACCAATTTTTACCTTCAAACATACCCAAACACATTATAAATTAAACATCCGTAGGAATGACCCCTATATGGAGTTCAAACCCCTTTGACAAAATGAATATCCCCAACACAACCCACTACCACACTCACAACATTCACACCAAATTCCCAATAAATAGACCAAAGAAAACAGACAATCATTCGCCTGAAGAGGCCCAAAGAGGGCTGAAACATGAGCTAGTTTATGTAGCGATTCCACAACCTACTATATATATATATATATATATATATATATATATATATATATATATATATATATATATATATATATATATACATATATATATATATACATATATATATATATATATATATATTCAACAGTATTTTTTCTATTTCTTTGTTTCTCCGTCTGTAACTTCTGTGATGATAACAATCAATTTAAATAAAAGCAGAGTGCACCGATACTACACTTGAATCCTTGATAGGAATACGAACATAGTCTCTTCAGTGTTGACGGGTACTCAGCTAGTATTATTTGATAAAGGAGTGTGTTTGATAGCTAAAAACGGAACAGGGTGGTGTGAAAACAAAACAGAATTTCAAAAAGACGAAAACCAAAATGTTGACCTACCCCAATCAATAAGTAACAAAGACGAAAAAGGATGAAGAAGGGCTTTTTTTTTACGCGCCAATCATTCCAGAAATGATTTCATTGGCCAGTTTCATTCCAGTACAAAGCTGACTTTTTCTTGTCTGCTCAGTGAATTATGGGAAATCAATGGCGTTTAGATAGGAATTAGATTAAAAGAAACGGCTTTTTAAAATTTTATTTATTCTCATTTTTTTTTTAACTCGGAAGGGCGTTAACGTCAGTGGTGCCGTTGGGGAATCGATCTCATTGCCGCAAATATCGATAATGCATATGCATATATATATATATATATATATATATATATCAATAGAGAGATGGATAGATTCATGGATGTATTAAAAATCTATATACGTATATGCATGCGTGTATTTATTGATATATGTATAAACCTTGCTCACGTATGTAATGTGTATATGTAATTGAGCACATATACAAATGCTGTCCATAAACTAACCGAAATTTTAAGACAAAGCAGCTATGAGGTATCTTTGTAGGTTCTCAGTCGAAAGAACGATGTCGACAGCTAATCTCAGTTTACCAAATTATACGCCGTCTATTTCGATTCCTTTAATAGCTTAGTATAAGTTTCAGAAGGTCATCTCTCAGCAGGCTGTGAAGAGAGATCTTGTCTTACCCTGAGCTGGAAGGACTCTTAGTTTTTGTGTTGTCTGATAAAAGAATTGTTGTGTCGGTACATATGTTGCAAAACTTTGTCGTATACAGGGTCTACGCCTTGTATGATAGCATCATCCACTGTCAAAGGCCTAAAAATCAACTAATGACACAGCAAGTGGTATTTCTGTTGCTTTCTCTTTCAGTTGATTTACCGAATGGAGATGGTCAATGGTCAAGTAGCTTCTTCCAAAGCCGGGCTGTTCTTATGGTCGGTTTTCATCAAGCAATTCGGTGATTCGGTTGGTGATAATTTCAGTAAAATGTCTACATATGCAGCTCAATAAGCTTATTGGGCTATGATTATTTAAATGTTTCAGGTTCCTGCATTTTGAGTCCAGCGTCCTAATCTTCTTTATGTGCAGCTAGTATAAGTTATCCAAAGAGTTTGCTTGGTGCATGACCGTATTTTGGGGCATACAAGGCGCACTTCTTGACTTAGTTTTGTCTCTGGAGACATAAGCTGTATCAGTTGTTTACGAACGTTACCGTGCTATGCAAATAGTGTAAACAGCCAAGCACTGTAGGTTCAATATAGATTTGAATAGATAAGAGCATCAAAATAACTCGATAGTGTTGAGGGATATGGAGATTGGGGAGAAACAGGGATATATTCTCGTTTTTCAGAAATATGCCTGCGAAAATTAAGGTGAGATTTATAAAATCTCAAAAGAAGAAGAAATCAAGCGGAGAATTACCCTAGGATGGCAAGCCATTAGCGGTGCAAGTTAGACCTTCAAGAAAAAGAAAACCCCATTAGTCCTATAAGTATGAGTATATAACCAATGCATCCTCCAGATAGTCAACTATAGAACCTAACCAAGAGACAGAGCCGCAGACTGAGAAGTATGCAATGTGCAAATAAAAGAATCATGCTCAGCATCATATGAGGGGATCACAAGACAGCACTGTATATCAGGGAGAAAGAAGGAGTCCAAGCCATCATAGAATCCATTAGAAAACTCAAATGGCATATTGCAAGAATAGCAGACAGCCGTTAGACATCACGATTCACAAAATGAATCTCCAGAGATCACATGCCAAACCAAGGCTGAAAGAATACAAGATGGCGAGATGAACTTGACAAGTTTCGGGAGTATTGGCTCAGTGAAGCACATGATAGAAAGGTCGACCTAATCATGACATAAAAGACTGATGATGATGATGATGATGATGATGATGATGATGATGGTGATACAGTCTTGTGTTTTACATGAAAACAAAAACAAAAACAAAAACAAAATGGTGAATAAAAAATAAAAGACACTTTGAAATATTTCCGGTAATGAATTTCTTGAACAACATTTCTACCGTTTTGTCCCAATATCTTTTACAATTTGAACAACTTGAAATGATTCTCTTTCTCGACAAATCTTTTAGGTGGCTTTTGCAGTGTCCCCAGGAATTGATTTTTTTTGCATTAACTCTTGAATTCACAAAAAATCTTGAATCAATGGAAATAACCTCTGATCAAAGTTACTTCCTTCGCGCTATTAGGTATTTGATACTGTGTTTAGTCAATCAAAAAAACAAAACTTCTGGTCAAAGTTACTTCCCTTGAACTGTTCAAATTTTATTTTCATTTTTTTCATTCAATTTACAGAAATGTTCCATTTTTCAAAATTCTATTCATTGAAGAATTCCACTATGTTTAGGAGCGGTGTCAAGTAGTTCATGAATTTAAGAGTTGAGAGAATTGTGTAAAGAGGGGAAAGAGGCGCAATGTATACTGTATAAATCTGCTGAGTAAATTCTCGTAGACAAATTGTAACAATTTTTGACTTGTTATTAATCTAAGATGCACTCATACATTATCCAGATGGAATATTACGCCATATCTTTTAACTGATCTTGGTCCTCGGCTGATCGACTTTTGGGTTCCCTCAACATGAGCATTATTGATTTCAGTTCTTGGTTTGGCGGTAAGCAACTGCACAGAAAATGGAGGGCGTTTTGAAATTTTGGTGGGCGGTGTAGGATTTGAGAATTAGAGTCCTTATTTTATATTACTTCCATTGAAGAAACATCGAGAGTTGTTCGTTTTCATTGTTTTTTAAGAGTTGAATTTCTTTTAGTAACCATTTTTATATATTTACTTTACGGGTGAGTAGTGGAAATTCTTTTCGATTAGGAAGAAGGCAGCGACTCAAAAAAGATTGAACTCTTGGTCTACTTAATAGCTTTACTACTTGAATGATTGTTTGGTTTGCCTGATGAAGTTCATTGTAAATACCCCCCCCCCCGTCAATACTAACAGATGCATGACATCAAATTATTTGGATGAAAATAGGCCGCTGATGCAGTTAGTGGTAATCCATTTGACTTTACCCCCATCTCTTACGTTTGCCATTGTTGGCAATATGGAGGACCGAAAATATCTTGAAAGTAATTACCATAAAATAAAACGAATAATTTGGAATTCGTAATATTATTGTGACTAGTTTTAAGATGGGTCAACAAGCATTTCTGTTATAGAGTCTGTTGGTCTGTTGGTACGTACCTCTGTCCCAAATATGTTCCAAGTCGAATTCCAGTACATGAAACTAAATCTGCTAGTTTCTGTCCGTTACATCATGTTTTACAGGGTATTCGATTTACAATGTGGCCCTGCTTCTGTGACCACTTGAAATAACACCATTTAGAGAATTAAAAACAATTCTCAGATGATGTTCTTCTTTTTTTACCTGGTATTATAAAAATATCATTTGTACAGGCATCCTTTGTTATAAAGCGGTTCGCAAAATCACATAATCATTATATTGTTACAGGCTTCCTCGATATAGCAATGTTTCCAATATATACATATTGAATGGATCATAAATATTGTTATATTGATATAGATATTCCTTGATAAAATGTGATTTATTATAGCGCAGTTCACAATATATATATATATATATATATATATATATATATATATATATATATATATACTCACACAGCACACACCACTGATGATGGGAAGAATCCCGAAACATGTATGGACAATTTACTTATAAAGATTAATAAACCTTACCTCCAAACACCTCACTCCCGAGTCTGTCTCACTCTCTATAGTGCACATTATATATATATATATATATATATATATATGCTACATTAAGACTCTTAGCCCTCCTAACTAGGAAAAGTAGTGAGACAGTGTGATGCAAGTTCACCCAAACTACCCACAGCCTGCTTTGAGATGATATTCCGAAACTTAGAATCGGAACACAAAAGAATCAAGATAGACGGAGAATACTTAAGATTTGATGACGACATGGTTCTCTTTGCTGAGAACCTTCATGATCTCCGAAAATAATATTTGACGAACTAAATGGGGGTAGCAGGAAAGTTGGCCTCCATATGAACTTCAGCAAAACAAATGTCATGTACAACAAATATGTTGGGAACGAAGACTCAATGATTGAAAACGAAAATGCTGAGCTGGAGGAAGTAGACCACATTATACACCGAGGATAGTGAGTCTCCATGAAGTCATCGGAAGGAGAAGAAATCAAGCGAAAAATCATACTAGTAGGGTGATCTTTCGATAGAGCAAGCTCGACCTTTGAGAATAAGAAAACACACTAGTCTTAAAAAAAGGGTATACAACCAATGTATCCTACTGATGGTCATATATAGAGATGAAACATGAAACCTAACCAAGAGATTAACCCTCAAACTGAGAACCATGTAATGTGCACATGAGAGAATCATGCCCAGCCTCAAATGGAAAGATCACAAGACAGCACAGTATATTAGAGAAAAGACAAGAGTCTGAGACATCATAGAAACCGTTAGAAAGCTCAAACAGCCATGGGCTGGATATGTAGCAAGAATAGCAGATAACTGCACGCTATCACGACTCATAACGTGGACTCCAAGAGATCAAGTGTGAGGCTGTGGCTGATAGGAAGGAAGATGGCGTGACAAGCTAGATAAATTTAGAAAGTACTGGCTCTGCGATGCCCATGATGGAGATCTGGTGATTCTTTGGAATCCAACAACGGACGCTAACAGACTGATGATAATGATGATGATGATGATGATGAAATTCAAATTGGAGTTTGTATCAATTTTGAATCATTTCTATCTTTAGTTTCCATTTATCACAAATTTTGTCTTGAACCGTAATCCCACGGCAACTTTTAAACAGCACAACCGGAGATAAAAGAGTAAGTCCATGATGAGAATCGAACTCACAACCTCCAGCCAGAAAGCCCGTGGCTGCATTTCACCAATCGGTCATAGAGCTCCATAGTTACATAAAGGCTGATTTGAAACCTTTTCACTTGATCTCCTATAACTGATATTTGTTGGTGATGTTTATTTTTGAAACCAAGTAGTGTTTGATACAACGATATTTCAATGTAATGGAGTTGTTATACGACAAAGATATATTACAAAAAACTTCAAGTCCGAAGAGAAATTGTTTTGTTCTAAACTTTATGTTGTATTATTTTGACTGTAACCGTTTTGAAAACTAAACGTATATTTTACGTAAATGTAGGGAAACCTACAGGTCCCAAACGAGGGGTCAGTTAGATCAGCTTCAACTCAGCTCTGGCAAAGCACCCGTAGAATTTGAACAGTTAAAAGAAATTTTATAAATAAGAGCCGGAATAATCTCAAACAAACATAAATTAACCTTTGAAGCAAAAATGTTATCCATTATCTAATTAGACAAATAGAGTGAAATAGAAAGAAAAAATCGATCCCACCTCGGCTCAAAATCCTGGATCCACCCCTTTGCCCGCAACGGATTGCTCAAGAATCACTTAAACCCGATTCGTCTCAGGCTTTCCGAAACCCAGCACTGCTTCAGCTAAACGACAATCAATACTGCGCATGCGTGGGCAATCGAGATATAAGAAGTCGTTCATTTTCTGCTGTCGAGTGGCTTTAATCTAAATTTAGTACGGGCGTACAAGCCGCGCATCCTTTCACCGAAATAATCGACTTGGAAACAAGATTTCAAATAAATAGCCGAGCATTTCAGGCGCGTAATACCTTTGCTAATGGCCCGGAGTTTTACAGTGTCTAACTAGCGAATCCTTGTTAAAATCCTGACGGCAAAAGTCATTCTTGTCGCGGAGAGCTTGTAATCCGACATACGAACGAAACGAAGATTGGACCGTCGGCATAACCATCACCTCGAGTAAAGCCGACAATTACAATTATTGCTATGAAGACATGGACTGCGAGTTTGGATTGAAGACGGCTTCGATTGTATGTGTCGGACTTGTAAAAGGGACGAGCAACAACGCTGAAATAAACTGTTCAGAACATTAAAGAATGTTGTACATTAGAGTTCCGTTATCGTGACACCCAGAGCTAGCGCTGTTATATAAAAAATTCACCATTATAATAGATGAATTAAAAAATACGGCATGCAAGTTGAAAAACGTAGCAAATAGATAATTTACCTTTTCGATTTGTTTGGGAAAAGGTATAATATCCAACTATAGTCTTGCAAAAATATAAAACAAACGTGTCGTTAGAATGCGATTGTGATAAAATAGTGCCGTTTGAACGAAAGTTTTCTATTGAAGAATGGAAAAAAAAGGAATTAGTTATTGATAATGAAGTTCAGTGAAAGATAAACAAAAGATATTGAGAGAAAAGGTGAGAGAAATTATTCTGCAAGGTTTGCTCCAAAGATTTCTTTATAAACAAATCAAGACGCAACGTACAGATATGTTCCTTGTTAGGATTTTTCATTAGGAGCATTGATGTCAAACTCAAGTCAGAGTTAACAAGAACAACAAGGATAATCCTCACCAGACCTAAAGGAGTAAATCCTGCACTGGTCGCCAATCATGTAGTCTCAAACAATACCAAATTATAGAATTAACATTTTCCAACCATGATGCGGAGTCATGATCAAGTATTTGGAAGGTGGCTCTCTTACCAACTGAACTAAATTGACACGTCGTATATGTTTAAGGATTTAATTATTATACATACGATAATGATAATAATTTGAAAATATGGAAGGTAAAAATTTGCTAACAAGTGTGTTACAGCTGATTTCTTTCATTATCATAAAGATAAGCTAGATGCATTTCGTTCTATTTGCGTCAGCGTCTTCAAAAGCACACAGCTATTCTGGAAACTGTGACAAAAAATGTAGCTGTTTACATCTCTGGGTGTAATACTGAGACGGAAAGAAGTGGTGTTGGTTGTTTTGAGGAGAGAAAGTGGAAGGAGTTATCCTGGGTATGAGAGAGAAGGGCTGTTGGGATGTTTTTTTTTTACTTCATCACAGCAGGATTGACTTTGGGAAATGTGATATTTTGGGGCTGTAAGGAACAAAAATCAAAGCGATAATCTCTGGACGGAATAATCGAGAGATGAATGTGTTAATTGAACCACGTTCAAGAGGGGCTCTTTCTTTCATTGAGATATTTTTGCTTCATTTGCTTGTCGTATTGGAACTGATAACGCTAAGGTCGTCTAAGTTCAGCTCGCCCGTCCCATAAAAAATCTTGGGACTGGCTCGAAGCGCTAATTATATTCACTCGTGGGGTTATTCAAAAATTTGTATTTACTATCATGTATATCAGCTGTCAACTCAAACTTATTCTTTTCTATTGTACTCAACACAAATTTATCGAGTACAGTTCTGTCGAATCTCTCTGAATAAAGTTAATTGAATTTTTTATCTTCAATTTTTGTTCAGTACGGTATACTGAATGATTGACTCCAATAGAGGAACACATCTTTCGAACGTAATTTTTCGGACAAAATTAGCGTTTAGTGCCAGCCTTAGGAATCTTGATGACCGGGCAAGTCGAACTCGGCGACACCAATTCAAACATGGCAGGTTAGCAGACCAAAAATATTTCTATGAGAGAAAGATCCCTTGGAGTCCTATAGCGTTATTAAAACGTTTTTTTTTTTACATTTTTTAAAATTTTCATCATTATCACCGTGTGAGTGAAAACGCAAGTGACAGAAGTTTTAATAATGATCCATGTATTGTCCCCGATCAGTTGTCACCACTCAATAGTCGCCTCCCAATAGTCGCCTCTCAATAGTCGTCTCTCAATAGTCGCCCCACGAATCAGACACAGTAGTGGAGCGTTTGATTTAGTTCATGCAGGAGCCAATATACCAATATCCTGACTTTTCTTACAACTTTGAAATGACATGATATGCTCAACATAACATGAAGAAATGGAAAAACAGAACGGTATATTTAAGAAAATCAGGATTCAGAGATATCACAGATTCCATCAGGAAACTCAAATGGCAATGGGCTAACTATGTAATAAGAATGACGGACAACCACCATCTGGACATCAAGACTCATGTCGTGGATACCCGAAGATCGTATACAAAACTGTGGCTGGCAGAATGTAAGATGACGTGAGGAAATAGATAGCTTCAGAATGTATTGGCTCCGCAACGCCCAAAACAGAGAGGTCTGATGTTTCCTGAGGAAAGAATATGTTTAACAACAGACGCAAAAATTGCTGCTGCGTCATAAACTCTCCCCAGAAAGTGTTCAGACCGTTGTCTTTGTGTTTGTTATCGCTGTCAATAATTCTTCATTGGGAACAGGTTTGGGCCCCCTCAGGGGTGTGTTATTGGTATTGATATTTCAATACCTAAACTTATTAAACCAATATTGAACACGTCACTTTGCAGTTGTGTTCACTCTAAATGGTCGATGAAGATATCAAGAGCTTGATCAACATTATGATCAAATTTTAATTCACACTTGGAAACTAGTCTCGCTTTTTTGATACAGCAAGTATTAGAAAACCTTAGATAATAAAGGATTATATATCCATTACATTAAACAGAAAAGGATTCTGTTCTAAGTAAATTTTTCAAATTTAGAAATATGATCTATGATGCAAAAATACGACGTTTCCTTTGGAAGACCATGATAGTTTCCTGGGTGAGGGTTCAAATCAGTTGTGGTGTTTTTAACATTACGATGGAAGGACATTCTTGTTGTAGAGCGGCATATAAAACACTCCTGCGGTCAAATCTGGAATGTAGGCTAACAAAAAGTATCAGGGTGTGCCTATGTTGACCTTTTCCTCCATTTTACCCACATTTACACATCCCTCAAAATAAGCACCTGCTCCACACCGTAGGGAGAATGTAATTTTTTTTTCACTCGGAACGTAGGCTGGGGTTCTCTGACAAAGAAACTGACGATGGAGTTCTGTCTCCGGGCATAGAAACGTGTGGAAAGCTATCCTAGGGTTGCTAAGTTAGCCATTTTCGGCTTTTGTTGCCAATTTATCGGATAAAAATATGCTATTGCCGATCAAATTTTGTGAGATTCAATGGGTTTCAATATACCATTTCTAATTTTGATTTGTTCTGGAGTCTTGGTATATAATTATCTTTGTTGATAAAAGGACTTTAAATGAATAAAATTATGTACACATGCAGATCTTGTCACTCAATCAGTATATACCACCTCGTAACTGACGTCTTTTGTCATCATGTTGGGGGTGATCAATAAAAATTCGAATAATGGGTGATCAAAAAATCAATCATACTCTCGTTTTTTGTTGGATCAACCAAAAGTTTGAATTAAAACAAACAAAATCAAGCGGGCAAAAGTAACCAGTTTAGCAAAAACTTACGCTGTAAATTGAACCCGCTTTCAAGAAATTATTTCAGGTGGAATTTCAAAGAAACAAAAGAAAAAAATATCATTTCTTATAGACAATAAGGAATAAATTTTCTAGCTCCATATGTTCAGCCTATATGCGCGATACGTGTATACATATAAAGTAAGCTAGACATCCAAACCGACTTAAAAACCGAAGAAACTTGTGTGGACAGTTCTGGTGAAAGTTTTCGTTGAATGTCTTCAATATATAACATTATTAGCTGTAGACTTAGCTCGAAGTGAACATTCTTGCCAATCTGAGCTATTTTAAAGACACTCTGGTAATTGTTTGGAATGGGTCATATTAAAAATTATGTCAGTTTTTTGCAAATGATGTAATCGAGATAGACTCTATTGACCATTTTGAATGGTTGAAATTGGCTAGATTTTTTACCAATAATGAAGAGTTATTTTCTATAAAGAAATGCTGTTTACTTTAGAGCCAATACGGCATGTAGCTAGGATTAGTAGATTTGGTTAGGTTAAAGTTGATGGTTGGGGTTTGGGTCAATAGGTAGGTTAGGGTTAGGTGTTTGGTCTGAGGCTTGAGGATAGGATTGGAATAAGTGTTTCTGATTTTCTAATTATTGTGGAATAGTTACATCTAAACGAACCCAAAGACCATTTGAAAAAATCTAGCCTTGTTTTAGACATTGGAGATAGGCCGAGTTTTAAATGGAAGTGATGTAATGTTCTATCTCAACTATTCCAAATGATCACAATTTCAGCTAGAAATAACGAACCCTAATCTGCAACACTGAGAAATCCACGTGGGTGGTACAGTGCATTCATCATCATCATAATCATCATCAGTCTCTAATGTCCATCGTTTGACATAGACCCTCCCCAGGATTCACCACACTTCTCTATCGTGAGCGTCACGGAGCCAGTATTTTTGAAATTTGTCTCGTTCATCTCTCCATATAGAACTCTGACGGCCTCGGTTGCACATGTGATCTCTGGGGATCCATGTCATGAGTCGTGATGTCCATCGGTTATCTGCCATTCTTTTGACATGGCCAGCCCATTGCCATTTGAGTTTGCTAATGGATTCTATGATGTCTCTGACTCCTGTCTTCTCCCAGGAGTATTGTACTGTCTTGTAGTCTCTCTATGTGAAGTTGAGCATAATTCTTTTATGTGCACGTTGCATGGTTTTCAGTTTGCAGGTCTGACTCTAGGTTAGGTTCCATGTTTCAGCTCCATAGGTGACTATGCATTGGTTGCATACCCTTCTTTTTAGAATTAATGGAATCTTCTTATTTTTGGAGGTTGGGCTTGCTTTGCAAAAGGTTTGCCAGCCTAGGGTGATTCTTCCCATTCCAAGTGAAATAATTTGCGTCAAATGAATTAGTGTTTATCTGAAAACAGTGAAATAGTCATTGCACAGCTAACGGTTTAGAAGTAGAAAGCTAAAACTCCATAGTCTCTGAGAAAAGAATTTTGCATGTGGGGCAACGAAACCATGTTTTAAAAACAAAATGGTAAAACATCCTACAGTAACGGCAGCAGTAGTAATAGTTTACCAGCAGTAAATGAACGAACACACAGACACGCATTGAGTAAATTTTGTGTTCGTGTGTTCATATTACCCCTTCCTCTCCTTCTGTTTGTTTTGTTAGAGACAAGTCACAAATTGTGATATAGGTTTCGAAAAGAATCATTTATGATTATTTCAGTAATTATTGGAAATTGTTGAAATCGAATCATCATAGCCCCACAAATAGCTCAAAAATAAGTGGATTACAGATTCCTCTCTGTGTGAGTGTCCCTCTATGTGTCTGTCTATGTGTATGTGTCTGTGTATTTGGATGTTTCTGGCCACAGTTTCAGATCTATAAACATAGAGATTTACATGACTACATCATGTATATGCACAAACATTTGCCATTTCGAGTTCTTATGGTCATTTTGGGACCGACAATGCTCAAATCTCGTGATGATATTTTTTTTAGATAATTTTAGATAGGGCATCTATTTTTTTCAAAGCTAATTATTGATTTTTAGATAACTAGTTTTGGTTCACGCATAGAATATTGGTATTCATTTATGATATCTATTATTATTATTATTACAATATTGAATAATGTGAATTTATTGGTTCTCGATAACCATTGACATTTGCTAAAAGGCTGCTGCAGCTGATACTTGATTACATCAATTTGCAGAGCAATACCTAAACCGAACTATATCAAAATGTGCACTATCTAAAACAGCATTATTCAAAGAATTCCTGTAATGGATTTTGGCTGTAAATTTGGGTCTAAAATTCTGCGATGAGCCATTTTCTCCGTTCAATAAGATATTTGGACAGTTATCCTCATCTTGGTTCTTTTCATCTCCCATTACGCCAAAATCTCAGCTCAAATGTATTGATAAATACAACAAAGATAGGAATACTTGTCGGAGCTAATCATCTCAGCATTTCAGACGAAAAAAGAAGGCGGGAGTAGGCATCTGCCGAAACGTAAAGATGTATAAGCATCAAGAATTAAACAGATCAAAGTGGAGACCACGTAGGACAATTTTAACGACTGGTCTCAGAATTTTGGAGAATGAGCAAGGCCAAAAAACTCATCGGTCAAAATATACTGATAGAAACAACAGGATAAAATTATTAATATGATGTTTTTTTTTAAAAATAAAACATCATCTTCAGTATTTTCAAATTAATCATCCTCAGCAATATTAGAAACCTTCAACCAAACTGTCACCAAAACTGTCAACATAGGTTTCTTCAGTATTTCACTTGTTCTGGCTAGCTGCCTGACTCTGATTGTATGGCATGTACTGGTGGCACAAATGGAGCTATAGGGCTGAAAATTGAAACATTTACTTTTTATCATCTCAACCAACATTTAAGTTTTCAGCGAGGGTTCAGTTCACAACGTGAGGTTTTGCTAAATCAATCCCAGTTTATGCCCGCTTGCAACCCAACAAAAGGTGGGGAAAATAACTTATTCATTGATCACCCTTTCTTCCAACTGACAGTGCCTGGACGGCATGCTGCCAAAAGACATTAATCACATATCGGTTTTCTACTGACCCCTGATAACCAGACCTGTTTTCTGATTGATCGTTATTATCATTTTCAGAAATGAACTGATCACTATATTGTGCCTGATGTGTGCTTCGGTCTTCCAAAGGAATGATCGAGATTATCCCATTATTATTGTTGAGACGAGCATATTCATCCTGGTTGTATATTTCACTAGATCTCAGCCGAGATGTTCTTCAGCCTTCATTATTTGGTAAATGTAATACGGGGCATCACTTTTAATCAAAGATTTATCTACGCATGTATTCTGATGCTTGCTGGTTATATCTTTTCACTTCAATTCAAAATCTCTCGCAAAAAAGAGGTCGAAGAATGTCTCTGTCGGAATTGAGTGAATTGCCAAGGGAATTGATTTTGTTGAATAAAATTATTTGCTGTGTAAAACAGTCTTTCCATGATAAGCAGTAAGCTCACTGCTGGACAAAGGCTTTTGCTATTTCCTTTATAACGAGTGGGATTGCGCTAATCTCGGTAATATCTTACCGGCAAACTTTCATATCTCGTCTCTCCATGTACCTGGTCTTTTTCTACTGAGTTTTCTGTTCCATGGGCACCAATCGATTAGCATTTTAGTCCATCAGACATCCTTTCATTTCGTTATATGTCCTGTACATCTCCACACTTACAGATGAACCAACCGGAAACTTACTAAAACACTCAAAAACAAACTTTTAATAGCTGCAAGGGCAATGGAAAGAACAATAGTATTAATGATCCTTTGCGATAGAAAAAGATCAACACATCTGACAGAGGACTAGAGCGAAGGGTATCGTACAAGTAATAGTTAAGCATACATAAACACATACACGCATATATATACATATATATATATATATATACATATATATATATATATATATACATATATATAAATATATATATATATATATGCAATGCTCATCCATATGAATAGATCATTCTAGTGGATGAGGAAATTCCGTGTGAATAGATATATCGCTTAAATTCAGCCTCACTGACTATTCAGGAGAGGTAGGTTATCGGTCTCCGGGTCTGAAGAGAATATTTCAATTCTGCCTTGCAGTACTGGATGGGATAATGGAAAGTCTATAGCCACACTGAAGAGATGTAATACATCGAGATAGCTGTCTTTGGATGACACAATAATATATATATATATATATATATATATATATATATATATATATATATATATATATATATACACATATATAGATGGATAAATAAAGGTTGGACAGTATATGCCCGACACTGGAATTACATCCCAAGATTGCTCAGTGGGTAGAACGAAGTCGTGTTAAGACTACATCTTGGCGCAGGTTCAAGTCCTTTATAGTATTCATTTCTTAACCCATTCACGTGATTGGCTGTTCGAATTACTACTGACTTAATTCTGATGCCAGGGGAGATATGTTCCCTATTGAAATATCTATAAAATTATCAGACATATATATGTAATATGACAAGACTGCGAGCCTACATTCAAACATTAATATAAAAAATAACTGACAAACTTGATTCTACACTTTATTAAATCTTTGAGTTATTTTTTCCTTTATTTCGTGTGCTAGCCTTTCAGGAGCAGAAGATGGAACATTTTTACAGAATTTCTTTTATGTTAATAAGAGGTTTGTTCGCAAACATAAATATTAACTAAAAGGTTAAATTGTTAGAGTCAGTCACTTATTTTTAATGTAGTATGTTTATATATATATATATATATATATATATATACATATATATATATATATATATATATATATATATATATATATATATATAATGGAATAAAGATTTGCTACACAAACATGTTTATGTCTCTGCCCTGTTTGGGCTTCTTCAGGCAAATCATCAAATCAAGCCCAAACAAGGCAGAAACATAAATGTGTTTATCTTGCAAAACATTACTCCATAATATTTTAAGCTCTACCCTGAATCAACTTGATGTTTAATGCTGAATGTATGGAGCACTTCATGAAATAAACCCATCACACATCAGATATCGTATTAGATTACATTATACTGCATCCCTGATTTGAATTATACATATATATATATATATATGTATATATATATATATATATATATATATATATATATATATATATATATATATATCGATTTATGGTGATCTATTCATCCTGATCCACTCATCCAATCTATTTCATTCATATGTATCTTTCGCAGCTTCCATCTGTATTTCACTCTTCTGTTTGTATCCATCTCTGTACGTATATAATTCTTTGAAAACTTTTCCACGTCTCTTTAAGCGATTTCTCAAAACATTTTCGGCTCAAAGATTGGAACTGCAAATCACCTCGTACGATTTGCATTCCTATTCCACTGTTGCTTCTCCTCAAAACATGGTTATTACGACAAAGTTCTTCGGGTCTCTCATCTTGCATCAACCCGGGGCGCGCTTCTTTTAATCTTCTTGATCATTTACGCATGCTCCGTAGATTGTGTGACTTCCGGAACGTCTGTTCTCTTGTAAAGAAAAACCTGTTTATGATACAAACGTAAGAGGAGTTGTGACAGCTTCCGGTGCTTCTGGCTTCCGGTTAAGAAACTGTCGACTCCAATGTCGGCGCCATGACTTCCGCTTTGCACTTTCCCGCAGAACGAACGACAAATACCAGAGGGGGGAGGGATGTGTCTTCAAACCACGAAGACCTTCATTTTGCCTAATATTTGGTAGATTCCATATAAACTTTCGGATATGAAGGTATGTTCAGACTGTTGCCGATCTATATGAATATATCGAGGTATATGCAGGCTGTTGTAGATCTGTCTATCCAAAAATATATTTACCTTCGTTCATACTCTGGCACACTACGCACACACACACACACACACACACACACACATATATATATATATATATATATATATATGTCGAAGTATATGCTTACTGTTGTGGATCTGACTATCTATTGGTACGTCAATCTACCTAATTATCTAAATGAACTTTATTCTCATAAAAAAGTTTTCAAAGAAAAATTATCATTCATCCTAAAATATATATATACCTGCATGCACACACACACGCACACATGTACTCACTCACTCACCCACTCTCTCTCTTTTTCTCTCTCACACACACATACATATATATATTGAGTTATGTGTGCGCCGTCGTAGAGCTTATCTCTCTCTCAATCTACGTAAATTAACTTTCTTTTGATAACAGTGTTTCCAAGGAGCAAATATCATTCATTCGAAATTACATATACCCACATGCACACACAAACACATTACAAAGACACCCACATATACATACGCATATACATCGAGGTATATGAGTGATGTTGTAGATCTATCTATCTATCTATCTATCTATCTATCTATCTATCAGACTGTTCATATCTATCTATCTATCTATCTATCTATCTATCTAAATGAATTTTCTCTCCATAAAAGAGTTTCCAAGGAGGAATCATCATACATCCAAAGATATATATACCAGCGTACACACACTTACACACACACTCGTACACAGAAACAAGCACACTCACGCGTACATATATTTATATCAACATAAAGATATTTTACTGCTGTTAGTGTGTTTATTCGCACATGTAAATAGATATACTCAAAATATGTATATTTCAGTGTGTGTGTGTGCGTTCATTCAAATCACTAACCCTTCTCTGACATACGTCAGGTGAATAAATGATGAGGCACACCTGCCCTGATGTAGTGATTCTCAGTTTCTCCTCCCCCTCCTTCTCAATGCCACTCCCATCTATTTGTGAACATTTTACAGGAATTTCATTTGAACAGAAACTTCTTTTGAAACAAGGTAATATAATCATATTGATCGACCTGGAATTCGAGCAAGTTAATGCGTTATGCTGGCCATGATTCCAATGGTCCTTGTACGTGCCTCCCATATCGCAAGTTCCTCTCGGTCCTTTACATCAGCTACAGAAGGGAGATTTCACCTGATGAATGCAGGGACCGACTTGATGGCGCTTATGCATGAAACTTAACGTCACGAAATGAATTAATGTAACATAATCCCATTGAATATATATATATATATATATATATATATATATATATATATATATACACACACACACACACACACACACATATATATATATATATATATATATATATATATATATATATATCACACAATACGTTTCAGGAATCCGAACTAATATGGTATAATATAAAACTATCCGATGTTTGATGGGTTTATTTCATAGGGTGCTCGTTACATTAAACATTGAATATTAAGTTGATTTTGAATATAGCTTAAAACATGATGAAGTAAGAGTCCACTACACAGAAAAATCCAACCACCGAGAAAAATAGACACCCCCCTAAAAATGCTCTGTATAGAAGTGTAGAATAACCAAAATCATTCGCCTGAAGAAGACCAAACAGTGCAGAAACATAAATGTGTTTGTATAGCGGTACATATATATATATATATATATATATAGATTAGATTTATGCGAAATAATTGGATATACATTTTTAAGATTTAAGAGTAAGATTATACCTTGCTTAGGTAAAGCCATGTTTTCCTTAAATGTTTTAAGAAGGAAATTTTCACCGACCACAATAAGTTAGTAATACTTCAAGTAAAAAGTACATACTTATATAATAAGCCACTTGTCGACATTTCCTATCTGTTACATAATTACTATAATAGCATAACTGATACATTATAATCCTAAAATGACCTCCCTCACTTTTATTTAATTATACCTTGTAAATGTGTAGAAAATCCGGTTTCATCCAGGTTGAACTCAAAATGCAGAAAAAGGTATTGTTTTTGAGATTTTTGAAGAACAGCGTAAGTGCAACATCATTCAAAGAAGACTGGATATCTTATTTGATTAGTTTTTAAGTTTGATTTTTTACAACTCATGCAAAAAGGGGATTACTGTTAAAAAGTGATCATGGAAGCAAAGTTCGAAATAGGTGTTAATGATAGAAAAAAGTATGGCTAATCCCCCCACCAAAAGAGGGGTCAGGGCATATGTAAAAAAATCTGATGTTTACAAAAGTAGATAAATTTTAAAAAAGAGGTATAATGTTAAAATGGAGGTGTAATGTTAAGGAAAAAGAATGAGGGAAAGGTTAAGAAAAAGGAGACAATAGTTAAAAAGGGGGGGTCATGTTTGAAAAGGGGCTAATGTTATAAGATTGGGCTCATAGTAAAAAAGGAAACAATGTTAAAACAGGGGGAAAGTCCCCACCTCATTTTGATCACATGAAATAAAAGTGAGGGTTCCCTCTCGAGTTTAACCCCTAAAAATGAGAAAAAAAAATTCACCATGCAATTTGGGAAATTTTTATTTGAAAAAAATCTCACCATCCTCGATTTCTAAACCAGAGAAAAGGGAGAAGATTACCTTCCATTTTGACTCCTAAAAGAAAAATGAAAGTTACTTGTCGGTTTTGTCCTCTAGAATTGAAAAAGATTTCCCCATCTATTTTGACCATTAGAAGTGAAGAAATAGTACCCCTCAATTTGGACGCTTAAAAAGAGAAAAATCTTCCCTTTATTTGGACCAGCAAAAAAAATTTCATGGGTAAAAAACGGTGGGAAGATATTATTAATCTTCCCACCGTTTTTTACCCATGAAATTTAAAAAAAAATCCCTTTGATTTCGACCAGAAAGTAGGGAAAGAAGATTTCCCCTCGATTTCATTCACTAAAAGTTAAAAATGAATACACCCCATTTTTAACCCTTAAAAGAGGGAAGATCTTCACCTCAATTTTGACCGATAAAAGTGAAAGAAAAAATTATCCGGGATTTTGAGTTCTGAAATAGAAAAAAAAATCCCCCTCGATTTTCCACCCTGGGAGTGAAAAAAACCTTCCCCATCAAATTTGACCCCTGAAAGTGAAAAAAATGAAAGTTTCCTATCAATTTTTGTCCCCAAATCGGAAAGCGATCTTCCCTTCAATTCAGATTCCCAAAAGTTTGAAAAATCTTCCCCATCGGTTTGATACCCCAAAAAGGAAAAGAAATCCATTGGATTGCGACCTGGAAATTAAAAAAAAAAACTTTCCACTAGATTTCGACCTGTAAAAATTGAAGAAATTACTTTGAATTGACAAATAATGGTGTAAATAGCCCATCCACCAAATTGAAACCCCCTTAAAAGCTTATCCTGGATGTAGTTTTTCAAAATGTAATTTGCTAAAAACATATCTCAACGATCAATCCCATACTCAAAGAAAATTTCAGATCGGTACTCACAGAAAATTTGGCAAATTATAATAAAATACTGCAGTCGTAATTAGTAAACGAGTTAAAATACAAGGCAATATGAAGGCTATTGAATTAGTGAGATGTGACATTTGTATTTGGTTGGCTCGGACTTATTTCGACGTTCTGTCGGTCAACTATGTTTTGGTTGTGTACTTTTCAGTCACTTTTGATTCTCGTTGCATTCTGGATTATTATCGAATCTCGATCTGTAGGAGCATGCGCATCAACTCCTATACGCATCTTATCCAGAGCATGCGTCTGTGTGTTCTGACAATTGCTTCCTCTTGACTTCCGTCTGTGGAGTTGAACGGGGTGATACGAGTTAAGCAGCGCAGAGTTCAGAGGGAGACAATACTAAGCACACACAGACGCAACCCCTGACGTGATATACAGAGAGGAAATGTGCATGCTCTCTCTGAACAAGATTCGACGAAATTCCAGTATACGACAGACAACCAAGTAAGACCAGAGGATATCCGACCAAGAAACGAGACGAAACAACGCAAATAAGGAAATGTGTCTACACCATTCAGACACAATGCTTAAAACACTTCGACTCACAAAACTTGGATGATATGATGTAACTTTGTTTCACCAACCCGTTCAACCACCAGACCTGACCACCTGCCGGCACATTTTCCATGGATTGCCTGGGTAAACCTCACTATTTCAGTGCGTCCGAACGAAACTAATGAAGAACAATAATTGGTTAATAAAACATTGCTCAACTTCTAGATGGTATTCATCAGGAACTATTTCATCGCAATCAGATGGCAATGAGCTGGTCATGTAGCAAGAGGGTCAGACTATCGCTGGATATCACGACTCACAGTATAGATCCCCAGAGCTTATATGCAAAATTGTGGCCGGCAAAAAGTAAGATGGCTTGACGAACCAGCACATTAAAAAATGACTGGCTTTATTGCATCAATGAACGAGAGATATTTTTTTGACAGGTCAAGTTTAAATTCATCTGAACAATACATGGATACTAAATCCTAATCTTTATTGAGTCTGCAAGATATTCATGCAAAAAACTTTCAATTTTTCTCTATCTTAGAGGAGTTAATTTAGAGTACCAAAAGTTGAAATATTTTCTTTACTTCAAAATATATATAATCCATTTTACATAAATCAGGATATATTCTTCCATAATTATGCTCTAAATTGTAAAAAATATATAAAATATAAATGAAATAATAATAAAAATATTTTCGAGCATATTTTTCAAAAAAAGTAAATTTTAAAAATGTTTTTGGAATTAAAAAAAAACCTTCATATTCTGAGTTCCAGCAAGTTCCATGAATAAACTACATAACAAAAGGAAGCATGAAAAATATATAATATATATATAAAGCATACAAAAATATATTGTAAAATCATTTTTGCAAGTAGTTGTGGTTAGGTCTTGTAAAGATAATAAAATATATAAAGAGTTCTTTGTTCATGCTATTTTTTTTACATTTTTCATGATTAAACATGATTTTAAAATATTTTTCCATTCTAGACAAACCTAATTCAAAATTCTACTTTGAACCACATTTTTTATCAGTAAATATATGAATTGTTCGGCTATAAGAAATTTCAATAATTACGAATCTCTATAAAAAAAAATTCTTTTGACCATTTTTACTTAATTTCGAAACATTGCATTCGCAGTGAACCAGTATTGTAGGTAAAACGGTCAAGTATTCAAAATGGTCATGGAGTGAACCAATGCCAGTTATAAAGACAGGGAATTTGTTGAATGATATTTGTTATCGGAATGAAAATAAAATAAAAGTTCAGTTGTCACTCCTGTCAGCATCTTCATTTTTTGAACATTTTGATGGAAGGATAAGAATCATGTCAAGTGAAATAAAAATATATTCACACCTAAACTCTCAATACCCGTCATCGAAACTGGATTATACTTATTAGAAAACGGTCATCAAAACTGTCGACATAGATTTTTTTCAGTTGCTAGGTTGGTCTGGCTAGTTGTCTGTTTAATTGTGGGTTTAATTTTTCAATGAAAGTTCATGCTATATAGATCCTTTACTTTGTATCCAGTTGCATTCACTATTGATTTAAAAAAAAAATTCAGACTTTTTCAGTGATCATTGTCCAACAAAAGACGAAAAAAAGTAACTTATTTATTGACCAACCCATTTTCCAATTTTTTTTAATTGATCATCCCAACAAGGTAGGCTATTGATTGCATGATGGTTTCTATTGAGTGACCCACCAGACTAGCAGCTAATTTCAAATTTACAAGACACAGCATCATTGGAGAGCAATTAACGGTCAAACATCATAAACAAATAGCAATTTTACCGGGATGTTCATTTTGACTTCACTCCCTAGCTTACTTGATCATCAAACTTTTTTCGTCTTTGGCCTGTGAAAGCAGACCCCTCTACCAAGACCCACACCCTCCCATCCTTCTCTCCTGACCCTTTCCCGAATTCTTTCTTTTTATTGTCTGCTCTTGTTCAAATTCCCTTATCACTTAGACTGGTGCACTTAAAAGGATTCTGTCATTTTTTTATAAGTCTTTTTGAGCCCATTGCTTTCCATGTTTCTGCACTGAGACGCGACTCGTGCCATCTCAGCTTTTTGGGGGATTTAAACATGCTTAATGAAATTAGGTAAAGTGACTATCGCAAAGTAATAGAAGGCGTTCTAATAACATGCCGAGCCAAAAGATACTTACGCGCTAAAAATTAGGCACATAATTATATATATATATATATATATATATATATATATATATATATATATAGATAGATAGATAGATAGATAGAGAGAGAGAGAGAGAAAGAGACACAGACAGAGACACAGACAGACAGAGACACAGACAGACAGAGACAAGGACACAGATTGATAGATGCATAGATAGAGGGATCAAGCTATTATCTGTTCATGTAACTCTCTCCACTTTTTACATAACTCTCTCTCCCTCTCTCTCTCTCTCTCTCATATATATACACAATAAAATATGATATAAGGAAACTTTTTGTAGTGAACCCTTACTCCATTATATTTTACATATATATATATATATGAATGCTTATATGTATTTATACACACACACAAATACACACGCACATGCACACATATATGCATATAGTATATATATACATATATAGACTTTTTCCTCTTTGTAAAGAATCGAAAGGAGATTTTCCCACTTTTAAAATGTCAAAATTGAAAAGGAACTTTTCTCCATACTAAGGAGTCAACAATGAAAGGGAATATCTCCCTTTGGGCGGTAAAAAATCATGGAAAATCTTCCCCATCATTTAGGGAAACTTTCCTACAGTGTAAATGGTCAAAATTTAGAGTAGACTTTTCCCTTATAAGGAGAATTATAAATCACGTTGTATTATATAGAAACATATTTGAGAATTCGGATTAAAAGCAGTTATTTGGGCCTTTGCGTTACCGATGGCTGTTAGGCTCAATAGTAAGAGCATAGTAACGATGAAGTGGGTTCGATTCCAGCAGCAGTCTATTTTCTTTAATTATTTATTCTATTTACGTTGTCAAAGGCGAGTGACCGTGTAATAACGAGATATCATCTCAAATAAGTTTCTATGTGATATAACGTAATTTATAATTCATTCTATCGGATGAAATATGTGCATTTTTCATACATATTCAAATAATAAATTTTGAAACTCTGTTATACTATCGAGTCTTGACTTTATTTTCGTCTGTTACAACAATGTCATGTAATGTTATATTCTTTTGATCCGATCAACTTTTATCAAAACATTATATTTATATTTTCTATCTGTTTTCAGTACTGAAACCCGGCCTTTGTCTTCTTCAAGCCTTTCTTAATCTTAGCAAATTTTGTTCGAACGTTATATTCCAATTTACTGTCTGAATTTCTATATTACCTAACAGAAATAGTGAGTTTATAAGCATCAGAGGACAGTTTTATTACTAATGTATAAAATGATAATCCAATTAAGTTGCCAATCCAATCTGTTTTTGGTAGCATTGGATTCGGAGTATTGCACTTTGACCTGTGTTTGAGAATCTACATCAGTCGTGAAAACACTAGGCTATCCGTAAATATTTGGAAGTATGAATGTTGGTTGATTATTCTTTTTGCATTTCGATTCTCCGTTCAAACTACGGTTAAGACCGTAATGTAGCGTTTCATAAACAGATTCGTTAAACCAATGTGAAAAAAAACCTAACGACAGTCTGATACCAAGTAGAAAAAATCCAAAAATTAGACATTTATTTATCAATTTATCTTCTGAATCTTGAATATATTTCTATACAAACAGTTGATAAGCATTGGCAATTAAAAATGATTTTTATTCATTACAATATAACATTATATGAGTAATATTAAAAAGCATTACACACACACACACACACACATATATATATATATATATATATATATATATATGAAAATGGAATAATATTTTACTGTTGTTACTCCTTTGTGTTTACCATAATCAATACCAATGATTATATATATATATAGTCTAAGAAGCTTTACAGCTTTAAACAAGCTGTAAAGCTCCCTCAACACATTACAAACTTTTTCAAACATTTTTTCAGTCACTCATTTCTCAATATCTGTTGATGTAATTCATACGATTTTTTTTAAGTGTTTTTCTTTTTTTAGTGTTTTATTTATTCTTTGTTGTTGTACTATTAGAAAATTTTCTCTAGTTAGGATCATTGGTTGTTAACCCTGTAACCATTTCGGGGATTTAAAAAATAAAACAGTTATAACAACATGGCACCCCAGCAGTTTTGATCAAACTCCACCACTTCCTTTCCAGCGAAGTATTCAATATCAAGTCAAACATGTAGTTTGTTATTTCATATAGGGTATTATTATTATGTATCGTGTATGAATGTTATTTCTTACTACACATCATTCAAAATTTTTGAACAGTCGTTGGAGTTCAAATGATTGCAGATGATTTCCAGTCAAGTTCTGTAGTAAAGTTAACCCCAACATCAAAATCATTTTTACATGGTCCAAAACGTATTCCATTCAGAATGCACCCTAACGCTACAAAGAAAGGTGTATTAATGAAATAACCTGTCTGTGGCCACCCACTCATCCAAAACATGTTCCAACCCTTGCTTGGAATGGACTCGTTTTAAACTGGGACATTAGTAGCAACACCTATTGACAGAAAATGGATTTCTTTGTGGTTAGAAGTTGGAAAGAAAACCAAAAACAGTGATGTCGAGGCTTTTTCTCATTCTCTCTTTCTATTTTCTATCGATGAGAGTTGGTTCTTTTTTTAGATGCACCATTGTCTGTCACTTAATTTCCATATCGTTAAGTATTATTCCAAAAGATTCTGGTGAATGGGGAATTTAAGAGGCTAAATAAATATATCGCTCAAATTCAGCCTTACTGACCGTCCAGTTCCTTGGCCAAGCGGTAGGATACCGGCCTCCCGGTCTGAAGCTAAAGTTTCAATCCTTCCTCGGATAATGAATCGTCTAAAGCCACACTGAAGCGTTGTAATACAACGAAACAGCTGTCTGTGGATGACACAATAATATCTATGTATATATATAGAGAGAGAGAGAGACAGAGAGTATCATTCCACAGGAAGACCCAAATAAGAGTGAGAAATAAGCGAGAAGTAGAAAAATCCATACTGGAATCAGATTCTTTTCTTTTTTTGAGGATTATCTTGAAACCGGTGGAGGGAAACATCTTCTGTGGCCTGAAAATACAACTATAGACATGAAACCTTTTTACTAAATATGTTTCTTATTAAACATAAAATATCTCCGACCAGTGTAGCTTTCTTACTTCTTTATCTCTTACACACACACATACACACACGTATATATATATATATATATATATATATATATATATATATATAAATATATGTATATATATATATATATATATATATATATATATATATATATATATATAGATAGATAGATAGATAGATAGATAGATAGATAGATTCTTAGATTAACAGAACACTGCTTTTATGCTGTCATCTATTTTCTTCTCATTAGGAACCATCAACCAAACCCGTCACAAAAACTGTCGATAAAAGTTTCTTCGTTTTTTGAATCAGTCCGGCTGACTGACAGGCTGACTGTCCAACAAAAGACAAGAGAAGTAATCTATTTATTAATCACCTATTTTTACTATTGTTTAATTGGATATCGCCAACATGGTATCCCAAAAGGCCCAAAAACGATGGTTTCTTTTGAGCGACTAACATGACCTGTTTCCTAGTTCTATTATGTTTCATGTCAATTAGATATAAAGTACACTTTCCTTGGATTTTTTCTTCTTTACGGAAAGCAACTTAATTTAACTTGGATTAAATCAATAGACCATGTTTTTTTTTTCTTCTTGTAAACTGATTAAACAAAAGAGTGCTTAACAATCGTCGTGTGTGATTAAAAGCCTCAATTTGTGGACGACGCCGGTGATTCTTTCCGTCTTAAGCGATGCAAGACAAAAAACACTTGAAACGAATGTCTTAATCATAGACAATTATTATTCTGCTTGTTCAAGTGCCATAAATATTTTTTTATCCGGGAAAAGTGCACTGAATAAATATTAGACGTAAATGAAACGAACTGGTCCTCCTCTCCCCCAGACTCTGATTATTCCTTATACGATGATAGTTCGACTCGAACTTTACTTTTCATTATCGCAAAGCATTATTGAGGCGTTCTAATAAAATTAATCGAGTAATTATATTTATGACCATCATGACATTGCAAAATAAAATCATTCCTTCTGTCTTTATTTTTCTTTTCTTTCTTTGTGTTGAAAAACCGTACCCTACGGGTCTATTCCTTTTTTTTTTTTGATCATGTGTGTTTGCGTGTTTGTATGTCTGCGTTTTTGCAGTGCTCCTGGCCACACTGTTTTGTCTACAGACTTGAAAATTGGCATCAGCACTCAATCTGAGATTTCTTTTTAAAAACTTTCTTAATATCTTTTTCGTAATTTTTTCAAATCTTTTTCTTTCTTTCTTTCTTTCTTTCTTTCTTTCTTTCCTTCTTTCTATCTATCTTTCTTTCTTTCTTTCTTTCTTTCTTTCTTTCTTTCAATTCTGACCAGGCATCTCGTAAACAATGAGTTTGTCCTTACCATCGCCATTGCAACAGCCGCCCCTGTCCGGGTTCCACATATCACAAGTTTCTCTGCATCTCAGAGTTCTTAACGTTCTCATGACACACGAAATAAACTTGAAGGCGACACGCAGCCGAAGTGGCGTCACTCACTTGAACATAAGCGATCGATAAAAAGAGCCAATAATATTTCTCTTGACAATGAGCATCCTCTACCCATACCGAATCGCCATTATAAATGCTTATCATGGCGTATATGTCAACAGGGTCAGACAATATCTTTAAATGTCGGACTGATTGCCAAGCCTTCATCGCTGCTATTCACACATTAACAATAAACGTTGCGTTACGCCCAGATTCTGACCCCAAACGAAGTTGGCCCGTTGGATGTTGACGCGCACGAGGCGGACCGTCATGGAGATGCTGGTATTGTACAGTCCGCTGATTTTAAATCCTTTCTTTCTTCTCTCTTTCCCTCTGTCTTGTATCTTTGTTTTTTTTTCTTCTTCCTGTCTTTTTCTTTCCTTCTTTTTGTCTTTTTTCTTTTTTTCCTTTCTTTTTTCATTCTTTCTATCTGAACCTTTCTTTCTTTTTTTCAGGACTTTTATTTTCCTTCCTTTTTTTCCGCTTTTCATTATTCTTCCTTTCTGACCATTTTCTTCTTTTCTGTCTTTGTCTCTCTCATTCTTTTTCTTTTCTCTTTCTTTTTTTCTCCTTTTCTATTTCTTTCACATCTTTTTTTAAAATTTAATCCCTTATCCTCTTGTCTTTTTCTTTCCTTTTTTTTGTCTATTTTCTTTTTTTTTCTTTTTTTCTCATTCTTTCTTCCTGAATCTTTCTTTTTTTTCAGGACTTTTATTTTTTATTCCTTTTTTTTTCTGCTTTTCATCATTTTTCCTTTCTGACCGTTTTCTTCCTTTCCGTCTTTTTCTCTCTCTCAGCATTTTTTTTTCTCTTCTATTTTCTTAACGCCATTCTCTTTTATTTTCATCTTTTACCTTCTTGTCTTTAAAAAAAAAATTCTTTCTGTCTCTTCTCTTTCAGTCTTTATCTTCTCTGCCCATTTTCCTTCTCACCTTTTTGTCTTTTCTTCTGTATTTTTTCCCTCTTTCTATCTTGTATATTTTCCCTTCTGTCTTTTTTCGTTTCTCTCTTAATCGAATCCAGTATCTCACAGACCATTGATTTCACAACCTTTCCTCTTCTCTAATCAGCTTTCCTTTGCAAAATTTTGACGACTGCGTTGGTGGTGCGCTCCTTTTGCCTCAATCCTGCATAATCACTTGAACACCTGAATTGTTATGACCACTGACACCGACGGCGATATCACTATCATAGTTAGATACCGTCAACCTAAACTTTCAACATAGTTTTCCTTCAGTTTTGAACTTGCTCTGGCAGACTGGCTATGAGTGTCCCACTCATACAGGCCATGCAATCAGAACCAGGTGCCTGAGAATTTAAACACTTACCCTTCATTGCGTCAAGAAAAAAAACAACAACAAAAGAACAGTAATCTGAGTTTTTGCTAAATCAGCCCGAAATACATTTTTAAAGAGTTCAGTTTACAATGTAAGTTAATGCTAAATTGTTCCTTTAGTTTGTGTTTGCTTATTTCTAGAAAAAAATTTTTTTTCGGTGATCACTGCCAAAACAGAATGTGAGAGAAGTTACTTATTCATTGATACTTTCCAATTTTTCTAACTGATCACTCCTAACAGAGTTTACTACCAAATGACGTCAGTTGCGTGACAGTTTCTGTTCAGTGACAAACTAGTCCCGTTTTCTTTAGGTGTACTTTTGTGAGAAGTTTTAACATTGGACATTAGTCAAACGAATACGTCCACATTCTAACTACCATTACTGCAGTTCTTAAAGTGTTTTACTTGCATCTCCTCTTTTAGGCCGAGAAAAGATCGCAGTTAGTTTATAGGATGAGAAGGTTTCATTTATGAGAGAGTTGTTAAAAAGAAGGCAGTGTCGAAGAAGAAGAAGAAGAAGAAGAAGAAGAAGAAGAAGAAGAAGAAGAAGAAGAAGAAGAAGAAGAAGAAGAAACAAGCTTGGCAGTGTTTTGGGCCCAAATCCCTTGCTTCATTAAATTATGAAAGGTAAACAAAACACAATTAATTTCTCTGTACAATATTATTCCAAAACTACGGTCCTCATTTCGTCCCAGAATTCCCCGTACTGTTCAAAACTGCACTGTTGAAGATTTTATAATAATTCAACGTCTTCTTTTCCATCTCATTCTTACTTCCATTAATTTCTACAGCAACACCTGAACCATACTACATCATACCACGAACTAACCAATACTGCAGTACACAAGGCATGATCCATTCGTTCGAACCATTCCTCTCTCTCCATTCTCAGTCATCTTCCCTTCATTTCGTCTAAATCCCCGCTCTTGCTTTGTCCACCTCGAGCATTACCAACTTGGCACTGGCTCCCCTTCCCAAACCGCTATCTCCCAAACCACAGCCGCCATCTTCATCTTCATTGGTGATCATTCGAACCATAATGTCGTCCCGTTCGCTACATTGTCTGCTTGGCTGATTAGAAAGTCTGGCTTCCAGACACCAGGCCTTATGATTTACGTCTATTACACAGCTTCATTACACTCACCTACACTCTATGTCTTTACTGGGATCGGCTATTCCTTTCAGAGAGATCTGTCCTCGAATCTCTTCTGAGTGCATTTGCGTGCAGTCGTGTGTAAAAAAAATACCTTTAATACTTATCGGCAACCTATATGAAGACACCAATTTCGTCTAAAGGGTGATTTCTCTGGCCCTCTCAGAGTATATCATCATTATCATCATCATTGGCTTTCTGGACGAAGGTCTTTCACCTCTCCTTCTGTGACGAGCGTGATTGTTTTTACTCTGTCATATCTTACCGGCAATTTTATTCCATTTCGTCTCGTATCAAGTCTTTTCCTACTGGGTTTACTGTCCTGTGGACATCAAGTGGTCATATTGTTGCTCCATCTGCTGTTCCTTCTTTTGGCTATGTGCCTCGCCCGTCTCCATTTTTGTTGTTTAATCAGTCCACAGTCCCACAAATGACCAGCTCACTGAGCAGCCAAATGGGCCCCAAATTATTCTCTTTTTGCTCGTCTCTGTTTGTTTTAGAGGGGTACATTTGTGAGTGTGTCCATTTTGGGGACTACAATTTCGAAAATTTTCTAAAGTATACCACCAGGCAAAATTGTTACAGCTGTGTATATGTTGAGATTGGCTGAGAGTCCTCGTTCAGGAGAACCAAATGATTGCTTTGAACAAGTACTGCTTTCGATATAAACTGACAGAAAAAAAGGTAATCGATGAAAAGCTTCTGGAACTAGAAAGCACTCAAAGAGAATGTACCTTTTCCGAAAGCATTGTCAAGGGGAGTGATTGTGCATGGATCTATTGGAAAATGTAATCAGTTCTTCCGTTGCCACAGTCCACTCTTCCACAAAATTTCATTGAAATCCATCCAGTAATTTCTGACATATCATGAAACGTCAATGATATTAAGTAGTATGGGCACATAACTACGGTAAAGATAATTGTGCATGGATCCACCCCAAACTTT
Source organism: Thysanoteuthis rhombus (assembly GCA_963457665.1). Classification (NCBI taxonomy): domain Eukaryota; kingdom Metazoa; phylum Mollusca; class Cephalopoda; order Oegopsida; family Thysanoteuthidae; genus Thysanoteuthis; species Thysanoteuthis major. Next base: position 33,078,933 of record OY735238.1, on the reverse strand, counting down.
CATCACTTCTTTTATAGCATATTTTCTGCCAATCCACCAAATTTCACAGAAATTCATGGAGAACTTTTGGAGATATCGTGTGGAGAGTTATGAGCGTACGCATGAATATAATTGAAGGAAAAACAGGAAGAATAATTCTGAAACAAAGAGATCCCTCGATTTGTCCAAATATTTGACCACATCTTTCTCACACAATAGCCCATCCTTCGATGAAATTTCATCGAAATTCATGGTTTATTTCCAGGGGTATCCTTGTAGACAGATAAACTAACAAATAAACAAATGCGACCGAATGCATACACCCCTTTTCACTTCGTTGACCGGAGTGAATTGATCGAAAGAAGGGCTGTTATGTTTACACAAGTTAATGCTAAGTCGTATTTTTCTGTCCTCAGGCAAAAATTGTTTCAGCTCAAAAGGGTAATTTTCACTTTATACACCTTATTCATCAATATCACACCTTACAATCGCCATCAATTGCAGTCTTTAAAAAGTTTTCTTCATGAAATTTCAAATTCTTTGGAGAGGAGAGGTCAAGATGAGAATGGCCAATTCTAAGGAGATTTTTTTTTCCCCAGAGCTAATCTCATCAAAAGTATACATGATTCCTCAACACGTAAAGGTATTGAAACATCCCTCATATCCCAATGTAATACGATTGCACAAAGTTATCAAGTCTTGCAGATTTAAAACCCTCTGAATGCATTGATTTCGGAAATAGAATCACATAAATCCCCACCGTCCATTTAAGACAGGGTGTAAGCACATGTCTCACCCACCATCAACCGAAAAGATTTTTAAAAACAGCCCCCACTTTCGCCCTGTCCCGCCTATGTCAACACTTATCGATTAAATGCTTGAGACCAACTCTCCATTCTGAATAAAAACTTTCCAAAGAGCTGAACATTCTCATTCCGATACCTCCTCTCACTACCCTTCCTCCTCTAAGACAAATCCAAACACCAACAGAGACTGATACAAAAAGCGTCTGACCGCTTCTTCCATAGAATCTTCTTTATTGCAGACAGGAATTGACTCTCACCCTACACAGATGCAAACATTTCTCTCCCAAACAACCCACAACACTAAATATCCCCATCAATTTTCTCGACCTCAAACGTGTTAACAGCACACAGTTTCGTCTGCATCGCTGCCAATTCATCTGAACAAGATAACTGACACCAGTGGAAATGCATCAAAACATACTCATGTGATGATAAAACACCTGCTTTTCTCATAAGTTTTTCTCTTCATTTTCAAATAGTCATTTTCATCAAAATTCTGTCAGATCATTTCACATCCATTACTACACACACACGCATGCACGCACACACACACACTCACACATGTATATATATATATATTTGCATATATATGTAAATTAATATTAAGAAATGGATACATGATCCGGCAGAGATCATTATAAATTCGAAATGATCTCCCGTTACTGCAAGGTGAATGTATCATTTGGCCTAGACAACGTAAATGAAATAAACGTTTGAAGAAAATACGGGTGGATGCAGGAATCAAACCTGCGATTCATAGGGTAGGCGCTTCAACAAAATAGTGGTTGTTTCATTAACCATGTAATAACGGGGGATCATTTCAAATAGAGTTTCAGTGTAGTATAACGCAAATTATAATCATATAAATACATATACATATTAGAAAGAAACATCTATACAATAAATTCTCTCTATTTTTTCATAATTACTTAATACCAAAAATGCTCAATACTTCATGTAAAGATTCCAGTATTATATATATATATATATGAGAGAGAGAGAGAGAGAGAGAGAGAGAGAGAGAGAGAGTAAGATGACTGTATATGGATACTTTTCAAGACTAATGATTCTTTATTTTGCCGTTTCACTCATACCGAGCTTTGTCAATAAAAAATGGGCTACGAGTAACTGGGTGTTTTATATAATTGGCCTGCAAGTTTATTGTAGGTGGGGATGGAAGTGTGTTGATCATGTGTATGGTAAGCTTAATGGTGGTTTGTGTGTCATGACTTTGGAGAAACCACCTGCCAGGCTTTCGAAGGTCATCTATGCTGACAAAAGTATCAGACGTTAGTGTTTTTTGATAATCTATATTTCTTCCCCATTTCTCTTTATGACACCTCCAAATTGCTTTTTAGTGGGGATGAAGTTTGTGACGTGAGTTTATGTTAAATTGATCCCTGTGTTTGTGCCCAGCAGCATTCATGGTTTTTCTTTGAAATTCGGGCTTTTCTAGTCACCAGCACCCAACAAAGAGGCGAAAGAAGTAACTTATCCATTGATCACCCGTTTTCTCCAATTTTTAGTTGATCACCCTCAATTGGTTCGTGCCCATTTTTAATCTTTATTGTCAAACTCCTACTATCGTTTCTATTTTATTTCTGTACGTAACAGTAGTGACAGATGACAATGACCAGACCAAAAAGCGGTGACGTAATGAACAAATAACAGCGAGACAGTGACGTACGCAAGAACTGATGACAAATTCACTCCCACTGATGTCGAATTCTTTTACTGGAGTTTGCAGATCCGATTCAAAGGAACTTCTAATAAAGGGGTTAGAATGCGACCTGTAGTTTTAGAATAATAATGTATGGGGAAATAAATTCTGTTCATCTTTTAGATTTTAATGAAGCGGTCGTGTTTAACCCTTGTACACTCAAACTTGTTTTTCCCTTTTAAAATTACATCTCACGCTAATTCTTTCAACTTGTCTATATATTTATCTCATTAAAAACCGTCAAACAGAACTGTCAACTTAGGTTCTTTCAATTTTCATGTCAGTCTGTCAATCTGTCGGTCTGTCAGTCTGTCTGTCTGTCTCCATCGGGCTATATAAGTATGTATCATGCATACAGACTGCACCTTTGATGTTTTCTGACTGAATGAAATTCAAAATTTCTTGTCTAAAAAAAAAAGATTTTTTTCAGCTTTTTGACCCTCTTCCGACCAATATGTTTTTCGTAGGGATTGTCAATTTGCTATTTGTATTTATGCTAAATTGATCCCTTATTTTGAGTCCAGCAGCATTCACGCTCTTTTTTCTTTAATTCAGACTTATTTTTAGTGATCACCCACCAACAAAAGACTGGAAAAGTAACTTATTCATTGATCACCCCTTTCCCATATTTTAAAAATTGGTCACCCTTACACGGTATGCTGACATAAGACGTTGGTCCTATGACAGTTTCTATTGACTGACTAACCAGAACTTTCTTCTTCATTTGTCCGTTTGTTTGCTTTTGTTTTTCACTTTCTTTCTCATTTCTTCATTCTTCATCCTTCTTTCTTCCTCGTTTTTCTTCTTTCATCTCTCCGTCTTTCTTCCCTTAATATTCTGTTCTTTTTAATTCTCTTATTCTTTCTCTCTTTTTTCCTTTCTTTCTTCCTTTTCCTAATTACTTCTCTTTTTTCACTCTCATTCTTATTCCTTTGTCGTTTTCTCTCCTCATTTTGTTCCACCTTTCCCTCTCGTCCTTTCTTTTTTTTCTTCTACTTTTTCCTGATATGATCCTATTCCTCTTTCTTTCTCTTTGACTTTGAGACGTACTATGAATGAAACACCCAGAAAAATAACTTCAAATATTATACACAAACACTCACACATGTCTTCAGTGAATTACCGACGGGATATCTATCTATCTATCTATCTATCTATCTATCTATCTATCTATCTCAGCCTGTTTATATCTATCTCAGTTTTGTCAAATCTATCTCAGTCTGTTATATCTATCTATCTATCGATCTATCTGAATATTTATATATCTCAGCCTATTTGTATCTATCTCAGTCTGTTTTATCTATCTATCTATCTATCTATCTATCTATCTATCTATCTCTTTCTAAAACTGCTCACCCAACCCCCTATTCACCACCATGCCCAATGTAATCGAGCGCTTGCTGGCCTGAGGCCAGTTAGCGATACGTCGGCAGTAATTAAAATACTCCATTAGATATTAACAAACCGCACGGGGTGTAAAGAAAGCGAGCAAAACCTTGTCGGATAGAAGACTTTTCACACGCACAAACCCGACTGAAAATAAGCGAAGGAAATATTGACAATCAGATAGTACATGTTCTTATTATTAACACTTCCTTTTCGTTTTTTGAATTATTTTTCCTGAATTTAGAAGAGTTTATACTTTTTTTATATATATTATTAGAAACTGATAAAAGAACTGTCATCGAAACTGTCAGCATAGATTTCTTCAGTTTCTAAGTTGGTCTAGCTGGCCTCCTTGATATATGTGTATCACGTGTACAGACAGATGAAAATTTAAACATTTACTCGTCACGCTTAGAAAGATTATCTGTTTATTTTGTGAGAATCTACCAGCCTAGATGTTTTTTTTTGTAGGGGAGAAGGGGGTTCAATTTGCAATGTTATTTATACTTTCGATCGGTCCCTCACTTTGTGTCCGGCTGCATTTGAGCTTTTGTTTCGCTTTTTATGTTTTCAATTTTTTTGATTGATCACCCCCAACAGGGCATGCTGCCAAAAGATGGTGGTTACGTGACGGTTTCTATTGAATGACTAACCAGCCCTGTCTACCTCATTTTCTCTTCTTTTTTTTCATTTTACGTATTATTTATTAGCATGTTCATGCGTGATTCATAATCGAAATAAAAAACTGAATAAAAACGACAAGAAAGAAACCAAATCTTTGCAACCTTTGTCTTGAGATTCTACGATTCTATTTCATGCCCAATATTATTTTCACCCCAGTTGCCTGGTGGTCGCCGCTGAAGGCTAAGAGACAGCAAGTCTCCTCAAGTCTCCATCCCTCATCTCAACGCACTCACAGTCCACAGCGGTGCCACTGTTGGCATGCACACACCAATAGCCTGATGGCTATCTCCGAAGACTAAGAGAGAGTAAGTATTCTCAGGTCTCCAACCCTCCTCCTGTCACAGTAACGCTGTGATTTCTTCCGCCATCACCATGCCTTTTTTATTGGCTGTTAAGCCATTGCTAACATATAGATTAGTATATCTCATACTTCCAGCACTCTCCGCAGTATTCTTGCAGTTCCCAGTAGTGCTGTGGTCTTATCTCTATCCTTCCTTTCATCCCCAGTTCCTATAATTTTGTTTTTAGTGTATTTCGCTGTAGGTTCGCTTCCTACTATTACTGGCACTACCTTGACTTCCATGTTCCACACCTTCTCCAGTTCCCTTACCAGGTCCTGGTATTTTCCTAGTTTTTCACTCTTTCCTGTTCACTCCGTAATCTGCAGGCACGGCCACATCTATTATCTGGCAGGTTCTTACCGCTGTGATTTGTATGGTTTAGACCATGTCCTTTTAATTCTGACTGTTAGACCATTGCTGCTACAATATTGTAATTGTACTTGCAATAGCATATTGGTTTTGTTGTTATGTCTTCCATTTGATTATTACTGTTGACTTTCTGTTGGAATCAAAATGACTTGTAAAATTCATCCACAAAGGATTAATAAGTTTATCGAAAGTACCAAAGAGAAAGAAGGGCTCAATTAATATAAATATACATATCCGTTTTTGGATATGCCGCATGGTCCTCGGAATTTTCTGGATTAGTTTTCTTTATAATATAATCCGAACAAATTCTGACATTTCAACGGTCAATGTTGTCTACTCCCGTTGGATGATCGCCATCTACATACGCTGGAAGAGCCAGGTGGTCCCTCGTTGCTCGTTGCAACGTTGAGTGGCTTTGGAATCCGTTCGGGCGATGAGCTCCAATGTTTTGGAGCTGATCACACCAGGCTTATCGACAGCGTCCGGTACATACTCGCACCTGTCGGGCAATGTGTGATAGTTGGCCATCTTCCGTTCCTCGGACAGTTTTTTTTTGTGAGGGGAGGGAAAAGTCGCACCAGGACAATTTCACTCCCATAAATTATCTAGAGATGTCCTGATACTAAAGCAATCACCAATCGCAGGAGGATGACCGGGTCACTCCTGTTGGTCATGATTCTCGAATCTGTCAATTGTGCAGCACTTTTTGGGGGGTATATTTTGGTTTAACGCTATTTTGAGTGATGAATTGATGCAACAACCAACCAAGGATTATTAACCGTGATCTTTGCCGAGGAATGATATGACTCTCACGGGGATTGAGGTTATTTTCCGATTACCATCGACTCTTGGCACCGAGTGATTCTCAAAAGTTTTAAACTAACTTAAAGTCCATAATAAAGATCTGCTGTTAGCATTGCAGTAATAAATTAGATGACTCTAGATTTTAAAGGTTCAAGCTACAAAGTGAGAATTGGGAAATTAATGATTAAAAAAATTAAAAACAGAAAGTGTACGTCCTTCATGAGCCTACAAACAGCGTCAAGCGATCAGACAAGAACCGCATAAGATCTCTAAAGGTTTCCTTGGGTATCTGGTGCTAGGGTGCTAAAAGCAGGCTACGATGTACCAACTGGATGGGTCCCAGGGCGAATTTGCTGGTTCAACACAATACATAAATGCTCTATGGGACATGAAATGATAAATAGATAGATAAATAGAACGGTAGATGTCATTTCAGATGGAAAAAAAAATCTGTAGACTGAGATGGGAGTTATTAATTGAATTTAGATCTGAAACTTTCAACGTATAATGTTTGGTCCATTTGATGATTATTCGCTATGAATAAAGTGCATTTACTAGTAAATTGATCTTGTTGGAAATAAATTAATATTTTTGTGTTAAATAAATGTTTTTTCTTTATCATTCGGTTGCATTCTTATGATGCACCTGGGTAGATATGAAGCGACTACGATACATATATATATATATACATATATATATATATATATATATATATATATATATATATATATATATATATATATATATATATATATACACACATATATATATACATATATAGATAGATAGATAGATAGAGAAAGAGGGAGAAAGAGAGAGAGAGAGAGAAAAAGAGCGAGAGATTGACTTTAACGGATTGAGATAGATATGAATAGACAGGAAGATATATATATATGTGTGTGTGTGTGTGTGTGTGTGTGTGTGTACGTATGTGCGTGTGTGTGAATATAGATGTGAACAAACTATGATATACATATATAAATATATATATATATGAGTGTGTGTGTGTGTGTGTATATATATATATATATATATACGTGTGTGTGTATGTGTGTAGCTTGGAAAGTTTTACAGCTTCCAGCTCTAAGCATTAAAAAAACTTTTTCAAAAGATTTTTTGTGTAACTTCAGTCTCTTATTTCCCAATATCTGTAAATGTAACTTACGTAATTTTCTTCCATGTTTTTTTTCTCCTGTTTCACATATACTTTGTTATTTTACAATGTCTAAATTGTCTCTTGTAGGGATCATCAGTTGTTTACCATGTAAGCGATACGGGGATTTTAAAACAAAACAATCATATACATATATATATATATATATATGTATGTGTGTGCGTGTGGTTGTATATGTGTGTGCGAATATTGATATGAACAGACTGATATAGAAAGATAGATCGATTGATATGAATAAAAAGATAGATAAGATGACTGATAGATATGGAGAGACGAATACATGGATATGAATAGACAGTAATGTTTAGACATAGTTATGTATAAATAGATAGATATCGATAGACTGAAATGTGAACAGACTGATGTTGACAGATGTATATATAGATATGGATAAATATAACATATGTATAAAAGGTATATTGGTGTAGACAAGGAGATAATAAAAGACATAGATAGATAGATAGATAGATGGATAGATAGATAGATAGATATGAAAAGACGTAAATAAGTTGATAAATAGAACGAGTTAACAAATGCCTCTCTCCACGTAGATATTTTTATTCAAATTCAACTGATTTACGTCCAATCAATTTGAAGCTAACCCTTAATTGGCATTCATAATCCGAACAATTCTTAGGTAAATTGACTAGTTCAGCTCAGCGGTGTATTTTGACGCATCACTGACGACACACCCGTTAGGACGCCTCTACACTCAACCAGCCGCGCCTAATTTAATACGATTTGTGGGATTTTAATGGACCGGGGTTCTCCTAGAGTGAATACCTAGGAGCTGCGGTGAGAATTCGCGTGTATATTTACGAAGCTCATCAATAACCGTGGCTCAGTGGTTGAGTGCTTGCCTTCGGTTCTGAAGACCGTGATTCAATCCACCATCGAGTCATACGAAAGATTTTAAAAATGTTACTCAATGCCTACCCAATAAACAATCAGCACAAGTACTAAGATTGCTGGCTAAATGGTAGAACGCTCACCTTTGGTTCTGTAGGCTGTGGTTCAATCCATTACTGTCGTGCCTAATGATTTAAATATAATACTCAACGCCTCCCTGTAAAGTATTCAGCACAAGTATTAGGATTGTGGTTAAGCAACGTCAAGTAAGCCAGTACCAAGATGGGTGACCACTGGGGAATATCAGACGCCGTAATATGCGTGAAGCATCGACCGTAGGTCTTACAAACAGTATATACCTGAAACCTGTGTTTCTCCCGATAACGATATAAGCGGATAATATTGATAATACACTCACAAAGCTTAGCTTAGTCTGATACAAAGCCAATGTGATTTGATAGAAGTGAAGGGACATGTTGCACCAGAGTTACAAGTACAAGAAGGAGTGCATGCCTTGAAAATCAGGATTTAAACTCCCTGCCTTTTATCTGGGCTCGAATACCAATCCCGCTCTTATAGGGAATACGCGAATATAACGAACCACATTGCATGCAAAGAAGTAAGTACTTACTCTTTCAAATGTAATGTACTACAAAATGAACTCTTACTTATATAATACGCCACATTATTATAATAAACTGCTTGGGGACTGAGTGACAACATGTCTCCTCGTCTCCACACCTCCTTTACACGCTCTCTAAAGTCACTGAAGTGCTATGGATCACGGTTTCACACCTGTTGTCCGGTGGTTATCACCAAAGACTGACTTACAGTAAATAACCTCAGGTGTCCGGCCCTCCTCTCATGTGGTCCTCACCCGTCACAGCAGCGCTGTGGTATATTCTGCCTTCAACATGCCCTTTTCTTGGCTGTTAGACCATTGCTATCAGACAGGGGTGGTAGGTCTTATATTCCCTGTTCTCTCCTCAGTATTTTTGCAGTCTCCAGTAGTGCTGTGGTTTGTGTTGTTTCAATCTTTTCTCTCATTTTGAGTTCCTCTAATCACGTTTTCATTTTCTTTCGTACGGTTCCGAGTGCACCTACTATTACTGGTACCACCATGACTTTCATGTTCCACACCTCTATCAGTTCTCCAGCCAGATCATGGTATTTTCCTAGATTTTGACTCTCTTGCCTCTTTAACCTGTTATCTACCGGCACGGCCACATCTATTATTTGGTAGGTTCTCTTTTTCGCACCCACGATCACCAGGTCCGGCCTTCTCGCTGAGATGTGGTGGTCAGTTCGGATGTCCAAGTCCCAGAGTGATTTATGGCTTCCATTTTCCAGAGCTGACTCTGGGTTGTGTTCAAAACACTTGTCCACATTGTCAAATCCCATTCATTTGTTCTGTTCCCACAGTATCATTGTTGCTACCCTATCGTGTCTGTTTTTGTACTCTACCTTTGCTGGTTGACTACAATCATTGGTTATGTGGCTATGCGGTTGCGTTTATTATTATTATTATTATTATTATTACTATTATTATTATTATTATTATCATTATTATTATTATTATTAATAATTTTCACACCAGTTGCCTGGTGGTCACAGCTGGGGACTGAGTGACGGTAAGTTTCCTCAAGTCTACATCCCTCTTCTCCGCACTGTCACAGTTCACAGCAGTGCTGTGGTTGACAGTTTCACACCAGTTCCCTGGTTGTTATTGCGGTAGGCTGAGCAGCAGTGAGTCTCTTCAGATTTTTAGTCATCTTTTCATCCCTCCCTCACCTATCACAGTAGTGCTGTGGTTTGTACCTCCACAACCATTTGTGATATATTGTTTTTTTTTTCTTCGTTTCCCTAGTCTTTTCTGTTCGGCCACTACTAATAGCTGGGCTCGTAGAGCTCATATATCTAGCACATTCCTTACTATTCGTTCAAACCCCAACATTGCTGCAGTCCGTCTGAGTGTATTTACAATTTCTTGGCACTACCCTGATTTCATGTTCCACACTTTAAGCTCTCTTGCCAAGTCGTATTTTCTCAACAATTCACTCTGTTTCCTATTTACTCTGCGGTCTGTAGGCACGGCCACATGTATTATTTGGCAGATTTTCTTCTTCTTGTCCACAATTACTAAGTTCAGTCTTTTTGCTTGGATGGGGCGGTCAGTTTGGATGTTAAAATCCCAAAGTAATTTGTGGTTTCCATACTCTTCAGGGCCCTCTGTTGGTACCACTTTTCTGCATAGTGAAATCCCAATCGTTTACTCAGTTGCTAGAGTATCAATATTTCTACTCTATCGTGTCTGTGTTTATACTTCTTCTAGGCTAGTTGACAATATTCACTAGTTATGTGGTTTATGGTTTCAACTCTTTCCCCACATAGGCGGCATTTGATGTTAGTCTGTGTTATGTCGATTGTTGTATGATATAGTTTTTCCTGGTGTATTTGTTTTGGGCTGCCATGATGAGCGATTCTGTCTCTCTCTTCCTTTCCGTAGTCATTACCCATGATCTCTCGTCTACCATATCCTGCATCTGTCTTTTGAATTTACCGTATAGTTTCTTATGTTCCCATTTTTCTTTCCTTGTTTGCTTGGCTGCTCCATCGTTTTCTGCTTTTTTTTGTTTGTTGCGCTGCTTCAGGGGTTCTTCATAATGTTTTCACTATTTGCTTGCACGTACTTTTCTCAACCTATTCTGGCCCTCTAGACACAGTCTTCTATCTTGATGAGTCCTCTGTCGCCGTCTATTCTCTTCACGTCTAGTCCACCCGTGCCATCTCTGGGGCGTAAGGCCTTATGCATCGTCATGTTATTATTATTATTATTATTATTATTATTATTATTGCTGTAATAAGAAGAAGAAGAAAAAAAGAAAAAGGAAAACCTATCTTATTAATAAAAAGAAAGATACGAAGTATTAAATGGTTATCAATCTGTCTTCCCGATCTGTTCGAATCTATTCTTATGTTCATTAAATACTGATGTATATATATATATATATATGTGTGTGTGTGTGTGTGTGTGTGTGAGTGTGTGTTTGAGTGTATGCATGCGTGTGCATGTTCGTGTGTATGTATGCATATATATATATATATATATATATATATATATATATATATATATATAGCTTTATCCTGCGAGTCAAAACCTTTTGTAAGCCGAAATTGTGAAAAGCGAAGAAGTCATCACTATTAAATTATACGTGGGAAAACAATTATAATTAGATTACGTGAGACTTTTCTTTTGTCCTCAGGCCCTGTTAAATGGTGATAATAACCACTCAGGCCTGAGGTTCTTTTGAAATCATTTGCTTTCCCCTCAAGCCAGATGTTTTCTAAACAATTCAATTAATGATGTCACATTTTAACCTGAGTTCAACGTAAAATATCCATATCTACAAAATTTAGCATAAATAAGTCATACTGAATCTCTATCTGATTCCAAGCCTCATAGACCAAAGATACCTCATGCGAGGTATCTTGTTAATCTTTCTAGAACAGCCAGTTCTTTCGTTGCCATATTCAAATTGTATTGAATCACTCCCCAATTCTCGACCACAGTAAGAAGACTTGAAACAAACAGATATCTCGTCAAACCTTTATCGTCTACACCTACACCCCATCGAGAAAAATTTGAATTAAGAAAAGGGTAACCCTACGAATACAAGCAAGGAACAACTTTTCGGGAATATCCACGTTATTAAAATTCAGGAGAATAACATTTACGTATCGTTTGTGCCGGCATATGAGTCGACGATGATTTTTAAAAATCAAGTATTTTCTGGAATGGACTTGACAACATGATGGACACAATGCTGCCTTATGTTGAAGCGTAGTGTCGGCTTATCCGTAGAATGTAGAACTAAACTTTGACTAACATTCGTTTTGGGGTCGGCTTATAATCCGGCATATACAGATTGACTTGTTTCGCTTAAGTTTTCAAAATCGATTAAACAGGAAGTACCAATAAATGAGTTGAAATAGAATACGTAGTTCGGGAATAAAATTGTATTGAGAAATGAATTCTGCTTTGTTCACTCTTTAGATTTTAATGAAACTATATCGTGCGAAAAAATTTAAATCGTCAACTACGATAACTGCTGCTGATCTCAAGCTAAAATGTGTAGGTTTCAATTGTAGTTGTGGCATTGTAGATGGGGAACGTTTTTGAGCTAATCCGTCACAAAGTTGACTGCAAACACGAGTTATTTTAATCAAGCAAGAGAGCAAGCTTGTTTCACTCAGTATAGTCCAAACAATTTTTTTTCTAACCTTTTCCAGCTCCTTTGGCCTTTGCTAGCGTCCAATGAGGCTGAAAAACACATGCAAACCCGCCTATCATCACTTTTTGTCTCATTTCCCCTGACAGCTCAGACTAATTTCGTTTCAACATTGAAAATTGAAAAAAACAAAAAACAAAAAATGGAAGCAAATCAACAAATTATTTCTTACTGATCCGAGAAAAGCAGAACTGGCTTCATTTTAATTTGGATCTTGATCCATCAATCATTCATTAGATAATTCAAATAGTCGACTACTGCATCTACTGCTGATTTTAAGCTGACGCTATTTCGAGCAAAAATTCAAATCATCAACTACGACAACTTCTGCTGATCTCGAGCAAAAAATGAATAGGTTTCAATCGTTATCGTCACGTCGTAGATGGGACATGTTTACTGAACTATTCGGTCTCAATGTCGACCGTAAATCGAAAATATTGCTCGGAAGGAACAACCCCCCCCCCAAAAAAAACAATAATATCTCAGCCAATGGCATCGTTACCATAAACAGATTGAAAATCAGTTCATACTTTGGTACAATGCAGGGAGGGTTATTGCGGGAATCCCTGGATCCATCCACAAAATCAATCAATTATTCCTTATCCCATGACTGAACCTTCCAGAGGATGTCATCGAAATTCATTGAGAACTTTTGGCGATACTGAGTGGACAAAAGGACAAACACGAGTGAATACATCAACTTTTTCGAGTGCATTGACGGGGGCGAAAGAATGCCCTCCAGAATGTTCGACAAATCATAAACTTAACAGCTCGATCCATTCCCCAAGATAACATTGTCCATCCAGCTCTTTTCTGAAAGAAGTTATCCCGACTTGCTTGAACACCATCCAACCTGGGGAACCCACTTCCCTAGAGCTTTTCCTGGCACTCACAAAGCTTCTTAAAGTTCAGATTTATCGGGGAAACGAAAGCTCAATAATAATCCCAGCCTGGGCGTCCATCCCTACGGATCTTTCAGGATCGGGACCCCATACCCAAAGGACCATGGCAATGCTTACATCTTTGCCACTCATTTCTTTGCTGTCCAAATAAATAGGGCCCTTGGGCTCTCCTCACACCAGGTGATGATACCATCATCTTATCAGAGGTCAAGGAAAGACAGATATCTTTGGGAACACTCCATTTAGAGGCACATGTCCTACAGAAAACAGTAATCTGTTCATTAGTTGATATATATATATATATATATATATATATATATATATATATATATATATATATATATATATATATATACACAAATATATATATATGAATATATATATGAATATTATCTTTAAAAACTGGCAAAGGTATTTCAGTGTGTATATGCATGTGCATACGTGAACAGACCTTCAGGAGGTGCAATGGATTATTCATGAATCTATATCCATGGAAGTATATGATTTATATGATACAACTGTGCAACCAGTAGAATTAGCTGATGCATCATATATACATATATATATATATATATATATATATATATATATATATATATATATATATATATATATATAATAGGTATGTAAATTCTGCAATAAGGATTGAACAAATTTTAGAAAAATGGGAAAAAAAGAATGCTAAACTTTTTAGTAATGGTTAATCGGTATAGTAGTTTTTAATAAGCCTTAATCGTTTCGTACATATCCTCAGAAAGCTGATATGAATCTGTTTCTGGTCATCTTTTCCCACCGATCGGTAGAGGTAGTTTAACCCTGGTCATTGGTGTATCAGTCTTGATTTTGATCCAAATACCATGGGTGTAGTGAACATCTAGTTGTTGGTGACTTCAGTGGGAAGAATAGGGTTGATGCGAAAGGTAAAAGGGGGGGGTGAGATATCAATGTGTGTGTGAATGTGTGTATTCACAGTATAGTAGAATTGGGTCTAAGTCTGATTGCAAATTTGTGTAGTGTGTTGATATGAATAAGTAGGATTTTTTTTCTAAACTCATCACTGTATGAAAGAGTTATGTTCTCCTAGAGAAACAGAGCTGAAGTTCCAACAAGTTGAAGAATTGAATTTAAAATTAATTAATTAATGAAATAACCCCCTCTACTGGGCGGTGTAAAAAGATGGCCGGAAACAGAATCCCATGAGCCGACTGAAAACATGTACGAAACTAGTTAAGGCATATTAAATACCTCAAAATCATACATGAGAAATTTGGCTTTTCTTTTTTACACTTTTCATATGTATATATATATATATATATATATATATATATATATATATATATATATATATGTGTGTGTGTGTGTGTGTGTATGGTGTATTGTTGATGTCTGTGAATGTGTGCATGGTGTTCTCAACATACCGCTATTAGTGTAATCAGCATATATATATATATATATAATATTATTATCAAAAAATTGAGTTATCCAGCGACAGCTGTTTTGTTGTAGTGAAACTCTTCAGTGTGGCTATTGACTATCTAATATCCCTTCCAGTACCACGAAGTAGGATCGAAACCTTCACTTCAGACCTCGAAGGTGGCATTTCTCTGCCCTACGCAGAACTGGATAGTCAGTAAGGCTGAATTTACTTACTCGCACACAATTCTCCATCCACCAGAGTGTTCTATTCCAGAGTTGGAAGAGCATTGCTTTTAGCTTAAAATGAATATATATATATATATATATATATATATATATATATATATATATGAGTATATGAAAGCTCTCTCTCTTTTTCTCTCTCTTTCTTTCCCTCTCTCTCTCTCTCTCTCTCTCTCTCTCTCTCTCTCTCTCTCTATATATATATATATATATATATATATATATATACGTACGTGAGTGTGTGGTTCATGTAGCCAAGTATGTTTTTACTTCTTAGTTGTATCTTTAATGGTAAAGCAAGATATGGGGCAACACACACACACACACACACACACACACACACATACACACACACACTTGTATATATTTATATATAAATATATATATATATATATATATATACATATATATATATATATATATATATATATATATATATATATATATATACGAACTCAAATAAGCAGACAAATTCAGAGAAAAATACTTATACGCATGTATGTGTAAGTCTGCATTCATATAATAGTCTTTCTTATGGCTTATCTGTCCTCAAACGATGAAGGAGATGCCGACATTGATAGATAGATAGATAGATAGACTGATAGATAAACAGAAAAGTACTTATTAATAGAGAACTGGCCTTAGATATACACACAGACTGAACGCTCAGGAGCATTCAGGCGTTTTTCTATGACACAGAGACATTCATCTTCATCACTGAGGGCTTCGGCAAATTTATTTTTTAATCTTTAACATGTCTTCTAAGAAATTGGTTTCTTGCCAAACTAGTTTTTTGATGTTCGAACTTTGTCCTCAAAAAATCTTTTCCCTTGAAGCTGCCGTAAGAGGCTTATCGTCACGACATTTTTTTCAACCCGTTCTTTCTGTTAATTTTTTGTGACTTCAGATTCCCGTAAGGGGATTCTGTTGGCTACTAGCCTTTTATATGCTTTCAAATTTGATGTGTTCTCTATTCCTTTCTTTCCCTAGGTTAAGTTTGGCATAAGGTCAATAGTGTAGTTCTGTGGGAACGCGTGAGAACGGCGTTCCCGTACATTTTGGGGGGACAGGGAAAGGCTTTATCTCACTATTCATATGCAACTAAAATTCTGTAGTTGAAAAATCCGTTGATAAGGAGTAGCCGGGATGTTCAAATAATAAACCAATATGGCTTCACAATATCTCTGATGATGATTCAAAACGTTCCAAGGTGGTTGGAGCTCCTTACCTTTCCCCCGAGAACAGGCTACTTTGAGTCAGCAGCATCGCCAGGTCTTAACTTAGAGGGATGCAAGCACGAAAAAAAGGTACCATGACACGTACCAAACAACTGATACATTTTTATTTTCTGTTTAGATTAAAAACACATGAGAGATACAGTTTTTGAATGAAAACACAATAAAAACGTTTTTATGGAGGCCTCATTTATCTATATTGCATTCAAGAACAAAACATAATGAAAAATAATGCAAGATAGAACGAAGCTATATGAAAAATGTACGAAGCAACTACAATAGTCTATTTCGTCTAAGCATTTCTTCCCTCTAATATACTGTGCTGTCATGTGATCTCTCTGAGTAATGTTCAGCATGATTCACTCCTGTGCACGTTGTGTGGTTCTCAGTTCGAGGATTGATCTTTTGGTAAGTTTCCATGTTTTAGCTTCATGGGTGACTATCGGGAGGATGAATTGGTTGTAAACCTTTCTTTTTAGGACTTGTGGGATTTCCTCGTTTTTGAAACTCGAGCTTACTCTACCAGAAGCATGCCGACCTAGTTTGATTCTTCGCTTGATTTCTTCTAAGGATTTCATGGAGGCTCACTGTCTTAGGTAAATGCAGTGGTCTACTTTATCCAGCTCTGCATTTTCAATTTCGATCAAAGTCTTCATTCCCAACATGTTTGCTTACATGACATTTGTTTTGCCGATGTTCATATAGAAGCCAACTTTCTAGCTTCCTTCATTTAGTTCGTCTTGCATTATTTGGAGATCAAAGAGGTTCTTAGCGAAGAAGACGATGTCGTCAGCAAATCTGAGGTTACTTAAGTATTCTCCGCCTTTCTTGATTCCTTTGTGTTCCCATTCTAAGTTTCGGAAGATCATTTCGAGGCAGGTTGTGGAAAGTACACCTTATCATGATCCATCTAAATCACTAACTTTTTTTCAATGGAGAAAAGCTAACATAAACAATCTATCCTCGCATACTGCAGAACGAAAGTACAATTTTATTTGAATGAGTCGGCGGAAGGGTTGTTCTGCAACAGCACTGGTTATTGGAAGGGTTAGAAATAAAATGTTATCCTATAGGTTTCAGGTAAGGATAAATTTAACACGTGTCATGAGAGAATCCAATTATATTGTCCATGGCAAGTTTCTATATTTTGTGATAATGCTTGTGTTCATTATCTTGTTGTACATGTCTTTGAATAAAATAAACTGTTCAGGTTTGACGGATTTGGGATGACGTCTGAGTATGTGTCTGCTAAAATGACAAATTTGTTCACATAACCTGGGAGGTTGAAATGCTTTGGATCTGAAGCACTATAGCGCTATTATTTATTGCAGAATCTAAGGACACAAAATAGGATTCAAGCATGATTTTTTTTAGTATCAAATATACCTACAGGGGGAGATATATTACAAATTTGTTTTTAATGATCAGTTCCATGCGATTGTGATCGACAGACGGCTGTATTTCTGTTTTCATCTTATCTTTATATACAACTAGAGTGTTGTTATTCATGGGATATTTTCTTGTTGCTTTCGGATAACGTTTATCAAAAGATTTCTTTGAGTGAATCGGGGCTGGAAGTTTAGAGAGGTGTGCGGTCAAGTTAGAGCTAAATGAGTTCTGGATGGGGAAAATGATGAAAGGTAAAATTAGTCGAGTAGGGTGTCAGTGGTGGGTGGGGTAGAGTCAGGGTTTTGATGTACTCTCTCAGGGGGAGGATGATGTGAGGGGTGGATATTTTGTAGGGATGAGAGAGCATTGTTGAATGTTAAAATTAAAAACAATGTAAAATGCATTTGAATAATTAATATGAATGGTGAAGTTTAAATAATAAATGTATTAAAAATTGAGTTTTAGATTATTTGAAATCAATTAGATTAAATGAAATCGTTGCATGAGTATAAAAATAAATTAGATTGAATGGAGTTAACGTAGATCAAAGATATAGAAATAAAATGAGTCAAAATAGGACTATGTATAAAATAAATGTAAATCAGATATCTTGGGAAGAAGTGAGGTATAAAATTGAAAAGAAAAAATTAAGATTCAAGCATGATTTTTTTAGTATCAAATATACCTTAATCCTCTGCAATCTAATCAGAGACTCTTCTCCTTTTGGGCTCTGTGCTGCTTGTATTTTGTATTGATATAACATTTTTGCGACTAATCTCTTGTGCTTTGAATCAATTAAAACGGAAAATTTGTCAAGTTACTTTTTAATGGCCTTACTATTTACAATCTACGTTTATAAATCCCATTGTCAATGTGTCCGTTGGTCTCTTCAGCTGAAAGAATCACGTGGAACAAAACTGTTTAAGAAAATAAGAACGACAATTTGTCGTGATTTGAACCAGTACCATGGTAGATGACAGTCTGATACGTTAACGTTTACGCTTCGACGACAGTTTTCAAACGGCTCTAAATTTTAAACGGCAAACGCTGAAAAAGCCAAAATCTTACGTTTTACGAAGATCGACTAAGATAAAATGAATGCAAACTTCTTACATAATATACCAGAAAATGTAATTCAAAGTTTCTTAGACAAGTCTTTCCCTAAACAGAAACAAAAGTCATAACTTCCCTTCATTTTTTACGTCACTTTATGTCCTTTAACATTAGGGAGTACAGCTTCAAATATCGGTTTTTTCATAAAGGAGACTGCCGACGTTGAGGTGACATCAGTCGGTGATGAGGCAAAATGTGTCCGTTTCAATTTGGTCAATTCTTGGGTGCCTGGTGTGTATATGGTACCTAATATCAAATACCTCTTTTAATCGAATACAATGTTATCTCGAATATAACGAGTAATATCCCTCATATTTAATGTAACCCAAGTACAGCTATAGTGATCCATATTTGTTTTTGTGAAAATCAATGTAATATCACCACTAATTAAGAAAAAAACTGAGTCTAAATGACTTAAAAAGACAAACTTTAAAATTAAAATGGTTCTTGTTTTTGTTCAGTAACATTTGGTCTGAATGTAAATGATCTTCATCCTCTCTCTCTCTCTCTCTCTCTCTCTCTCTCTCTCTCTCTATATATATATATATATATATATATATATATCCAGAGTCTGCAAATATATAATTATCAGAATTGGACTTTTATAGATATATATATATGTATCAAAGATCCATCATCATCATCATCATCATCATCATCATCAGTCTTTTAACGTTTGTCGTTCGACATAACCTCCTCCAGGATTCACCACAATTCTCTATCATGGGCGTCGCAGAACAAGTATCTCCTATATTTGTCCAGTTCATCTCTCCATCTTTTATTCTGTCGGCCTCGGTTTTGCATGTGATCACTGGGAATCCATGTTGTGAGTCGTGATGTCCATCGGTTGTCTGTCATTCTTGCAACATGGTCTGCCCGTTGCCATTTAAATTTTCCCGTTTTCTTCCTGATATACTGTGCTGTCTTGTGATCTCTCCATGTGATTCTCTCACATGCAGATTGCATGGTTCTCAGTTTGTGGGTCTGTCTCTTGTTAGATTCCATGTAGCTGTATTCAAATCAATCATAACTAAGTTCTATGAACTTTTGAACCCTACTTACCTAATTAGCATTTCAATTTGCATGACAATTATTTTGATTCTCAGAGTACTTGATGCAAACATTTCACGGTATGATTTGTTGTTCTGAGATGTATTCTTCTGAAGATATTGAATTTTCTGGTTTCCTATCCCTAAATTCTGGTACTCTTCCGGTGGCTAGGGGCGTGGTTTATGACGTCAGCACTGGGGTTTAAAAAGGCCTCTTCATGGGAACCTTTTTTTTCATTTTAATTTGTTTGGCGGGTTTATATGTTTCTGATCCACTTTGCTCCGTGTCCACCCATCGTAGTTGTAGATCTTCATATATATGGAGAATATAATAAAAACTATACGTAAATCTGAAAATTATTCCACCTCAACACTTCGGAAATGGCCTGCTAAATATAGAGAATGATGAAAATACTTAGTCTCAAAACTTCAGAAAGCAGCAATGATGAAGACAGAATTTTGAATATTTATGGATTAGCAGGATTATTTCACCTCCGATTGGAGCAATTAGGCTCAAAAAATGTACAGGACAACGATTTTATCCCAGATTTTCGAAAAACGATGAAATGTTAACATAATATTCTGAATAAGTATTTTACCTCTAAACTTCAGATTAACATGAGTGGTTTGGAAAATGTACGGAATAATGATTATAAATCAGAACCTCAGACAACAACAAAAATCTAGGAAATTGAATTGAATGACGTCTTTACATCAGATTTTTGTACGGATTAACGATTAGATATCAGAACTTCAAACAACAATAAGAATCTTGGAAATTGAATGGAATAACATTTTTATATCAGAATTTCTGACAATGAGATGTTCGAAAGAGGATTTTATATAAAACATTCAGGCAATGTCTAGAATTCAGAAAATTAATGAAATAACGATCTTGAATCAAAACGTCAGGAAACCTTTGGAACCTCAGAAAATGAATGGAGTAACTGTTTCATCTCATAACTTCGGACAACATTGAAGAGCTCTGAAAAATGACTAAAATAAGGATTTTCTTAACAGAACATCAGAAATCATCAAGAGGTTTGGAAAATGGATGAAATGAAGATTTGGATACTCCACGGACGTTTCTAAATCACTGATAAAACTTTCCCAAACCAAGGTTGAAAAATATTCTGTTAAATGGAAACACGACTCTTTCTTATTTTTAGTTTCTTTTTTCACTGCAGAAAAATAAATGCCTATCTGTGGAGATGGAGAGTAAGATGACCAGACGGAACCATCAAAAATTAATTGAATGTAACTTTCTACCCATCTGACAAAGAAATTTATTACATATCTATACAATGAATAAAAGTCATTTGAGTATGTCCTTTACTTCTAAGTAAAAGAGAGAACTTGAAAAACTTAAAAAAGAAAAGAATTAAAAAAATTAGGGAAAGGAACAATTTTTCGATTTTGATCTTTGAAATTAATCTTTTATTGAATCAGTCTAAATTAAATTTGTGGAATTTGTAAAAATAAATTAATTAATATACGAAATATTTATTTTGGAATTCCAGACTTTGGAAAGAATTTGAGAATTACAAAAAGGACGAAAAAAATTATGTTTTGATGAATTTTCCTCGAAACCTTTGGGCTTGGATGTATATTTTCTTGCGGCTGGAGAAGCGTGACGTTTGAACGAGGGATGAAAAAAGCAAGGGGAGGAAGAGAGAGAGAGAGAGAGAGAGAGAGAGAGAGAAACAGATAGAGAGAGGCAGAGAAAGAGGAGGGCATAGAAATATAGAGACTCTAAACTGGGGAGAAGAGAAACTTGAATGACCGATCGAAAGATAAAGGACTTGTTTATCATGAGGGCCCCAGGGATCAGTCTGGCTTTCGTGTGTCGGGGGTTCATGGAGCGATTCTTAGTTTTAACATAATCGTCTCTTCCTCGTATCACTTGGAGAATTATATAATTTTTCTCCCAACCCCAACATGCGCCCAAATATTTGATAACACTCACACAAACACACACACACACATTTGTGTGCACTATATATATATATATATATATATATATATATATATATATATATATATATATATATATATGCTCTTCCAGTTCTGAAATAGAGTATTTTGGTAGACGGGGAATTATGCGTAAGTAAATATAGATTGCTTAGTTCGCCCCTCCGACCGTCCAGTCCCCTGTAAGTCAGGGGTGAAATGTCTGCCTCTAGGTCTGAAGCCAAGGTTTGGATCCTACCTCGTTGTATTGGATGTAGGATAGTCCGTAGCCACATGATAAATTCGTAATACAACGAAACAGCTGTTTGTTGATGACACAATCAAAATTTCACACACACACACACACACACACACACACACACACACACACACACACATATATATATATATATATATATATATATATATATATGCATTATTCCGATTTGAAACCTTGTTTGAACTGACTTTCCGTATATACACGGTGAATATGCTGGTTGGCGTAGATGTCGGGTCAAATATATTATTACTATTCCGTCAAAATACTCATGCATTTCTTTTATTTTTATCATATATATATATATATATATATATATATATATATATATATATATATATATATATAATCATTCGCCTGATGAGGCCCAGAGAAGGAAGAAACATAAATTTGTTTGTCTTATTATATATTTCCCGCTCTACACTAAAACAACTTGACTTTCGAAGTATAAAGTTGAATGTATCGAGCACTCTATGAAATAAATCCATCACATATCAGACGTTGCTTTATATCATGCTATATGGCTAACTTGATCTGTACCATATAAATATGTATATGTATGTAGGCACTGTAACACTAAAGCAGAACATACTTGATATCTACTAAGTTTCTCTTAGTTTTATGCAAGATAACAATAATAGGACACACAAAGGGGATGAAATTCATTTCAGTTGCAATGTAAGGGTCTTATGTGTGCTTGTTAACCATTACTAGCGTGTTTGTGAAAGGAGTGATTTCATCGAATTACTGAGATATTCAGGGTTTGAACAAAATCACTTGTTTCCCACTCATACTCCAACAGAACTTCACTATGACACACACTCATTTATATATATATATATATATATATATATATATATATATATATATATATATATATATATATGTGTGTGTGTTTGTGCTTGTGTATATCTCTCTCTCTCTCTCCCACTCTCTCTCTCTCTCTTTCTCTCTCTCTATATTTTGAACAACCGTAGCAATAGAAGATGGCGAAGGATTTTATTTGCACCTGTGTGTTTTTTATTATATGTATTTGTTTATTTGCTCGTCTGTTCCAGCGCTCCTGGTCATATCTTTTTGTCTACATAGTTAGAAATTGGCATCAGTACTCCACTAGACATCCCATAATAAATTCTTGTGGGGGCTTTATTCTGACAAGTTCATTGATAACATCTAGATTCTCCAGAATCCAGATATTTTTAGAGGTTTTCTCACCCTATTTAGATGATTTACTGCGAAAAACGTCCGTGATATCATAAATCATATTTATTTAGACCATATTTATTTAGACCATATTTCTTTTTGATGAATTTATTTTACATCACATTGAATTTTGACGCCACAGCTGTTCAATTATTGACTGCGACGGCATATATATATATATATATATATATATATATATATATATATATATATATATATATATATACACATATGTATATAGTCTAGAAAGCTTTACAGCTCCAAATACTAAATATATAAAGAAAACTTTTTTTCCAAAAAATGTCATTTCAGTCAATTATTTCCTCAGTACGTATTAATGTAATATTCTTCAGTGGTTTCTTTGTTTTACAAGGTATTCAATACGGTATTATACGTGATTTTTTTCGTTGAATCATAGTTGTTTACCATGTAACGGTTTTGGGGATTTAAAAACAAAACGATTATGTTAACATGGTTCCCCTGTAGTAATGATCGAACAACACCTCCCTATTAGCTATGATTTTAATATATAGATTTATCGTATTATTTCAGCGCCGTTTCATACTGTACGTGGTTCGCTATTTTATATAGGGTATTATTATAATGCATTGTATGTGCGTATTATTTTATATTACTCATCATTTAATATATGTACATTAGACTGGAAATTTTTTTTGTGCCTGTCTTTAGTTACACTTTCATTTTGGTTCCATAGTGCAAATTCTGTCCGCCCGTTTATTTTCAGGCGCCATCACCAACCAATCTGTTGATGGAAATCTAAGATTTCGATATAAAAATGTTTTTTGCAGTATTTCCAACTCAAACCCAACTCTTTATTATTTTCCGATAAATTTTCACACATTTACAAAACGCTTTTTCCTCTAAGTGTCGACGTAACGCATCTCCAGTTTTTACATTCCGATGTTAACATTTCAGATTCCCGTCAAGATTATTGGAATTTTCGAATATTTCCTGCCATCAAATTTAACACTTCTACGACAGCTTTCCGAGGTGATACCCGAAATTTCACAGAATTTGGCGAGGAAAAAATTTTTGCTTACCCTAACACCTAGTTTCAACTATCTACATCAGTGTAGTCCCAGTGATCTCGCGAAAGCTGAAGAAATGGTGGCAGAAAAAGAAAAAAAAATCCGTACAACATTCAGTTTGTGCGCACTGCTCAAATTAACTGAACTTGCACATCGTACATGCATATTTCTAGAAATTTCTGGAAAGTTCGATTTCAGTTACTGCGAGATTCAACTCAACCTTATTATAACAGGTCTGGTTTATCACCCAAAAGAAACTCCCTCATGATTAATATATTTTGGAAACATACCGTGTTTGGTGATGATCAATTAAAAAATTTAAATAAGGGGTGAACAATTTTAAAATTTGGAAAAAAGGGGGATCAATGAATAAGTTACTTCTCTCACCCTGTGTTGGGTGGTGATCATTAAAAATGTCTGATTTTTTAAAGAGAGTGGAGGGAACACTGTCGAACACAAACTAAAATACCAATTTTAAATAAATTTACATTGTAAATTGTACTGTTCATTGAAAACCTATATTAAGGATAATTTTCAAAAATCAAGCAAATATGTAAATATGATGAGAGTAAATATTAAAATTTTTTAACCTTCTAAGTCCATTGGTACAGCTCGTATTCGCGATATATTCATACATTACCATACAGTCAGCTAGACAAGCCTAAAAGCTGAATAAACCTATGTTGACAGTTTTGGCTGACGGTTTCTAATTAACAAAAAGTATGTCTTTCTGTCTATATGTGACAGCCTGAATCAAGAAGTTTACAATACCTCCAAGCGAAATTATCAGTGAATTAAAAGGATCCCGAGTTAGCTTAAGGAAGTTTTTAGTCGTGAGGTTTCATTTACAATGTAAGTATCATGCTTAAATCGACCCTATTTTCGGTTGTTTGCAAATGTAGTTTTCCATTAGTAATCATGAACGCTGCGAAAACTCCATCAAATCGATTGAAATAATAAATACTGTTTTTTTTTCTATCAGACATAGATAGGTAATACAATTACTTCACCAGATTGTCAGTACATGTCCATAAAACACAATATCCCAAAGAGGCTTCAGTGAATTTAATGAAAAAAGATTAGAAAGGTTGGCCATGGTGGTTCCATTCTGGGGCCTGATCTATGTACTGTTACCTATCCCGTATCATATCTACCCACATCATACAATATCTCTAACAACTCTCAATGAAACGGAACTTTGTGAAAGAGTTGGTCATAGGCAAAAGAAGGTGTGATATGAATTATCTTCAGCGCATTCCATAGGCTTTTTGGCCTGTAGTTCTTCAGATCTTAAGTAAAGAATCTCATTATGTTGGCAAGCTTTCGGCAGAGCAAGCTCACTCATCAAGTCAAGAAAATCCCACTAGTCCTGAAAAGAAAGGATGCATAAATAAGCAAAGTATCCTCCCAATAGTCAACCATGGAGCGAAAACATTGAAACTAATCAAAAGATTGATACTCAAACTGAGGACCATGCAACGGACACATGATAGAATCATGCTCAGCATCACTTAGAGGAATCAGAAGACAGCACAGTATATCAGAGGAAAACACATACATATCATATAATCCATTAGGAAATTCAAAAGGGAATGGGCTAATCACGTGGCCAGAATGTCAGAGAACTGCTGAACATCTCAAATCACAAGAGATCATAGGCGTGGCCGACAGAAAATAAGATGAGCTTAGAAAGTACTGGACCTGCAACGCCCATGATAGAGAGGTCTAGCCAATCTCTGGAAAGGTCTATGACCAACGACGGACGCTAAAAAGCTGCTGCTGTTGATGATGAGGATGATGAGACCTCATTTTAGGCTTACATAGAAACTTTCCACTGAAAACCCCACCCTTGGTGAGGTTTCCAACCAGTTATAATAGCAACAGAGATAACTTCTATTTGAATTATAACGAGTTTCAACCTGGTTACATAAAATGCTACAGTGTTGTTTGATTTGCATATAGAGTTAAATGAAACTATTCTCCTTCAATTCGATGGCCAACTTATATTTGGAGCTGGATACAAAAGAAGGCACACATGCCACTGATGAAATCATCATAAAGTAGCCCAGGACTTTACATTTCAATATAGATCCCATCGAAGAAAGAAACATCGAAGATAGAAGATATTTGAAAAAGCGGTTGCCAGCAAAAGAAATCAGGACTTGTCACTGACCATTTATACTCCAATGGGAATTTTCTCTTAGAAGATGGATTCCTCACCTTATAAATATTTATTCAGTACCGAAGTTTATCAAATACCAAGCTGTGATTCACAGGATTCGTACCTCATATGGTAGCGAATATTTCTCTTGCTCTGCTAATGTTTGGAGTTCAAGATCAATCAGAAGGCCAGGATTGAGTACAGTTCTCTACTTAAAGGTTTTGGAATCCCCCAAACTTCCTCCCGATACGAATTTTCCCTCTGCTAAATTAAACTTACTGAATATTGAGCTCTGATTGACTGTTTTAATTTTAATATGTATATACATATGAAGTCATACAAGGATCAATTGAAGAAGTTTGGCTATGCCATGGTCAAACTCCCTTGATCCATCAAAGGTAAACTTGAAAAAATTTAACACAACAGAATCCATTTCTCTATGAAATATTTTTCCACAAACTATGTTTCATCTCAACTCCTTTATTAGTAGTTCCTGTAAATAGGATTTGCAAGCTGAAGCAAAACAAATCAACCTAGCTTTGGCTTTAGAAGTGGGGGTAAATTCGTTATCAGTTCCATATACGTTATCACTATCATTCGTGTATGACGTTACTGTTTTTTTTGGTCAGGTCATTGTATCTATTATTGTTGTTACATATGAATATAAAATCAACAAGCTTGGTTGCAGAAGGGCCAAACTATCTTGCATCACTAAAATCTAAAAGGTACACAAAATAGAATTTATCTCCCCATACACTATTGTTCTAAAATTACATATCCTATTTCAACTCCTTGCTTAGTAGTTCTTTAAATAAAAGAAGTTGAACTGGGTTGCCTAAGTATCTCTTGCTCGAGCCGTCATGATGTCACTGGTTTTTAATGGGATCATCGTTATTATTGCAACCAATTAAAATAAAGTCAAAATCCATTAGTAGTATTTTTCAATAGAGAAATTCAAAGTTTACCACAAAATACCGAGAACTTGTAACCGGATGTTGAGACAATCTGACGTCAAGACATCACTCTTTCTTTTCGCCTCTCTTTTTTAATCATGTCTTAAATTCAAAAGTCTTAAATTCCGATGTCTGACGAATTCATGATCATAAAGTCAACTCTGGGAGTTTGACAAAACTCAATCACAGATGTTTAGCAATTCATTGTTAAACAACGGAATATAAAAAAAAATCATATTTTAAATAATATCATCCATCAAATATTCAATACATAAATAATTGTTTTGAAGTTAATTTTCATATTCTTTCCCGGTCTTGAAATAGATTCTTATGTATTGTGATTTTAGGTGATAAATATGTTCTTATTTAACCAAACCGTCAACATAAGTTTCTTCAGTTTTTAAACAGATATAGTCGGCTGGCTGGCTATGTATGCATGAATAACATATACAATTAGTGCTGAAAGTGTTAATATTTACTCCTTATTATGTCAAGAAAAACTTTTTATCTTTTGAAAATTATACCCCAAAATAGGTTTTTAGTGTGCGCTTGGGTATTCAATTTGCAATGTTAGCTTATGCTAAATTGGTCCCTTAGTTTATGGCATTATTCACACACGATTTTTAGAAAAAAAATAAGACTTTTTGAATTGATCACTGTCCAGCGAGAGAAGTAACATATTCGTTGATCACCTTTTTCCCAAATTCTTTAATTCATCAACTTTACCCCGCAACATGGCATGCCGTGAAAAATACGTTGGTCACGTGACAGTTTCTTTTGAGTGACTAACCAGACCTATCTTATTTTTGCTGGTTTTTTCTTTTTCTTTTATTTATTTTTGATTCTCTTTTTTTTTTTTTCTTCTTTTCAATTCTCAATTTCGCCGCTCCTTTCTCCCGTCAATTATCTACAACTACCATCGTAAGATACAAAGATACAGTCATCACCTTTCATTGACAATTAGAACATCTGACGAATTCGACACTTTCGACTTTTTACTTTTTTGAAATGTTGCCTGTTCGCGTAAAGTTTGTCCCGATATTCAACGCCATATCTTAACAAATCTCTTCGAATTTCAACGAATTCAAATAAAAAAAAGATGATAGCCTGTTATTTCGTTTTTTAAAATTCTTTATTTAGATCATCATTACAGTCACTTTGTTTCATTCTTCAAATTTTAGCGACTTAATTCTCTGTTTATATTGACATTACCTCTTCTCTTTCGTGCTCACTTTTCTTTCTGTCTTTTTCGATGACTTTCTTCCTTCCTTTCTTTCTTTCTTTCTTGCTCATTTCCTTTCATTCTTTTCTGTTTTCTTTCTTTCTTTTTTTCTGTCTTTCTCGTGTCCTTTCCTCTTTTTTGCTAACTTCTCTCCTTTCTTTCTGGCTCTCTACCTTCCTCTTTTTGCTGACTTTCTCTCTTCCGCCCTTCTTGTCTTTGTTTTTCAATAACTTTCTTCCTTTCTCTCTTGCTCACTTCCTTTCTTTCTTTTTTGCTTTCCTCCTCCTGGTTTGCCCACTTTCTCTCTCTTTGCTTCCCCCCCCTTTCTTTCTTGGTCACTTCTTTTCTTTCTTTTTTGGGCACTTTCTTTCCATTCTTCCTTTCACTTCTTTCTTTCTCGCTCCATTTCTTCTTTTTCTTTGCCAACTTTCTTCCTTTTTTCATTCTTTCACACTTCTTCTCTCTCTTTTCGGTCAATTTCTTCTTTCCTTTCTTTTTGTCTTACCTAGTTGCTTCCTTTCTTTTTTTGTTACGTTTCTTTTCTTCCTTCTTTTCTTTCTTTCTCACTTCTCCTCCTTCTTTTTAGTTAACTTTCTTTCTAACTTGCTCGCTTCTCTTTTTCATTTCTTTCTTACTCACTCCCTGTCTCTCTTTTCTTTTTTTTATTCGTTTTCTTTCATTCATTCATCCTTTCTTTTCTGTTCACTTTCAATCTTTTTCTTTTCCTTTTTTACTGATTTTTTCGTGCTCCTGATCTTTCTTTCCGTCTTTCTTTATTTTTCTCATTCTTCCATTCTTCTTTTTCATTCATTGTAGCTTTTTGTTTTCCTTCGTTTCTTCCACTACCACTTTACTCGTTCTTTCAGCCTTTCCTCATCCTTCCTTCTTTCCTTCTTTCTTTCCCATCCATTTTAAATTCTAAAACAATTCATTATCCATTATGGTCGCACACCCATGGCCCAATTCTTTCTTTCTTCCTGTTTACTGTTCCTTTTTGTTTCTCATTCTTTTTCTACCCCTTTTTCTCTTTCATTCTTTCCTTGCTTTTGTTCTTCCTTCATTCCTTCTTTCTCTCCCTCTTTCCTTACATACCATTCATTGTTGCTTTTGGTCTCCGTTTTACTTTCTTTCGCATCATCTTTCTCCCCTCCTTCCCTCCTTTCCTACCTCTCCATTCTTCCTTCCTTTCTTTCCTCCTTTCCTACTTCCCTTCCTTCTTCCCTCCCTCCTATTTCCCTTTCTTCCTCTTCCCCTCCCTGCCCCCTCCTTCCCTTCCTCCCTTCCATTTCCCTTTTCTTCCCTCCCTTCCTTCTTCCCTCCCTTCCTTCCTTCCTTCTGGTCATGATGTCTCTCCCCCCGTATCCCCAATTTATCTATCCCTTATCTTCATATTCCCTGTTACCAAGATTAAATCCGGCGTTATACCCCTTCATTGAGCATTCCTTCCTTCCTTTTCTGAACTAAGGCCTCAGAATTCATAACCCCCGCCACCAAAATATTTTTGATATCATAGTGGGTTTCCCTGCATAATTGACCCCTTCAGGTTGAAAAATGAAGTACCGGTTGACTAAATTCGAAAAATTCCCAATCATTACGTAGTGTTCTCGTTTCTCCGTAAATAGGTCCGTAAGCCTTTTGCCCCAAACGATAACAAGGAAGTCCCTGCATATTCAATTATAAAAGCTCAGTTCCCGACAGCACTATGCATTGAAATAATCAAATACGTTTTTTAAATCCTATTCCGGTGTTATCCGCTAGAAGTGAAAAAAATGAAGGAAAAAAAAACTTATTCTATATAATTATAACGTGCTTGGAGATATGAGGAAGAGAGTAAAGGAAATAGAGAGAGAGGGGAACAAGGTGAGTTACAGGGGAAAAATGAAGAAAAAAAAATGGAAATTCTTAATGTTGAATATGATGATGATAATGCTGATGATGATCTTCATGGGGTTGGTGGTTGAAGGAAAGGAAGGAAGAAAGGGAAAAAAGAAGAAAGAGAAGGAAAGGAAGAAAAAGGGTACAAAAAGGAAAATTTGTTTCAGACAAGAAATGATAATTATAAAAAAATATTATTATTATCATTATCATCATTATTATTATTATTATTATTATTATTATTATTATTATTGTTGTTGTTGTTGTTATTGTTAATTTGTTGATAGTTTTAGGAAGGAGGAAGGGGAACTGGAATAGGAAGTTAGCCTTCTAGAGGATAGGAAAAGGAAATAATAATAATAATAGTAATAATAATAATAATAACAATAATAATAATAGGAAGAAGATGAAGAGGGTGGTGCAGAAGATGGAGAGAAAGGAAGATGATGATGATGATGATGAGAATATGAATGAGAAAAAATGCAACACAATTTTGGGAAGAGATGTAAAAAAAGAAGAGAGAGAGAGAGAAATGTTACTAAAGCAAATTTTGAACAAAATATATAAGGGAACAATGAAGAAGTACAAAATGATGATGATGAAGAAGAAGAAGAAGAAGACGAAGAAGAAGAAGTGAAACTTGATGGAAAAAAAGAATGAAAAAGAAAAAGATAGATGAAGGAGAAAAACAAGAATAATGAGTTGGACTTGAAAAAGAATAAGACAGAAGAAGAAAAATCCAAAGAAGAAGAAGAACAAGAAAAAGAACAAGAGGAAGAACAATAACAAGAACAAGAACAAGAAGGAGAAAAAGAAAAAGAAAAAGGACAATGAAGAGGAAGGGGCTGAAAGAAGTAAAGACAGAATGGTGAAAGAAAAGAGACAAAAGAAGCGAAAACAAAAAAAAAAGAAAAGGAGGGAGAAGAGAAAGATCAATTGGAATAATAACAAGGATAAAAAGAATAATGGAGAGGGAAGGAACTCATAAATCAGATAAAGAGGGAATGAAGAAAGTTTGAGAAGAAAAAAGTAAAGAAATGTCGAAATATAGTGAAAAAAAGAAAAAAGACAAGAAGAAAAAAAGAGAAGGAAAAAAGAAAATGAACAATAAAAGAATAAAGAGAGAAAAAAGAAAAGAACACAATGAAGAAAAATGAAAGAGGAAAATGAATTGGAACGTACAGGTGTTGAAAGGTTCCTAATAATTGAATGAGATGATTTGTTGAAAGACAATGATGCAGAGAGAGAGAGAGAGAGACACAGAGAGAGAGAGAGAGAGAGAGAGAGAGAGAGAGAGAGAGAGAGAGAGAGAAAGAAGAAAATAAGGGCGAAGATATGGAAGAAAAATAGATATCAGAAAAAAGAAAATTCAATGAAGGAAAAAGATGGGAAAAGAAAAATCAGGAACGTAGATAGAGAAAAATATGCGTTAAACGAAGGAAATGTCAAAGAAAATATAATTGAAGACTGAAAGAAAAAAAAATACAAGAAGAACAAAGAAATACGGAAGATTAAAGAACATGAAGGAGAAGAAAGAGAAGATGATGAAAATGAAAAACAACGAAGAAATATGGAAGAAGAAAGGAATAAAAATAAAAAAGGACATAAAAAATAGAAGAAAAATACATAAGGAAGAAGTTGAAAATTGGGAAAAAAAACAAAGTGAGTGACGACACTGCGGGTGCTAGTCGCCTCTAAGTCTATTTACACATGTGATAGGTGAGTAAAGGCAGCTGTTGCCGTGGCCAGCGTAGGGGCATTTACCAAGCCCCTAACATATTTTATCATTGAATGACAAGGAGTCTGGTCTGCTTAGTCTCACAATAGAAATCGTTGCTCAACAAAAATCTTTTTGTAGCATATCGTGAAGAATTGGGGGAAAAAACACGATAAAAGGGTGATCAATGAATAACTTTCTTCTTTCGCCTTTTGTTTGGGCAGTGATCACTAAAAACTTTTGGAAAAAAGTGGACACAAAATATCAATGCAGCGTGAACACACACATTGCAAATCAGTCCTTCAAACCATCATCTCTTAAAACCTATTTGGCGCATTGGACTTTCAGGAAACATTAAAAGTTTTTTTTTTTGGCGTAGAAATGATAAATGTTTAAGATGTGCTCAAGCATCTTTGGTATGACCTGTGCGCGTCATACATACATAAATAGTCTGCCAACTAGGACGATTTGAAAAGTAAAGAAAGTTATACTGATAATTTGAGTGACAGTACTGAATAGTGACTTATGGAGCAGAAACATGGAACCTGGCCAAGAGACAGACCAGCAAATTGAGAACCATGCAAAGTGCACATGAAAAAATTATGCTCAACCTCACATAAAGAGACCACAAGACATCACAGTACTTCCGAGAAAAGACAAGAGTCAGGGACATCATAGAATCCATTGAAAATCTCAAATGGCAACGGGCTGGTCATGTTTCAAGAATGGCAGACAACCGTTGGATATCACGATTCATTACATGGATTCCCAGAGATCACAGGCACAACCGAGGCCAGCAGAGTATTCGATGGAGAGACGAGGCAGACAAATTCAGAAAGTACTGGCTCCATGGCGCCCACGAGAGAGAAGTGCGGCGAATACTGGATAAGTTCTATGTCCAACGACGGACGTTAAAAGGATGATGATGATGATGATGATGATGATGATGATGATGATGATGATGATGAAGAAGAAGAAGAAGAAGAAGAAGAAGAAGAATGGTTGAAGAAAAAAGAAGCTTGATTACGGTAGGGTCAAACTCCCTTGTTCTATTAAAACTTAAAAGGTAAACCTGACAGAACAACGTGTCCAAATTTCAACTCTTTTACCAGTAGTTCCGGTGAACGGTGTTTGCTAATTTTAGCAAAACAAGTCGACCTGGATTAGGCTCTTGAAGTGAGAGCGAATTTGTCATCAGTTTTTGCGTACGTTACTATATCACAGTTATTCGTGCTTGACGTCACTCGTTTCTGGTCTGGTCATTGTCATCCGTCATAGTTGTTAAATGAGAAAGTAAGGTCAGAATTTAAAAGTAGGAGGTTGACGAGAAGAAAATTAATAATAATAATAATAATAATAAAAATAATAATAATAATAATAATAATAATAATAATAATAATAATAATTATAATAATAATAATAATAATAATAATAATAATAATACGAAATTGGGATATTAATGTATCAAATAATAAGATATATCAAATAAGTAAAAACCCTAACATTCACCCTGAGAAGCGTTGACGAAAACATCGTGACAAAAAGTTGATATAAATTTGATAAGATGAAATTTAAAAATTCCACAAAATAAATAAATTCTCGGTGGGAGGTGTGGGGTAAAAGGAGGAGAGAGAAAGTAAGGCTGAGAGAGGGAATAAAGGATGGAAAGAAAGGTTGAAGGACAGAGAGAGAGAGAAGAGAGTGAGAGAGAAGAATGAATAAAGTAAGAGAGAGAAAAAGAGAGAGAGAGAGGGGAAGAGAAAAAGTAAGAAAAAGTGAAAGAAAATAATAGTGGGGGAGGAGAGAGGAGTGAATGTGAAAGAATGCATGAGAAAACGAAAGAAAGAAAAAAAGTAAGAGAGAGAAAGAAGAAAAAGTATAAAAGATGGAGAGAGAGAGAGTGTATGTGAGTGAAAGAGAGAGTAAAGAAAGCTAAACATGCAGGAAGTGAGAGAGAAAGGAGAATGTGGAAGAGAGAGAAAGAGAAGGAGAGAGAGAGAGAAATTCAGGAAAGGGACAGGTAGAGAAAGCGAGAGAGATAGAGAAGAAGTGAGTGGGAGATAGAAAAAGAGAGAACGTATAAGAGAGAGAGAGAGAAATTAAGAGAGAGGCGGTGGAAAGAAAGGGAGCAAGAAAATGAGAGAGTGAAAGAAAGAGAAAATAAGGAGAGAGAGGGGGAAGAGGGGGAGAGAGAATTGAGTGAGGGATGAATATGACCCACACAGCGTCACGTATGAATGAAAAAAAAATGTGACAATGAAAAATATTCGACTAAGAATGAAATGAAAAAAATTATCATAATAAACTTATAAAGACTGAAATTGAAATAAAAACAAAATAAGAAATAATAAAAAAAATAGACTAAAACACGCGCACATAACCAGAAATGATACGAGACAAAGATAGAAACAATTATTATTATCATTATTACTATTATCAATAATAATGATAATAATGTAATAATATTAATAATAATAACAATAACAACAACAACAGCACTAAAGGATATATGTATTACGAAAAGTTTTTCGAGAAGAGAATAAGGGAAAGGGAATTATTGAATAGAAATGGAACGTACCTACTCTCTCCACCCCCCCAACTCAAATCCAGCGACCCCACCCCAGCCTATCCTGCCCCACCCAGCCCCACCAAAACAAAAAGAAAATAAATTTGGATTAAAAAACACACACACCAAAAAAACATCTTTAAAAAAGTTATGGATATAGAGGAAAGAACTAGGGGTGAAATATAAATAATTGCATTATGTTGTTTAAAATCTTGTAATACAGTCGCTGTGTTGGCTCGGAGTGATTAAAACGTCTTGAAATCCTAGAGAGAGACAGAGAGAGATGGAGATGGATGGATTGATAGAGAAAGTGGGCGACAGAGGGAGAGACAGGGGCGACACGGATCGAGTTGTTCTCCTTCCATTTTTCAAAAGACTGCATTTTGTCTATATAATTGTGACACACACACACACACACATGTGCACACACACACACACACTTCTGCGTGTGTATGCGCTTTCACACATAGGTTCATGGCTAGGGGAGAGAGAAAGGGAGAAAGAGACAGAGACGGAGACAGAAAGAGAAACAGAGACGACAGAAGGTGGGGGGGACAGAGGCGACAAAGATCGAGATATTCTCCTTCCATTTTTAAAAAGACTGCATTTTGTCTATGTAATTGTAACACACACACACACACACACACACACACACACACACACATACACACACACACACTGTGCTCTCACACACAGGGACATGGGGAGGGGAAAGAGAGAGAGAGAGAGAGGAGGGGTTGAGGGAGATGTAAAGAGAAAGCTTGACGCTCGCACATATGATGGTATAGCCATCTTATACAGAATGCCTATATTTATGAATGTAAATATACTGAAACTAAAAAATTCTGTGTCAATATAACTATAAATATATAAGAAGGTTGTGGTTCCAGAACACAATAAGCACCAGTTAAAAATAAATATGTTTGATTGAATTAAAAATTAAATTCTTCATTTGAACAATTCATCTTATCAAAATCTCACAGACAGCATGTATATGAGAGTTTTTAATAGTTTGATTTTTGAGAAAACTTGACATATTTTCTCATATATATATATATATATATATATATATAATGTGTACTTTAGAGAGTGAGACAGACTCAGGAGAGAAGTTTTTGGTGGTAAGGTCTATTAATCCTTATACGTCAATAGTCCATACATGTTTCGGGATTCTTCCCATCATCAGTGGTGTGTGCTATATATATATATATATATATATATATATATATATATATATATATATATATATATATATATACTGAGATAATTGTAGAGAACGAATAAATTAACAAACTGAGATAACAACAACTTAGATGAAAAGTGATAAATGAACAGGAACAGACTGAGATAGATATGAACAGTGTAGATATTAGATACTCTATTCTCTATCAAACATCATATCGAGCCAAAGAGATTCTCAACTGAGTTCATGCCTTTCCAAAGAGTATCAGTAGTATCTGAATATACACAGCTACTATCGAAATCCGAAGTCCCGTGTACTTCTCAATTGAACGCACACAGATGCATGTGCACACACACATTATTGAAAAAGTAAACGTGCTCACATATACATCCAGGCGCGTATAGATAGATGAATAAAGAATAACTTGAACTGTACAGTTTCAATTTGTGTGCGTTTTGATATAGTGCGGTTAAGTTGGTGGTGAAAAAAAAACAAGTTGAATTATAAAACCTAAAACATTACAGTTTTGAACTGTACGGACAATTTTGAAACGAACTAACCGTACTAATCAAGGTATACCTGTAATTATTAGGCTCATATTTGTCAGCCATTGAGCCACTATGGAGTAATTCTTGTTTGAAGTCTGCGATTTACCAATCATTGAGATTGACTACTTTCATATGAGTTTGAACACCATTCCTCGGTTATTGAGAATATTGATCTGAACGTTTTCATATCTATCTATCTATCTATCGATTGAATCACTGTAGCCCCTCCCAAATAGCCTACCCGACAAACTAGCCAAGCGGGCTACAGATCCATTTCTCTTTGCTCGTATGTGTGTGTGTATGTATCTGGTCGCTTCCGGTAAAATTTTTCGGGCTATAACCTTGCAAATGTATATGTATACCGTACTAAGTACCACCTGACAGCAATTATTATTTTTTTTTAGAGAAGCGCTTTTTTTTTTGTCTCTATGATCGGTTTCGGGGCCAACAATGCCCAAAATCTTGAACCGGAATCTTTTAGATAATTTATCTACTTTTCAAGATAATTTTTGATAGAAGATCTATTTGTTTCGCTAATTTTAGATAATAATTTTAGACAATTAGTTCTGCTACACGTGCAGGCTATCATAATCCATTTATGAGAGGTACGGATATCTATCTTTCTATCTATTTCAAACTTTTTATTCTCTTACTTCTCTCTCTCTCTCTCTCATTTTCTCTCTCTATCAAAATGGTTCCCAACCTTTTTTGCCCATGTTCTTTCCATGAAATTCCAGAATGTAATCCCCTTTCCAAGGTTTCCCAACTCAAAAAGTCGATTCCAAATAATATTTGTATAGTATTGGAAATCTTCTCCTATTTCCCATATCAGCAAATTCATAAATACGATTTTTTTTAAAAGAGAAAGAAATTTATCAATACTAACAGTGACAGAATATCAACATTCTAAAAGTTTAAATCTGTGGTACCATTCCCCCTTTGAAACCCGAAATGCGCCCCAAAGGGGTATATTCCCCCCCCCCTTGTTCAAAACCCCTGATCTATCATGTATATTCACGGCATTTATCCAGTCCTCGGTGGTCTCCAACTCAATGTTGAGTTGTATAATTATTTATTGATTACTCATTAATGTCAAGCTTTTTTTACTGAAGCTTTCCACTCTTACTGTCTGGGTAGGTAATCTACTTATGAGTGAGCTCTTTGTTCAAGCTCACTTTCACCTACCGTCATCCTCGTCAGCCATCGTGACATGCAAGTGATGGGACCTTTTTTTAAAAGATACTTGGTTTTAGTAAAGAGTATAGAACGATGTATATCCATGCTTTTCCATAGCTTTTTTCTGTGAAGTAAACTTATGCTGTCTCAGCCGAAATTGTCAAGATTTTTGGATTGTTGATTCAGTGCCGTTAACTCTTTAATATCCCTATTTTTCAAAAAAAAAAAAAAAAAAAGAAAAGAGAAGATACTCCACTTCGGTTGTAAATAGGAATCATGTCTCCAGTAAGAAGGGGGGTGAAGACTGGCGTAACAGTCACGCATTGGAAAAGAAATCGGTGGAAAGAAAAGGCATGAATCCAATTATCCCTCTCTGGCTATGGATAAATAGCTGGACTGTTGGAAGTCTTTAGCCCTGTAGTGCAGAAAAAGTACAGCTCGATGCTGGACTCAAGCCTGGATAAAAGAGTAAGGTTGTGAGTTGGGCTAAGTAATGGCCGTCTAAAACCTACTTTCAGCGGATTGGTTGAAGTCATATGCCTCATAAGAAGGCTACAGGAATAAACAAACTTTCAATATGTCAACTCTCGACTAAAACTATCTGTTCAAGCTGTGAAAACAAATTATCCATGCTCACATTGTCTGTAAGGTCAACATTTCAAGTGTCAAATAAATCACGATCAAGGCATCTGCGTACAAAGTCCAAATATCAAGGTGTACCAACTCTTGGAACTGCCTACTTACAAACTCGGTAAACGCCATAACTATTGATAAATTCAAAAGATTATGCTGGCAATGGCTTCCCCAAGTCATCTTTATAAACTTTGTGCTAACATTACTATCATATAACACAGAGTCACTGCAGGTTGAAGACAATGCTCACCAAGCCACCAGGTGGGTCTAACATTAGCTCTATGATAAGAAAGAAACTCAACATAGAGTAAATGATAATGTCTTTTCAGAAGAGCATTAGTAGGGGTTTAATATAAATAGCGGCAGCCGAAATTTGAAACTGCTTCGCCGAATTTGTTCATCCTGTCTCTATCCGTTACGCCACCTTACATGCAGTTACGCACGACCATATAATACACACTAAAACATACAAAAATAAAAGCTGACTAAAGTGCGACCTCGTACATACATACACAGAATTGATCTTAATACCTTTCTCGCCAGCCCCACGACAACTATTCAACCATATTCATTATACGTCTTGAGCATCCCTTGTTTTTCATAATATTAAGCTTCTTCGCTGTTTCACGCCGTGAATTTTTTGAAAACCAACCTTCCGGTCAGGTTTAACGAATCTTTTTTTTAGGTTTTTTTTTTCAAGACAAAAATTCCATATTTCAATATATTTGGGAAGATAGTCATTTTCTTTCTAATTCTTTCTTCGCATCGGTACCAGAGTCGATGAGATTTGAAAAAAAAAAAAGGGGGGGAAAAAAATCTCACAAAATATTCTTGCTTAGAAAAAATACATTTCAGAAACATTGAAAACGACGTTTCTTTGCACCTTCTTCCAGCCCCCGATAGAATCACATGGGCGGGGAAGTTTTTCCTTTTTTTTTTTTTTTTTGTCATCTTAACAACATTCAACCTGAGATTCGTATTTTTTCAGTAAAATTTCGCTAAATATGATAAATTGTTAAATTTAATTTTTTTTTCTATTATCAAAATATGATTTATTTTTTTACTTGCTGGACCCATGGAAATTCCATTGGTGTTGACAACTACCATAACTCGCACATATATTTCTGCAAACTTTTCTATTCAAAATGGCTGGTCCTTTTCTGGAAAAAACCACGAATCGAGACATTTTATCTTATTTATTTCAAATTCATCTTGTACTGCAAGGTGTTGAGGGTGGCAAGGTGAAGACAGTAGTTAATGGCTCAGTGGGTCACCCCTGTGACTGACAGGTAATGGGGCCCGGGCGTTTCAATTCACTGCCATTGATCCAAAGACAATGAAGCCATATATCCGTTTACATCTTCTCCACTTAACCCTTTCTTACTACTGCAGTTCTTTACTTTCACTCTTTGCTTACTAAGTCCATCGAAGCTTCACTAGCCGCTTGCTCTCTTTTTGCACTCAATCTTTCTCAATTGAAGAGATATCTAATATTCTTTGAGTCGAAATGTTACTTAATCAATAAAGGGCACATTTGAATGAAACTGAATAGATGTATAATGTGTATATGGTTGCACTATATTCCTCATCCATATATCGGCCGAGAATGGATATAGATTAGATCTGGGATACTTTTATTGAAAAGGTAATTCCTGGAAAAGTAAACAGGTCACCTGATGAAAGAGAAGCCACTCTGAACCACAATGCCAATATATACATATGATATAGTAGAAAGTAGATTCACTACACAAACACGCTTATGTTCCTGCCCTGTTTGGGCCACTCCAGGTGAACAGGGCAGAAACAAACTTTTTGTGTTGCAAATCTACATTCTATTATATTTCCAGCTCTACGCTAAACCAACCAAAGTTGAATGTATCAAGCACGCTAGGAATTAAATCCATCACATATAAGAAATGTCTTTATATTACATCATGGTATAGTGCAAATTTGATTTGCACTATATATATATATATATATATATATATATATATATATATATATATATATATGATTCATGGATGAATGATCCGACTGAATGATTATAAATTGTGTTATATTATAACAATTAAAGGTAACTACAGCAGCCCCATTTTCTCTAATTGTTTATGCTATTCACGATGCACAGGCCTAATGATATATCAACCATGTTTCAATCTGATATAGCGTAATTCACAATCATATGCATGTTTATTCATTTGTACATACACACATATATGAGTGTGTGTCACAGTAAATATAACAGTTTTATTTTTTGAATCCCCGAAACGGTTACATGGTAAACAACTAATGATTCAAACAAAAGAAAATTTACACAGTGTACCATAGTAACAAAGTATATGTAAAACAGGAGGAAAAAACTGAAGAAAATTACATAAATTGCTTAGACAGATATTCGGAATTAAGTAATGAAGTGACAAAGAGAAAAAATAAGAAAGTTTTTTTAATGTTTAGCGTTTAAAGCTGTGTATTTGATGTCAACGACAGACTGGCAGCTTCAAAATGATATATCACTGTACACCAAAAGTATTTTTTTTCAAATCCCTGTCCAAGTTGTAATTGACTTCATTTTCCACCCG